>JAWMAG010000041.1:0-1200000 GCA_037013455.1 Ceratitis rosa
GCTATAGGTTGACAACCGATGTGAACTTTTAATGCCATTTTTGATGGTGTCGCCCTTTTGTACTTAAAAAAAAGCGTGTATAGTACGAAATGAAAGTAATGATATGCATACCGTCGGATAGGTAGAGAGTCCAGCTACACTGTGCAACGAACCCCCATTTTCTATTAAGCCCAGGAACGGAGCTATGAGGGGGAAAGCGATTGTGTACTTTTTAACACCTTTTTCAACATGAAAAAAAAAGGAAAAAGTACGTGTTAATAATAACAATTAATATTCCGTCGGATAGGTAGGGAGTCCACCTATGCTGCGCAACAAACCCGGCTGTTCTATCATGGCCGGGAGCGGAGCAGAAGGGCAAAAACTGAAAAAAATCGATTTTCCACATTTTTGCGTTTTTCGAAATATTTTTAGGTATTTATAAAATGCGGCGGACCGGCATGATATGCATACCGCCGGATAGGTAAAGCCTCCAGCTACACTATGCAACAAACCGCACTGTTCTAACACACCTGGTTACCGAGCAATAGGACGAACAAACATCGTATGTTAATAGGCGCTCAGCAAATAGATGGTCACCATACATGTACATATGTATGCTGTACTTTATGCTCCCATACAAATACCACCGATGTTGAACATTTTTGAACTTGAAAAAAAGCATATGTAGTGAGCGCGGAATATAATGATATGCATACCGTCGGATAGGTAGAAAGTCAAACTAAATGTTTTAACAAACCCCGATTATTTATTTTGCTTGGATCGGAGCTATAGGTTGACAACCGATGTGAACTTTTAATGCCATTTTTGATGGTGTCGCCCTTTTGTACTTAAAAAAAAGCGTGTATAGTACGAAATGAAAGTAATGATATGCATACCGTCGGATAGGTAGAGAGTCCAGCTACACTGTGCAACGAACCCCCATTTTCTATTAAGCCCAGGAACGGAGCTATGAGGGGGAAAGCGATTGTGTACTTTTTAACACCTTTTTCAACATGAAAAAAAAAGGAAAAAGTACGTGTTAATAATAACAATTAATATTCCGTCGGATAGGTAGGGAGTCCACCTATGCTGCGCAACAAACCCGGCTGTTCTATCATGGCCGGGAGCGGAGCAGAAGGGCAAAAACTGAAAAAAATCGATTTTCCACATTTTTGCGTTTTTCGAAATATTTTTAGGTATTTATAAAATGCGGCGGACCGGCATGATATGCATACCGCCGGATAGGTAAAGCCTCCAGCTACACTATGCAAACAAACCGCACTGTTCTAACACACCTGGTTACCGAGCAATAGGACGAACAAACATCGTATGTTAATAGGCGCTCAGCAAATAGATGGTCACCATACATGTACATATGTATGCTGTACTTTATGCTCCCATACAAATACCACCGATGTTGAACATTTTTGAACTTGAAAAAAAGCATATGTAGTGAGCGCGGAATATAATGATATGCATACCGTCGGATAGGTAGAAAGTCAAACTAAATGTTTTAACAAACCCGATTATTTATTTTGCTTGGGATCGGAGCTATAGGTTGACAACCGATGTGAACTTTTAATGCCATTTTTGATGGTGTCGCCCTTTTGTACTTAAAAAAAAGCGTGTATAGTACGAAATGAAAGTAATGATATGCATACCGTCGGATAGGTAGAGAGTCCAGCTACACTGTGCAACGAACCCCATTTTCTATTAAGCCCAGGAACGGAGCTATGAGGGGGAAAGCGATTGTGTACTTTTTAACACCTTTTTCAACATGAAAAAAAAAGGAAAAAGTACGTGTTAATAATAACAATTAATATTCCGTCGGATAGGTAGGGAGTCCACCTATGCTGCGCAACAAACCCGGCTGTTCTATCATGGCCGGAGCGGAGCAGAAGGGCAAAAACTGAAAAAAATCGATTTTCCACATTTTTGCGTTTTTCGAAATATTTTTAGGTATTTATAAAATGCGGCGGACCGGCATGATATGCATACCGCCGGATAGGTAAAGCCTCCAGCTACACTATGCAACAAACCGCACTGTTCTAACACACCTGGTTACCGAGCAATAGGACGAACAAACATCGTATGTTAATAGGCGCTCAGCAAATAGATGGTCACCATACATGTACATATGTATGCTGTACTTTATGCTCCCATACAAATACCACCGATGTTGAACATTTTTGAACTTGAAAAAAAGCATATGTAGTGAGCGCGGAATATAATGATATGCATACCGTCGGATAGGTAGAAAGTCAAACTAAATGTTTTAACAAACCCCGATTATTTATTTTGCTTGGGATCGGAGCTATAGGTTGACAACCGATGTGAACTTTTAATGCCATTTTTGATGGTGTCGCCCTTTTGTACTTAAAAAAAAGCGTGTATAGTACGAAATGAAAGTAATGATATGCATACCGTCGGATAGGTAGAGAGTCCAGCTACACTGTGCAACGAACCCCCATTTTCTATTAAGCCCAGGAACGGAGCTATGAGGGGGAAAGCGATTGTGTACTTTTTAACACCTTTTTCAACATGAAAAAAAAAGGAAAAAGTACGTGTTAATAATAACAATTAATATTCCGTCGGATAGGTAGGGAGTCCACCTATGCTGCGCAACAAACCCGGCTGTTCTATCATGGCCGGGAGCGGAGCAGAAGGGCAAAAACTGAAAAAAATCGATTTTCCACATTTTTGCGTTTTTCGAAATATTTTTAGGTATTTATAAAATGCGGCGGACCGGCATGATATGCATACCGCCGGATAGGTAAAGCCTCCAGCTACACTATGCAACAAACCGCACTGTTCTAACACACCTGGTTACCGAGCAATAGGACGAACAAACATCGTATGTTAATAGGCGCTCAGCAAATAGATGGTCACCATACATGTACATATGTATGCTGTACTTTATGCTCCCATACAAATACCACCGATGTTGAACATTTTTGAACTTGAAAAAAAGCATATGTAGTGAGCGCGGAATATAATGATATGCATACCGTCGGATAGGTAGAAAGTCAAACTAAATGTTTTAACAAACCCCGATTATTTATTTTGCTTGGGATCGGAGCTATAGGTTGACAACCGATGTGAACTTTTAATGCCATTTTTGATGGTGTCGCCCTTTTGTACTTAAAAAAAAAGCGTGTATAGTACGAAATGAAAGTAATGATATGCATACCGTCGGATAGGTAGAGAGTCCAGCTACACTGTGCAACGAACCCCCATTTTCTATAAGCCCAGGAACGGAGCTTATGAGGGGGAAAGCGATTGTGTACTTTTTAACACCTTTTTCAACATGAAAAAAAAAAGGAAAAAGTACGTGTTAATAATAACAATTAATATTCCGTCGGATAGGTAGGGAGTCCACCTATGCTGCGCAACAAACCCGCTGTTCTATCATGGCCGGGAGCGGAGCAGAAGGGCAAAAACTGAAAAAAATCGATTTTCCACATTTTTGCGTTTTTCGAAATATTTTAGGTATTTATAAAATGCGGCGGACCGGCATGATATGCATACCGCCGGATAGGTAAAGCCTCCAGCTACACTATGCAACAAACCGCACTGTTCTAACACACCTGGTTACCGAGCAATAGGACGAACAAACATCGTATGTTAATAGGCGCTCAGCAAATAGATGGTCACCATACATGTACATATGTATGCTGTACTTTATGCTCCCATACAAATACCACCGATGTTGAACATTTTTGAACTTGAAAAAAAGCATATGTAGTGAGCGCGGAATATAATGATATGCATACCGTCGGATAGGTAGAAAAGTCAAACTAAATGTTTTAACAAACCCCGATTATTTATTTTGCTTGGGATCGGAGCTATAGGTTGACAACCGATGTGAACTTTTAATGCCATTTTTGATGGTGTCGCCCTTTTGTACTTAAAAAAAAAGCGTGTATAGTACGAAATGAAAGTAATGATATGCATACCGTCGGATAGGTAGAGAGTCCAGCTACACTGTGCAACGAACCCCCATTTTCTATTAAGCCCAGGAACGGAGCTATGAGGGGGAAAGCGATTGTGTACTTTTTAACACCTTTTTCAACATGAAAAAAAAGGAAAAAGTACGTGTTAATAATAACAATTAATATTCCGTCGGATAGGTAGGGAGTCCACCTATGCTGCGCAACAAAACCCGGCTGTTCTATCATGGCCGGGAGCGGAGCAGAAGGGCAAAAACTGAAAAAAATCGATTTTCCACATTTTTGCGTTTTTCGAAATATTTTTAGGTATTTATAAAATGCGGCGGACCGCATGATATGCATACCGCCGGATAGGTAAAGCCTCCAGCTACACTATGCAACAAACCGCACTGTTCTAACACACCTGGTTACCGAGCATTAGGACGAACAAACATCGTATGTTAATAGGCGCTCAGCAAATAGATGGTCACCATACATGTACATATGTATGCTGTACTTTATGCTCCCATACAAATACCACCGATGTTGAACATTTTGAACTTGAAAAAAAGCATATGTAGTGAGCGCGGAATATAATGATATGCATACCGTCGGATAGGTAGAAAGTCAAACTAAATGTTTTAACAAACCCGATTATTTATTTTGCTTGGGATCGGAGCTATAGGTTGACAACCGATGTGAACTTTTAATGCCATTTTTGATGGTGTCGCCCTTTTGTACTTAAAAAAAAGCGTGTATAGTACGAAATGAAAGTAATGATATGCATACCGTCGGATAGGTAGAGAGTCCAGCTACACTGTGCAACGAACCCCCATTTTCTATTAAGCCCAGGAACGGAGCTATGAGGGGGAAAGCGATTGTGTACTTTTTAACACCTTTTTCAACATGAAAAAAAAAGGAAAAAGTACGTGTTAATAATAACAATTAATATTCCGTCGGATAGGTAGGGAGTCCACCTATGCTGCGCAACAAACCCGGCTGTTCTATCATGGCCGGGAGCGGAGCAGAAGGGCAAAAACTGAAAAAAATCGATTTTCCACATTTTTGCGTTTTTCGAAATATTTTTAGGTATTTATAAAATGCGGCGGACCGGCATGATATGATATGCATACCGCCGGATAGGTAAAGCCTCCAGCTACACTATGCAACAAACCGCACTGTTCTAACACACCTGGTTACCGAGCAATAGGACGAACAAACATCGTATGTTAATAGGCGCTCAGCAAATAGATGGTCACCATACATGTACATATGTATGCTGTACTTTATGCTCCCATACAAATACCACCGATGTTGAACATTTTTGAACTTGAAAAAAAGCATATGTAGTGAGCGCGGAATATAATGATATGCATACCGTCGGATAGGTAGAAAGTCAAACTAAATGTTTTAACAAACCCCGATTATTTATTTTGCTTGGGATCGGAGCTATAGGTTGACAACCGATGTGAACTTTTAATGCATTTTTGATGGTGTCGCCCTTTTGTACTTAAAAAAAAGCGTGTATAGTACGAAATGAAAGTAATGATATGCATACCGTCGGATAGGTAGAGAGTCCAGCTACACTGTGCAACGAACCCCCATTTTCTATTAAGCCCAGGAACGGAGCTATGAGGGGGAAAGCGATTGTGTACTTTTTAACACCTTTTTCAACATGAAAAAAAAAGGAAAAAGTACGTGTTAATAATAACAATTAATATTCCGTCGGATAGGTAGGGAGTCCACCTATGCTGCGCAACAAACCCGGCTGTTCTATCATGGCCGGGAGCGGAGCAGAAGGGCAAAAACTGAAAAAATCGATTTTCCACATTTTTGCGTTTTTCGAAATATTTTTAGGTATTTATAAAATGCGGCGGACCGGCATGATATGCATACCGCCGGATAGGTAAAGCCTCCAGCTACACTATGCAACAAACCGCACTGTTCTAACACACCTGGTTACCGAGCAATAGGACGAACAAACATCGTATGTTAATAGGCGCTCAGCAAATAGATGGTCACCATACATGTACATATGTATGCTGTACTTTATGCTCCCATACAAATACCACCGATGTTGAACATTTTTGAACTTGAAAAAAAGCATATGTAGTGAGCGCGGAATATAATGATATGCATACCGTCGGATAGGTAGAAAGTCAAACTAAATGTTTTAACAAACCCCGATTATTTATTTTGCTTGGGATCGGAGCTATAGGTTGACAACCGATGTGAACTTTTAATGCCATTTTTGATGGTGTCGCCCTTTTGTACTTAAAAAAAAGCGTGTATAGTACGAAATGAAAGTAATGATATGCATACCGTCGGATAGGTAGAGAGTCCAGCTACACTGTGCAACGAACCCCCATTTTCTATTAAGCCCAGGAACGGAGCTATGAGGGGGAAAGCGATTGTGTACTTTTAACACCTTTTTCAACATGAAAAAAAAAGGAAAAAGTACGTGTTAATAATAACAATTAATATTCCGTCGGATAGGTAGGGAGTCCACCTATGCTGCGCAACAAACCCGGCTGTTCTATCATGGCCGGGAGCGGAGCAGAAGGGCAAAAACTGAAAAAAATCGATTTTCCACATTTTTGCGTTTTTCGAAATATTTTTAGGTATTTATAAAATGCGGCGGACCGGCATGATATGCATACCGCCGGATAGGTAAAGCCTCCAGCTACACTATGCAACAAACCGCACTGTTCTAACACACCTGGTTACCGAGCAATAGGACGAACAAACATCGTATGTTAATAGGCGCTCAGCAAATAGATGGTCACCATACATGTACATATGTATGCTGTACTTTATGCTCCCATACAAATACCACCGATGTTGAACATTTTTGAACTTGAAAAAAGCATATGTAGTGAGCGCGGAATATAATGATATGCATACCGTCGGATAGGTAGAAAGTCAAACTAAATGTTTTAACAAACCCCGATTATTTATTTTGCTTGGGATCGGAGCTATAGGTTGACAACCGATGTGAACTTTTAATGCCATTTTTGATGGTGTCGCCCTTTTGTACTTAAAAAAAAGCGTGTATAGTACGAAATGAAAGTAATGATATGCATACCGTCGGATAGGTAGAGAGTCCAGCTACACTGTGCAACGAACCCCCATTTTCTATTAAGCCCAGGAACGGAGCTATGAGGGGGAAAGCGATTGTGTACTTTTTAACACCTTTTTCAACATGAAAAAAAAAGGAAAAAGTACGTGTTAATAATAACAATTAATATTCCGTCGGATAGGTAGGGAGTCCACCTATGCTGCGCAACAAACCCGGCTGTTCTATCATGGCCGGGAGCGGAGCAGAAGGGCAAAAACTGAAAAAAATCGATTTTCCACATTTTGCGTTTTTCGAAATATTTTTAGGTATTTATAAAATGCGGCGGACCGGCATGATATGCATACCGCCGGATAGGTAAAGCCTCCAGCTACACTATGCAACAAACCGCACTGTTCTAACACACCTGGTTACCGAGCAATAGGACGAACAAACATCGTATGTTAATAGGCGCTCAGCAAATAGATGGTCACCATACATGTACATATGTATGCTGTACTTTATGCTCCCATACAAATACCACCGATGTTGAACATTTTTGAACTTGAAAAAAAGCATATGTAGTGAGCGCGGAATATAATGATATGCATACCGTCGGATAGGTAGAAAGTCAAACTAAATGTTTTAACAAACCCCGATTATTTATTTTGCTTGGGATCGGAGCTATAGGTTGACAACCGATGTGAACTTTTAATGCCATTTTTGATGGTGTCGCCCTTTTGTACTTAAAAAAAAGCGTGTATAGTACGAAATGAAAGTAATGATATGCATACCGTCGGATAGGTAGAGAGTCCAGCTACACTGTGCAACGAACCCCCATTTTCTATTAAGCCCAGGAACGGAGCTATGAGGGGGAAAGCGATTGTGTACTTTTTAACACCTTTTTCAACATGAAAAAAAAAGGAAAAAGTACGTGTTAATAATAACAATTAATATTCCGTCGGATAGGTAGGGAGTCCACCTATGCTGCGCAACAAACCCGGCTGTTCTATCATGGCCGGGAGCGGAGCAGAAGGGCAAAAACTGAAAAAAATCGATTTTCCACATTTTTGCGTTTTTCGAAATATTTTTAGGTATTTATAAAATGCGGCGGACCGGCATGATATGCATACCGCCGGATAGGTAAAGCCTCCAGCTACACTATGCAACAAACCGCACTGTTCTAACACACCTGGTTACCGAGCAATAGGACGAACAAACATCGTATGTTAATAGGCGCTCAGCAAATAGATGGTCACCATACATGTACATATGTATGCTGTACTTTATGCTCCCATACAAATACCACCGATGTTGAACATTTTTGAACTTGAAAAAAAGCATATGTAGTGAGCGCGGAATATAATGATATGCATACCGTCGGATAGGTAGAAAGTCAAACTAAATGTTTTAACAAACCCCGATTATTTATTTTGCTTGGGATCGGAGCTATAGGTTGACAACCGATGTGAACTTTTAATGCCATTTTTGATGGTGTCGCCCTTTTGTACTTAAAAAAAAGCGTGTATAGTACGAAATGAAAGTAATGATATGCATACCGTCGGATAGGTAGAGAGTCCAGCTACACTGTGCAACGAACCCCCATTTTCTATTAAGCCCAGGAACGGAGCTATGAGGGGGAAAGCGATTGTGTACTTTTTAACACCTTTTTCAACATGAAAAAAAAAGGAAAAAGTACGTGTTAATAATAACAATTAATATTCCGTCGGATAGGTAGGGAGTCCACCTATGCTGCGCAACAAACCCGGCTGTTCTATCATGGCCGGGAGCGGAGCAGAAGGGCAAAAACTGAAAAAAATCGATTTTCCACATTTTTGCGTTTTTCGAAATATTTTTAGGTATTTATAAAATGCGGCGGACCGGCATGATATGCATACCGCCGGATAGGTAAAGCCTCCAGCTACACTATGCAACAAACCGCACTGTTCTAACACACCTGGTTACCGAGCAATAGGACGAACAAACATCGTATGTTAATAGGCGCTCAGCAAATAGATGGTCACCATACATGTACATATGTATGCTGTACTTTATGCTCCCATACAAATACCACCGATGTTGAACATTTTTGAACTTGAAAAAAAGCATATGTAGTGAGCGCGGAATATAATGATATGCATACCGTCGGATAGGTAGAAAGTCAAACTAAATGTTTTAACAAACCCCGATTATTTATTTTGCTTGGGATCGGAGCTATAGGTTGACAACCGATGTGAACTTTTAATGCCATTTTTGATGGTGTCGCCCTTTTGTACTTAAAAAAAAGCGTGTATAGTACGAAATGAAAGTAATGATATGCATACCGTCGGATAGGTAGAGAGTCCAGCTACACTGTGCAACGAACCCCCATTTTCTATTAAGCCCAGGAACGGAGCTATGAGGGGGAAAGCGATTGTGTACTTTTTAACACCTTTTTCAACATGAAAAAAAAAGGAAAAAGTACGTGTTAATAATAACAATTAATATTCCGTCGGATAGGTAGGGAGTCCACCTATGCTGCGCAACAAACCCGGCTGTTCTATCATGGCCGGGAGCGGAGCAGAAGGGCAAAAACTGAAAAAAATCGATTTTCCACATTTTTGCGTTTTTCGAAATATTTTTAGGTATTTATAAAATGCGGCGGACCGGCATGATATGCATACCGCCGGATAGGTAAAGCCTCCAGCTACACTATGCAACAAACCGCACTGTTCTAACACACCTGGTTACCGAGCAATAGGACGAACAAACATCGTATGTTAATAGGCGCTCAGCAAATAGATGGTCACCATACATGTACATATGTATGCTGTACTTTATGCTCCCATACAAATACCACCGATGTTGAACATTTTTGAACTTGAAAAAAAGCATATGTAGTGAGCGCGGAATATAATGATATGCATACCGTCGGATAGGTAGAAAGTCAAACTAAATGTTTTAACAAACCCCGATTATTTATTTTGCTTGGGATCGGAGCTATAGGTTGACAACCGATGTGAACTTTTAATGCCATTTTTGATGGTGTCGCCCTTTTGTACTTAAAAAAAAGCGTGTATAGTACGAAATGAAAGTAATGATATGCATACCGTCGGATAGGTAGAGAGTCCAGCTACACTGTGCAACGAACCCCCATTTTCTATTAAGCCCAGGAACGGAGCTATGAGGGGGAAAGCGATTGTGTACTTTTTAACACCTTTTTCAACATGAAAAAAAAAGGAAAAAGTACGTGTTAATAATAACAATTAATATTCCGTCGGATAGGTAGGGAGTCCACCTATGCTGCGCAACAAACCCGGCTGTTCTATCATGGCCGGGAGCGGAGCAGAAGGGCAAAAACTGAAAAAAATCGATTTTCCACATTTTTGCGTTTTTCGAAATATTTTTAGGTATTTATAAAATGCGGCGGACCGGCATGATATGCATACCGCCGGATAGGTAAAGCCTCCAGCTACACTATGCAACAAACCGCACTGTTCTAACACACCTGGTTACCGAGCAATAGGACGAACAAACATCGTATGTTAATAGGCGCTCAGCAAATAGATGGTCACCATACATGTACATATGTATGCTGTACTTTATGCTCCCATACAAATACCACCGATGTTGAACATTTTTGAACTTGAAAAAAAGCATATGTAGTGAGCGCGGAATATAATGATATGCATACCGTCGGATAGGTAGAAAGTCAAACTAAATGTTTTAACAAACCCCGATTATTTATTTTGCTTGGGATCGGAGCTATAGGTTGACAACCGATGTGAACTTTTAATGCCATTTTTGATGGTGTCGCCCTTTTGTACTTAAAAAAAAGCGTGTATAGTACGAAATGAAAGTAATGATATGCATACCGTCGGATAGGTAGAGAGTCCAGCTACACTGTGCAACGAACCCCCATTTTCTATTAAGCCCAGGAACGGAGCTATGAGGGGGAAAGCGATTGTGTACTTTTTAACACCTTTTTCAACATGAAAAAAAAAGGAAAAAGTACGTGTTAATAATAACAATTAATATTCCGTCGGATAGGTAGGGAGTCCACCTATGCTGCGCAACAAACCCGGCTGTTCTATCATGGCCGGGAGCGGAGCAGAAGGGCAAAAACTGAAAAAAATCGATTTTCCACATTTTTGCGTTTTTCGAAATATTTTTAGGTATTTATAAAATGCGGCGGACCGGCATGATATGCATACCGCCGGATAGGTAAAGCCTCCAGCTACACTATGCAACAAACCGCACTGTTCTAACACACCTGGTTACCGAGCAATAGGACGAACAAACATCGTATGTTAATAGGCGCTCAGCAAATAGATGGTCACCATACATGTACATATGTATGCTGTACTTTATGCTCCCATACAAATACCACCGATGTTGAACATTTTTGAACTTGAAAAAAAGCATATGTAGTGAGCGCGGAATATAATGATATGCATACCGTCGGATAGGTAGAAAGTCAAACTAAATGTTTTAACAAACCCCGATTATTTATTTTGCTTGGGATCGGAGCTATAGGTTGACAACCGATGTGAACTTTTAATGCCATTTTTGATGGTGTCGCCCTTTTGTACTTAAAAAAAAGCGTGTATAGTACGAAATGAAAGTAATGATATGCATACCGTCGGATAGGTAGAGAGTCCAGCTACACTGTGCAACGAACCCCCATTTTCTATTAAGCCCAGGAACGGAGCTATGAGGGGGAAAGCGATTGTGTACTTTTTAACACCTTTTTCAACATGAAAAAAAAAGGAAAAAGTACGTGTTAATAATAACAATTAATATTCCGTCGGATAGGTAGGGAGTCCACCTATGCTGCGCAACAAACCCGGCTGTTCTATCATGGCCGGGAGCGGAGCAGAAGGGCAAAAACTGAAAAAAATCGATTTTCCACATTTTTGCGTTTTTCGAAATATTTTTAGGTATTTATAAAATGCGGCGGACCGGCATGATATGCATACCGCCGGATAGGTAAAGCCTCCAGCTACACTATGCAACAAACCGCACTGTTCTAACACACCTGGTTACCGAGCAATAGGACGAACAAACATCGTATGTTAATAGGCGCTCAGCAAATAGATGGTCACCATACATGTACATATGTATGCTGTACTTTATGCTCCCATACAAATACCACCGATGTTGAACATTTTTGAACTTGAAAAAAAGCATATGTAGTGAGCGCGGAATATAATGATATGCATACCGTCGGATAGGTAGAAAGTCAAACTAAATGTTTTAACAAACCCCGATTATTTATTTTGCTTGGGATCGGAGCTATAGGTTGACAACCGATGTGAACTTTTAATGCCATTTTTGATGGTGTCGCCCTTTTGTACTTAAAAAAAAGCGTGTATAGTACGAAATGAAAGTAATGATATGCATACCGTCGGATAGGTAGAGAGTCCAGCTACACTGTGCAACGAACCCCCATTTTCTATTAAGCCCAGGAACGGAGCTATGAGGGGGAAAGCGATTGTGTACTTTTTAACACCTTTTTCAACATGAAAAAAAAAGGAAAAAGTACGTGTTAATAATAACAATTAATATTCCGTCGGATAGGTAGGGAGTCCACCTATGCTGCGCAACAAACCCGGCTGTTCTATCATGGCCGGGAGCGGAGCAGAAGGGCAAAAACTGAAAAAAATCGATTTTCCACATTTTTGCGTTTTTCGAAATATTTTTAGGTATTTATAAAATGCGGCGGACCGGCATGATATGCATACCGCCGGATAGGTAAAGCCTCCAGCTACACTATGCAACAAACCGCACTGTTCTAACACACCTGGTTACCGAGCAATAGGACGAACAAACATCGTATGTTAATAGGCGCTCAGCAAATAGATGGTCACCATACATGTACATATGTATGCTGTACTTTATGCTCCCATACAAATACCACCGATGTTGAACATTTTTGAACTTGAAAAAAAGCATATGTAGTGAGCGCGGAATATAATGATATGCATACCGTCGGATAGGTAGAAAGTCAAACTAAATGTTTTAACAAACCCCGATTATTTATTTTGCTTGGGATCGGAGCTATAGGTTGACAACCGATGTGAACTTTTAATGCCATTTTTGATGGTGTCGCCCTTTTGTACTTAAAAAAAAGCGTGTATAGTACGAAATGAAAGTAATGATATGCATACCGTCGGATAGGTAGAGAGTCCAGCTACACTGTGCAACGAACCCCCATTTTCTATTAAGCCCAGGAACGGAGCTATGAGGGGGAAAGCGATTGTGTACTTTTTAACACCTTTTTCAACATGAAAAAAAAAGGAAAAAGTACGTGTTAATAATAACAATTAATATTCCGTCGGATAGGTAGGGAGTCCACCTATGCTGCGCAACAAACCCGGCTGTTCTATCATGGCCGGGAGCGGAGCAGAAGGGCAAAAACTGAAAAAAATCGATTTTCCACATTTTTGCGTTTTTCGAAATATTTTTAGGTATTTATAAAATGCGGCGGACCGGCATGATATGCATACCGCCGGATAGGTAAAGCCTCCAGCTACACTATGCAACAAACCGCACTGTTCTAACACACCTGGTTACCGAGCAATAGGACGAACAAACATCGTATGTTAATAGGCGCTCAGCAAATAGATGGTCACCATACATGTACATATGTATGCTGTACTTTATGCTCCCATACAAATACCACCGATGTTGAACATTTTTGAACTTGAAAAAAAGCATATGTAGTGAGCGCGGAATATAATGATATGCATACCGTCGGATAGGTAGAAAGTCAAACTAAATGTTTTAACAAACCCCGATTATTTATTTTGCTTGGGATCGGAGCTATAGGTTGACAACCGATGTGAACTTTTAATGCCATTTTTGATGGTGTCGCCCTTTTGTACTTAAAAAAAAGCGTGTATAGTACGAAATGAAAGTAATGATATGCATACCGTCGGATAGGTAGAGAGTCCAGCTACACTGTGCAACGAACCCCCATTTTCTATTAAGCCCAGGAACGGAGCTATGAGGGGGAAAGCGATTGTGTACTTTTTAACACCTTTTTCAACATGAAAAAAAAAGGAAAAAGTACGTGTTAATAATAACAATTAATATTCCGTCGGATAGGTAGGGAGTCCACCTATGCTGCGCAACAAACCCGGCTGTTCTATCATGGCCGGGAGCGGAGCAGAAGGGCAAAAACTGAAAAAAATCGATTTTCCACATTTTTGCGTTTTTCGAAATATTTTTAGGTATTTATAAAATGCGGCGGACCGGCATGATATGCATACCGCCGGATAGGTAAAGCCTCCAGCTACACTATGCAACAAACCGCACTGTTCTAACACACCTGGTTACCGAGCAATAGGACGAACAAACATCGTATGTTAATAGGCGCTCAGCAAATAGATGGTCACCATACATGTACATATGTATGCTGTACTTTATGCTCCCATACAAATACCACCGATGTTGAACATTTTTGAACTTGAAAAAAAGCATATGTAGTGAGCGCGGAATATAATGATATGCATACCGTCGGATAGGTAGAAAGTCAAACTAAATGTTTTAACAAACCCCGATTATTTATTTTGCTTGGGATCGGAGCTATAGGTTGACAACCGATGTGAACTTTTAATGCCATTTTTGATGGTGTCGCCCTTTTGTACTTAAAAAAAAGCGTGTATAGTACGAAATGAAAGTAATGATATGCATACCGTCGGATAGGTAGAGAGTCCAGCTACACTGTGCAACGAACCCCCATTTTCTATTAAGCCCAGGAACGGAGCTATGAGGGGGAAAGCGATTGTGTACTTTTTAACACCTTTTTCAACATGAAAAAAAAAGGAAAAAGTACGTGTTAATAATAACAATTAATATTCCGTCGGATAGGTAGGGAGTCCACCTATGCTGCGCAACAAACCCGGCTGTTCTATCATGGCCGGGAGCGGAGCAGAAGGGCAAAAACTGAAAAAAATCGATTTTCCACATTTTTGCGTTTTTCGAAATATTTTTAGGTATTTATAAAATGCGGCGGACCGGCATGATATGCATACCGCCGGATAGGTAAAGCCTCCAGCTACACTATGCAACAAACCGCACTGTTCTAACACACCTGGTTACCGAGCAATAGGACGAACAAACATCGTATGTTAATAGGCGCTCAGCAAATAGATGGTCACCATACATGTACATATGTATGCTGTACTTTATGCTCCCATACAAATACCACCGATGTTGAACATTTTTGAACTTGAAAAAAAGCATATGTAGTGAGCGCGGAATATAATGATATGCATACCGTCGGATAGGTAGAAAGTCAAACTAAATGTTTTAACAAACCCCGATTATTTATTTTGCTTGGGATCGGAGCTATAGGTTGACAACCGATGTGAACTTTTAATGCCATTTTTGATGGTGTCGCCCTTTTGTACTTAAAAAAAAGCGTGTATAGTACGAAATGAAAGTAATGATATGCATACCGTCGGATAGGTAGAGAGTCCAGCTACACTGTGCAACGAACCCCCATTTTCTATTAAGCCCAGGAACGGAGCTATGAGGGGGAAAGCGATTGTGTACTTTTTAACACCTTTTTCAACATGAAAAAAAAAGGAAAAAGTACGTGTTAATAATAACAATTAATATTCCGTCGGATAGGTAGGGAGTCCACCTATGCTGCGCAACAAACCCGGCTGTTCTATCATGGCCGGGAGCGGAGCAGAAGGGCAAAAACTGAAAAAAATCGATTTTCCACATTTTTGCGTTTTTCGAAATATTTTTAGGTATTTATAAAATGCGGCGGACCGGCATGATATGCATACCGCCGGATAGGTAAAGCCTCCAGCTACACTATGCAACAAACCGCACTGTTCTAACACACCTGGTTACCGAGCAATAGGACGAACAAACATCGTATGTTAATAGGCGCTCAGCAAATAGATGGTCACCATACATGTACATATGTATGCTGTACTTTATGCTCCCATACAAATACCACCGATGTTGAACATTTTTGAACTTGAAAAAAAGCATATGTAGTGAGCGCGGAATATAATGATATGCATACCGTCGGATAGGTAGAAAGTCAAACTAAATGTTTTAACAAACCCCGATTATTTATTTTGCTTGGGATCGGAGCTATAGGTTGACAACCGATGTGAACTTTTAATGCCATTTTTGATGGTGTCGCCCTTTTGTACTTAAAAAAAAGCGTGTATAGTACGAAATGAAAGTAATGATATGCATACCGTCGGATAGGTAGAGAGTCCAGCTACACTGTGCAACGAACCCCCATTTTCTATTAAGCCCAGGAACGGAGCTATGAGGGGGAAAGCGATTGTGTACTTTTTAACACCTTTTTCAACATGAAAAAAAAAGGAAAAAGTACGTGTTAATAATAACAATTAATATTCCGTCGGATAGGTAGGGAGTCCACCTATGCTGCGCAACAAACCCGGCTGTTCTATCATGGCCGGGAGCGGAGCAGAAGGGCAAAAACTGAAAAAAATCGATTTTCCACATTTTTGCGTTTTTCGAAATATTTTTAGGTATTTATAAAATGCGGCGGACCGGCATGATATGCATACCGCCGGATAGGTAAAGCCTCCAGCTACACTATGCAACAAACCGCACTGTTCTAACACACCTGGTTACCGAGCAATAGGACGAACAAACATCGTATGTTAATAGGCGCTCAGCAAATAGATGGTCACCATACATGTACATATGTATGCTGTACTTTATGCTCCCATACAAATACCACCGATGTTGAACATTTTTGAACTTGAAAAAAAGCATATGTAGTGAGCGCGGAATATAATGATATGCATACCGTCGGATAGGTAGAAAGTCAAACTAAATGTTTTAACAAACCCCGATTATTTATTTTGCTTGGGATCGGAGCTATAGGTTGACAACCGATGTGAACTTTTAATGCCATTTTTGATGGTGTCGCCCTTTTGTACTTAAAAAAAAGCGTGTATAGTACGAAATGAAAGTAATGATATGCATACCGTCGGATAGGTAGAGAGTCCAGCTACACTGTGCAACGAACCCCCATTTTCTATTAAGCCCAGGAACGGAGCTATGAGGGGGAAAGCGATTGTGTACTTTTTAACACCTTTTTCAACATGAAAAAAAAAGGAAAAAGTACGTGTTAATAATAACAATTAATATTCCGTCGGATAGGTAGGGAGTCCACCTATGCTGCGCAACAAACCCGGCTGTTCTATCATGGCCGGGAGCGGAGCAGAAGGGCAAAAACTGAAAAAAATCGATTTTCCACATTTTTGCGTTTTTCGAAATATTTTTAGGTATTTATAAAATGCGGCGGACCGGCATGATATGCATACCGCCGGATAGGTAAAGCCTCCAGCTACACTATGCAACAAACCGCACTGTTCTAACACACCTGGTTACCGAGCAATAGGACGAACAAACATCGTATGTTAATAGGCGCTCAGCAAATAGATGGTCACCATACATGTACATATGTATGCTGTACTTTATGCTCCCATACAAATACCACCGATGTTGAACATTTTTGAACTTGAAAAAAAGCATATGTAGTGAGCGCGGAATATAATGATATGCATACCGTCGGATAGGTAGAAAGTCAAACTAAATGTTTTAACAAACCCCGATTATTTATTTTGCTTGGGATCGGAGCTATAGGTTGACAACCGATGTGAACTTTTAATGCCATTTTTGATGGTGTCGCCCTTTTGTACTTAAAAAAAAGCGTGTATAGTACGAAATGAAAGTAATGATATGCATACCGTCGGATAGGTAGAGAGTCCAGCTACACTGTGCAACGAACCCCCATTTTCTATTAAGCCCAGGAACGGAGCTATGAGGGGGAAAGCGATTGTGTACTTTTTAACACCTTTTTCAACATGAAAAAAAAAGGAAAAAGTACGTGTTAATAATAACAATTAATATTCCGTCGGATAGGTAGGGAGTCCACCTATGCTGCGCAACAAACCCGGCTGTTCTATCATGGCCGGGAGCGGAGCAGAAGGGCAAAAACTGAAAAAAATCGATTTTCCACATTTTTGCGTTTTTCGAAATATTTTTAGGTATTTATAAAATGCGGCGGACCGGCATGATATGCATACCGCCGGATAGGTAAAGCCTCCAGCTACACTATGCAACAAACCGCACTGTTCTAACACACCTGGTTACCGAGCAATAGGACGAACAAACATCGTATGTTAATAGGCGCTCAGCAAATAGATGGTCACCATACATGTACATATGTATGCTGTACTTTATGCTCCCATACAAATACCACCGATGTTGAACATTTTTGAACTTGAAAAAAAGCATATGTAGTGAGCGCGGAATATAATGATATGCATACCGTCGGATAGGTAGAAAGTCAAACTAAATGTTTTAACAAACCCCGATTATTTATTTTGCTTGGGATCGGAGCTATAGGTTGACAACCGATGTGAACTTTTAATGCCATTTTTGATGGTGTCGCCCTTTTGTACTTAAAAAAAAGCGTGTATAGTACGAAATGAAAGTAATGATATGCATACCGTCGGATAGGTAGAGAGTCCAGCTACACTGTGCAACGAACCCCCATTTTCTATTAAGCCCAGGAACGGAGCTATGAGGGGGAAAGCGATTGTGTACTTTTTAACACCTTTTTCAACATGAAAAAAAAAGGAAAAAGTACGTGTTAATAATAACAATTAATATTCCGTCGGATAGGTAGGGAGTCCACCTATGCTGCGCAACAAACCCGGCTGTTCTATCATGGCCGGGAGCGGAGCAGAAGGGCAAAAACTGAAAAAAATCGATTTTCCACATTTTTGCGTTTTTCGAAATATTTTTAGGTATTTATAAAATGCGGCGGACCGGCATGATATGCATACCGCCGGATAGGTAAAGCCTCCAGCTACACTATGCAACAAACCGCACTGTTCTAACACACCTGGTTACCGAGCAATAGGACGAACAAACATCGTATGTTAATAGGCGCTCAGCAAATAGATGGTCACCATACATGTACATATGTATGCTGTACTTTATGCTCCCATACAAATACCACCGATGTTGAACATTTTTGAACTTGAAAAAAAGCATATGTAGTGAGCGCGGAATATAATGATATGCATACCGTCGGATAGGTAGAAAGTCAAACTAAATGTTTTAACAAACCCCGATTATTTATTTTGCTTGGGATCGGAGCTATAGGTTGACAACCGATGTGAACTTTTAATGCCATTTTTGATGGTGTCGCCCTTTTGTACTTAAAAAAAAGCGTGTATAGTACGAAATGAAAGTAATGATATGCATACCGTCGGATAGGTAGAGAGTCCAGCTACACTGTGCAACGAACCCCCATTTTCTATTAAGCCCAGGAACGGAGCTATGAGGGGGAAAGCGATTGTGTACTTTTTAACACCTTTTTCAACATGAAAAAAAAAGGAAAAAGTACGTGTTAATAATAACAATTAATATTCCGTCGGATAGGTAGGGAGTCCACCTATGCTGCGCAACAAACCCGGCTGTTCTATCATGGCCGGGAGCGGAGCAGAAGGGCAAAAACTGAAAAAAATCGATTTTCCACATTTTTGCGTTTTTCGAAATATTTTTAGGTATTTATAAAATGCGGCGGACCGGCATGATATGCATACCGCCGGATAGGTAAAGCCTCCAGCTACACTATGCAACAAACCGCACTGTTCTAACACACCTGGTTACCGAGCAATAGGACGAACAAACATCGTCTGGGGCAATAGTTACCATGAGACTAGTTAGTAACGAGCCCTTCGGGCTCGTGTAGGGCAAGAGCAATAATAACGAGACCTACGGTCTCGTTTACAACGAGCCCAAAGGGCTCGTTTGAACCCCCCCTTTCCCCCACCCTCCTAAGACACCTTTTTTTCTTCTTCTTCTTATATTAAAATTTATTTTATTTTATTTTATTTATTTGTATTTGTATTTCCTACTAGTAATAAATTTCTCATACCTAATATTTCCTCTACGTAATTATTCTAATTCTTTTGCCTGACGCGTGGCTCGAACCTACGACTATACATAAATATTGCCTAACGCTTGCCTAATCTACCTAATGCTCTAACCACTATGCCATTGCTGTTGTTAAATTTCTGACCGCTTAACGCTTAGCAGATTCGGTATTGAGCAATCAAAAAACTGCAATACCAACCAAGACTTATGCTAGCATCACTCGCAGACGTGTCCATATCCCGTGTTTAGTCACCGTAGGATGCGCTAAATCGTGCAGAACACATAAATGTAGCTCAAACGCTGAAATTATATATTTTCTTTTCTTCACATTTTTACAATATACAGCGGTATTATTTGTTTGTTTACATCCACACAACGTAGCCATTTGTTTGGCTGCATGAGCAAGCAGGAGAAAATTAGCAGAACAGAGAGAGCAGCGACTTCTACGGAAAAAGACTACTAAACTTAGACTTTTTTACGGAAAAAATCGAATCGCCCCTGGTTTCTGTGGCACAAACGACAGTAACAGCATCCGCAAGCGGTGGTAAACTTTCATGTATCCTATTAATTTGATTTTGAGAGTTGACAGTGAACGTAAGTTTACATTCTTGTGTATTTTTAGTTTTATCGACAGGGAACATAAGCAGAAGACGCAACTAGCTTTAGGTAAAATGGAAAGTTATTTGTTTATTACAAACAAAATGGTTCTGATTTATATAGTTAAACTTCAAATAACAAAAAAAAAAGTAAATAATTAAAAATTACTATTTAAAAATGTAAGTAAGCGAACTGATTTCTCCCACGGTGGGATGCGAACCCAGGCTACTTCAGGTCAAATTGATAGAAATCATCATAGCATAGTACGTTTACAGCTTTTTTACCACTAATGGTATAGAGAAAAGTGTCTGCGGTAAATGTATGCATTTGTATTTAAGTAATTGTGAATAAATTAATACTGAAATTCAACTACGGCACATTATTAAATTTATTACAATATTCTAAATTAAAAAAATAAAAAAGAAGTCGAATCTCGTTTTTTATGGTAGTCACTTACAGACATTAAATCACACACATACAAAGTGATTGAAAATAACAACGTTAAAATATGAGTTAAATAAAACAAATAATTTAATTTTATTTGTATTTGTTTATTACGAACAAAATGGTTCTGATTTATATAGTTAAATTTCAAATAACAAAAAAAAGTAAATAAATAAAAATTATTATTTTAAAAGGGAAGTAAACGAACTGATTTCTCCCTCGGTGGGATGCGAACCCAGGCCACTTCAGGTCAAATTGATAGAAATCATCATAGCTAGTACGTTTACAGCTTTTTTACCACTAATGGTATAGAGAAAAGTGTCTGCGGTAAATGCATGCATTTGCATTTAAGTATTTGTGAATAAATTAATACTAAAGTTTAACTACAGTACATTATTAAATTTATTACAATTTTCTAAATTAAAAAAAATAAAATTTCCGGTGCTTCGAACTCGAGCTACACATTTACGGGAAGTGAAATCTCGGTTTTTATGGTAGTCACTTACAAACATCAAATCACACACATACAAAGTGATTGAAAATTACAACGTTAAAATATGAGTTAAATAAAACAAATAATTTAATTTTATTTGATTTTGTTATATTAATATTAATTTAACTTAATTCAATTTCTTTTTGTGTAAATAATTTTATTACATTAAATTGCATTAAATTTATATATTTTAGTTTAATTTATTTAATACAATTCGCTTACGATCATGAGTGTTTCTACAATAGTATTATTGACAGAGAACATAAACAGAAGGCGCAAATAGCTATAGGTAAAATGGAAAGTTATTTGTTTATTACGAACAAAATGGTTCTGATTTATATAGTTGAATTTCCAATAAAAAAAAATTAATAAATAAATAAAAATTATTATTTTAAAAGAAAAATGAACAAACTTAAAATTTCTAATTAAAAACTAATCAAAAAATTAAAAATTAGAAACGGAAAAATATTTCGGTTTCGAACTCGGGTTAACAGTTATATTTCCTTTTCTTATTGCAGGCATTTCTTGTTTCTTATGGTAATCACCTTCGAACTTGCGCCCATATGTACAAGCATACTAAGTATATAATTGAAAATTATAACAATAAAGTAAGAATTAAAACATTTGTTTTATGTAAATAAAAATAGAGCTAATAACTTTATTTTCTTTGATTTTGCTATATACTCGTATATTTAATTTAATTTTATTTATTACATTAAATTTCATATATTCTAGTTTTATTTACTTAATATAATTAAATTTAATTTAATTTTATAACTTTCAATTTCTTTTAATTTTATTATATTTGGTCTGATTACACCGGCCAACAAAAAGAAAAAAGTTGCTTGATTTCTGTGATTTGGTTTGTTTCTATCTAAAAATGGAACGTTTGCTATTGTTATGGTGAATTCATATTTCCGAAGTATGGAGATTACATAATGGACTTTGTAAAAATTGCTTTTTATCAATGCTTTAAAATAAAATTGATTAATCCATGGACTCTTCATATTGTTGGCCAGAATGTGGTCGTTTGAGTTGATTGCTTTTGATTTCAGAATGGTTTACTTTGTTTGAGGTAGAAAATTATTGTACATCCACTACTAGAAAATATAATATAAAATTTCTGAAAATAATGAACACATTTTAAATTAGGTAGGAGCATTTAAATAAAAATTTAAAATGTAAAAATTAGACGAGTGCGGGTAAGTGGTTAATTTGCGTGTTTTTACGAATTTTTAGTTTAGAATCATTGGAAATTAGTATATGCACATGCATATTAACTGAATTTAATTCACACCATTTTATTTCGTTATGGTGAATTCATATTTCCGAAGTATGGAGATTCCATAATGGACTTTGTAAAAATTGCTTTTTATCAATGCTTTAAAATAAAATTGATTAATCCATGGATTCTTCATTTTGTTGGCCAGAAGGTGGTCGTTTGAGTTGATTGGTTTTGATTTCAGAATGGTTTACTTTGTTTGAGGTAGAAAATTAATTCAAACCATTTTATTTCGCTAAAGAACTAAATAAGAAAAAAATAAGACTCGGTTATTGTCATTACTTTTACCATTATATCACCTACAAATTTCATAAAAATAAAAAAATATTTGAAAAATTACAGAAATTATATATATGTAAGATTTATATTAATACAAAAGAGAATATTTAAAGGAAAATCATATTGTACTCTTCGATTTGGATTTGAGTTCGCCATGCAAATACCGCCACCTTCAATAGCAAATTACTGCGAATTGTGCCTTCGCCTACACCAACTCCACCAAAAGGATACGAATTTTTGTCTCAGGTATATTAAACAAACATAAACAATAAAATAAATTAAAATAAAATAAGATCAATTAATACATAAGAATATAAAAGAATTATATTAGATTAATCTAAACAGAATATAACAAAAAGATATTAAAAACTTAAAACAATAAAGTTAACTAAAGCAAAATGAAATAAAATAATTTTAGAAATGATGTTAATTTACTTCCCGATTTCTTGAGTCCAAAAATGGTTTCGTTTATGCAGCATTTAGAAATAGTATTTATAAGTCTCTTGAAAGTGTAATTAAGATTTACATATGTAGTTTTCAGGAATTACAAGTCGTTTCCATTACAGATATACTGAAAACCCCATCATGTAAAATACAATACATAAAAAAATATTATTCCATGTAAAGTGTGTCTTAGTGACATGCATTATACGTAGTGAAAACAGCCAAAATAATATGTTCATAGAAGTACATATGTATGTACGTAATTGCAATGCGACCGAAGTGAAAACGTACATGCACATCAATGTTCACGTGTACATTTGTATGTATGTATCTGTGTAAGTATATTACAGAATGAATATAGCACCCTTCGCTTGTAGCTTATTTCTTACTTTCTTTCAACAATTTCCCTTTCTTCCAGTGTCTGGAGAACTTTTTTTCTTAAACTCTCGAACTGACACTATTAATTTTTATGTATGTATGCACAATTTCGGTACAGTTTGCTTACAGTCTAAACCTCCTACTTTTTCATGAACCACGACAATCTATTACCAACAATGCGAAAGTTTTCCTGTGAGTCATATTTAGCATGATTGGACTGGTTGAGTAACACCCTCATAGCATACAATACAGAAGTACAGCCTGGGTTTTGTGCCTGTATTTAATAATATTATATATTTGTGCATACCTACACTCGTTGTATTTACGTACATATACATATGTAAATGCATCAAATTAGAAAAAGTTAATAATTAAGCAGACAATATGAATGTGTATAAGTGCATACATATAAATATATACATACGTACATGTGTATACACATACATATTTAATCACCAAATCGCCAACAAGGCTGCTCACCGCGTGAATGACCTGAGTAATGTAGCGCACTCGGACGCATGCTCGCTTGCAAGTGCAGCGAACTGTTTTCGATGTTCTCATGTGCCATCTCAGAAAGCAAGTGAAAGAGGATCGAATAAAAGTAAAAGAAAAATAGCTTGATATTATTTATTTGTACATGAACCGAAACTGTTGAAATTCTAATTATAATTGTTATAAGATCGAATTAAAATAGCAAGGTTTTGTGGGCATTTTTGTCGTAGAGGATTTTATTGGGAAGGGTTTTCACGATAGATAGAACGACTCGTATTATCGGACAGGAAAAGATATTAGTTGTTAACTATGATGTACAAATTTGTTCGTATTCCTTATTGTCAAAATGTATTTTTAATAAGGCAATGTCCTAAATCATATGTATGTTTAATTTGTATTTAACCAAAAATAAAAATAAATTTGCTTGAAGCGAAATTTGAACCTGTGAATATTAACTGCGACATTAACAACCTTTACTCACTCGGCTAACGTGACGAAAGGTCAATTGATGTATTGAGGAAGAGCATATCAAAAAAATAAGACCCGTTACTGGTGAGATGATACGTACTTATTTGCTAACAATTGGCGAACTAGTATGATTTGATATTTAAAAAAACTAGTTTCTACAGGGTATGTAAATTGATTGGCTTACACATATAATGCTTATGTACATATGTATGTATAATTTGTGTATACTACATCTAAACATCGTAGGTTTACGGAGACGTTGAAGTGGCAATGACCATGAACGCTGTAAAACACTACTACGTTAATAAATGGTCTTTACTACAGTAACATGTGCATGTATACGTAAATACATATGTATGTTCATACCCTGTAGTGAAAGGTAGACTAGTATCCAATTGGCGCCGAACAGTTAAGAGGAGAAGAGAATTTCGGCTATAATCGCATAAGCGATGTCTACATCAATAAAGAAGTATGCAAATAGTATAGTCAATTTTAAAGATAAAATCATCACAGTTGGTTATTTGTAGCAGTTCGCCAGTAGTGGAATTAATAATAGTTTTCATCAACACACCATACACATATTTTTGTTATTTTTATTAGGCCGCGAGTGAGTTTTATTTTGCGCTATGTTCAGTTAAAATAACAATTATGTCGTCGCTATAGCCGAGTGGTTAGCGGTTCTCACTGTATTGCGTGGATTTCACGGATCGATTCTCGCTACTGGCAAATTCACTTTTACTTTTATTTTTATTTTTAGGAAAGTAGAAATCAATTCACATATGTCTAAAATATCAGTTGTTAGCATGGGAAAAATGGGAGATGAACTAGTTTGTACAAAAATGTAAACAAGTGGAATTCTAGTTAACAATTAGTATTTTCCCTGCAGGGTA
This sequence comes from Ceratitis rosa, assembly GCA_037013455.1. NCBI lineage: Eukaryota > Metazoa > Arthropoda > Insecta > Diptera > Tephritidae > Ceratitis > Ceratitis rosa. The sequence continues at coordinate 25,673 of JAWMAG010000041.1, forward strand.
TAGGTGCATACATTTACATAATTGTACAAATGTACATATGTAAGTATGTATGTCGAATACATACATATATGTGTATATACATATATAATATTATGAATCCTTCAACCGGTCTGTAATTGTGCAAAAGGATTGAAGATATGTATGTACCAGAGTACATATTCTTTTTGGTAAACTCACACTTAGTTTCGCGTAGTTAGGAAAAATAGAATGAGTCTGCAAGGCAATACCACTGTCAATGTCATGAGCATAAAAAACAGGAGGGTGGCAGCCGCAGACGGGTGCATGAAAGTAGGAAAGGTCGAGCATGTGCAAATATGTATGTGCTTACATTTAATATAACTCAAGCAGTACGTATCCCCGTGTAGCTGAAATATGTACATATAAGTACGTATGTACAGTCTGAGTACTCTTCCTATGATTGCAACATACGAGGGTAGTTCAATAACTACTTAACGCCCGATAGCATCAATAAAAGCAAACTAAATCAAAAACCAATTTACTTAGAGTCTCTCAAAAATTGAGTGGTGTACGTCTAATGATTTCTAATTTATTAATTCATACTGGTGATTCGAATGCCTCTGGAATTTTGAAGGAATCTCGGGGTACTCTTCCTTTACTCATCAGTTAAGGGCGCGGGAAAAATGACCAACGCTTCAACGAAAATTGATAGCTGTTAAGAAATAGCATGACCGTGGCGCCAAGTTACGGTAATTCTTCACCTTCGATGATGACTACAGTCAAAAACTGACTCCAAGACTAATGTTATCTGCCGGATAAAATCCGGGCCAACTCCGGTGCGTAGAATCGGCTGTCGTGAGACGAGGAGTTCGTGCTCGTGTTCGAGAGCCTGCGTAATACTGGCGCAACTCAGGTCTATATGTTGTAACAGGCTAAAGTCCTACTTATCCAGACTCGACCCGAAATACCGAGAGTATGTCCTGCATGCACGAGCGATTGTCGTACTGCCCTCGTATCAATAAATGTTTATTGAGGATTATATAAAAGTTTCTTATGTATAAAGATGTACTAGAAAATACATACACATGTACATATATGTATTTATTACGTACAGTGAAATTTTTATAACTAGGCTTTGCTAGTAAAGTTAGAAACGTCCAAAAAGGAAAATACGTTTTCTCTGCTTTGAGTGTTAAATGCTGTACCCAGCAAACCAACACAAATACATAACTTTAGTTTTTTGAGACTACTGTGATTTCAGAAGTTCACTACGTTGAAGTTTTACAGTAAACAAAAAGAATATACACTTACGTATGCACATATAAGTTTGTATGTATATCTATAAACTTATTTTGCATCATGAGGACATTAGCCTCGGTGTCGTAAACGGAATTTCATCATATGCATAACCATACTACATACTTATACTTTGACTCTAGCTATGTATATTCAAGCGCATGCGCACTGTTAGTCCAACGGGTGATATGCAACCTTACGGTGCATAATTTTCGAAAAAGACTAGAATTGAAAGCGTGTTAGGATTTTAGATAGAAATATGAATGTACATTTATGTTTATATGTACATACATATGTACATATATAAAACAGACGAAGAGTGTATGGTAAAAGTAAAATTTCCTATTGTGATAGTAGCACTTGGGTTTATTTTACCGAAGCGAAGATACATAAATTTGTATACATGCAGTCAGTCATTTTATGTGTACGCACATACATATGTATATTCATATATACATATATACGTACATACGTGTATGTAGGCGGCCGTGATAGCCGAGTGGTTATCGTTGCGTATTGCCAATCGGAAGACCTGGGTTCGAGTCCTGATCAGACCAACATCCAAAACGTAAAGAAAATTAATTTAATTAAAAAATTAAGTCAAATGTTTTAATTGTGGTCGCCCCTCGGTAGGGAATGTTAACCCATCCGAGTGTATTTATGGCATGAAATAAAGATTCTTCATAAAAAACCATCAACCCTTCGGAGCCAGCTTAGTATAAACCGTAGGTCCCTGCTTCGCTTCAGCGCCAACAAAACGTCAATATATACATATGTATATTCATATTTTTACGTCGATAAATATATACATATGTACATATGTATTTATTTTGTAATAGAAGCTGTGCCATATACATATGTAAATCCTTTTTAATAAGGGTGACAATTTGAACTTTTCTTACATACCCTTAAACAAAGAAGTTGTTCAAGAATTAACAATTTCTCTAATCCAATTTTTGGTGCAGAAAATATTTCATCTTTAAGAGGTAGTAAATCTGGTTAATTTTTATAAATAAAAGGAAACTCATAACTGTCATAAACTGTAAGGAAACATTTAGAAACGTGCGTTGAAAATGACCCATGCGAGAATCTGGAAAACCCTTTCAGTTTATCGTGCTGCATCTTACAGTGGCTATGGCCAGTATAAGCTCAAGTTATTTGTATTATTAACTGTTCAAAAAGGGAATGGATAAAATGGGCAATAACTACTTTCGTATATATGTACATACATATACATATGTAAATACATTTACATATGTATAAGCATATGTACAAACATTCGCACTTTTGAATCTACTATGAGCATGTATACAACGCGTGAGCAAACAGCTCTGTGGCCCACCAACAAGAAATGTGACGATAGCAACGACAACAACGCGGTGAAGGTCATTGATACCAAAAATTATGACTCCCTTTGCCCTACTCCACATCGACATAGCCAATGAGGCGCTGCAGTAAAATGTATGGCGACCATCCTAGTGGTATACTAAACGCTTACACAACCCAATTACGATTGCCGTCGTATTTTCAAGAGATACGAACAGAAATACTCGTCTGTTACATTGCATCGAATGAATACTTTTATTGCAGCAAATGTGGTACGTTCATATGAATTCAGGGATGCCAATTTTTCGAAGTAAAATCCTACAATCTCTATATAAATTACCCATTTTTTTCCTCTATATGTGTATTTCTTACTGTCTAATGTGTGTATGTACTCAAGCATGTACATACATATGTACATATGTAGATAATATACGCAAAGAAGATCATTTATAAAATAATCAAAAAACCAAGCTCAACATTAATCTTCATTGACCATAAAACCTATATATATGTATATACATATGTATATGTGATAAATTTTATAGAAATTCTATGTATGTACAAACAAACAAAATGTATAAACAAATGTATGTAATTATGTCAAAATTCATAACAGTTTTTAAAAATCCTATTTGTTTAATCATTTCTATTTCATTCAATTTTTTGGTAAAACCAATATTCTATTGAATTCCTCAGAAATAAAATAATTCCCCCTCAGTTGGCATTCTCGACACGAATGCAAGAACACAATGGAGAGTGATTTCAGCTGGAAAAGAGAGTAAGCTTAGACTCTATATACATATGTATATATATACGAATGCATGTTCTTATACATTTGCAGACGGTTAAACATATCCATATACAAATGTAACAGTGGAAAATAAACTTCGTTTTCTATTACAACAACATGCATTTTTTTAGGATAGGTATGTACTATGTAAAAACTAAGACCTCAAGTTTTAAAAATAGTGAATACGTAAAAAGCTGAACGAATAGTTAAAATTGGGCATTGTTGTGTAATGTAAATTAAATTAGGGGTTTAAGCGCAAGTCAGACAAATAAACACCCGAACTACTATTCTATACCGCAAAATTGTAATTATAAAATATTTCATTGAAAACCTATGTATGTATGTAGATACCTTGATAATAATTCCAGATAATTTTCATTCCGTATTCTTAAGGAAAAACTGAAGAATATGTTGAAAACGTATTTTAGAACATATATCCTTTTCAATTCCGAATAATATCATTCGAATTTATGTATGTATATTCAGAATGAGCTTAATCAACACAAATTACAATCGGATTTTATTTTTATTAATAAAAATAAATTCTATGTTACGCATGTTATCTATACTACGAGAGAAAGCGAAAAATTTGGTCAATAGATAGCGTGGCGAGCAGACTTCAGTGATACTGGATTCTAAAAAAACGGCCATGAAAAGTCGTCAGCCCTGCAACTCGTATAACATCCCTACCTTACAATTGGAAATAATTATTTAGGAAAAGCTACAATACGTTCGATATAGGTATGTGCATATACACATACATACATATGTACATATGTGTACCGATGTATGTGTGTATAAATTTTTCAACAATTGTATACATACATACCTGCAACTTCTGTATAGAACGCTCGATGATACAGGGATGCCGTTGTTCATTGAACTTGGCTGCCCATATAATACATATGTACATATGTAAGTTTGTGTATACATATGTCTACGAATTTATAAGTACAATGCTATATGGATATGCCCCCTTGTTTGCGTGATTCAAGTGTCTGGACGAATTCGTTGACTTCTCTTAGTTGCGTTTTGTGTCGCGCTTTCGCATTTTTATTACACTATACACATTCACTTCTTCATGCATACAGCTATACGTTAGTATATTTTTGTAAATGCAGTTCCGCAAATGTTTGTGAGCGCGTTCAACTCAGGTTGGCATTCATCCACTTGTACTCTTTCTATTTTGTCTGCTCCCATTCTACTTTGTGCTAAATTGCCAGAGCGTCCCGACCTACCCACACTCTTTGCAACTTAAGCCAATATACCGGCATTATTCCGAGTTTTCGTTGCCCGCTGCATTGCATGCCCACCCATTTATTTGCAGGTTTATTGTGTGACGGCGCCTGGCGGTTAATACAGACTCGTCTACAACACAATGAAATGGGTTGATACAATGTTTTTAGAGTTCTGACGAAATTTCTGAGTTTAGTCGCTAAAGCGGCATCAAGTCGTTCGTATATAGTTGTAGCGCAATATTTTATGTTAGATATTATGCGAAGTTTCAGTGTAAAATAAACATTTACATATTTAATTTATACTGCTGTTTACTAAAACTTAATAAGGCAAAGTAAATAAATTTTTAAATACATACATACGTATGTGCGTATTTACATATGAGTATGCAAAAAATGTGTGCTTTAAATAAAAATAACCAGAAAAAGTTTGATTAAAAGTAAATAATTTCTTATTTTTTAAATGAACAAAGTGTATATTTTATTATTCTAAATTACTGCAGCTGATGTGGAATTGTTTGTGAGAACTAATTACTATATACATACAATTTTGTGCTAAACCAGAAGTTTATTGAAAATAAATAATAAATAAAATGATTTAAAGTGATAATACCTAGTTTAAAGAAAATTCTCCAGATTCAAGTATCTTCAATATCTGCATAATAAATAAATATATATATATATATATATATATATATAAATATTATATATGTAGATATTTAGTGCATACATGCATACATATGTATATTCATTTTACTTATGTATATCATAACAGTCTTCTACATTCTTGCATACATGCAGTCTTCGTAGTCAACTTTCTGAAGAGCAGAACTCACTGAACCGAAGCTTCTCTCTCGCAAAGCGTCAGTAACCACCATGTTGTCGGATCAGTGTTAAGGTCATTGGGTAGATATACCCATTTCTTCATGGGCACCGCCTCACGTATAATTTAAAATATATGTGCACTTATTTGCAGTATTATATTACATATACATATGCATATACGGCCGCGATAGCCGAGTGGTTAATATTCGGAAGGCCAGGGTCCTAATCCGGGTCCGACCAACGGACAATAAAAATTATTAAGGAAGATTAATTTAAATAAAAAATTAATTAAATTTTTCTAATACGGTCGCCTCTAGGTAGGTAAAGTCAACCCCTCCAAATGTATTTCTAGCAAGAAATAAAGACTCCTCATAAAAAATCAAAAGTTGCTCGAGATGAGTTCTAAAAGAAGTATTAGAAATTAGATATCATATTTTTTCATTAAATTATTTATTGATTTTGATTTTTTTTATTTATAAATACATTTATTTTTGTACTTTTTGAGTGTATTTTTCGCTAAAAACTTTCCGACAGCTCCAGAGAGGTATCCAAATATTCGAACACGAATAATTGTTCGTAGTTATTGAAAACAACGCACTGTTTTGCTTCTACAGCCACTGTTATTGCAAGCGATTTTCAAGAAAGAAAAAAAAGACTCGCAAAATACCTTATGTAGCGAATTATGAATTAGTCATAGATAACTTATCGAAGCTTTCACTTCAACTCACGTTTTCAGGGAGAAAACCCAAAACCCACTGACAATGAACACTTTGAACTTAGTTACAATTTTATGGGCGTACTATATTCTTACGTTAGTATAATTTATGTACATAGGTACTCAATCAGAATGACATTGGCTCTACTCAATGAAATTTTATTTTTATATCAATATAACATATATCTGGAGCAAAAATCGTATATTTGATGTTCCAACAGGGTAAAATTGTATATATGTATATACAAACGAGAATAAAATTCTATCTAGATTGAAACATGACAGTCATTCGCTCTGTATTCTTTGTTGTGGATCAGCTCCTGGGTGATGTCTCTGAATACACTTGCTTTCTTTTGTACATATATATATATATTTATGTCCATATGTACGAATGTGTGTAAACATACCCTGCGAACAACGCGAGTGCTTCAAGTACGCGTGAAATTATATTTCACACGGGTAATAGAGTAGTCCAAAACTAACTATATTCCAAACAAAACATTTGGTCTAGTTAATATTGCGATGTCTTAGGGGTGAAACATATACTCCATCATATTTATCAATTTATATTAATATCTAGTAATAATATACATATTAATAATTTATTTCAATATATTTTTTTTTATTGAAACTTATGCATGTTGTCTAGATACCAGCATTTTTGTCTGAATTGTTTCTCTGAAATTTATACTAATAATAAACAATAGAAACAATTGAAAATATTTTTTGCTTAAAAGAAAATAATCATAAAAATAGTCAACGAATTTAATATTTTTTGTACTCAAATAATTATTGTATAAAATCTTACCGTCGCCCGGCAAAATATATTGCCAAATTGGCGCTAAATAGTCTTATCTGGAATCATTGTATACCAACAAACTAACGATACTAATCTGACTTAATTTCAGTTTCATGCATTTTCTGTATACGCGTGTAAATGTTGTTGTTGTTGTTGTAACCGCAAAAATATTCCCCAAAGTAGTTTTTGGGTAATGTTGCGGGGGGTGACAGTCCTTGGCCGGATAAAAATATCCGGGTCGTTCCAGTATAAAGGCCCGACTGTCGCGGGAACTATTGGATTTTAGTCGCCTCTTACGACAAGCATGCCTTACCGCGGGTAAAGCCCCTAATCCGCAGGGATTTTTTCTGTATACGCGTGTAAATCTTATTGCGCGCTTCTTTAGTAATTATGATCATTAATAAACAAACAATCGTCGGCTAATAATAAGCAAGTAGCGGGGCGTGAGTTGATATAATAGGACACTACATAGGTGTACCTATTGGACTACTCCAATGTGCCATATGGTCCACAAATGTTTGTAGGAGATAGACGGATTGCTCGTCACAACAAACAAACAAATAAGTTGTTAGCGGCTAGCGGTAGTGAACTTGAATTTGTATTATTGAGAATAAAGCAATAACGTAACCACCCCTGACTATACGGGCGATTGTTCACTTTTCACACATATTAAAGCTAACCATGGTGAGTACGGCTGTATTATGGACTTCCTGTTCTGACGTATATTTTATATTGAGTTTTCGTACTACTACTCTTCGTAGTGCTGCTCTTTCGGGTTCTTTTCTCTTTTCTCATACATTTGAGCATACATTCTCCGAGTTTCACTTTCATTGTAGTATGGGAGAGAACACCCGAACTGAACGAAAAGCTTATTTTCTATGATTTTAAAAGAGTTCCGTTTTTGTGGCAATGTTGTGCCCCAATTCTCCAAGCTTGCAAGACTCTTTATTTTTGTTCTTAACCTTCACCTTGAGTGAGGTTGTATGTGTCCCTGTGCTCTTCTGTTGTTATTCTCATACATCCGTGTTTACTTTTCGCACGGAAATTTCGCAAAACTCATCGAGCCAATCTCTATTTTTCATAGCTATGCTATATGAACAACAACTATTTAAGTTCTGAGATGTGAGAACAACGTTAAATTAATAACACGACTATACAAGTGCATACATTCATATGTAAGTATATAAGAATCCATACGTATTCGTATATAAATATATTTGCATTCATGAAGTACAACTATGATGACGATGCCGAGAACAGCAGTAAGTCAGTAAGAGAAAGTACGGCAACAGATTTAGATCGTTAAATTACTTAAGCAATCTTTGTTTGTGTCTGTATGTGCATATCAATGCGACTTGACAATTCTAAGTAAACAGAAATGCGAACAAAGTGATGGTGAATTAATTGCGCTGTTTTTGTTTCAAAATATTGATGTATTAATAAATTATGCCGATATACAAAGTTATGCAAACCATTTAAAAAGAAATAAGTGAAGAACAGCATTAGAAACGTGTGAAATAGACATAATATGTACGTAAATATTTGTGTACGACTATTCAGGTATGCACGTATGTATTTATATATATACTTATGTACATACATATTTACATTTATATTTGTATTTATATACATACATACGTGTAGATCATAAAGATTATATACACGAATTAAAGGAATTTGATTGGGCCCAGTGCGGCCTTGTCCTTGGCAGTAGTGTTTGTTGTAATTGTAATTGCGACTGTCATCCAATGTCATTTTGCCTCCCAACCCATGTCTTTAAAAAGGGCCAACAATGTCAGTGTCAAGCAAATTTTATTCTCTCATGGTCAAACCGGCGACTCTGCGTCATCATCTCTCTGACTCTGACTTTGTATCTGCGAAATATACTCACAGCTGTTCAATTTGTTTTCACATATTTGACCACAAAACACCTATGTATGTATGTACTTATGTATGTATTTTAGTTTTGAAAGCATTAATATAATATTTATATGTACATACATACATACGTACATACATATTTCCTATATCAATATGAGAAATTCTTGAATTAAATCTGTTTCAAATATGAATGTTGTATTACTTATAGAGAAACGTTTTTATTTAACAGAAAGCATATTTATATTTTTTTGTAAAAGTTAAAAAAAAATAATAATTTTAATTTAACTTTCGGTATTGCAAAAATATATAGAAAATGTCAGCTTTAATAATTAATTTAAATGATGTCTTGTAAGGAGACCTAGTTTTTTTAAATCTTCACTGTTGGCACTCTGTAAAAACGACCGAGTTCAAACTGGTCGCACTGCTCGATACCGGAGTACCTAGAGCTCTAATACAATAAATACGTTATATACGTTTGACGGGCGGAAAGAATTTTATGAAATTCGATGTATATTCTTACCATTATATTAGGCATGAAACCATTGTTAATATACCTCGTGTACTTTGTTGTTGTTGCTGAAGCTGTTTGCCAACCCCGCTTAGGAGCAGGCTAGATTAGTCTAAGTCATCGATGTTATTTAAGTAAACGAGCTGTTTCGACCAGGGGGATGATGAGTTGGTTTTAGGGGGTATGCAAAGGGTGTATTTAGTGTATTATATTGTTTCCTGCAATCATTTATGTATATATTTTGTAATAAACCAAATTATAATATTATGATTTATGAATTTTCTTATTTTTAGATGTTGCTGCTTTGCCAAAAAAAAGATTATCTTAACAGGAAAACAGAACCGAGAAAATTGCGAATATTTATCCAATGTATTGTGAATAATAGCGAAAAGAAAGAAATAGTCTTCTTGAAATATGTGCTAATAGGATATAAAGGTCATTATCAGAGTTATGAACACCTTGTAAAGCAATCTTTAAAACAAAAATTTTGTGGATAAATGTGATAGCGTAAAAATTAATATTAAACGTAATTTAAGGGAAAGTGAACTAAGAGCATATATTTATATTGAAACCAGAAGGCTGAAAATTTTACAATTCAAAGCAGGAGAGATAAGCAGGTGATATTATAAAAAGTGAAAGCATATTATAGTGGATTTGGCACAGACAAAGAATACAGTCAACACACCAAAAAAATAAAAAAGCTGAAAAACGAGACTGATTATAATATTAAGCCATTTTAAAAGTTTAAGTAGAGTCTAAGACCGAATAGAATAATATTAAAGAAAGTACAGAGAAAAGCAAGGGATAAGGAAGTTATCGATCTGGTATCATATAAATTTCCACTTGAATTATTATATTTCCAAAACATCGATCACATTGAAATGTTATTTATGTAACTTAATTGCAAATGACACAATGTCAAAGAAATTTAAATGCACTGATACTGCTGTCGATAATGACATTAATCAAATATCGACAGTGGCCAACAAATCCAACAAAAATATATCTGTTACCAGTGGACAGTCATATATAAAGTTTATTAAATCAGAGCCTCTCGATCTAGAAATGGCGAATGTGCAGGCAAAAGATATAGGAAGCACTCAGGACATAAATGTATCTAAAGAATCTAATAAAAATGAAACTAATGATAAGCGTCTAGAAGCTCCATCCCCAGTTTATCAACATTTGCAAATACAAACTGTGCCACCGAGACAGCCTAGAGTTGGTTTACTAAACAATATTAATAATGTGCAAAAAATTATATTGACTCCGCGCAAGGGACATACTCATCGACCTTTATCTGGCGATTCTGGAGAAGAAACTGACAATGTCGTAGAACATATTTACTCACAACAACCCATAACAGCGCCACAATCTCGAAACTCACAGTCTTTTTCTACCACAAATACACGGATTATACAAAGAGTTTCACAAACTCAACAAGCTGATTCCATAGTTGGGCCACAAATTATAATCTCCCGACCTTTTCCATCTACTTCCTTGACACACTCTTCTTTACAACGTCGACATTCTACAAGTCCTTCACATTATCAGAGAAATCTCTCAACTATAAACTCAAATATTAATGCAGATTTCTCATCTTCGGTTCAATCTTCGCCTCATCATTCCTTACAACATTATTCCCCAATTCGTTCACCTCAGCCGTCACCACCGCCGTTGTCTCTTCAGCATCATGTTCGAGTTATAAGAGACGGTCGGTTATATGAAGAGGCTGCATCAAGATCAAGTTTAACTTCTACTCGTTCGGCTTCGCCTCCTCCATTGTTGAGACATCACCAATCGCGGTCTGCTCCTGTTTCTCCGGTCATACCTCGACGGTATTCAATGTCACCTCATGAAACATTGACGCTAACTTTATCACCGCAGAATACATTTGAAACTCATCAAAGCCACATGCAAGTTGTCATAGAAAATAATAAGCATCAATTGCATACGCCTGATATTTCAGGACAATATCAAGACCATGACCTTCATTCACCTCCTCTACCACCTCCACCACCACCTGCGACATGTCTTCAGACATCAATAAAAGCAAAAAATTCTCTATCTTCTCAAGTTATGGTCAAATCTTCTTTGACAACAACAAGTAATCAGCAACCGCAGCAGTATGTGCTGTCTCCATCGACTCGGAAATATATTCTTCCAACTACGCGGCAATCGAACTCAATCCAAACAACGAACGCTCTACGACCAGAAAATACTCATTTGCTTCATCTCAAACATCAACAAATCCCTCGGCAACTTCCACAACATCAAGAAGGAGAAAGTAATATATCACAATCGGTAAGGGACTCGTCTTCTCCATCTTCGACTGGATCTAGAAATTTTCGAATACCCGCGGTTATTAGCAGCAGTAGTGGTAATAATAACATTCACAATGATCATCAATTGCACAGCCAAAGCGACACTGCCATGCGTCCTCCACCGCCACCGCCACCAAAAATTAAAAACACTACCATTAGTATACCTAACAGTAGCAACGCAGTCACCCCCGTTATAAATTGCTCGCGCAATGAGGAGCCTTCCAGTTCGATTCCAGATTTAGGTAAGTTCTGAATACGGTACTGGTTTCTTTCATGTTAGTAATACATATGTATATAAATTCATATCGTTAAAACCACTATTTGTACTAAGATTGTTCGAATCATAGCATTTATTATTATAAATATCTGATTTCAAGCTAAGAGAGTATCAGAAATGATATATTCGTTATATGAACTCAACGAATTCAAACTGTCTGGATAATTTTTTTGTATCAGTCAGACCGGAAGCCCTCAACAATTACCCCTCAGCCGAAGTCAGACCTCAACGTATACATGAATCCCATAGAATTAATAGCAATTACACTAGAAGATCAAACTACATTGTTTAGTTCCAGGAGCACCTAAAATTTTTTATGTGAACAGGGACGACCATTCATACAAAAGAAAACATATTTATACGTTTGGCCATCACATTGGAAGAAAGGCTGTTCATATTTCTAATATGGAAATATTAAAGTCAAACGAATTCGATACATAGAACCACGATAATAAACGCGGAAGAACAATAAAAATATTTTTTTTGTAATGTTTTTTAGTAAGTGTTTTTTTTTAACGGTTCTACTGCAGAAGTTAACAGTGATGCAGAAACAATGGTCAAATTATTTGTTTTAACTTACAATCACTCTGCAGTTATTGATGCATAATATATAATACTTTGAATTTTGAAATAGAATCTATGTACATACATATGTAGCTGTAAAACCAGTTGACCCTGACGTATAACAACAAGAGAACTGACCTGTTATACTACCTCAGCGTAATACGAGTATAAAATATTATATTTACATGCATATAAAAAATATTTATATTAGTCCAAAGAAATTGGCTTAGTTTGGTTCCAACTCCTTATACATATATTTATATAAATATATCATTAATCTGACCAAAAAATATTATCAAAGCGGATTTTTGATATAATTTCTATATTCATATTTGCTCATTTGTAACAAAGCTATCCAAGTAAATGTTCACATTCGCATTGTTTACATTACAATTGATCGTGTGGAATAATATTCTACGTGGAAATAAATAAAAGGAAATGAATAAAACAAGGTTAAATAACGGCACTATTGTTTATACCTCGTACTCATACGATTTTTTTTAAATACATACACATGCTTACATACATTTATGTACATCTATGTATGTATATAGTTAAAAATACGTAAGTACTGAGAGACTTGTTAGAAGCAGTTTTTAACGTTTAAAAGAATGTTTAAAGATAGACACTGCACCAGCTCTGTTGTAGTCGAAACACCTATGCAGCCGTTATTGTTTTAAAAGTGAAGTTGATTTTTTTGATAACAATATTTGCAGCCATGTATATCGCTATATCGTTTATAGTTCTGAATTGGCCACAACAGCTAGGGATGGCGAAATGAATCAAATTATTAATATTAATCGAGTAATTTTTTCGGAAAACGATTTCATTAAATTATATTACCTATTCCTATTAAATCGAAATTTACACTTACCATATTTTCTTTATATAAAAACTTGAACATTTCACTTCATACTTTACCAATATGGCAGCTGTGCTATTTTCTCAAGTATGTTATGAAATGAATAATATTCTTTTAATCAATAAAAATTAAAATAAGGTAATTGTTTTAATATTAAAAACAAAAATATTCGAAAATGACAATTAAACGAGTAATTTATTTAATTAATTTCAGTTAAGTGGCTCGTTTGATATTTTAGTCAAGTAAAATTTTGTTTCTATCCCTTTTCAGGCGTAGCAATTAATTGATATCAAATTCCATGTCAAAATTACAAATTTAAATTTTTAGAAAAGCCACACGTAGCACAAAAAATTGCATGGAAATTTATATTCAACTTCTGGAAACAGCGAAATATGGGTGATATTGGTGTGAAAGGGAATAGATGAATGTTGCTGAAAACAAATTTATAAAAAGTTTAAGATTACCATGCAGCTATTCAACCCCTGCGGGTTAGGGGTTCAAGAATTTACCCGCGGTAAGGCATGCCTGTCGTAAGAGGCGACTAAAATCCAATAGTTCTTTATACCGGAACGACCGGATTTTTTATCCGGCCAAGGACTGTCACTCCCGCAACATTCTCCAAAAAATTACTTTGAGAAATATTTTTACGGTTACAACAACAACAACAACAACAACAAAGAGAAAATCCGTTTTATGCACTGCCGAGGAGAGACTTGCGAGCAGAAGGCGACCAATTTTTTTGAAATCCCACTCATATTTCCCAGAAGCAACTAAATATCATATTTTAGAATACGTTTGAGTTTTTAATTTAAAAAAATAGGAAAAAAAATTGTTGAAGATTCACAAAAACTACAAATTTACATTTTTAACAAAAATAATTTAATGTTTAAAACATAATGTCGCCTATTATTCACAATAATTTATCAAAAATTTCGTTTGACAATACTCAAATCCTTGGCAGCAACAAAAAATAGCTGGTGCAACACGAGCGGTTGGAAATTTAGGTAATAAATTCCCTGAAGGTAATAAAAGTTGCGTGAAAAATAATCGGTTGACGACGTCTTAACTCCGACTATTCACGGTTCAGTCGCCCTGATGTCGTGTCGTCTTTTAAACAACTATTCCCAAAAATTAACTGCGTCTGTATCTAAATTTTGACAAGCACCGATTTTCGTACCGCCGTAGGCTGAATTATCCATGTTTAAATGTTAACATACAAATGTACATATATAAGCACATATACATACATACGTGTAAAGAAAATGGCCATCAACGATGTTTTAAAAGATTCAATGTCAATGTCACACTACCACTAACAAAGCCTTAGCAAAGTAATACACGTGCGTCCACACCAGCATAGGAAAGAGTAAAATATTTAAGTCTCGCATGGTTTCTCTTTCAATTCTCCTAATCTGCACATGCCTTTAGCAGAAAGTGACTAGTATATTCTCATATGCTCACCACTATATGTATGCATGTGAGCAAGAATGATATATACCAGATTGCGATTTAATTTTTGTTGTTGTTGGTGTATTCGTCATAATTTCGATGTGGTTTTGGTGAAGTGTAAATAGGAAACAAAACTTAGATAGCTTTTTTGTTGGGGGTTTGGTAACCGTTTTCTGATATTTCTTTATTTATTTTTTTTTATTGGTTAAAATTCTTGTTCTAAGAAATTGTCAACTTTGGTTGCCTTATTCACTAGATTTTTGTTTATAAAATTGATATTTAACAGATATCTTCCTTTAAAGATGGTAGAAAAAGAAGTAGCTGGATAAGTACAAATCTTTAAAATCCGAAAACATGTAAATAACCGTTAATATTGATGAACTTTGAAATCAGGGGTATCATCAACTTCTGTGTTTTCGCCAAAGAATACAACGCATTCATTATACCCAAGATTTTAGCTTCTAATCCTATATTTGTACTCCTGCTGGCCAGGGTGATGGTACAACCCATTTTTAGCTCCCATGATTCCAAAATATTTTTTAATAATATCTTGATCTAAGTGTTGTGTCATGGTTTATTTAATATTTTATCATTTCTGGAGGCTGGTAAGCAACATTTTCATGGCAGATTTCCAAGAGTTATAGAAACCTTAAAAATATACAAATAATGTTCCTTTAAATTATCACAATCAATTCAATACTAAACATTTTAAATACCCAAATCGTTCTCTGCTTTCTATGTCCATAATTTTTTTTAATCTACATATATTATTTTTCTGGGTTAACTAAACACTGCACACTTCATTTTAACACTTGTTTTATTATAAATACTCATATACAACGTAAACTCGGGATATATTAAAATCAATCGCTTACTTGCTATGCACTTTAAAAATGGATGATGTGTGATTGCCAAATTTTATGACAATGAATAACGAGACCCGTTACGGCGCAATCTAGAGGCGCTGCCATTCTTGGTATGTGTGTATGTATATGCCTAAATTGAAATCGTTGCGAATATTGCTGTCTGAAAGACGTCGACAAATGCAAAGAGAATACGCTTACGAGCATGTATAAATATGTACATAAGTATAAAAAAGAGAAAAAATTTTATTGAAAGAGAATGAATTTATGAGAGTGGAAAATGTGCGCATGTCGGAGAACATACATATTTACCTCTGGAGCACGGAAGTGTATGAATAATACACTTGAAAGCAGAAAATGAATTTCATTGTCGATTTTATTTGGATGAATATAACATGAACCAAGGCGAATTCACACGCGGTGGCCTTAAGCAAAATGTACATACATACATACATATAATTTAAAACCTCTTTAGTTAAGACGATGGCAGATAGAACTTTACTCAAGGTTGCTAGACAAATTAACTTTATTAATAAGACCAACGTGAGAAGTTTTTCGAGTCGAGGGAGACTAGTGTTTGTAAAATGTAGAGATTTAAGACGGTTCAGCTACAGAGAAAAATATATAGCAGCTGAATATAATTCAAGACTTTTAAAAATTAATCATTGAGAGAAGCGAGAATAGTTATTTGAATGGTAAATAGCTAGCCTGAGAGATCAAAGGCGCTGAAATATAAAATAAGCGGCAAGATAGTTTATATAGTTCACAATTTGCTTTACAAGACTTTAACAGTATACGCCTACATTGTCTATATAAACCAGTTAGAACAATACCTCAGCTAAGTGATATGAACAACAAATTGATCCATTAAGAAGTTTGACTACGAACAATGTGCCTAATGTTTCCCCACGACTAGTGAGAGTGTGTAGACTTAGAAGCTTTAAACGGTTGGTATAGAGAGGAAGATTTAATATAAAGTCTCACTGGAAATATTTTAACAAAATGTAAAAGTTAATATAGGGAAAAAAATTTAACTAAGAGTCTCAAAAGTAAAAATTGCTTTTGAACAGACGCAACATATCGGAATGAACTGGATAATGAGGTTTGCATTTGACGTCTATGATGAATATATACGATTAAGCTGATTTTAATTTCAATTTATTTCTTTAGCTTTTCCGTTAGCTCGTTGCTTATGTAGAAACTGCCAGTGGTTTTTGTTTGCAAAATAATTGTTTGAGTGAGAGTGAGTGTCTTGTCTGCAAAATACCGCCTAGCAAGCAGTGACTGTTACAGCAAACAAAATTTGTGGGCAAATACATTTTGTAATTTAGAAAGCTTCCAGAATTATATTTTTACTAAAAAAGCTTTGCTATTTGTTTAAATATAAAAAGTTTATACAAAATTATTAAAAGTATTATATCCTTGTTTTATGAAACAAACTTAGTTTATTAAAAGGTAAATGTTTAATTGGTAAAACATTCAATCAAAACTATGGTTCCGATTTGAATGCCCATTCATACTCCGTTGAAATCAAATTACGAAGATATTTAATATAGTAAGCCAATCGCAAAATGAAATTCCTAATCAAAATTAAACCAAAACAAAATATCACAATTTACATTAGTGGTTTCCAAATATTTAAAGTTTTATCTGTACGAGTGAAAAAATCCATAGATTCAGTGGCGATATCTTAGATGAAGATTATGTTCAAGTTACGAAGATTATTTTACTCTTGGAACAAGTTATTTGTAAATATAATTATTTTAGGGGTTTACTCTAGGAAGAGTCTCAATAAGAGTCTCGTACTCCTCGAATACAACCAGCTATTCGGCTAATGATTATTCTTGTAATATTTTCCAAATATTATCTATATGTTTTATGAGGAGCCTTTATTTCATGTCAAAAATAATTTTTTTATTTAAATTAATTTTCTATAACTTTTGGATGTTGGTCGTACCAGGATTTGAAACCCGGCTTTCCGAATGACAGTGCGCAATGCTAACCACTCGGCTATCGCGGCCACCAAATATTATTGGACTTATGTATATTTTGAGTTTCGCTCTAAATCATTGCATCTCTCATAAAATGTACGAAAATGCAATTAAAAATGTTTGCATTCGCTTTTAAGTAGTGGATATACATACATAATTAATTCGAAGTTAACATTACGAAATTCTTACATTGCTTGAATTCTACTTGAAAGGTTGTATCAGAATATAAATCCCTCTAAAGCGATCACATTTCGTTGAACTGAAGAGTAAAGATCCAGCTATTTTTGCATTTTATTAAAATACTATCTTGTATAGAAATGTACTTAAATAATTTTTGTACAGATCAGTAAAGGCCGATTCACATAAAACTTGCTTCGTCTTGTCCGATAATAAGAACAGTACGAATATGTATCGAAATGTTATCTAATTTTTTTCTCATTTAATAACGACGTTGATTTTTTTCTATGTATAATATTTTCCAAAACGTAATTGTAAAGCAAAGCGAAATGAAACTTTTATGTGAATAAACTTTAAAGAATTTGGTTACAGTCTTCAAGCTTTTGCTGACGCTGTTAAGTTACATTTGCCAAGCGCATAACATTTACAGCACTCCTCAACATTTCTATATACATACATATGTATACATGCATAGAAAAGTCCTCAAATTGCATTTTGCAAAAACGAATTCAAATGCAAAAGCTCTAGATACACGAAATAACAAACTAAAAGCTGAAGCTATTTAAATAGCTAAGAAAGTACTAAATCAAAACCGCACGTTTTAATAATAAAGAGTTATGAATGTAGAGTTTTATGAAAGTTTTTAGTCCGCCGAAATAATACATATGTACGTATACTTGATAAAACATCATAAGGTAGAATCATGAAACAGCAGTTTGAGCTATTTTCGCACTAATTTGTTTATTTGTTTTTATTTTAGAAACAAAAGAAGGTATTTCCAAAATAGCAAAACAATATATAAACATAAACAATTTTTTCTTTAAATACTAAAGAGATAGTGTCATATCTACAAATGTAAAGATGTTGAGATGATAAATTCGCTTGAACAACTTTGGTCGTCAAACACCACCTAGTTGGTCTTATATTACACATATAGTATAAATGTAAATCAGAAGCACTCACAAACTTTTTCTTCCAACGTATTCCACTTCTTCAGTTGAATTTAAAGAAGTTCATAGAGCGAAAATTCATTGATCGTTCAAATAATTTTTCAAATTTATTTTCAAGTGAAAAATTTTCATTAGTAATTTTATTTTATTGCTGTTTCAAATTTAAAAGTTTGAGGGAAAGTTTTCATAAAATATTACAAGCATCAACAAAGAATTAAGTCGACTGTTGAGTTGGCCATCTCAAAGATAATAAAATGCAAATAAATTGTAGCAAAAACTAATAATTGAATCTTTCCAATACACCAAATTATGAATGCGTGTGTGAGGTGTGAAGGGGCAGCTGAAATGCGCCTGATCAGTGCGTATACTGATAATTATTATAAAGCTTCATTTTGCATTTTAAAAATCAGAATAAAAGAATTTAAATATACTCATAAACATATAAAATCACAACAATTAACAATTATACTTTCGAATATATTATTTTTGTGAATACACATATGTACTTCGATTATTGCAGTTAACTTAACAATAATATTCCTGCAACTCAATCAGTTTTCTATAAAGATTTGGAATATAATTTATTTATTTATTAATTTTTAGTATGTAAAAAACTAGATAAATGTTTAGGAAAAGGATTGTGCACTTTTTCGCGATTGAAAATAATTATATGAGCATTTAGTGTTATTTTTGATTTGTAGCTATGATCTTCTAGAATCAAATTGTATTAAAAATATGTCACATTAAAGTAGTACGCAAGCTTTACAGACAGATACGAAACTATACATTTCGTGAGAGCGGTCAAAAATACTTTTTTTTATATAAAATTTCAGACGAGTGTCACTATCACGGAAGAATAACTTTTTGGGATTTTTGTGGGGAGTTTTGTACATCAGCTGTTGAATGTTCCCCGGTCTGAAACTGCTGCAAACATAAGGAAATGAGATTAGGGGACATCGTTCCAGCAATATAAGCGTATTTGAGTGAGTTTCGTATGTAGTCATCATTGAATTCGACCATTTGAATGGAAAATTGATGGGAAAAATCGTTCTAGGAGTTGATTAATACGAAAAATACGGCACAAAGTGACCCACGCTCCTTCCACAAGAGCATTAGTATTGTATTTTTTCATTCATTATTGTTTTAATCTTATTTAAAAAATTATTGTTTACTTTCTGGTTCGGTGTTCTTTAAAATCGTGTTTTTTTTAACTAATATACTTATTTTTTGCTTCTTAGTTTTATGAGTTATGAAAGCGGGGTTTTTATTTTTTTTAAACTATATTTATTCACTTATTAATTCAATTCATTTAATCATGGTGATCCTCACAAGGATAATGGGATACATTTATTATTATTTAAATTTATTAAATCATTGCATTTTCCCCGGTTATTGATGTGTCTACAAAACTTAACTTGAAATTGAGTAAGAAACTAATAGCGGCGCATAAAACTCAGTTAATCGGAGGTGAAAAAAACTATATCCCCCTCCATTTCCGGTAAAAAAAAAAACAACAAGGGAAACATACCTCAAATTGGAAGAGAAGTCCGACTGAAAAGAGCTTAATAAGTAAGCAACAAATAAATAAGTAATTGCGCATACATACATATATACGTATGTAACGTCTAATTATTAATATAATATTATCGTTTTCTTACCTTTGCTTCGAATGAATACGTACGTATATTTTGCGTTCAACAGCACATTCATATTTATACATGTATGTATGTACGAATACATATATACTCGTATGTATGAATGTATAAAATAGTTCACATTGTATTTGTATACAAATTTACAGCTATAACAGAAAAACGCAGTGCATATCGGAAAGACTACTAGACAGATTCAAGCTTAATGTTAAAAGCTCTTAAGCTTTTTGTGCAACAAATAAGTCTCAACTCTAAGTTCTAATTTGCTAATACTGTTTCTAACAGCTCCGGTGCGAATGTGGATTTTTATTTGATCAGCGCTATACAGGACAACGCATCAGTATACTCGGGTAGTGTAAAAGTCTGCTTACTTGCTTACATACATATGTGTAACTATACATGATTGTATACCATAGGAACGCTATTTCGAAAATTTCACCGGGATATTTACATATTCATTTGTGGAAATGCTACATATATAAATATATTGTTAATAAACCGAGGTTGCTGAAGGATGTAACACTTGAGCAAGGAGCATTTGAAAAGCTGAATATTAAAGAAAAAAAAAACAGAAAATATTGCATTTTCTAGAGTTATAAAAAGTGTTGAAAAGATAGTGAAAGTTCGTAGAGATTTTTGAAAAAAAGTCGAAATAGTAATGACATGCATTAAAGTTCAATTGGTGAAGTTCCAGATTTTTATCATGTACTAAGCGGAAATCAAAAAACAAAAATAATTTTTTGATGATATTTTATTTGTATATGATATAATGACTGTCGGTAAGGAAAAAAATTGTTTTACATATCGTAATTTTATAGACGGTGCAGAAAGACTGATTGGACGCATCATAGCTGGTAAGCTAAATATATGTAAATACATATATACATACATAGTTGCATGCATATATACATATGTATGTATATACAACGGTGCATACATACATATGTATATTGCACGTATGCAAAAACCAAAGAATGAAGATGCGGATGGTTTTTCATTGTCAAATATATTAGTGCATATTTACATATGGCGGCCGTAGTGGTTCCTAACATGCAGATGGTCATGGGTTCTGGCCAGACAAAAAGTAAAAAATAAAATTAAAAATACCCAAATATTGTTTCTGATTTCTCGGCCGAAACTCGCTTCAGCGGTTTGAAAGTGCCAATTGTACGTTATGCAAATACAATTGTAAATACAAATGTAATATATGCTTTATATATCTACATATACACATGTACAAATGTAGTTATACATACATTCATAAGCATCTACATGTTTATTTCAACAAAATATTTATTGAAGCTCATATTCGGAATCTCAAATTTATATGTTTGTACATACGTATGTATGTATGTACATGCATATGTATTAATGCATATCGGTAATCAAACGTTTCAAACTAGAAACTATTTTTTTCTGAATCGAAAAACTTGTGAGTGGGATCAAGAACTAAAATGTTAAAACCTTTGCCACCCATCTTCGGTTAGGTATAATATTGATAAGAATTTAGCGTCGGTGTAAGCATACATACATATGTACAAATGTATCTACAAGAATTCGGTCTATTATAAAATTGATAACAACGCCGAAAACATGTTAATAGTAGAATACCTAGTCACTGCTGGTATATAATTTTATTAGGTCACTCATTCGAATTCATATCCACATACATATGTATGTTCATATGTATATACATACATATATATGTTATAACAGTACGCATGTTTGTATGAAATGTTTTCAGTCATATCAACGATGAGAGCAATATACCAGTACGTAGCTGGGTCAATGAACGTTGAAAACGCTGAAAGCATTTCCAAGGCCAAAGCCATTGAAGTCATTTGCCGTTTGCTGATTCAGGGAATTACAGTGGTGTAGGACGACTGTATATATAAGCTTTAGCATTCTAGATAATATTCATGCTTACCTCTCTTGTCCTGATTTTTGCGAGCAAATATGTATCAATAGTTGCTCTCCAAGAGGAAATTAAAAAAATATCAAAGCTTTTTGGTTGCATATATTAACAAATACAAATGCAAGTATGGCTGTGTGAGAAATGCGAATTGTTTTCAGTTTTAAGGCATTGTAAATGTATACACATGTTTATGTTTATGTATTATATATGTATATTATACATTTTTTATAACTAAAGATTTCGTTGAAACATATTCGTGCAGCCCAGGTATTTGAGCAATGAGTATTCGGTATAACCTTTTAATGCTCATTACTCTTAAACGTACGTGCACAAGTTGGAACGTTTCGAGTTTTTTCGTGTAATTTCAGTAGAGCAGTCTTGATTTGTTGTCTTTATTTTTTAGTAGTTTATAGGTATCTACATTTCTTTTAACTAATTTACGGAAAGTGTAAGAATTAGTTCTGCCACTCGAATTTGCGACTAATAAAGTACACCCAGACCTCGCTTTGCGTCGGGGATACGTTCCAAAAAAATACAACGCAAAGATAATTAAGATGTTCTATGTGAAAAGTCTTTAGTGTCTGTTCACGTAAGTCGGCTTTCTTTCAAAAAAAAAAAAAAATTAGTCCAATGTTTGCTGAACAGCGTTTTTTCAACGTAAAATACATTCCCTGTAGCAATTGATATTCGTAGCTAACGCCTGTAACACTTTAAGACTCCTTCCGCTGTCGTTTTTTTAAAAAAAATCTCCGTATCTTCGTCAATCGAACACATAGCTTTGAAATCTTTTTGGAGGCTAAATTTATTTATGTTGAGATTTCTTATAAGCGGTCACAGTCATCTTCATCATTAACTTTTTGCAATTCGGTCCCAAAACAACGCAACGAAAATCTGACGACGCACAATGTAAATTAGTTCTAATTGAGCAGTGACGTACCTCGAAAAAACGCAAAACGAAACGACGTAAAGCGAGGTCCAGGTGTACTTGGACTGGACTTTGTGCTTGGTAGAGATTAGCTGGAAAAGCCTCTATTTTAACACGCTTTCATTAGCTTCACTCGTATGTCTGTCAGTTTGAAAAAAAAAAAATAATAATTTACAAAAAAACAAATATTTTAAAATTGCGGAATTATGGACATTTTTGTAAAGTGATTTTTCTTCTAAGAGCTCCGCGGCTGGCAGCACAACGGGTGCATAATAGAATCTGCAACAAAATAATTTTTTTTGTTTATCTATGTACATGAGAATAGCTAGAGAATGACGTACGAAAATTTTGAAGCTTTTGAGAAAAAACTTCTTTTCGACAAAAAAAAAACGGCCCCTAATTGTTTATAAATAATGTTAACATTAGGTTATCGAAAATCCCGTACGTCATTCTCTTTGAAATAATATTAAAAAGGTCTAAGAAAAAAAAAAATAAAATCAAAATAGAATTAATTAGAAACATATAGGTATAAAACAAATATAGTTCAAAAAACCAAAAAAAACGCTTTTAAAGAGTTTTAAACTGAAAAGTGGAAGATAATTTTGGAAATAAACTTAAGACAATAGTGTATAAATATAAAAAATACTTGTATAATTGAGAGAAAAGCGTGGGACGCTTTGTGCCAGAATTTTCATATATCGAGCGCCTACGCTTTTCTCTCAATTAGTTTTTTTAAACTATATTTATTCTTTTCAGTTTTAATTGAGAGCTTCAAAGAGTTAATTCTTCTACTTCTTTATTGGTGTTGGCACCGCTTACGCGATTATAGCTGAATCAGTTATAGCGCGCCATTCATGTCTTCTTTTCGCCTACGTTTCGACTGAATATACAAAAATTTATTCTCGTTTCACTTAACTAGACATTGTTGGAAAACATTAATTGTGTCAACAAATTGGGAGAGGCTGAAAATCCCTTCAGTAGCTATAAGCGCCAATTAAATATAGTATGTATATACAATAAAATATATATATAAAACGTGAAACGAAAACGGTCTTCGTTTCGACTGAATATACAAAAATTTATTTACGTTTCACTTAACTAGAAATTTTTGGAATACCCTAAGACCAGAAATGTTCCGGAAATTGTTTTTTTTTTCGATATTCGTGGTTTGGTGCATCATGAATTCGTTCCAACGCGACATACGGTCAATGAAGAGTATTATTTGAGCGTTTTGAGGCGTTTGCGCGAAAACGTATGTTGTAAACGGCCAGAGTTGTGGGCCCACAATTTTCGGAAACTTTCATGGCGATAATGCGCCATCGTACCGAGCTGTAGTTGTGAACGATTTTAAGATCAAAAACTCGTTCAATGCCATCGATCAACCACCGTATTCACGGTATTTGGCCCCATGCGACTTTTTTTTTGTTTCTTAAACTCAAGTTACCACTCCTTGGAACCCTTTTCTACTCTTGGAGAATTTATTTATGAATAGATGTACTTATCGTCTTCAGTCCCACAGATGGGAAGCACCTGGGGGCTATCTTAAAAGAACTTACTCGTATATGTATGATACATGTGAAATCTTTCTTTTATATACATAAATATATGTTGTATTTAAAAATGCTTTCTCCAGGCTAGACAAAAAAGCAAAGCGAATGGGTTTGCTGCTGAACGAGGACAAGATGAAATATTTCCTGTCATCAAACAAATAGTCTACGCGGCGCATTGGCGTCTTTGCTCCCTCTTCATTATTGACAGTAATAGCTTTAAAGTCATTGATAATTTCGTCTATGTAGGGACCAATAACATGTCAGCCTTGAAAAACTACGTTAAGTACTATTTTGGACTTAGTAGGAAATTGAAAAGGAAAGAAAGTCCCCTTTTCGACGAAAATAAACTATATTGTACAAGTCGCTCATAATTGTCGTGTGTAGCAGAAATGTGAATGTTATATGGTAATGGTCCCTTGCTTATTGACAACGGAGAAAGCCTCAAACGATGGAACGATGAGCTGTACGAGTTATGCGGGCACTGTGGACTACAGCTTTGGCTTAATGAATGCCTGCTTGCTATGATTTAACAGCACACTTCAATTTTAATGTTTAACATTATCTGTTAACGATTTAATACTAACGACAGCTTTTCGTTATCGTACATGCAAGCATACGTAGAACTAAAAATAAATGCATATTCTAGTTAATTTTTAAGCATCAACACAAATTCGTTTTTCACTAATTCTTCTTCATTCTTGTTTTAGATCAGATTTTAATCGGAAATAAATCGGTCTCTTACTAGTTAAAAAAAAAAAAAAACAAAAAACAAGAAACTAGAACTATTCGATTCGCCTTTTTGTCCAGTCTGGAGAAGGCAGACGTGCGACAGCGATTGTACGCTTTTGTAGAAGATTTTATCCACTCTGTTTAGCTCTATCGTAGTAATTTTTCCCCAGCAGAATGAACGACATAACTCGGCGACAGAGTCTCTCCCACCAAAAATTCAACATCAATATCACGTTCCTCTAAATGGCCACAGTAATGGCGTGGCTCGCTATATATGTAAATGTGTGCGAAATTTAAACTTACTCTCCTAGCAATGATATGCGCTGGGCTTGGAACTCGCTACGTAGAAACTAGCTCCAATGCAAAAGTGCCTCGGTTGTTAGGTCTCACTTTTGATGACGACCACTGCAAACGTACGATTTAACGGCATGCATTGTCCTATCCGTTTACTTCTTCTTCATCACCTTCCTTACTGGCGTAGGCACCGCTTACGCTTACATTGCGCCATTGATTTCTGTTTTTCGCTGTTTGGCACCAATTGAAGATACCAAGTTCAGGCAGGTTCTTCTGTTGTTGTTGTAGCGGCTGGCTAACCCCGCTTAGGGTAGGCATTATTAATCTAAGTCGCCGAGGTCATCTAAGGGGAGGTCCAGGAAACGTGCTGTTTCGACGGGGTTGGACCAAAGGGAGAGAGGGGTTAGATGAGTAGATTTAAGGGGGCATGTGAAGAGGTGGTTAGTGTCGTGCGGGGACTCTCAACATGCAGTGCATACGTTGGGTATGCTGGGGTCGAGTCTGGATAAGTAGGAGTTTAATCTACTACAGTATCCAGATCTAAGCTGTGCAAGGGTCACGCGGGTCTCTCGAGGCAGCTCGAGCTCGTTGTCTGCGATTGGTGGTGCTTTTACTCGCGAGTACGCCATTCACGGGAAGGGAGTCTATGAAGGTGTTAACTGACTCCTGGTGAATGGCGTTCAGCGCTTGTCGATACGCCGTCCTGTCCAGCAACTCTCAAGACAGCCGGTTCTACGCACCGGAGTTGACCAGGATTTTATCCGGCCAAGGGCTGTCACCCTTTCGGCGACCTAACCCCGTTTAGGTCAACAGGTAAAATTAGTTTAAGGCAGGTTCTTCTTAACCTGGTCGATTCAACGGAGTAGAGGCTTCCACAGGAGGGTACTGCATCGAAAACTTTCAAAGCTGGAGTATTCTTATCCGTCCGTACCACGTGACCTAGCAAGCGCAACCGTTGTTTCTTGATTCACTGAACTATGTGAATGTCGCCGTATATCTCATACAGCTCATCATTCCATCGGCTGCCCAAATCGTAGGGCACCATAAATCTTACGCAAAATCTTACTCTCGAAAACTCCTGGCGCCTCCGCATTATATAGTAGGATAGCAAATTTGTAAATTGTGGCATTAGATCTGAAAATCTTACAATTGGAAAATATCCTAAAAAAGAAGAATCGACACACACCACCTCTTCGACGATTTTAAAGCAGTCTTCTACTGGATAAATTTGGAATCTTTGCTGATATGAATAACACTGGTGTCAGCAACTGCGCCGAGAGTTCTGTTTTTTTAGGCTGAATAAGAAAGCGAGAGATATAGCGATATTGGCATAGTTCAGAGAAATAAAGTTGGAAAGGCTCAGATAAGGTTATGTGCTCTGAATGGATGGGAACACTCCCGCTTGGAAAGTAGAGAAGGGCTTGGCTGCACTTGAGAGAAGGTAGGGTTTTTTTCTTTTCCTGCTAGATCAATAATAAGTGAAAGCAGTAATCACTGGCCACGTACTGCCATTCGGAAGGCTCGGGTTCAAATCCTGGTGTCGTACTAACATCCAAAAAGATGTAGAAAATTAATTTAAATACAAAATTAAGCTAAATTTTCTAATTGCAGTCGCCCCCCGGCAGGGAATGTAAACACCCCCCAGTGTGTTTCTGACATGAAATCAGCTTAGTATAAACTGTAGGTCCCTCCATTTGTTGGAATAACATCAAGACGAAAAACCAGAAATTGGAAGAGGAGCTCGGCCGAAAATCGCTTCAGCAGTTAGAAAGCGTCAATATTATATACATATGTATGTATACTTTATTACTTAGTCTTTGGCGGACCTATGACACATACTCGTACGTACATGTATATATTTTAACACTTTGAAAACATATACATACATTTATTTGACTTGAGTTTGGTTTATACGGTACAAAACAATACATTGCATTCGAGCACACATTTAAGCGATATACATACATATGTACATATTGCTTTTTTATTGTATCTACATATATATGGAAATGAATGATTCTGATGGTATATTAAAGTTGCAAATTACTGCCGGCAGAGTTCGAGCTTACAAAAGCTTTTCTGCCCTATCCTCAAAATGTTAAAAAGACCAACCAAAGAGAGTAAGTTTAGCTGCTATATGTATGCGTACTCGCATATGTATGTATATTTGGCGCTTTGAAACCGCTGAACCGATTTTCGGCCGAGCTCCTCCTCCAATTTGTGGTATGCGTCTTGATTTTTTTCCATCAAAAAGAGGGTATCTTAAAAAATCTTGCTCTTCCCCATTTCACTAAAGGCAAATTATTCAGCGGTTATAATTTTGTATTGTTTATTTATAAATTTCTTAATCTAATTATTTTAAGATAGATATGTACATATGTACAACATTGTTTGTTACTAATACAAATTAAAAAAAATAGTCCAAAAATTTGACACAAAAAAATACGGTTAAAAGTATTTTTCAATCACTGAGGCATACAAATTTTTGCGCCCGAACACTATTCTGAGAACTACGCGTCTCTCTACGATGATTTTCTGCTTTTTGGGTTCTTTCAAGGTTGTTCGGACGTTGACTTCAGCTAATATTTTGGAAACTTTTAAAGTTATCGAAAGCGCAAATGTGCGTTTACGCATACATTTACCAATTGAAGTTCAGCTCAGCTCAGTCATCTCGTCAACAAAATAAGCCGCAAAATTTTTGGTAATGAAATTTTGCGTTGTGTAAAAATTATTCACTTGTGAACGCATACATTTACTTATGTACATATATGTGTGTACGTGAAAAAAGCAAAGTAAATATGTTAATACGTATTTAAACTAATGAAAAAGGAAGTTTTTTATTTCATGTTTGTAAAAGTTAAAAGCCAGTAAAAAAATGTATTTATTATTATTAAGGGATATACTCGATAAACATATGTATGGATACGGATATGAGTCTGTAAGAATTTAGATGGTTACCGCCCAATCGATTTACAAATTAAACAAAACTGCATTGCATTTAAATCAAAATTTGTTCAAAATCATAAATTGAGAAATATATTGAAATAAGATTGATGCTTATTTTATGAATTGTATCAATTTAATGGACACAAGGTTGTATGTATGTACATATGTCTATATATATACATACAATAGAAAATAGCCATTTTTGAACTCAAGTAATGCAATAATTCATAAACTTTATTTTATTGTAAGTTACTTTCGTTGGTTTAAGATAGTTCGCTGGAACATATTCAGTATAATATTGATTGTGAGTTTTGGAAAACGTATTTATTCAATATTTATAACTTTACAACAAACAACGCGACTATTCACTCCACACAAAAATATGGTTCAATTAACATTGCGATGTCTTATGGCTGGTCCACATACTCCATCTCAGCATAACATCCTAGTAATCCATGGAGTACATACATTAAATAAGTTTTGAAATTAATCCCAAAATTCCTAAAAAGGGCGATCCCACAGTCTGCGGCTTACAGTGGGATAAGCCTCCTTCATACCGCATATAAGGTCCTATCAAGTGTATTGTGTGATTGGATCTTATCAGTGTGGTAAATCAATCATTGATTAGATATTCACCATGTGCTAAATCTTCAAAAAGACCCGTGGAAAGATGATCGACACACACCACGAAAATGAGCTGCCTCTACGCCCCTTTGTCTGAATTCGGTATCCCGGCAAAAGTTATATGGCCATGTAAACTGATATTAAACGGCACCGAAAGCTCTGTCTGGATCGGGACGGACCTCTCCAAGCCGTTCGATACCAAACAAGGTGTCGGACAGGGTGATTTCTTTAATTTATTGCTGGAGAACATAATACGAGCTGCAGAGCTGAATAGGAAGGTGCAATTTCTATAAGAGTGTACAGCTGCTGGCGTACGCCGATGATATTGACATCATTGGCCTCAACAACGGCACCGTGAGTTCTGCTTTCTGGATAAGGAAGCTAAGAATATGTTTCTGATAGTGAACGAGGCAAAACGAAATATCTCCTGTCATCAAACAAACATCAGGCTTCTGCTACAGCTTCTTCTACAACTTTCACGACAGCAGGTTCTACGCATCGGAGTTGAACCGGATTTTATCCGTTCAAAAGCTGTCACCCTTTCGGCGACCTAACCCCGTTTAATCTAACAGGTAACCAACTCACGTCTCGCTAGGCGATGATTGTTTGCTTTTTGACGATCGCAATTACTAAACGAAGTTGCAATTTCGCAATAAGATCAAAATAAGATTTTTAGTCTTATACAGAAGATGGCGTGCGGTAGTTTGAGATAATATATTCCAATGCAATCAGCGATCAGCGATTAGTGTATTCGAAACTAATATATGTGTTCGAATGTAATTTTTGGTATTTACTTCATAATGTAATCCACTGTAAATAGTCCATCAGTGTATCTTTGTGGCGCAGTGTCAAAACTAATTTCACGCGGGTATAGAGTACTCGTGTTGTTTGTAGGGAATATGTATGTATAACTATATTGTAGTATTTATGTGCATGCATATGTAGTTGTAACGACGTAATATAAGTGTAAACAAGTCAATGGCAACCAGAGAGAGGGAAATGAACTTTTATTTCTCTTTACATCAAGAAATGTACGCCACAGTTGCAAGACAACAATGAAAGCAGCTTTCGATATGTTAGCGTTCACATTGGAGGACAGCTGTTGTGAATGTTGACGCGGTTAGTTACCTCATGTTTGATGGCAATGAACTAGAGAACCATTGACCAGTTAAACGAGCATCATAAATGGCGAAAAACATTACAAAAATGATCGTAACATAATACGCCAAAAATCATATTAGCTTTAATTAGAGTATACCATTAATATATACAGGTCGTTTTCTTCGATTTCCTACACTCACTATTGAGGATTTTTTACATCCTGACTTGAAAAATTATACGTAAATGAAGTGCGTTCAATTTTCGCACCATCATCTATTCTTGGAGTTTTAAAATTAAATACTTATTAGCTAAACTTAGCTAAAAATTAGCGAAACTTATCAATGGTACTGTATCAGTAGCATATTTTTTAGATCTATTAAATCCATATATTGGGTGTATGCATTAATTCGTGGGGTTTTTTTCGAAAATTAAGACTTTATTGTGAAAAAATGGTCTTGATCAACTCCTAATACTTTTGCAAGTTCTTCTTGCGTCTGACATGCATCTACGTTGAGCAATGTCTCCAATTCTTCGTCTTGAAATTTTTTTGCCTGTCCGTCGTCTAAGTCGAAATTGCCACTTTGAAACCGTGCAAACCACTTTTGGCACGTTCGTTCGGCTAACGCATGGTCCCCATAAACGTCCACTAAAATATTATGGCTTTCGATAGCACTTTTCTTCATGTTAAAGTAATCAAGAAGAACTCCCCGCAAAAACACTTTTTCTGGTACAAATTTCGACATTTTCAATTGAATGAAACAAATTGTTGTTCACACTAAAACAAATGACATCTACTGAAAACGACGCGAAATGACAGTAGCTTTGAAATGAATATAGCCACAGATGAACACGACGCGAAATAATACTAGTAGAGCCCTCTCTTAGAAAACCCCACGAATTATTGCATACATCCAATATGTTTGTGTATATATGCTCCCAATCGTCAGGAGAAGGTCTTTCCGAAAAAATCAAATTTATTAAATTATCACTCAGAACATTCTTAATTCCAGGAGATGGATTTTTAAAATTGTACTTATGGCTCCATTTGCTTGAAATTCATTTCATTCTGCAAGTGAACCTGGATCCGATCTATTCTGTAAAACCGTATATTTATATGGCTCGGGTTGCGTATATAATACTTTTTCTTTTAAACATAGAGCAGGGATAAGATAAGAGGATAAGATCTACTTAAAATTTAGTACATACATACATATGTACAAGCTTTTGTCTAGGTTAACATATCATATAGTACTTTGCTTTCTGAAAAGTGGATTAGGTGAAGACAATGAAAATTGGTATGATTTGGATTGGAAATATAGATCGGGTTCATATACTATATATGAGATATATGTACATATAATATAGGCCAAGAATATCATAAAACTTTAACAACGGAACTGTCTAAAATCACTTGCTCTAGGCTTACCAATAACAGGTATGTTAGATATTCAATATATCAAAACAATTGTGTGTAGAACTTGATTAATGTTGATAGAGCGATTTACACGAAATGCACTCCACTTAAAAGATCTATGCGCGCATTACTCTACAAATATGGATTATCCGATGAAATTTTTTTGTAAATCTCCTGATTTTTTAGTGTTTATACAGGGAAATTCTTGTCGCCTAAACTATTAGTTTGTAGGAGAGAGCGCCAACTTAGAGGACAGCCCAGATAACCTCGTATGCCGATGATTGCACGATATTGGCGTCTGACCAGGATATTGACGAGCTACACGTATGTTCGAAAGTGAACTGCTACCTCGCCGATCTCTCCCATTTCTTTACTGCATGACATTTACACATACAACCGAAGAAATCCTCGGCTACCCTCTTCACCAGCTGGACGAAGGAGTACAGGCTAGAACTCGATGTGAAAGTTGATGACCAAAAAATGACTGTAAACAACCCTAAGATATTAGGGGTCACATTCGTTAGCCTGCTCTCCTTCACTCCGCATACGACCCCAATTGCCGCAAAACTCCAGGGCCGCAACAAAATACTCAAAGCGCTAGCCGGCAGCACCTGGGGTAAAGATAAAGAAACCTTGCTGGCAACCTACAAAACAATTGGCCGACCGGTCGTAAACTATGCTGCACCGATCTGGGCGCCGGGGACGAACAAGACGCAGTTGAGGAAATTACAGGCATGTCAGAACACTGCCCTTGGGACTGCGACAGGAAACCTCCTGATGTCGCCGGAGCATCACTTGCACAGCGAAGCATCTATGCTACGAGTTAAGGAGCATAATGCTTTGCTGTGCAAGCAGTTCCTACTGGGATGCTACCGCAGGTTAAACTCCTACCTATCCAGACTCGACCCCAGCATACACAACGTATGCCCTGCATGTGGAGAGTCTCCGCACGACACTAAACAACTCTTCACATGCCCCCTTAAACCGACTCATCTAACCCCCCTCTCCCTTTGGTCCAATCCCGTCGAAACAGCACGTCTCCTGGACTTCCCTTTAGATGACCTCGGCGATTTAGATTGACAGTCTGCCCTAAGCGGGGTTAGCCAGTCACTACAACAACAACAACAGGACAGCCCAGAGCATGTTCGTGTTCGGGAAACGCTTTTTGTGTAGTCGTTCATGGTTGCAAAATGGTTAATTCCTGTTTACAATTATTTTTACAATCTTCGAATGCTTGCTGCTATGGTAAGATTTAAGTGAATGTTTGAAAATTTAAGGAATTTAAAATATAAATTTGATTCGACCTAAAAAATGTTCAAATCCCTTATCGAATCCATTGAAACTCACACAAAATTTCATCCAAATCGGTCAAACTATTTAGGTTGCAAGCAAACACATATGTAGATGTTGCAAAAGAATGGAATGAAAGGGTATTGGAAAATAATTTCTCTAACATAGTTTCTCTGTGTGAGTGTGAAAGGCAATATCAAAAAAGAAGTTGCCAATGAAGATCAACAAAAGTTTCCATGTATAAATTCAGATTTATACTAAGTTTTTATGTATATCCTGTTATTACTGTATTTTTATCCAGAGAAGAGAGAAATTGAGTAGACAACGAACCTGCATCAACAGTTTTGTACATGGGTGCATTGGCTTATGGGTAAAATACTCTTTAAAAAACGAAGCAATAATATATGCAGTTCACTAGTGTTTGTGACTGAATAAATGCATTTACCTATAAGCGGGCTTGACTTACACAGAGTTTAGCGGCTTTGAACTTCACAAAGAGACGACAACGAATTAATTTCTGAATTCATACACACATATGTAAGTATGTATGTACATACGTATGTATGTATTTATATATGTAGTATATATACTATTTATGTACTCTTTGGATAACAAAACTAGACATTGTTTCTTCTTTGGTCGTGCCCATTTATTCCAGATAGAATTGCAGTTCAAAGAGATAAAAAACATGATCACAAGAAAATTCGACTCCTTACCACAATGTTTGATGCAGATGATCCCTTAGGTGGCATATCGTCCGTCAATAAGCTACTAATTGCTTATTTTAAATACAATGGTCGTTAAGAAACGTTTTCGCTTTTTCCAATCTCCTTAGGTTCTTCTTTTCTTGTAAATTTTTGTAAACGAAAACGTTTCAACACACATGGAGATAATTTCTTACAGGTAGCACAAACTAATAAAAATTTATAGAAGAATGTAACTAATTCTTAACTGATATGAAAGTGAAGCTAAATTTTAATTGAATTGAAAAATCCCTTCTCTTGGAATACATATTCGCGTACAGATTTTTTACATTTAAGAAATACATACATACGTATGTGAGACACATATGTATGTAGATATGTGTATGCATATCTAGGTAAATACATGTGTATGTATATAAGTACTTGGCTATGAATAATAGTTTTTTATACAAATATACATATGTATGTATGTACGCACATTCTTATATAAAATTTGTATCATAAATACATATGTACTTATGTGTGTACATACAAATACATATAAATTCGTTGTATCTTCATGAAAATTGTGTTTAGTGAGAATTTATGTTAATAATGCTAAATTGCACACGTACATTTCCATACAAGAGAATACGTATATGGTATACATAAGTATATACACACACATTTATGGGCTTCGCTCACTAGACTGTCTCTCTATTTTCGTTAGTGTGATGATCGCTTGTTGTATAGTTCATTTTGAATACGCTTAAATATAAATATGTATGTATGTGCACTCGTATGGGGATTACGCACTGAAGTTAATAACCTCAGCCTTTCTCCGTATAACTCATGGGCTTCAATATTATCTTTTCGCATGCGGCTATTAAGTGAAATAAATATTTCAAGAGCACACAAGAGCATATCAGGGTCGGTTTTTACGCTCCCAAATATACTCACACTCCACATAAACGAATATTCATCAGGGTCGCCGGTTTTTAACTTTACTCCAACAATGGACTTCGGTGATGACAAGTAAAGCAATTCAAACCGAACTGAAGCGAACAAGATCCAACATCAACACTGCTTTTCCTTTCATTGACATAAAGTGGCTCATGATGAACGGGTCGTGGATTTAGCGCGGTTGTGTTATGAGTTTATTTTCAACATATTTATTTATTGAAATATCACTATTGATGATCGATAAGTTTGTTATACAGTGTACTCGACTTCATGTGGGTAAATCGTGGTAAAATAAATGTGGCAAATACGCATCTAAATAGTAAACAAAGTTTTCGCAAATCGTGTATAAATATGTAAATATAAATGTGTAAATATGCACATGTTTATAATGAATTAAAAATGATTTATCAAAGATTATCATATTTTCTAAGTTTGAGTATTTGAATGTGTGAAATGAAATTTAAAATCTTTGATGATTCAAAGTGATTGAGGAAAATACACTTGAAACCTAAAATTGTGTCCGATCATATCGACAATATGAAAATGGTTATGTCTGCGGACAGTTCTGACTGTCATATGAGTAGTGAAAGTGCAAGTGCGCGTTTACCTGTATTTACATCAGGGAGAGTGTCCAATACCCGTGGAAGTGAATGCCAGTTGATTCATAATGATGAGAACAGACTAGAAAAAATATCAATTTCTTCATCGTCTTATCCAGATTCTGACTATATTCAGATACATTCGCAGCTGCAAGAATTAAATGGACTTCAAGCAACAGCTTCCGGTTCAATGTCAAATTCGCAAACGATTATTGGGAGGTCACATTTGGAAAACGCATTGAAGCTGCCCCCCAACGCATGTGTGGCAACTTATTATCAGCAAACAAAAGTTCCAGCCTCTTCTTCTGTTATATCTGATTCTAATTCTCATAACAGCGATAGTAATTTCATCGAACATTCCAGTAGTCGCTCAAATGTACGTACGATTACCAACATGATAGGAACGCAGCCCCTTTCTACAAAAAGTGTACCTGTTGAATCGTTATCAAATATTTCTATTGGGGAAGATGGACTAAACAGTACTTCAAGTAATTCTGGGAAATTTTCAGAAGCAACGTGCCTTTTGACTTCCACTAATACTGATATAGAGAATGAGAGATCCTCTCCACATTCTTGCTCTTCAAATCTTCCATCGTCTTCCTCAGCCGGCGAAACACCCCATCGTAGCGTTATATATATAAATAAAACAACATGCAATATTAGTAACAACACAGTTGTCGTCCAAGGATCCCATTTAACACAAAATATACAACAAAACAATGCTCATGAACCATACTTTTCACAAAGTAATAGAAATTTACAAGTTCAAGCTGCAAGTTCAACTGGTATGGCTCGTTGCACAGCTCAATTTGACAATTATTCTCGAAATGCCCCTTATTCGTCTAATAATTCCGATGTCATGCATAATTATTTACACCCGCTTAATATATCTGGTAATAATGTCAGTGGTACGTCAACAGATTCTAGACCTCAAACTCCAGAATACATAAAATCTTACCCTGTCATGGATACTACGGTAGCTAGTTCAATAAAAGGAGAACCGGAGTTGAACATCGGTAAATATACATTTCATATAAGGATTTTTTTTCTTTATCAAATTTATGTACAAATATTACGAGCTCAAGGTTTTCCTGATCATCACGTAAAGAAATGTAAAATTACGGATATACATACGTTTTTATGTAATTTACATGTAGAAGATTAAATTCCATCATATTGTATTGTATGTTATAACTAACATTATAGGGTAATCATTATTACTGAAAACAGTTCTAAAAGACTGCCACTCCAAAATTAATTTCAAGTTGAAGAAACAAAAAAACAAAAGAGCAACAAACGATTAAATGTTAATTTTTTCAATTCAGAAATGTATTGACGATATTTTCTGAAATTTGATTTCAGAAATTTTCGTTTTAAAACTCAGCTCGATCACCATTTTAATGCATATTACTTCAAAAGAGGATGTGTAAAATCAAACAGATGTTCACAAAAAAATTTTTTTTTATTTCAATCAAACTTGAATTGTATAATTTTTTTTTCACAAGTTTTTTGACTTTTTGAACGGAAGTTTTATTAATAATTGTCAGTTTAACCGGTTTTAATGAAACATAAATATACAAAGACATGTGTTTATATTAAATTTTCACAGTTGAGATGACTAAGTTCCTCTTAACCGAGAATGTTAGTATTTATAGTTGCTGCTTAAGTAGGAATGAATGTACCCATATAAATATGTATAGATATATATAATATATAGATATCAATATGTACATATATACAAACATACACACATACAAGTGCATATATGTATAATATAATATATAATATATAATATATAATTAGCGCTTTATAACCGCTGAAGCATTTATTCCTCGACATTCCCTACTAAAGGCCAGGTCGGTAATTTCGGGCGTTATTATGGCTAGGAGTCGGACAAGGGTAGTAAGTAGCAACTACTACTAACCACTTGACTATATGTAAATTCATATATGTGTATAAACATATATTTGAAAACACATATCCATATGTACATACATATATACATGCATATGTACATATGTATTAAGACACATACTTACATAGTCGTCAATTTTGAGACATAATAGCCACATAAAAATATAAATTAAGCAAAAACTTGTGTACACCTAAGATATTTCATTACACATACATTTATGCCATTACGAAAGTAATTAGTGAAAATTTAACCTAAGAAAGCTAGTTTAGTTCTCAAGGTGTAACAATTATTATTTGCTCTTCGATATATTCAGATGCATGTACATACATATTTATATTCATACATACATACATATATAATATATGTAAACAAATAAACTTGTACAACGACTCACTGACAAGAGCAAGACTACCATCCGCCTGCTCGTTCATT
This sequence comes from Ceratitis rosa, assembly GCA_037013455.1. Lineage (NCBI taxonomy): Eukaryota > Metazoa > Arthropoda > Insecta > Diptera > Tephritidae > Ceratitis > Ceratitis rosa. The sequence goes on from JAWMAG010000041.1 coordinate 63,495, forward strand.
GAACCACTCAACCAGTCGCTAAGTTGTCCATCGGGTTCATTGCTTTCCTTTTATATACATATATGTATATATAGATATATACGTGCATTGTTGTGCGGCTATGGTAAGTGCTGCAGAAAGTCGGAGAGAAGTGCGTTGCACTTGAACACTCGTAGTAAACTGGGCTGTCGTTTTTTGACTAATATCAATATCACAAAGCCATTCATGCATATGCACATATATACATACATACACATGCATGTACGTAGGTTATATGTGTGATTTCTTTTTTCACTTCATCGTTATTTCAACCTTCAAAACCCCATTCAAGTTGAAAGTGAAACCTACAAAGCTACTACAGCAAGAAAATATTAGCTGTTCTGACCGTAACCGCTGAGAATTGTTTATATTTTATTACGTTACATCTTCCTCAATTTCTTGAAAAGGAGCAAGATTTTCATAATATACCTAATGTTTCACTTTAATCTTTAGAACCGTTTAGGTGTCGAAAGTGATATATATTTCTTTATTTATTTATTACTTGTATTCCGTAACTTACTTATAATTATTTACATACTATGTAGGTCCATAAATGCGTATTTGTGAAATTTCGGATCACGTAGTGTATGATATAAAATTTATGAGTGTAATACCTTCTACTATATTAGCTAATAAATATATGGAGATATGTGCATTATATTTATGTAAGTACAAAAGCAATACTAAAATATTTTTGAGCAAACGCAGCATGAATTTAAGTTTGTTACTTCGATATTCGTATGGCGTCTTACTATTGTCATCAAAGGTGAATGCACATTATAATGGGAGAAAGTGCTTGCAGTCTTGGCTGCAACTCAATGAAGGTGGTTGCTATTTCATCGATTTTCCCTTTCTGTAGTCATTTACTTTTTGTGAAAGTATATGTTTAAGTTTTCCAAATAATGAGTATGTATTTGTGTACGTTTAATTGCTGACGGTGTCCAATGAAAGTTTTATTAGAGACATTTTGCTTTACTTAAAAATGAATCTGATAGTGACTTAGTAATCGAAATTAAAAGTATGCGTTTACAAATTTCGAAAAAAATTTAAATTGAATTTTTTCAAGCTAATTTGTCCATAAAAGTCAAAACACTTTAACTTCATGAATTCACTCCTCCTCCAAATATGAATATTAGTTATGAAAGTAGTGTTATAATTTTCTATTTCTGAATTATGTTATATGTACATATGTGTGTATACAAAACTTTTTGCTTGCCATGGTCGACGACATATAAGAGTCAATGTACATTTAACCTCGAGTTCTCATTTAACTTTAATTGGCCTTAAAAAGGTTTGTGAACTTGCAAAAATCTTAATGAAAAGGAAATAAAAATTAAGTATATGTATGTACATGTGTATATTTAAAACGATTAACTGAAAAAGCGAACAAGGTTCCGTAAATGTCTGGTCAATAATATGTATAGTATGTAGATATGTACAATACATTGGTATCTGGTTAGCATTAATTTATGTTTGCTTTTTATCAGACAATCCTCATAATATATTGGTGATTGAATGACAATTGAACCTACATATGCATATGAGATTCATATACATATACGTACAAATTCATCTACCTACATTTATGTATGTATTTACCATTTGCACACTTGCACACTTATCTCTAGAATGGCGGTAGCAAAACTCATTCACAGTAACCAAGCTACAATCACCAAGGTCAATGGTTTTTATTTATTTCCGTGTTATTGCCCCTATATTTACATTTTGAGACGTATATGAGAACAAACAAATATTGGTGAGTAAGTTTCAATTTTGTTAGTACACTATGACTTTGGTTTTATTTCCTATCCATTGCGAATAAGCTAACAGTGTATGTATTATATTTAACCATTTGTGGATATAGGCTTCTTTACTCATTTATATCCAACTGTGCTGTGGAGACTGGGTATACGGTTGTAGATGCATACAATATAGTATATATGTATAGTATTCAACAAAATGACTTGGGACCAAATTATACAGCATTATTAAAAGTAGTGAGGGACTGGGGCCAAAAATACCATGCCTTCTTTGGTGCACGTTCACTCGGAGCAACTAATTGGTTATTTCGTTCTACGTTTATGAGTTGATGTAAAAATTGGTTCCGTTTGAACTATGACTTTCGGTTTATAATGTACGATATTTTTATTAATAAGTCAAAATTAAATTTCACTTAAATCCTAAAAATAATTTCAAAGGAATGACATGTGGTACTATTGTACTCCCCACTATACATATATATGTATGTGCATACATACATACATATATACAAAAATATGTACCAGGTATGCCCATCTACATACATATATGTAGCACAGTGCTCGAAAATTATTTCAAGTTCAAGGCAACAATGTGTTCCGAGTGCTTCAAGTTACGGGTGTTCGACTATTGTGTGCATAAAACTAGATTGACGACTTTCTTCACCACTTCTCAATTTCTTACATTTTTCGTACGAACATAAATACATATGTACGTATATTTACGAATGCGTATAGAAAGGTATTGGTACATTTTTATAACTACATACATACATACATACATACATATGCATGTCCAGACAAAGACATTCTATGAAGTGAGTCGAATTTAAAGAGCAAACTGTTACAAAATAACGATCGTTTTTGCCATCTTCAATGTATTATACACACCTTTGTAGAAGTAGATAATGCCTGCGCGAATTAGGTACTTAATTCCTGGGAAGTTTTTTGAATATATGTATGTACATATATATACATATACTTATTATACATACATAGAACAGTGTTACTTAATAAAAATATTTTCAATGTTTATTTACGTATGTACGTTTATATAAATGTACTGTCATGTATTGTTTTTTTATTTGTTCTTGTATTCATAATATACATAACTCAATATTTTTAATTTTTATCATTATTATATTTTTCATTCGCAGAATTCGATGGAACTACCGTACTATGTCGCGTCTGCGGGGATAAAGCATCTGGCTTTCATTATGGTGTGCATTCCTGTGAAGGATGTAAAGTAAGTAAACTAATACACATACGATTATATTAAGTTATGTAAAATATTTGCCTATATATAGAAATTCAAGCATCCAAATTATGAGCATATAATTTGTAATTAGAGCTAAATTAGATTTAGAATATGTACACAATGTATAACTTATCTTGTCATATTTTGTGAAGGTATTGATGAGAAGAATAATATTAATTATTTATGTTTCTATAATTCCATGTACGTAAAGGATCAAATTTGAATTTTGAAACGACTGAATCTATAGGTATAATTTTAGTAATACAATCGGAGGTTTTAATGTTTTTTGTATTCACAATTTTTGTTATTATAATTTTCCTTGTTACTCCCTGCTCCCCGTCTAATATATGTACATAATTCACAGCTACACACTCGGCTTCTGCGACGGGAAATCGTTGCCAAAACCAAAAATAATTTCTTTATGTAAACATTCTTTGACTCTAGCTATAGTCAAATTTATTGCTATAGCTTTACCTGTGGTTTTAAATTTAATTAGTTCAGTTCTTCTGCTCCGCAATATTACTTCATACATATATGTATATGTGCGTATGTATGTATGTACCTAGTACATCCATATTTATTTTCCTTTTGCTAGAATACGCATCATTTATTCAGATACTTGAGTACATAAATATATACGCATTTATCTATATAAATATTTTTCCCTTTTCTTCATTTTGCCTCTACCAACCGATTTTGTCAGCTTTGCCCCAGCGAGCGTGGCGGTAATTGACCAGGCTTGGTGTTAATGAACTCATTCAATGTCAACTTTTTGTTGTGTATTTGTATCACAATACTAGTAAATAAAGAGATTTTAGAGAATAGTGGAGGTAATGGTATTAGTGAATACTAAAGAGCGCAAGTTTTAGAGAGAAAATGTGTATTATGAAATAGTGCGCTCTGGAGCAAGCTGTACTCTTTCTCTTTGAACTAAGCAGTCGGGAAGTAGAGTCAGTGACAGTGTTGCCATCATAGTTTTCCAGGCTTAATTGCTCCTCTTTTATAGGTCGGTTTTTCGGTTTTTAATATTTCAATTTGCATAACTTCATTGCCTGTATCTTACGAACCTTTGTTTTTAAATATTAATCCCTTGTAAAACTCTAAAATATTATTATTATTTTACTACTTTTATTAGTAATATTAATGTTGCTATTAATAACAATATTACTCTTATTATTATCATTGTCATTTTTATCATAATTATTATTATTATTATTATTATTATCATTATTATTATTATTATTATTATTATTATTATTATTATTATTATTATTATTATTATTATTATTATTATTATTATACTACTTCTATATACATTTTAACATTTATTTGTAAATACATCATAATACAAACAACATATATACTACTTCTATATACATTTAAACATTTATTTGTAAATACATCATAATACAAACAACCATAAATACTCGTATATACATATTTACTTTTGTATATGCTCCGATTTTATTAGGTTCATGCACTGTTCACTAAGTAAACTCTGAAGTACTTTTTTGGATGTGTGTACAAAAAAAATTTTTTTTTTAATAAATACATATATCAGTTTATGGTAATACATATACAAATAAACGTATGTATATGTATCTACATGTACATGCATACGCGCAAGTGTGAACATAGATATTTGTGCGCTTTTACAATGCATACGAAGTTCGCAGCCCTGTAGCTACAAAGCAGTTCAATGCACTTACCGATTTGTGTCATCAACCTCTTGCATTTATTTAGGTTAGACACAGTGTGGCGTGAAATTGTCTTCAATTCAACAAATTTTCTCTCTGGAGAACGATTGCAATTGCTATTGTGAGTAGCTAATGTGAGTGCACAAATTTAAAGGGAGAAAACTTAGAGTTAAAATGGTTGAGCCAAAATTTTATGAAGCATTCCTTATGTGTGTGAGAAACTGAGTAGACTAACACATGTACAAAAATTTTGGATTGATGCTTATGTGCGGCATGAAATTACCGAAGAGGCGTATTGTGAAGAGAGCGTGTTTGTACGTGCATATATAGATATATACTATGTATGTAAAATCATAATAAACCACTTGAACAGCTCTCATTTATTTCGAAAGCTACGTATTTATCTTTGCATATAGTTAGGAGCAAGTATTGCTTCCATTTAACATTTACAAATCGTTTTTATTGCTCGAAACTCCCTGAAGTATGCTTTAAAACGTTGATCTATATTTTGGCCCATGTACTCGTGCATCCGTTTCATTTTCTAGGCAAAATATAGCACATCAAATACACAAGTGATGCAACTGAAACTTTAAAAAATATATTTTTTTTTATTTTGGGAAACCAGTTCACAGAACTTATCTCTAATAAACCAAGCATAACGATCTTTATGTTTTGAAAATGATATTTTTAGTTAAAAATTCTTTTTAACACTACTTTTACGAGAAACATAAATTAAGATACTTATAATGATGATAGAATTTTTCGGGGTTTATTATTTTCTTCGTATCTAAATATTCGATTTTAAAAATCTCGTATCTACCGGCGACGCTGTCTGTAAAATCTTTATTGTATTAAATGTATGGAATTTTCTTTAACTAAAAAAAAAACAAAACAAATAAACAAAGCAAAGTAAATGTTAATGAAAAAAATATTATTACTCCGCTGTACAAGCGAACAATTTTCATTATGTCAAGAAATTTTAAGATTTACAAATTTTGAAAAGATTGCTTTACCGAGATTAAGGAGTTTTATAGATATTTTCAAGATAACCCAGCTCTTAGTTAGTTAGCTGTTAGTCCTTTGAATAACATTCTTCTTTATAAAACTAAAAAGCATATGAGTATTTTGCTGTACAAAATTTCAATTTCGAGTATGTGGCTTTCATTTATCTGCACTAGCAATTTTGATTTCTTTTGAAATTGCTGTCGAAGGATTTGAGTGTTGTTAAAGAAGATTTTTTGTTAAATTATTGTGAAATAAGCTAATTTCCAGAAATTGAAATTCACTTTCCATAAAATTTTGTATGTATACTCTTGAAATTTGTTAATTTGTTACTTCTGACGACACCATTTGCCAATTTTATATTTGATTCACGATATATGTACAAACTAAATATTTATTTATTTGAAAGTTTACTGAAGTTAAAATCAATTTCGAATGATTTTAATTGTTGCATTTGGCATTATCAAAACGAATTATCATATTATGAAGAGCGAACTTATTCAGAAGGAGGCTCAATACAATAACCATTTTGTTGTCGGCATTCCTGTTTGAACAACATATGAGTGTGTGTCTTATTTTTGGCAAGTGTTAGTCGTGCAGCCATTACCTAAATGTTAAGGGCTTAAATTTGGTCCAGTTGGAATCGTAAATATATGTAGTTTTTTAGAATGCATTTAAACTTATTAAAATAAGTAATAAGAAATACATATCACAAAATACTCAAAATATGTGTACATATATTTTAAATATGGTAACAAATGTAAAATACGACCTTGTAAAATGCGAGCTTTCCAATATATTGTTTTAAGGAATAAATTGCGGTAAATGCACATACAATATATGATATCACTTTGCAGCCTTAACTGCTTAGATATAATTAGTCTATTGATAGGACATACTCGAAAACGAGTCACACATTTCAATTCATTATCTGGAATGAAACGCGAAGTTCATAATTTAACTGCACTTACATTCCACATATAGCTCGAATATATGAAAATATGTATGTATATATTAAATAGAATTCTAATGAAGGCATATTTGTGTGCACATGAGTACCTATTATTATATACATATATGTACATGTACTAAGTATACATATACACCTGAACATACATACATTCATATATTCGTAGTGTTACCTAGTTTATACTTTTATGTTTGTTGGTTGATAACTGCAAACTATCTTAAATTCTCTTGTTCCTACATACATATGTTTATACATATATATATGTATATGTTCCTTCTACTTACACAAGTGGGCTGAATATTGTTGCAGTACGAGAGAGTCATTGCACTATGCGGTACTTTCGGTGGAACTGGAATATAAAGCTTGGGACTTAACTGCATTCGCTATTAGTAGTCGCAATGGCGTCAATGTCGTGGTGTAACTTACTATACATATTTCAGTTAAATAACCAATGACGGTGGGAGGGGTCAATGACATTTTGTTGCTGACTCTTTCAGTTGATATTTTCACAAATTTGTTGTCACCAGTCTATAATTTCTATACATGAATATCATGCCCGTGGGCACCATTTAAGACATGCACTAATGGTGTCTACATTGCTGTAGGTTAGTTATAGGTATTTTAGGTGGCAAACACTACACGTACATATGTATATTGTTTTCGAGTGAAGAAATATACTTAAAGGTATTAGAAGCTTAACTGCAACGAAAAACAGAGACATCCCCATAATAGAACATATTATTTATTTTAGTCGGGTATCCTTAGCACATAAACGTCAAAGTGTCCAAAATTAATCGCTTTAAGTCGTTTTCTAGCATTGTCATCGGGAATCGTAAGTCCTTCATACTATAAACTAAAAGTGGTATAAATTTGACAAATATCCATGTTTTAAGAAATGAAAATTATGTATACTTTAATCTGTTGTATCCGATCTCAGATGCGCTATTTAAGTAAAGATTCGTAATTAATATAAAATTTATATTTTCAATTTCTTCTAAGAAACTGCTGATTATCTAGAGAAAATATATATAAAATATAAAGACACACATACGTATGTATGTTCACTTCATGTTCTATCATATAAAATTTAAAAAACTTCAACTGCGAATCACTTATAAGATCACCTTTTGATTTTGAGTTAAATTGAACATTAATGGTATAAATATCCAGTGTTTAGTATTCAGATGATGACGAAGTTTCCATTAGGGCTATAAAAATCCAAATGCAGCACTAGTATAACGCGCATGTGTTGGCTTATTGCAGTCACTATTCGTTTCTCAGTAAGCTTTTTGTAGTGGTGTATGCCGATATGTATTGTACATACATACATATGTATATTTAAAATGAGGTTCCATAGTGAATTTAAAACTGTGTGCAAAACTACGTTGTGTAAGTGAGGTGACTGAACGCAGCCGACCTGATATTCTTAGCATGTCGTTGTTTTTCGTTTTAGAATGTATATGCGATTCTTGCATTCATACTTGATGCATTTTGGATATTTAGGACTTTTTGTAATTTCTATCTACTATATCTGTCTGCATAGTATAAAAAATCTCCAATTCTGAAATTAATTTTTTCGCGCGTATCTTTAAATAACCTTCATATTTAGTTTACTAAATACTCAATTTGTCAAATTTACAATCGCAGAAACCTATTGTACCGTTCGATTATATCGTGTATTAATTATCATTTCTAACCAAGTAAAAAATAAGTTAGTTCAGCTGTTATTGTAAATTCAAAAATGAATATGTACTAGATTCGCACACAATCTAGAGTATTTATGATAACATAGCATCGTTACCAATATTAATATAATCTGTTGTACTGTGATACTCTTGGTTTTAATGATATAAATGTATATCGCCCTTCATGAATATTTCTAAATCGCATCGCAATATGAAATTTTTATAATCTTGCTATTTTCCTTGGCAAAATACCATCGAAAAGTTTGGGTGCAACGCTTGCTAAGTAGGTCAAGTAAATAACAACCCTTGGCAGGAAAGTAAAATTAGCACAATGAACGTGGTTGATCCCAAATGGGTATGGCGGAGAAGGGAAATAACCAAAAACCTATGTGCATGGCTTACATACATATATATATATGTATAAATGAGTGTATGCATGCATGTGAAGCGCATGGCCTTCGTCTGTGTAGAAGCTTGTAAATTTTAGCGGCAAAATATATGTAATATTTAAATTAAATATAGATTTCTTTGATTTTCTTGTGCGTAAAATTTTTTAAGTTAATGAATAGAAGTAAAATATGAGCATATTTATTTATCAGATATACGAAATTGTATTGCCTTTATCAGATTGTAAAGAACTAATCAGAATAACTCAGCCCACCTTATTTTTCACTCAAATCATTTGTACTCTTCTGAACACAGTACATACAATTATACTGAGCATTCATATATAAATGCATCCATATAAACTGATGCTCACACACATACACATTTAAAAACAGCAATTGTGTGCATGGGTTTGTTTTGAGAGTCTCTCAAACTCAACACGAACATAGCTGCAGTTGCAAAAAAACGCTATACACGGGTTATCTCAGCTAACGAGGTCGAAATGGAACTGTGTCCATCGTTGAGGTAAATGAACTTTACTACTACTTACCAATGTATGAGCACTGCATTCACGTGGAGGACACTTTTATCCACCCATATATACAATACTAGAGCATATATACAGACATATATGTACGTATGTATACTTATGTATGTATATGCATATTAATTCCAACCTCTAATCACAAGAACGAACAACTGATGCTGGCATATGACGTCAATGGTAATACACTTACAGTGGAAGCATGTAGTTAATGTAGATATGTATATTGTTTATGATTTTTAAAATCTTTGTCTGTAGATAAAAGAATGTCAGTCAAAATAGATATTTATAAATTATTTGAAGCAACATACATTCAAACCATAAGACTGGGAAATTAAAAAAAAAATATAAATATATATAACAAAAGTATATTTTGAATTGATTAACTCAATCTTATCTTATTTGATATTTGTATAATTTTTAAACGAAATTACAATTTTGTAAAAATATTAACACTTTCAGTATAATGATTTATCTTCAAAACGATACTTCATCATTTTTATTTGCATTGACATAAATGTATGTATATATGTACATATATAACATTTTTGTATAGCTGTAAACTGTAAGTAAATACTCCCTGAATAGAAAACCATCAAAGAAGTGAGAAAATTCCTCTTACTTTCTTCGCAAACTTGTTTACTTGGCAAATACGATGTAGCCAATCAAACAGCATCTGTTGGCAAGTTAACTTGCTCGAGATCTTTAGTGTATCGGCTTTTGTTGTATAAGTTTAATGGTTTAGATGATGTACATGAGCTTACATACGTATACACGTAGTATGTCTTAAACCGAAAGCGCAAACCATATACGTATTTGTACGAGTATGTAGTACATACGTTATGTATGATGCTTATATTGCCTATTAAACGTTTGGGGTTGTTTCTAAGGATATCAAAAAAGTGCGTAGATCATAGATGTATAAATCTATAGCGTGATATAGTAAAATGTATATGGTATATATTGAAAATTGACACTTTATAGCCGCAGATATAGCTTATAAATATGTAGTTCTTGCCGATTCAGCTTAAATTTTATCTGGTAAAAGGCTTTAGTCACTGTAGTAGTCGAGCGATTAGCAGCATGTGCTACCGTGCTAAAGAGTATGATTTCGAGGCCTGAACAGACGTACATCCAAATATATTTCGGCAGAGATTGTTGAGCCCCTAGGTGTATTTGGGACATGAAATAACAATCCATCAGCGGTCCGAAGTCGGCTTAGAGTAAAAGTGTAGGTCCCTCCGTTTGAAGAAACACCAAACAGCACATCATAAATTTGCAGAAGAGTTGAAAATCGTTTCAGTATCAAATATATCGTTTTGAATGAGCATCTTAAGCATTTGGAGATATTAACGATTTTGTGTAAAATCTGTAATTTAAGCTATTTTTAAAAAAAAACTAGGCAGTTTTTTTAAAATCCTTTCTTCTAAAATATTGTTTTCTGTTGTGTTGTACTAAATATTTTTTTTAAAACGACATATTGTATTTCACCATTTAAGGTATGGTAATTTGGAAAACTATTTTAAATATAAAAGCTTAAGTAAACATAAGTTGTTTAATTATATTAAATTTGCTGAAAATTGTCTTGTTAATATTGAGTTTATGTTAACATAAAATTTTATAAACAAATCTTAATAACTGATTAGACATAAACAACTAAGGTTTACTTAATATATCATGTCATAGGAAATACATATTTTCCAAAAGTTTGGACGTTGATCCGCGATAGCTTTTTCTGAAAATGTAGAATTTGAAAACGGATTAGATTAAAATGTGCATTGCAAGAAGACGAACTCAATTTTGATTTAAGGCTTGTTACATTATATTGACATAGATATGTATGCATATGCATACATACATATATTGCTAACAATGTGTAATTTTGGCGAGAAGAGCTTAAGAGGAAGTTTTAAAACACACTCCAAATATCAACATATATGTATCTTTTCATTTATATCCTTTTCAAATTGAAATTATCTAATTTATACCTAATTAATATTTAGGAACAAACATTCCAAATCAATCATAGCTACATACATACATATTATAGATATTTATAACAATTTATAAATGCTAAATGCATTTTCTAGTACTTTCTGATGTTGGTATAAATATTCATATAGATTGTGCAGTGTGCACTTTACTATTCGTTTCTATGTCATTGACCGTTCGGTAGCTATGATGAACCCTGGTTGCATATTTGTTCTGTATACAAACGCATGTAAATACATATGTGTATTATTAACAGTTCCACTCTATACTGCGCGCTCTCCCTTCAATGCATAACTGTTGGCTCTCCCATCACAACTTTTGGCGCACACTTTAGAACAAATGCTCTTCTGCATAAAGGAGTATTTATTTGAATGTATGCAAGTATGATTGCATTCTTTGCTCACGTTAGTTAAGGCAAACTTGCATGATATTCGTTATACGAGAGCTTCGTACGTAGTAAAAAAAAAACGTTAGTAACTAATCGTGAGCTGCAGTAACTGCATGAAATTAGTAGGTGTGAGCAATTATACTCACACTCTGAGAATAAAAATGTTTTAGGAGACAAAAGTCATCAACACCAATGCAATTGTTGCAAACAAACAAATAGGGCGGGTATGCAAAGTCAGATTCTTGTTCATATTCGTAAATACTCATGCCGATGTACACATGTGCATATATGTATGTATGTAGATATATATGCATATGTAGATAAGTATCTGCATACGCTTGTAAATGAGCTGATTTGAATAAGTGTATACATACATAAATATACATATATATGTTTGTGTATATGCAGTGAGCGAACGAACGAGCTCTACATTTCGAGGTTGCTGACCGAGAATTGGGTCACGACAATGATGAAGTTCGTTGAACTAATATAAGCAACAATGACAACGCCGTCATCACACAGTAGATTTTCTGGCCGCAATGCATTCTCATAAATTCGATACTAGGTTGGTTACTTATCCGTTGATAGTATTTCCCGCTGCTAAATTTTAACTGATATTTATCCAAGAAATTTTTAGTTGGTTTTGAAACGTCAGTAATATGTACATATATGTGCATATGTGCATACATACATCTGTATATATAATATTATTTTCTTTGTTACGTAGCTATTTTAGTAAATTAATTAATACTGGAAAACACTTTATGAGATCCACGGCCTGTACCCCGACCTCTTACAAGCACTTAAACACCGACCAAACATTTTGTTGACTTGATTTTGGTATTACGTAGAGGAAACACACTCATTGATTTTAACTCAATTTAAAAGTACTACTCAACTTCGTGCAGTTTAATTTGAGTGCTTTTGGGGTTCATTGCTCGCTTATACTTGCACGGCTTGTTCAAAAAACGAACACATAAACAGCAGCAATAGTAGCTACAACAGTGATTCGTACAATTACGAGCACAACATCGAATAAACAATTCGAGGTTGAGTTGAGCGAATCATTCGCAATTTGCCTGTCAAACGCTACGGTTCAGTGTATGTGCAAATGTTTCTAAAGGCTCGCCTTATTCAAAAAGATTTTGGTGAATATATGAAAGACAAGTAATAGCAACCCAACGCGTAACCAATCCAATACTCATCGTACAAAAGTAGAATAATTAAAAAGACATAATCTTAAAAGAAACTGTAATTACTAGCTAATAAAATATCAAAAATATATTTAATTTGTGTTGAGGTAGAAATAATTTATCGGTGGTGCACACAACGACAACAAGAAGTTGGCGGGAAACTTCGGTATAACAAATCTAATTAATAATCCTCTGAAGAAAAAAATCGGTAAAGGAAATCAGAAAAAATATGTTTCGTTTTGTGATGATATTGAGTAAAACAAAGTTCTAACATTAACGTTGATTAAAAATTAAAATAGTGTAAAAATGGTGTGCGCTGCACAAGAGATAAATACAAATGAGCGCCAACAGCAGCACCAGCGACAACCATTTAATTTGCAGCATGTTCAAGAAACATCACAACTCTGGCATTTGAAATCGCAACCAATGCAACCGTCAGGGTCTCAATTGACGAAAGTTGCATTGCAATCTACGCCTATTCCAAATATACCACAAAACTCTGCACAATCCACAAGGAGTCAACAATTGAAACAACGACATTCGGCTCTTGTAAAACTTTTAGAATCTGATCCTATCACAAAAAATATAGCTACTAAGCCGACGGTGACAAGTATAAGAACTTCGAAGGAGAACAACCAGAAACAGCAGGAATTAGTACTTAATATTTCTGCAACTGAATGTAAGAGACTGAAACCAACTGGGGTAAACCCTCCTTTACTAGTCGAACATACCACTACCATAAACAATGCTGTTGAAACTGGAATTTCATGTACTAACACAAGCACTAGAATTGTTACACACAATATAAAAGAATTGGAATGTTTAAGGAATCAAGATGGGGTTAGTTTTAGTAAATTTCAAAATGAAGATACAGGGGTTGATGTTCTCAATAAAAATATTAAGGAAACTAAAACCGATACAATTTCACGCGGTATAACATCGGTTCAACAAAGTGATATAACCGTATTCGGTACAAAACATGATTGCTATGAGCAGTTTCAATGTCCCTGGAAAAAGATTCGTTATGCAAGGGAATGGAAACAAAGGGAACAACTACAGAAAGAGAAACAACCAGATCCGCAATGCGCTGAAACCCAAAAACAAATATTGACCTCTGATGAAAGACTAGGAAATGAACTTAAAAACAAGGGGGATAATTTTTCCAGAATGGCTTCAAATGAAACAGCCGGAACATATGAAAATAGTTTATCTGAGCAAACCCAAAAAGAGATTTCTGCAATTTTGCAACAACAACAACATCGTCGAGACAGTTCTGATAGTAATTCTTCTTTATTAAGCAATTCAAGCACACAATCATCTACAAGCGCCATAATGAATTTTTGTACTTGCACGCCGCAACAACTAAAGCAGCAACAGCAAGGTAGTGTCAGCGAGAATCCCACGAGTTCTTCATTTTGTAGTAACCATCATCCCTTTGATATCGATCTTGACTGCGACGATGAACTATGCGACGTCCACGGTAAATCACATCTACAATCGCAGCAAGAGCAAACAACAATGAATGACCTTTGTCAAAAATTCGATAATAACCTAGAAACTTTTATTAAATTTGCAAGTGAAACAGAGTCGAAAAGCGGTCCCCCACCTCCAAAGACTGACCAAGAAACAGTAACTTCGGAAGTACGTCATATTATTATTATTTTATTATATACATTTATAAATATATCAACTAGTAATGTAAGCTATATGTATATGTAAATACTTTACTAATCATATAATTCAATGTTCTTATATTTCTAGGGATTTTTCCGACGTTCCATTCAACAAAAAATTCAATATCGCCCGTGTACAAAAAATCAACAATGCAGTATTTTGCGAATTAATCGTAATCGCTGTCAATATTGCCGACTAAAAAAGTGTATTGCTGTGGGAATGAGTCGAGACGGTAAGTTTACAACACTTAATATTTTTATTTCTTATAATATTGGTAAATTTTATCAGATCTCTTTTGGTGCGTGCGAATATACATATGTATGTACATAAAGTATATGTACAATAAAGATGTTTCTTGCTTTTTTTTATTAGACAGGTACATACATATTTATCTGCACAGGTAGATTTATTTGAGCACATGAATACAGTTTCGAGGTTTTTAACAATTACACATATATATATATATATATATACATATATATGTACATATGTAAATATGTAAATATGTGTAAAGATAAATGTGTACATATATGAACATACACTAAGCATTTGTTTGATTTTTTTTAATGACAGCAATATGAAAAAGAGTTTTTGTCTTACTCAAAGTCACTCAGTTTGCTCGGTAATTTGTTTTGAGCGACTCGGTGTTTCTGAACACGAGTGAAATACTCGTACACGAACGAAATATAGCCGACGAAACAAACGAGAGAACACACAATAATTGAATCCGAAACTACACTCCTTTGTAAAGATAAGTATAGATACGCTCTCACTTAGAGTTAATTTGGGTAGACCTCACTGCAATGAATGCTAAAATCATGAGTTGTACGCACAGGCCAACGGTTGCTTTGTAGTACTTGTACATATTTCGATGTGTGTGTGCACCGGCCATGAGTTCGTTGACCAACCATGAACGAATTTTTTAAACAATGACAATAAAACAAAATAACGAATTACAATCACGTACGTACATACATGTGTAGGGTGAGTATACGTAACATAATACGATACGTACATACATATAGATATCCATGTACACATAGTATATCTTATATACAGATGTACATATGTCTGTACATACATATATATTGTATATTAGTGTACAAATATAAAAATATATAGAATGTGCATTTATAAACATACATATTTATGTATGTATTGTTTTCGTAAGAATTGATTAACTACATTTTTGCCTGTACAAAAGTTCCTTCAATTTGCATCATATATACGTATGTACATATGTACATATGTAGGTGCACACATACATATGTGCATATGTGTTTGTATGTTTCTTTCGAAGTTATTTTTTGCGAAGCATTTTCGAGAAAGTATGCAATTATGTTTGTATAATTGTTATTAAAAATATTGCTTCCATTTGGAAATACCTACGAACGTACTTCATTATCACACTCGCGCAATAGCGAAATTATGCCGACAGTTCAATGACCGCACTTATCCTAATTTCTTCGTGTATAAAAACATTCTAATTCAAAGCTAAGACTGCAATGAAAGTAAATATAACCATACATACAGACAATACTACTTGATTTATCGATTTTGTCCTACTTCTTTTATAGTGGCTTGAATAAAAATTTAGAAAAATATTAAATAATAGGACAAAATGGGGCATAGTAGAATTATTGTTTTTGTAAGTGGCATAATAATATTTACATTTTCTCACAATAATTACGTATCAAACAAAATCGATATGCCTTCAGCGATCGTTCATAACTTTCTTTCATTTTTTCCACCTTTTCATCAATTTATGTCTAGGGCGCTTGTCATTTTCAGCTTCTTTTTCAAAATTGTAAGCTCTTTCTTTAAAAGCCCCAGACGATACCGAAACATTTTTATATGTACCTACTTTCCTAACAGATAACACTATTTGGCAGTGCTGCATAAGTTTACTTTTATTGAATAGTTAAAACGTGTTTGTACTTCAAAGTAGCAATGTTTGTGCTGCGTATTTTTAAATATGTATTTATGTATGTATGTACATATGTATAAGTATTTATACATATCCCTGCAGCAAATTTTGAATAGCCTTACTTTTTGAAAAAGATGAAAATATGATCACGCAAAATTGGAGTATATTTGCTTTTACCTGATGTATTCAACAATATACTTAAAATTGGGACATCTGTAGCAATTTTGGCGCGGAGATTACTTTTTCTTTTCAAAGAAAATAACCGCTTACCGTTGTAAACGTAATAATGAGGTTACAAGATAGTAATGTAATCGTCTCCCTTAACTAGGCTGTTATTTAGAACGAATTTGAACGGACCTGACGTTTGCACTGTCATCGTAACAATGAATTGTGAGGTCAAATACACAGTTCGAGCTTTATTGGGTTCCTTCTAAGGTCTTCTGTTTGATGCTGGGTATCAATATGCTCAGTGAAAATAAATTGTATGTAACCAACAAAAACACTTTCACTTTTCGCGTTTACTTTTGCCAGAAATACGTATGGATAATAATTGAGCCAAAACACGGGAGTAAAAAACAAAAAGAAAGTCTGGTATTACATATGCTTGTCACTTACGTTTATTTGAGCGATATACTACATACATATGTATGTATGTATGTACATACATATGGACGTAGCGTAGAGTCTGCGCTCTGAGCAAAGGAATCCCTCCATTATATGACTTTAAAGAACAAACTATCATTTCAATGGTGCCGATACTAAATGCGAGCGTTTATAATTTTATCACAAAATCTCAAAGAAAATTTAATATTAACGAATTCATCGCTATTTAAGAGCGTTAGAAAAATATTTTACATCTCAGCGAAAATTTCTTTAAGCCAATAGTCTCAAATTCAGCAGCACATTTGATTTGTATTTCTTATGTTTATCTTTACACATGCATACGAACGTACATATAGAATATTTACCTATTATTTTATCAGTTAAACTATTGTACTTACTCTCTGGCAGCTATCCAAACTAATAAAAAGGTCTTGATGACAGATCTAATTTTCATTATTATGACTTTCACCTCTTTCCGCTTTTATTGTGAGCGTATAATGAAATTGAAATTTACACTTATTCATAAATGCACATGTGCGAATAAATTTGTACACGAGTATCAATGACTGATCGAAAATCCATTTATGTATGCACTATGCAGAGATGCTCAACTAACGAAACGAAACATGAAAATAAACTTAACGAAAAGTTTGGTTTCGGCGCCGAAATAAAATTGTTAATGTTGAAACTCATCGTTAACGTTAACTTTAAAATGGCTGGTTGCTATGATGTTAACAATACATTTCAATTTTAACGTTTAACGTTATCTGTGAAGGATTTAACATTAAAGCCAGCGTTTCGTTTCGGTAAAAACGAAATAAAATTTATTTTAATAACTGCTTTAACGATAATATTTCCACATTTTCCGATTAAAGTGAAATTTATCATTACTTAGAGCTTTATGTAATGAAAATACCGTTAACAAGGGCAATAGTTTGAAAAATTATATGATATATTATTGAAAAATTATATTAACATAATGATCACATAAAGAGCAAGCAATCGATTTAAGGTTTTTGTAGTTATTACGCAGCTATCACAATTTAAGACTCTCTTCCGCTGTAAGCAAGTCACCCATACAATGTTTTCACCATTTCACTCCATCTACAATGTGTATATATTTTTTCGCCTTAGAATTTGAGTGGATGTACGAGTTCATGCCTATGGCTAAAGTTGTGCGATGGGCCGACTTCATTTCTTGTGTGAGTTCATTGACCGCGTCTGTTGTTCGTAATAGTGAAACTAGGTCAAAATTTTTTGTTGTTATCGCCGCGACACGGACTCTGCTCACAATTATCGTGCGAATTATAACTTAGTGATGGCGGAGACGTTGCACGGTATACAACAATTGTACGTAGTACATACGAATGCTGCTAAAGTAAGCAGTAAAAGCGCCGACGTTTGTATGCCGAAGCATAGAAAAATACATGCGAATATGTCAATTTAAACTTATAGCTTGGAACATTAGGGTACCTGCTATTTACCCCGTTATTTCTAATAATTGTTTTATTTAAAATAAATCAAGGCACCAAACTTACTTTAAAGGTTTCTCAACATGAAAACACGTACATACGTAACAATTAGTATATTTAACTTGATAAAAACACAAATGAAATCAAGTATGTAAATATGTACATAAACATGGCTACGCGTAAACGAAAAAAACTTGAAAAAAATTGAATTTTTAGAAGAAAATGACCAGCCTAATGTGTAGGGTAAATGTGCTAGTTATCCGACGATTAATTATGTCAAAACATTTGAGACCAATTCAAGATCCTTAACTAAATCTATATGGCTAAGAATGATAATTTTAAAAAAAAAATTTAAAACATCAACAGACGAAAAAAGTCCGGTAAGCGGACCCTCATTTTAGTCATTTTTTTTTTATTGAAAAAGAAATGAAATAAAATTGGAAGTCGTTTTTGATTTATTGCAAATGTCCGTTTTCGTACGGGTCCTAAAGTTGGTAGAGTAGATCCTAACAACTACACTTCCAGAGACTTTGAGGAGGATACTTCAGGATGCTGTAAATATGTACTACCATACTACATTCTCTTTACAAGGAACTCTTCTTTCCCCGCTAGCTTATTTATTATTACTTTTTAATAAAAATTTTTAATTAAATATAACGTATAGAATAACGAAACAAAGGACTGTCCGGGCAGTGGAAGAAATATTATTTCTTAACATTGAACATTAATCGGATAGTCGAATTTATTAAAACAAACTGTTTATTTTAGCAAAATACGTATTACGAATTAATTATACATCAATTATCAATAAACCTAAAAAAACTATAAAACCCATTATATTACTGGAAATGGAACTAATAATTCTTCATTCAATAATATCTCTCCCACTAACAAAAAAAATAACTCACACTTTTCCCTAGGTGCCCCCAAATCCTTTCAAACAAAAAATACTTAAAAATTAACTTGTTGTTAATTCTCGCTTCGATTGCATTTATTTTTGATATAAAATGATTAACGATATTTTTTTTTAAACTTTAGTACTGCCCAGTTACTGGGTGGTGTCCGTTCACTAGCACACTTACCCTACATACTTATATGTATATGTATGCACATAAAATATTAACACGTAGATGTGCATACATACATACATATGTATTTCCATACATATATACTTAGATACATATATACATTTATATTTTTACAAAGTTACTAAAGCCTACCTACCCATGTTTTTTAAGTTTCGTTGCTAGTTTGAATATATACAAGTATATACATAGTTACAAACATACAGATATATATAATTGGAGCTTTGTAACCGCTGAAGCGATTTTCGGCCGAGCTCCTCCTCCAATTTGTGGTTTTGCGTCTTTATGTTTCCCATCAAATGGAGGGACCTCCAGATTATATTAAGCCGCCGAACGGCTGATGGTTATTTTTATGAGGAGCTTATTTGTATGTCAGAAATACACTCAGAGGGGTTGACATTCCCTGCCGAGGAGCGACCGCAAATAGAAAATTCAACTAAATTTTTTTTACATAAATCAACTTTCTATAACTTTTGGATGTTGGTCGTACCAGGATTTGAACCCGGGCCTTCCGAATGGCAGTACGCAATGCTAACCACTCGGCTATGTGAATAATAAGCATGCATTGTTAATGCATATGTACGTATGTATGTATTTAGATAAATATCGCCTTGTACTTTCTCTTCGCTCTCAAAATTTGTTATGACATATTTTTGTGATTATGTATATATATTTGTACATATATACATACATATAAACGTATGTATCTATTTGTGCACGTAAAAGTTTATTGTGTGCTTGTTAAATAGGTCGAACCTTCAAAAGGTTCATTTACCTCAGCTACGCAACTTTATCAAATAAAACATGGCGCAAGCAACAAATGAATAAATTGGAGCCATTTAACGAGAGAGCTGGTAAACGAACGATCGGAAGGCCAACCGAACACGTAGCCGAAGAAAGAAATAACGAGTCTTGAGTGAGATTTAAAGTCAATGCGATTACTCAGGCAATATGACTCAAAATTTTACTTTCGATTTTTATAGTGAATTGATAAACAAAATAGTAAATGATTTTTTCTATCAATTCTTAATATGTACTTTAGAGCGGTTTATTGGTTTATTTCATCTTATATGGTGTATAAATGAGTGAATTTACAGTTTATAGCTTAGATGAGAGTGGGCGTGAGATGCCTGCAAAATGTTCAGACGACCTCGAATTACTTAATTTTATACCTCTATGCAAGTTATGCTTGCAAACGAAAATATTGTTCATACGTTCTTTTATATAATATTAATATATGTATATGTGTGTACATTTGTTTATGGTTAGCTCTTCTTAACCGAATAAACTGTTTTAGTCGAGCTATGTTCCCAACTTTGGTACCGACGTTCCCAGCCAAGCGGCGACAAACTAGAAAACCCTTCCTTTTTTAATTGTTCTTTGTCCGGGTATTGAACCCACTTGTATGCATTGCTACTCAGTCCGTTGCAACGGGATATATATATACATGTATGCATTGGCATTTGAGCTGAATACAGTGCAATGCACTCTTTGCTTGTGCAGTTACATACGTGCACAACCGTGCGCCTAGTTAAAATTGTGTCCTCGCTCCACGGGTGCGCGTCTGTATTTGAAATAATAACCACATTACTGGTAAAGCATTAATATAAATAGCTAAGTATGTATGTACATACATAGGTATATATGTAAATGTATGTACACATAAACCTTCAATTATATTTAGACAAACATTCATATGTACATACATATGTATGTGTGTAAATACATACAAAACATGCATAAATGAATTCCACTGAGTACATATTTATATGTACATACATAGATATGTGTGTTAACAATTTATGCGAGCTTTGTTTGTTAGAGCAAATTTTTGCTTGTGAACTAAAATAACCTCTCTCTATCAAATGTTCTGAGTAATACGTGAGTATGTTCGAGTATCTATATACATATACGTATGATGTTTGTACGGTATGTAATTACCGTTGCATCTGAGGTCGTACACAAACTCATACACATATGCAAATTTGTTCGTCCATATGACTATTGTACATATGTACATATAATTGCATATACATATATGTACATATGTATTTATATGCTTTGTTATATATGTATATATGTACATTTGTGTATATACACTCAACTAATGTCTTATCCGTGTACACACATACATATGTACCTACTCGATTACTGACGACGTATTCAATAGCTCCTGCCTAGTCTTAGAGTGCAGCGACATTTAACTGGGTCATGCACGGTCATTCACTTTTGTTGATTGCAATCAAATGCACAGACAGTCAAACATACGAGTATGTAGTTGCTGGTCATGGAGTCTGTTCCACTTTTACAAAGCAATTGTTGTAGTATTCGTTCATTGGTACGAATGCTCGTATGCACATACATAGGTACATACATACATATATATTAGTTTTAGTTCAGATAGTTTATGGTATGTTTTACCGAGGTATACGTTTACAGAAACACATACATACATATCTTGATTTATTATTTTTCCTTGAATTTTTATTCTCATGATTGTGTATAGGTATGTATGCGTGTGCTGACGTATATAGTTACATACAAATTATCGTGTACACTCAACACAAATGTTGGGCACAGGAACAAATTAGCTGTATATAAAATACCCTGTAAGAAAATTTTAGATATAGGAGTGTTGTATTATTATAGACACAGATTTAGAAAATAAAACATATAAAAGGCATTAGCTATAAATGACAAACATGTGTTTACCTTTACGTTAAGGAGCTATACTATTACATAATTTCGTTACATGCATAAAAGTGATATGCATATGTATGTATGTATACATAAATATGAGAAGTATCTGGTTTTACTTATTCTCTAACAACTGCTAGGTTCAGTAAACTAATAGAAATAAAAGAAAAGAAAAATAAAAAAGAAACACTACGCATACAATGTACATATGTATATATTATATGTATGTAGGTCGATATTGAACAACATCGGTTACGGCTGGTCTTGTTTTTAAATGTTGTGTCCACAGACTATGCATTAAATATACTAGTATTCATATGAGCTTTCACAAAAACTTGAATTGTTACACTTTTCTGGAATCGCTCGCGAACACAGATTTAATTACAAAAAAATCGTAATAAATATTTCAAAACCTTCGGCGAAGTCAAAAAATACGTGACTACTGCAAAGAAATTTAGAGGTACATTGTACACATATATATACACATATATATATATATATATATATATGTCCGTATATAGACTTACGTATACAAATACATATGTATGTATGTATGTAAAAATACATTTTATATAGATATGTACAAACTTAAGTATGAACATATGTATGTACATAAGGTGAGCAAACTATATAAAATTAACCGCTTTCACTTTTACTTTCTTTCCACTGAGTTATAGTGAAGAGCATATATGTACATATACCAAAAAGCTAAGCAGTAACCAAAGGCAGTCTCAAAAAACAAAGCTTTGAGTTCCGCGAATATGAATATATGTATACATATCTACATACATATGTATTTATTATATGTATTTAGATACATACATGTGCAATATGTACCTTGTACAGTACCTACCTAGTAGTAATCACAACTCTCTAAAATGAAAGTATTTTAACCTTTATAAAAGCAGCTGTAAAAAAATTAGCTCAGCAACTGCAACTTTCTTTGTTTATGCATACCACATATAATTTGGAATTGCTTACCTTTTTTGATTTTTCTTGTATCGACTGCTAAAGAATTGTTTTCTGAAAATTTTTGATTTCCAAAATTCATTTTTTTTTTCTTAATAAATTAACAATATTACAAAAGTAACAAGTTTTTAAACAATTTGATTTTAAAAAAATTGTTCTGGGTGCTGCTAATGGTTAATAAACAAGGTGAAAAGCTCTAAAATACTTACAAGCAAAGAGGCTGTGCTTTCATTTCAGACAGTTTATTTATTATATTCTCTTGATTGTGGTGAACTATTTAAGCATATGCCGTTAAAACAGCGTTGAAACGTTGCTTGCATATAAAAATTAAGAGATTATGAGCTGGTGAAAACGAAAAGAAGAGAGGCATTTATTCTCTTCACAAATGAGCTTTTAAGCACAACGTTATCAACCAATATTTTTTAATTAAATGTACACAAACGGCATCACGAAGCTTTCCAAGTTCGCTTTTCATGTCTCAAAGATTTAATTTCGCTAAGTATAGTGAGGCATTTGTCTGTGGCTATGATGTGGTATTCCTCTCAATTTGATGTCATTCGCTTTATATTATACACTACATATGTACATACATTTATGAATGAGAGTACTACGCACAATGTTGCTTTGAGTGTTGCCCTTGCTTCAACTTCTGCTTTTGTATATCATGTATCTCCTCCTTTGTTTTAGACCATACTGTCTTTTGGGTATATTCATAACATGCTTCTGATTTTTACAGTTAGTCGTGTTCGAGACCTTGTCGAGTTTTGTCACTTAGATACGGTTGTTTACAAATCTATGAATACCGAAATCGAAACCGAGTGCAAAAACACACCAAATTAATTAATTGGAAGAATTATGCTTAAATATTTAAAGATACAAATATTATACGTAAATAAACAAAAAATAACTTATCCATACATAATAAATATTATTATTGAATATTGTGTTTCTGTTATGATGTGATGTGAAATATTTTACTTCAAATTAAGGATGTTATGACTGCGGTTAAAAACTTGTGTTCAAATACATTTTCAAACTAAATATAAATTAAATGAAATCTAGTTCCTTTTATTCTTTAACAAAACAAAAAAAAAACCTAAACCAAAGTGTACCTGTTTAAGAATCGATGTTTGAGGCAATATCACTATTTTGATATTCATAAAAACATATATACTATGTACGTGCAAACAAATTCCATAGAAAAATAACTTATGGAAAATTCTATATCTAAAATTATTCAAAACAAAAATAAAAAATGACGGAAGAATTGCCAATTCTTAAAAGCATACTTAAAGGCAATTTCAACTATCATAATGCACGTAAGTGTAACCTAATACACACATACTTAAGTCTGTATTTTATACTACACATTCTATAAGTATTGTCTAATATTTTATGTTGTACTAAGTAATCAAAACACTTCTAAATATCTTAAATACAGGTGAAAATGATCGAAAACTTTCTATTATTTCTTGTGAATTTTATTTACCTGTTAAGCCATGCGTTTACATTGAAAAGTGTCGGTATAAACTCTTTTGTTTCTTTTATTACAAAAAAAATAAGGAAAAGAGAAAAGATTTCGTTTTCATTTGACCCCAATTTCGCCGGCCCGCATAAATGTATGCCAGTGAGATTTCTTCTTTGGTATAGTCAATGCTGTTGTGCACTTCGTTTTTATCTGGGGCGTGCAACGAGCTAAAGCGCAAACGCAAAATGTTTAACTTGTTGACTTCTTTATAACTATTTACCTCTCACTTTAATTTTGCTCACTCATAAAGAGGTATGCTATTTTTCCCTGTTTCACTTTTGCACCCATTCCATTAAGAGGTTTATACATAGTAATGTATAGTAATGTACACTTATTTGATAGGAAATGTCATCCACACTAAGTCGCTAGCGCTGTTGCGCTGCTGGTAAACTACTGCAAAAGTGATTTCTTTAAAGTATTTAGATTTATAGATGTATGATTGGGAACTACCAATTTTATATTCATAAAAATTATAAAAATCTTGTAGGGGCTTATGCTCGTTTTTACCATGTAGTCATTTAGTTTACTTATATACATACACGTATATGCACAAAATACACACTTTTTTCGTTAGTAGGCCACGACTTCTAGCCGCTCTTTACCTTGCTATTATGCAGTTTTCATATTTTTCAAGTTTGCTCTTGTTTGTTAACTTGCTTTCGTTACTTTCTGTTAAAGAAATGAAAGTGTCTTTGGTAAAAGTTTCTACAGCAACGGAGGTGAAATCTAGCGTTTGTCTGAATGTGGCTGCAATTAAGAATTGATTTCACAGTGTTTGAGTTATTTGTACCAATTAACAGGTTTTTTTATAAGCTTTGAAGAAAGTGAATTTTACTATTACTAAGTTTCAAAACAGTAAAAGGTCATCCAACCTTTTCCTTCACCTGATGCTTCTGCTAGCCATGCGACCAGCGCACTTAGGAATATAAGCCCATTGTTATGATATAACCATTTCATTTTTTGTATTCAAATAAAATTAGCAATGATGTTATTTTTACACAACAAAACTCAATTAACTTTTGGAAAAGAAGTTGGAATGCTATTTTTTTGTTTTATGCTATTATAGATTATAGTAGAAAATATTTACATATTAAAAAAATTTAAGTCAACCAATTTTAATTTTTTTCAGCTGTACGATTCGGGCGAGTACCCAAGCGAGAGAAAGCGAGAATTTTAGCCGCTATGCAGCAAAGCACGCAGAATCGTGGTCAACAACGTGTACTTGCTGGCGAACTGGATGATCAACCTAGACTCATAGCAGCTGTGCTTCGTGCTCATTTGGAAACTTGCGAGTTTACAAAGGAAAAAGTTGCCACGATGCGACAAAGAGCAAGAGATTGCCCGTCATATTCAATGCCCACGTTACTGGTAAGAGTAAAAAAAAAGCTTTTGCACTTACAGTGTCTAGAAATTGTAGATCAAAATGTATTGAAAACAATATTTAGGGTTTAAAATTTATGTTCTCAGTGAATCTAGTTATAATGAAAAATATCAAAATTACAATAATAAAAATATCTACGATGTATAAACATAAGTAGAAACCACGGAAAAAAGTTAGGAAAATTAAAATTTTGAGTCCATAATTCCGTCAACTAATCAAAATTCGAATTCTCATATATACATATGTATGTATATACATAAACAAATACAACAACGTCTGCAAGAATACTAAAGCTAAAACGACAAAACAACGAGCCGCTATAATAGCTACACAATACATACTGAGGGCATTTATCTACAAAGTAGAATAAGAGCGCAGCAATAACCTTGTGCCGACGTTGTTTAACCTTGAATTTGGTTTTCGATGAGAATAGAATATACAACAAAATGGCGAAGAAAAATAAAACGAAACCATAAAAAATGTTCCAAAACGATTTTGCAAAAAAAGTACTGAATCATTCTTATTCTCTTTGTGCATACTCGTATGTACATACATATGTATGTATGTATGAATATGAATGTGAGATTTAATGTCTACGATTATGTTAATTTAAGAGTTTTTAGCTTAACACATGCTCTGAAACATCTTTAGTGGTATTCAATATAAGTTTAGAAGCGCAGATACAACTATAAGTTTTCAATTAAATGAAACTGTTACTAATAACTCATTACATTTTTGTTATTTCCATATCAACACGGCACATGCGCACTTCCCTCAGACAACAGACGTCATAATGACATCAACACTAACACATACGATTGTGTGTGAATAAGCACACGCGCTCCAATACTCAAACGAACAACCATAATAAATATCTAAATAGAATAACAGTATGGCGTACTTGACCTTGTAAATACGAGGAAATTTTTTCGATGCACAGTACGAGTATATTTGCAAATATTTCCCTCTCTGTGCCTTGGCCATGACTTTCGTATTTTGATTCGTCTATTTTTCAAGTGATAGACGAATAATAATTAATCTAAGTATGCGCAAGTAATATCACAATAATAATTGTAAGCATATACATATACATATTAGTACATTATTCAGGGTTTTACCTCTTTATCTACAAAATTTAGCAAAAACAAAAAAAAATATTAATTCAAAAATATATATGTAAATATGTACATATGTACATATGTATTATTCATTGCAATCAATTTGCTAATACTTATGTAGTTCACGTGCAAACTGATTAAGTTTATATTTCTCATAAAATGTGGAGTATTAGAGCACACAATTAAAACGGTAAAAAAGGTTTCAACCAAGTTGAAAGTATGCTTAATTTCAGCTTTTTCAAATAAAAATAATTAAATTCTCGTCTATTTGTATCCTCATTTTTTAAGCGCGGTTAAAAATATTGGCATAACGCCATATACACACGCCACCCCTACAGCGTGAAGATAAAACCTTGAACTCTAGTTCGTCGACCTTGACTAGAATATCAGAACGAAGCGCCACGCGTACGTAAAACTAATTTGTAATCACAAGCATAAGAGAGCTTTTCGCTTCCATTCTAACTTGTTAAAAGTTGGATAATTTCTCTTTCTTTAGCTGAGCGCGATTCTCCTATTTTGAAGATTAAATTTACTGAGAAGACTTGTTCCAATGCCCGCAGTGTAAGCATTTACAAGCTTTTGCCAGTTCGACTTCTCTTTTTAGTTGGCACTAATATAAAGCAAAAGCTCTTATCATAAACTGCACTCACATTGGAATACAAACTCAAAGTAAATAGTAATATATAATAAAGTATATTACTTTTCATGCATACTTATGAATAACCGGCGCATGTGCTAAAAAAGTGGTGTTTTTATATTTATCGATTAAAACGCCTTGTCAAAGGTGAATAACAAATACGTAGAAAATATGACCTTCAAAATAGACCTTAACATTGCGGCTAAAAAAAAATATTTCTACTTTTATACATATGTGTGTATGAATGTAGGCCTGTTTCACAAGCTGCGAGATGTTACATCAGTACAGTCCTCAAAATAGTACTTTATAGATGTTTTTTCCTTTTAATGATTTCAATTAACAATTTTCTTATTTGGATTACTTTTAGGCATGCCCTCTAAATCCTGCCCCTGAACTACAGTCAGAACAAGAATTTTCTCAACGCTTTGCACATGTAATTCGTGGTGTTATTGACTTCGCCGGGATGATACCTGGTTTTCAACTTCTTACCCAAGACGACAAGTTTACTTTGTTAAAAGCAGGACTTTTCGACGCGCTTTTTGTACGTTTGATTTGCATGTTTGATTCCTCCATTAATAGTATTATATGTTTGAATGGGCAAGTGATGCGACGTGATGCAATACAAAATGGAGCTAATGCACGGTTCTTAGTAGACTCCACATTTAATTTTGCTGAGCGAATGAATTCCATGAATTTATCGGATGCAGAGATTGGATTGTTCTGTGCAATTGTTTTGATCACTCCAGATCGACCAGGTTTAAGAAACATCGAATTAATTGAAAAGATGTACAGCCGACTAAAAGGATGCTTACAGAAAGTTATCAGTCAGAATCGTGCTGATCAGCCGGATTTTATGTCCAAATTATTAGACACAATGCCTGATTTAAGAACTCTAAGTACTCTTCATACAGAAAAATTGGTTGTTTTTCGTACGGAACATAAAGAGCTTTTACGACAACAAATGTGGACAATGGAGGACGAACAACCAATGAATGCAAAGAGTCCTGGAATCAACTGGGATGACACTAGAATGGATGTTGAGGCGAAGAGTCCGCTAGGCTCTGTATCAAGTACAGAATCGGTTGATCTGGAATATACAGCCCAATCTACCACTTCAATATCTCACTCTCATATTAATCCTCAACCATCACCATCCTCTTTGGCTTCATCAGCACCCTTGCTAGCTGCAACCTTATCAGGCTCATGCCCTCTCCGTAACAGAGCTAATTCTGGTTCTTCTGGAGATTCTACTGCAGAAATGGATATTGTCGGCTCACATGCTCATCTAACTCAAAATGGTTTAACCATTACTCCAATTGTTCGGTCGCATTCTCACCAACAGTTGCATCATCACTTAAGTTCTAGCGCACAAAATAGATATCGCAAATTGGATTCACCAACCGACTCAGGTATAGAGTCGGGTAATGAAAAGAATGATTGTGGAACTAAAACCGTTAGCTCTGGCGGCAGCTCTTCATGCTCCAGCCCACGCTCAAGTTTGGATGATGCCCTCGATTGTACAGATACGCCGACAGCAAGCAACAGTCAAATTACTATATCCGTATCCCCTGTTCGCTCGCCTCAGCTTACTGCTGCGACATCTACTTCAACATCAACAGGAACAGCTAATATTCCAAATGTTCTCAAGCGTCAAATTGTCGAAGATATGCCCGTATTGAAAAGAGTGTTACAGGCTCCACCGCTCTATGATACCAATTCACTAATGGATGAGGCTTACAAGCCGCATAAAAAATTCCGAGCACTGCGACATCGTGAATTCGAAAGCGCAGAAGCAGATCCCAGTTCCACTTCTAATAGCTCTAATAATACCGATAAAATAACGGCACAAAATACCGAAGCGAATAATCCAATACCAAGTTCGCAAACAGCATCTGTGGCAAGTAGTCCACCTCCATTTGTTCAGTCGACAAGTACAACTTTAGTTTCCGTTGCTACTTCACCGCATAAGGCGGCAACAGCACCATCATCATCACCACATTCCCACGTTCTGACAGGAAATTCTGCAAATTCTCATCATCAAAGCCAGTTACATATGCACTTGACTCGTCATATTTGCAATAATGCCCCCGGTAACCAAAATAACGGAAGCACTATGCAACAGCAGCAACAATCTACGCTCTCAAGCACTCATTCAGTGCTTGCCAAATCTTTAATGGCTGAGCCACGAATGACTCCTGAACAAATCAAAAGATCGGATATTATACAGAA
Organism: Ceratitis rosa; assembly: GCA_037013455.1. NCBI lineage: Eukaryota > Metazoa > Arthropoda > Insecta > Diptera > Tephritidae > Ceratitis > Ceratitis rosa. Next base: position 93,706 of record JAWMAG010000041.1, read on the forward strand.
TTATATTATGCGGGATCAAACACCGTCGTCTGTTCCTTTAATCCCTGGTACTCCAACAAACACCGGCAGTCGAAGTCCAGCACCGATGCAACATTTATCGTCATTAAATCAGAGTTCCCCACAATATACATCTGGAGCTTCACATTCCACGTTATCAGGTAATTCCGTTGTTTGTTCAACGAGTAATTGTGCAGCACCTTCTACTACAACAATGACATTAGCATCCCCAACAAGTGCAGTTGGTCAAAATGCTATACGCTGGAACAGTCATTCTGTTATAACAACAACGAGTGCTAACCACCGCCAGCAGTCTGTTTCACCGAACAGCAATGGATCATCATCTTCATCATTAAATGGCTGTCAATATTTTCAATCTCCCCACTCGACTTCTGCATCAGTATCTCCACCTTGCTCGTCGACATCAGCGGGTCATTCGCCTCCGCAACTTTTGGAACTACAGGTCGATATTGCCGATTCACAGCAACCATTAAATTTATCCAAAAAATCGCCTTCACCTCCACCAACCAAGTTGCAAGCATTGGTAGCAGCAGCAACAGCAGCACAAAGATATCCTGGCGTATCTGGCGATGTAACTGTCACGCCGTCTAAAACACAAACACCACAAACTGTGACCCCTGTGCCAGCAAATAGTACGCAGCAACTGCAGGTTCATAAAGTTATGCTTGAAGCATAAATTAGTGAATGTTAAGAATATATGGGTATCAAAGATACCTTGAGATTATTAAAAAAATACAAAAAAAGTGCGTAGCATAAGTATTGAAAGAAATAATTGGATTAAAGTCATAACAAAAATCAATTACGTTTGAATATAAGTATGATCAGATACAAATATGTTTTAGGTAACAAAACCAAGAGCGAGACTGAATATTTATGCAAAATATATGTAAAAAATATAAAATATTTTAAAATAAAGCATCTGAGAAATGCTGGCACGGTGGCAATGTTTGACATAGTTTGTGAAATAATCTAAAAATTAGAAACCTATAAGTATACATTCATACGTTTAAGTTTATTTTCCTTATAACTCTTTAAAGTTGATAAGTAGCTGCTGTATATATATAATAAGTATCGCATATGGATCGAGAGGAAGTTTTTAAGACACCGTGAAAACATAAAACATCAGTGAATAAAATAATTTAATAATAAATTATCTTTTAAGAGCAACATAATTATATATGTACATATATACATATAAATATTTGTTCGGTTTGCCAGTGACGTTGAGTTCATCAAATTATGGTTTTTCATATTCACGTAGAGGTTAATTTTAAATGAATGCATACCAATGCTTAATTTATATTTTCTTCCTTGCAATATAATATTTAAATTTTTGTTTTCAAATTATAAATTGAATAAACGTTATTGGCAAACCCTTAAAGATTTACGACTGTATCTTTAAAGCACACAAATTAAATTGTACAAAAGGCATCCAATATAAAGCAAATAAGGTAGTTTATATAATAAACTATGTATAATTCCTTTTAATTCTTGTGTATACAATAGGGGTGAATAGTATTACATGTAATGAAATGACAAGTTTTTAGAATAACTGGCACAACACGCATTACTATGCCCAATTACGTTAAACTGAGCATAAATGCAAACAACCACATGCATTTTGTTTATAACGAGTGAAAGGTATGTATGTACTACCAGATATACAAATATAGCAAATGCATTTGTGCTCCTTTTTCGAAGGTTTTCATATTAAAGCAAGTGAGAGAATGTGTGGAGCCTACTAAATAAATTTTATTTATTGTAAAACATCTGGGAAGAAATGTTATCCAGTTTAAATATGGCATGTTCTAGTATTGAAAACTCTGCGAGTTTTTTTATAAATAAAAAATTGATTAATGTTTAATTCTTTCGTCGTATAAGAAGAGTAAAGTTTTGCTTTTATAGGCAGTTTTACTTCGGGATCTTTTTATTTTGATTGTTTTATTATTCGTTGATTTGTTTTATTTTTTTATTTTAGAAAATACTGTTTATCTGTTCATGGGATAAATTTATTAAAGCGTTAATTTTTCCAACATTATAATAATTATTGTTTTCTAATTTTAGAATATGTAAAAATGTTTAAAAGTCCTTACTTGTAAATATACACATATATGTATATAATTTTATTTTATAACCATATTAATATTTATACTGATATAATAGAATATGTACATAATGTTCCATAATTTAACTTTCTGCTTTGTGCGTATGTGTCTTTAATTATTGAATGTTTCCTTCGATGTTTTTGTTTGATTTAAAATATAGCCTAAGCTAAAGTTTCATTTATTTATTACATGGAAAGTGAAATGACTACTATATTTTAATATTATTATTGTCATTATTGCTATTATTATTATTATTATTATTATTGCTATTATTATAATTATTAAATAATAATTATTATTAGTAATAGTAGCAGTAGTAGTAGTTGTTTTAGTAATAGTGGTACTATATATGTAGTAGGTATTAAAAATTATTCTTTTTTTTTTTCAAATACACAGAAAATAAAATATAAATGAAAATCATGGTGTTTAATTTCAATAGATGAAATTCGAAATATTTTTATTAGTTGTTTTTAAAATTATGTATGTATATGGAATTGCATTTACGTGTATGCGAAATGGTTTGATAATAACAGTGATGTATTTGCTGCAAATACTTATTTGAAAAGTTTCTATCATTTAAACATAATTAAAATAATACTATAATCAATAATCATATTAGCAAAACTAGGAATATACATACTTAAAAGTTTTAGCTATTCAAAAGTATTACAAATGCCACAATTCAACTGATGACGTATTCAAATCTTTCATATAGGTAGAATGTTTTGTTCAGCCGAAATGTTTTTCAAAATAGACAAGATTCTCAAAAAGCACTTAAAAATATAGCATTTGCTATTGCTTAATAATGGTTCAAAAAAGCCAGTGCTCACCAAGGGTGTATAATCAAAGTGGCTATAAAACCGTTAAAAAAATTAATATTAACTAACCCACTTAATAGAGCCGCCAAAAATACTTACGTAAGTATTAATATCATTAGTTGATAAACCTCGTATTACTTGCTTCATGGGAATCCAAACAAAATTAAGTGCTATGCACCTCCTGAGCTGATCTTCGTTAAGATTTTTTTGTGAGCTCATGCACTGTATGTATAAATAACGCCTACTTTACTTACCAAATTAATATAAATTTCATATATTATGTTTATCTGTCATATAACAAAGTTGTAAATAGTTTTGCTTATCATCTCAGTACTTAGTAGCATTAATAATGTACTTATTATTGGCAACTTTTCTATTATTGCGAATAAATCTCAAATACGCGCAAACATATACATATAATAGTACTTAATTAGCATTTAGGAAAATGTTGTAATGACAAAATGTGGAATATGGATCTGATTGGGTGGTCAATATCCCTCCTGAGGCTAAAGATTTTGAATCATGTAATAAACTGTAAAATCTTGAATTTTTAAATTTGTAGGATTTAAATCAGATAATTGCTAGGATTTTAAAAAAAAGAATGTCAATAACAATTGATTGAGATTAATATATCACAAGCAGATAAATACATTACATTCATATAAATGGTAAGAACAAGAGAAAGTACATGGTCATATTTTTAAATCAAAAGATCATCGTTACTGTCAATCAGTGAAGCACATACATTATGAAATGTATATTTACATATTTATTTATATATACATATATGTACATACATTCGCAAGAAAACTACAATGATAATGAAAACAAGAAGTTCATTTCAAGGGGAAAATTGGAAATTTTCGGGGAACAAGAAAAAACTGATTCATATGACTTGGAAGATATAAGATTTTAGAAAAACATTATTCTCTATTAAGATGAATTCATATATTTTCATAAAAGCGGATAAGAATTGAAGTATTTAAAAAAATTAAAAATTTAACAAATCCACACTTTTACAACAGACTAATTACCATTTGCACAAGGCAGTATACATAAGCATTCATTTAGTATGCATAAGTATTTATATGTATGTGCATACATACATATGTATGTCCGATTGCATATAAATTAATGAAGTTTGATCCCAGCAAAAGTAGCACATGGTTACTCTTATTTCTTAATATACATACATATAAATTTATTGTGAATATGATTTCAAAACTGTAAAATATATAATAAGAACAACTTTTTTGTTGTATGAATATAATTAACAAATAAATTTGAGATAAACGTACGATTTATTTATTATTAAATTTGGGAAATATTTTTTATATCGATTAATTTTATATTAGCCGAAGAAAATTGATGCCAGTAAGTGAGTACCAGAATATTCTTTGAGTAACATTTTTATACACAATTTGGAAAAAAGATTATTCCTGATGTAGAGAGAACTATAAATAGTGATGTACGTGTAACGCATCTGCGACTTGTATTTGGCACCCTAATTTAGCTAATGTTTGTCTGAAGTGAATATTTATAAATAATGCGCGTCCGCTTAAAAATTTAAACATTTCAATACAGGATTTTTGGTCAAAATAATCAAGGGTGTTATAGAAACCGACACAGAATTGCCTATTTATCGGAATTGAAAATCAATATCTGTTTGAAATATTGTTATGAAACCGACTTGATTTTGCTTTTTTCTAAGATACTAAGTGACCATTTTTACATCAGGTACCGTATTCCAGGCATTGCAGGTTGTAAAATCCATTATTCATGACTTACATTTTTATTAAATTTCCGCTTGCAAAGTTTGCACACAATTCTGTCAACGAATAACTGCTCGGTTTATTTCAAACATTTAAACCAATAAAAAAAAATCGGCACAAATTCTGTTTCGAAAATGAAACCGATATGCAAATCCATAATCGGAATGTGTAAACCCTTCAGCAGAATTTTGTCGGTTTCAATTTTGATTCCGACAACAAAATCTGTTTCTGTAACACCCCTGAATATTGCTTTTCGTAATTGAAATAATTATGATGATTAAAATATTTTCTTTCAGAACGTATTTAATTCAAATTTTTATTGCTTTAAAAAAAGTAATATAAGAGCCTTTTGAGTTTTATAGCCGAAATGTTTCGTGTTCGTCATTTAATATATGATTTTGCTGTTGTCGTAACATAACTCTCTATAAACCTTGAGGTAAAGGAATGGAATACTTTGGTTTTCGTACTTTAGTTTTGGAAAAACTTAAAAGATATCTCAAAGTTAAGTGATAAGATGGAATTAACAACAAATTCATATATCAAACATATTTACTTATGTTCTTATATACACGTTTTGTAAAAGAATTGTAAAAAGTAAAAGCGTCCAAACTTATATGTCGTATTCATTTGAATGAAAATTCATGTACCTCAATTAGTTAAAGGGGGAATTCGAAATTCTGGGTTGTAAATATTCGATAGCCAGATTTTGTCTAAGGTGAATACTATAAAATCTTTATCCACATTAATCCCAACTTGACTGGGAAACCGTAATAAACTTACGGAGTTCGCAAAATCCACGAAGTATGGCTACTCATTGTTCAGAAATCGTTAATGGCTTCATTATATTTTTCAATTAATGTACTCTAAAGCCTTTCCTTGGTTTTTCTAAATGATAAGAACGTGGTCACCTCACCTGATAATGGAGCTTTTCGTGGAATTTTTGCCTCAAGCGCCAGTACAGATATATTTTTCAGCATAAGTTTAATTTTTTAAGAGAGAGAGTCATTGATACATAGCTTGTAGCTGCCTGTTTACATGACAATATAAACTGTGTGAATGCTGGTTTACCTCAAAGTATATTTCCAAACAAAAAGAAGTAAAAAATCGAAAGAAATTAGTAAATTATAATACAAATTTTGATTTACTGAAATACTAAATCATGTGCAGTAAATATACTTCAAAAATTACTATCAACACGTATATGTATGCAAATATAGAAGTATATGTAATTACGAATATGTACATATGTATTCACATCTATGAATATAGCTAAAATGAAAATTTACCTTTTCGAAAACTTGCCCATGTTTAGCTTAGATGACTTGTTCAAAGTAACAAAAGTTTCAAGCGGAACACTAGATTGAATAAGAAAATATGAAGAAAATTTCACCGGTACTTTTCCGACTTAAATGTTGATAAATACCAGTGTAACGGAAAAAATTTGTCTTCTGCTTTGAAGAGGATAAGAGGAAAGTATAGGTGTATTTAAGACATCGTAAATTATCGTGACCAACTTTGTAAATTATATAAAATCGAATTCGGATAAAAAGACGTTCTCCTCTCATATGATTTGGTAGTAATTTTTTGGTAAAATTTGTAGGAAAACATATCAAGGTACACCCAACAAGTCGTAGAAAAGGGTTGGTGGAATATTACTTAAGCTTACAACCACTTACCTACGCCGATTTATTTATGTATTTAACGTACATAGTATTCACATTCAATAATTCTGAATGAAAAAAGCATCAAAATCACTTTCACTACATGAGTAGTGTATGAGTGGGTTCAATGGCTGTTAATAGTGTGATTTCCCTTCAGTAATGGTATTGTACTATAGATGGCTCTTCACTTTCATTTGGACCAAAGAAAATAAAAGTGCACATTTATAATGCAGACGCATATAGTTTCATACTAACCACGATAAAAATATCTACATATGTATAAGTAAGACCGCTGAGAACCATATTGAAAAATTTTTAATGGTTGCTAACTTTTAAAAATTTGGTCTCTCTCCAATCATTCCTTCTCTTACTTTCCAATTAAATAAATTGAAAATTCATTTATATGTATATACTATATATAGTACTAGGTGGAGTGAAAAGTAACCACATCGACCGCCAGAATGCGCTGCTACTGTAAAAAAGCTTATAGTGCCTTTTAGTCCGTTCATATTTAGGCAAACAAACCAAATTTCCGTGCGATACTGCCCTTAGTTTTGTTTTGACAGCTGATTGTTGTTGACGTGTTCGGCATCATCTCGTGAGCTGAATTTTTTATTTATGAGCAATGTTTTATGGTTTGTGAAAAGGTAATAGTCCGAGGGACCCAAATCGGGCGAATACGGTGGATGCGGAAGCAATTGGAGCCCTCAATCATTGATTTTAGCCATAAAATGTTTTATAAGAGAACGAAAATTGTTTTAGTCCATACTCAATATGATGCCAAACACGTCAACAACAATCAGCTGTCAAAACAAAACTAAGGGCAGTATCGCATGAAAATTTGGCATGTTTCCCTACAAGGCACTATAACCTTTTTTGCAGAAGCAGCGCATTCTGGCGGTGAAGGTGGTTACTTTTCACTCCACCTAGTATGTAATTGGCATTTTATAAGTGCTAAAGCGTTTTTCAGATGCGTCTTAATGTTTGTTTTACATTAACATTACAATTCTTTACACAAACTCCTCTACGAATTCGAATTTCCCGATACATTGACGTGCAAGAAATATACTAACACAAACACTCGTATAAATATACTTTCAATCGCATTTTCCACGTGTTGTTCCTGAATGAGTGTATGTATACTTTATCCTTTCTATTGCTGAATGCATTCGAGTTATGCAAAATTACTTAGTTTTTTATTATTTTGGTGAATTAGAATTCAAATAAAATTATTTATTTTGGTTTTTGAGAGATACGTGTACATATGTTACAAGCTTTTTGAATTGCTGATACCATGTCAATTCATGAATGCATAGAAATAATTTAAACTCGATAGTTAGAAAGTACACAAATACATATATGTTACATGCCATTCAAACGTACACGTATGTATATATGTGTATCTAAACACATATGCATATATCTGCATTATGAGCTTAAATTTATAATAATGTTAACTTACATACATACACACACATATGATTATACATACAAACATTTATATGTATATCATACATAAGTAAACACAAGTTCAATATTCGAAAAATTTAATCGAGTCAAAAGGAAATGAAAATGAAAGCTAGTTTCGTTAACAATAATGAGAGATACTCGTTCACTGACCCGCTTTTCACTTTTAAAAGCCATTCGTAGTACCAGGCTCGGCTTAGGTATATGATTGCCGACAGATTTTTAAAAATGCACTCTTTAAAAATATTCGACTTACCGTTCGTGTAGCTTTATTTATTTTCAAACGAAATTAAAAGTGAATATATTTACATTTGTATAGTAGTTTCAATTACTAATCGTGATAGTCTTATTTGTTGGTGTGTGTTCATATGCTTTTGTACGATTCAACCAATTAACTGCGTATGTATTTGAGTGTGCATTCTTCAAAACTCAACAACCATGGTATACATATATATGTATGTATGTATGTACTTATATGCAGAAAAATAGAAAGTAGGGTACATCCACTGACTCTAAAAATGTCGAAGAAAGTGACGTCGATCGTTGCTAGTGCCAACCCGAAAAGAGAAAATAAAGAAGAGTCACAACAAAGTTATAAGCCAAAAATATGTATATTTTTAAAAGCCAACAACCCGCTAATAATACATACATACATAAATACATAAGCATAGTTATCAACGAGTGAATGGGGGGACAGTGAGTAAATACTTGTATATGAGGAGTATTGAAATTGAAAGCGGTTGTTTACCATTTGTATCATGAGTATCACGGTGTCACTGCCCTAAATTTGGAACATCAAAAGTTTGTTGAACCTTTTTAAAGAGAAGGGGAAATGGTTTACAAGACTTGAATTTAACAGATTGCCAACAAGTTTACCAAGCAGATAAACATAGATTCACAATGTACATACATACTATAAATATACCTACATATGCAAGGTAGGTACATTTTTGGGTATTCATACGTTCTATTTAACAATGGCGCTGGGGAATTTTATGTTTCATTTACAGCTATCCAATTATAAAGCATATTCCTCCTTTATTTCAATTGGACATACAAAACAAAGTCATGATACCCTACACCTGATCCAGCTAATGGTGAAGAGATTTTTCTCCGTCTCTGTTTGAAATAATGAGTCTGCGTCGAAAATTCTCTAAGCGACAGCGCTAAGTATTGCGTATTGCCATTCGGGAGGCCAGGGTTCAAATCCTGATGCGACCAACATCCAAAAGTTATAGAAAATTAATAAAATAAAAAATTAAGTTAAATTGTCTCATTGCGGTCGCCCCTCGGCAGGGAATGTCAACTCCTCCGAGTGTATTTCTGAAATGAAGTGAAGACTCCTCATAAAAAGCCATCAGCCACTCGGAGGAGGCTTAGTATAAACTGTAGGTCCCTCATTTGTTGGAAATACATTAAGACGCAAAACCACAAATTGGAGGAGCTCGGCCGAAAATCGCTTCAGCGGTTACAAGGGGCCAATTATATGTATTATATATATGTAGGTATGTGTTCTTTCCAAGGGCCTCAAAAACTCCTGTACAGCGCAATCCGCCTCGATATCAATTAAATGTTAGCCGGTATAGAGAAAATGTATGGAACTGAAATTGAGTAAGTTGCGTTTCGTTGGTGAGCTCTGCTAGAATACAGAAGACGTGCAAAAGTTTGAGCATACTCGTATTTTCTATGCAAATATAACAAAGGCGGAAAAGAAACATTTCCAGTATATGCTATGAAAATAAATATGTATACATACTATATGATAAATATTATGTTTTACTAGCATTTCAACAAAGAAATTTGTAATGGATATTTATTTGTAGATTTATTTATTTTTTTATTATGTATCCTAAAATGAATTACCTTAAAATGCATATGGTCGTGAAATGTAAAAAAAAAACTTCTCTTCTTTCTAGTCTTTATGTAAATTTTGCAGAAAAATTACCGAACATTCAAGAAAAGACAACAATCGTTTTAAGTATTTTACTTGATTAATTTTTGAAATCGGAAAATAAGGTTGGGCTTAAATTTATCAAATTGTACATATATGAACTTAGAATACGATTTCAGAAAATTTGCACATCAAAAACGAACCTAGACGAATAAATGTTTTGCAGCATCTTGAGATTCCATTTAGTATAGGTAAATTGAAAATTATTGATTTTTGGCTGTAGGGCCTGGCTGGTGTGTTTTTATGAGTAGCTTTTTTCATGTCAGAAATACAGGTAAGGTTAATTTTACCTCTGAAATCAATTTTATCAGCATTAGTAACTTTTCCATAGGTTTCTCAAACTGAAATATTTGGTACGATTTGTAACAAAACAAAATAAAAAGAATTGAAAAAATAAAGTATACAAACTTATTATTTGTGTATTATTTTAAAATTTTTGAATTTCAATGCGTTCTTAAGCACTAACTACTAAAAAAATATCTATAGGTTCTGACTTAAAGGTTGATTATTACTGATCCCCTTTGCACCATAATTTACTTAATTTACTTACAAATTCATGGGAAATTTTCTGTTTTGGAAAATTTATTTGTGAAATTATGGTTTTTCAGTTTATTGTTATATTTTTGATATTCGAATCATATATTCAAGCTGTGAAGTTTGCTCAAATCAATAAAACTGTTTTTTAAATAAAAAAAGGAATGATAGTTGTACTTTTCAAGCTCAAGCGATGAAGAAGAGAACAAAAATTTATATGTTCACCGCATGATGAAATAATAACCAAGTGAAGTAAGTAGAGTAGAAAGAGACTTTGACACTGCCTTAGCTCAACGTTGTCTTTTCGAATTTGAAGAGAAAGGGGAGGAAAGAAACAAAAATTGGGAATTTCAGGGGTATTTATATAAATATTGATAATAATAAATTATTTTTTGAAAAATATAAATGTAAGTATGTATTCAAACATTATTTACATATATGTATAATATAATTGGCCCTTTATAACTGCTGAAGTTTTTTTCAGCCGAGCTTCCCCTCCTATTTACGAATATGATCTGCGTCTTGATGTTTTCCAACAAATGTAGAGACCTAGACTTAATTCTAAACTACCTCGAAAACATCTAACAAATTTTTATGAGAAGCTTTTATTTCATGTCAGAAACACAATTGAAGGGCGTGACATTTCCAGCCGAATGACGATCGCAATTAGAAAATATTAAGTAAATTTTTTTTATATGGATTTTCTATAATTTTGGATGTTGGTCGGGTCGAAACTAAAACCCACTGACAGTCTCGACTGCCCTGAATCCGAGATCGATTATGGAAGGTCGCGGTTATAGTTCCCTCTTACACTAAACAGCTGCTATAGATTACATAGAAAATAGAGAAGGAATTTACTTATTTATTTAAAGTAATTAGTTCTTGATGCAGAAATAAGACTTGGAAGATAAATGCTGGTGGAATGAGTATTAAAATCTTTGCTCAAACATTGGTTTTGCACGAACACAATAAAAGGGGTCTAGATGATCTTAAAGGAATGATAACACCTCTAATCAATTCAGTTTAAAATAATCTTCAAACATCGATTTACGACTATGCGGTAAATAGCAATTAATTTAAAAACCACTGGATCTAAAGCAATATCAAGGTAACTGAAAAATCATTACATGAAACTAAACAAATTCGCTGATCACCGATAGGTCAATAACAAATTTTCCCTTTCGTTAAAACGCGACACTGGCCAATTATAAAATGCTAATAAATCCATTTATTGTAAGTTTGTGTTTAATAAAATGTATGTAATATTCAATTCTTACCGCGTTATAGGTATTGTCTCTACTATAATTTTTAAACAAAAAGTTAAACACAATCTTATTTATAACGGAATGTCTTTAAAACAAACATTGAAATACCTCCAATAATGCCTACCCTTCTCAATGATCAAAATCTTTATATTCTCCCTCTCTTCCAAGAATTTTGTTTAAATATGGGAATATAATTCCATAAAAGCAACATCTCTTGCTAAGGCAGCGTGTGGGAAAGGGACAATTGCTTACTTACTACACCTGTATATTATTTCATCATGTGTTCACCGTAGACTGTGCTGCTCGTTGTCGGATTTCTTGTTATTCATCTTTTTTTCACTTTAAATTTCAAAATAAAATAGATAAAATGATGAAACAAGAAACATTTAATTTTTTTCATATTTTAAATATACCTTGGACAATCCATCGCTATCCCGCACAGATGGTCCTACGCATTAATTTTTGTGGCAATAACTTCCCACTCTTTTAAATTGTTTTTTATAACGCTTATTTGGAAACTCATAGCTAAATGTCCCTTATTTTCCAATTCTGCCACAAGAATCTCAAAGTTAGCCGCTTTAATTTCTGCATCGTCTGTTACGTTGAAGGATCGTCGTCTGACGATACTGCTGACGATGGCGTAACGCTGACGAGTATACCGCCACAGCGTCGTCTGACGATGACCAATGTTAAAGTATCGTCATTTTCACTGACGATGACGATATTCAGCATGTACATAAGTAGGTACGTATTCAAATATTTGTGAAAAATCATCGAATTGAGTTTCGTTTATGAATGTAATAAAAAAAACTATTATTTTGCGTAGCAAAATACGATATAAATAAACCTACTGTATATGTAAATATGTAGAGTTTTATGCAATAAAGTTTACGTGTCCATGACCCTCTGAGTGGCGCGACAAACCTTGTACTTGACCATATGACTTATGTATGTACTCTGCTTCAATGAACTGGGTTTCCAGTCATTCCAAAGCTTTTATGCTTAACGAACATATAAAGAGAATTTGCAAAAATGTAAAAACTTTGTGCTGCGCATGCCCAATCATGAGAAATACGTAGGCATTAAGGGCGGAATATTTTCAAGGTTCGGATGACATTCAAAGCACCGGTAATTTGTAACTATTTACATATATTTATATGTAAACATTCATTTTGTTAGTACGTGTATGTAATTGAACTTTTGTCAGGACAGAATGGTAGAAAAAAAAATTAACAAAACGCTACTGACATTGACTTTGATGTACCTTCACGCCATGTGTATGTACTCGTATGTGCACATAATCAACCAATTTACTGGAGCGTTAAAAGACAGTAGTAAAAAACTTAATAAATTTTGTTAGCCCAATCTTATATAATATTTTCCCTAAACTACATACATACATATGTATGTACCATAAAGAAATTTCGGATAGCTAAAGTTTCGAAAATTACGGAGAACCTATTGTTCTCACAACTTTTTAAAACTGACTAATACTATTGACATGGGTATACTCCGAACGTGTGTCTTGACGTTTTTACATTAAATGGGAGGCCAAAGTTCATACTTCACCCGGATAGGTTGATGGATTTTTTATGAGGAGATCGGAGGGGTTGATATTCCCTTCGAGGAATTATACTGTGGTTCAGGATATATGTAATTACTTGTGTCGATATATATGTATATGTATGTGATGTCAAACTTTAAGGAAGGGGGAGAAAAATTGATTTGGCCGTGTCTGACCGGCCATCTGTCCGTACAGCGGATAATTTTCCAAACCCACTTGCCACTGAAGTAAAGTAGTGTTTTCACTAAAAAAAAATGTTATTTGCATATACAAATATTCAATGCATATAATCCGAATCGAACGGGTGCAGGCCACTAATTGGAACATTTTATGGGGTATTAACAACAGACTGACAATGTTAACTAACTATCAAAACTGCAACATTATGCCAGTCCTTTGATGGGTCGTGTCTTTGCTTTCGACCAGAACCTAAATTGTCCGAGCTAACGCATCATTTCAACCCGAGAACGTATATTACATGTTTTCAGAGATACATGGTGCCTTCAAAGCTGTACGAAGCTTTCGTTTTATTAGCTAAGACACCAAGCTCTGAAGTGTAAAATGCAATGTCGCAGACAAAATTTAAACAAACCAAAAAATGCGCTATATTACTTTTAAACTATAAATATAAAGTACACCCAATAATCAATAATAAACGCGACAATGTAAATAAGAACATATATATGTACATACATACACATATGTACTTACTTGTATATACATATGCATATGTTGTACAATTGGGAATTATTTAATAATTTTCAACAGAAATTTTTAAGAAAGAAGTTACGAAAACTAAATCCATAAACTTTTTGATAATAAATGCTACTTGTGTTTAAAATAAACGTCTTTTAAGTATTTAAAAACTCATTTTACTACATCAGCACCAATTTAATAATCTTATGTAGTACTCGTACTCGTTTTGCTACGATTTATGTATGCACCACTAACCGAGGTGAGTTACCCATTCAAAGCTCATTCAAAGCCACTTCTTTAACTTTCCAACTGCTACGAGTAATATTAAAATTCTCTCTGTACTTTATCTTTTGCCCGGTTTAGCTAGTAGACAGACGGACGGTTGACACTAAGTGGTGTAGATGTAGAATTCGATCTAATAAACTTAGTACGCGGAAATAGCAAAAAAATACATAATAGAAAGTCAGTATTTAATAGAAGAATAATTGATACTAATTTTAACGATCCCTCATATAAGCAACTAAATTGGTGATTTTTAATACGAATATATAAAATGTTGGTCATAAAAGATCGTTGATATGCGTTTAGACGGTTCATTGGCGATATCAGTTAAAGAGCAAAAGTGGTTACGACAGTCATTGTGCTCACACTCTCTATTTGACAATTAGCGTAGTTCGAAGTATCATTTAAAGGCATATATTTGTGTAAAGCTACAAATGTGTTTGTGCGAGACGAAACGAAAAGTGATCGTGCAAAGTAATATAGTTTAATAAAATGAAAAAAGAATTAAAGATGGCCGCCAAAATATCAATCAAGTTATGAAAATCTTACGAAAAACAAAAGATAATACACTGTTAGATTTGCGAACACAAAAGCATACAAAATCGGAGAACCACAAATTAACAAATATTTTAGAAAAACTCGCTCTTCCACAAATACGATAAAGACGAAAACGAAAGCACTAGCTCTATCTAGGAAAGCAATCGGCAACAGTAACTTTCAAGTAATCAGCTGCTGAAATACACGTGTTTGTATATGTGTTAGTGGTTCCTACGAGTACGTTTACTAATATTTTACATTACGGAGCATTGTGATAAACAAGTGTTCAACAAGACATTCAAGTTGATTTTATTGGCATTAATTGTTGATTGTCAACGGCTGAATTGGAAGCTCTGCTTAATTAAGTGGCCAAACAAATTACGAATAAGGGAGGCAAGAATAAAATGAAAAATATATTGCACAACATTAAATGCTTTCTGATCAAAGCCCACCAATTCACCACAAACTTGCCTGCAATCAATATACATACATTCTTTGAACACCGAATGTAGCTTCAATTTTTCTATTTACCTCAAGTTCAACCGGCCTGAAATTTGCGTATAATTTTTACTATGGCTGAATCAGGCATAAACATGGATTTCGATCTTGAATATTTTCCTATTGAGGACTTGGATTTACTTTCTACTGAGATCCAAGTCGCTGGAAGGTCGGATAATGTAGAATTCTATGAATTGAAATCTGCGACTCATTCTGTGCGATCTGATGATATGTAAGACTTTTTTTATCATTATGTGTAATGAAATTTTAATATTCATCTTAGATAAGTAGTTTTAATATTTAATATATAAGTATACATATGTTTTTATACAACCATTATAATTACGGGATTATATTTTGTTCGTCCTGAGAAATTTCCATTATTCAGTTGTTACATAATTTTCCCATATTCATTTAGTTTATTGAAAAAACTAAACTTTGAAAAGCTACTGTGTAACTGTGTAAAACGGACGAATTTATCGGGTTAATATTAAGCATACATACTATACCATTTTAACATAAAAAGCTAAAGCGAAGCGTTAAATAATAAATTTTATATCTTCAAAATTTCTTCAACGTAAGTTTAACGTAAGCTTTAGAAACAAACTGCCCGAAATTTTTCAGAAAAATCTTAAAAACTGGTTATTCTGCTGAACTTTGCTTATAAGAATACATTCTCAATTGTCATTTTTCAGGAAAAAACAAATGCAGTGTGTTACTCATATATCTATCTCTTGAAAGTGTATTCAAAGAGTATTCCCAGAAAATATTAAAAAAATATGCTGTGTGCGATTGCTTATAAAAATTTCGAAATTTTTATTTTGACTAGTAGTTTCAAATCAATTAATTTATGGTCTTTCTTTAGGATATGTTTTTGTTTTAAGTCGTAGAATAATGGCAAAAATCCACAAATTTCGCTTGTGAAACGCCCTAACTTCTTGACGAATTTTCTTTCTCCTATTCATATACTCTTACACACACGTGAATCAACAATAAAATAATGTTTGGGATACCTCTATCGGTGATACCTTTATGTACTCTCGAAAATTTTGATTTTTCGCTGTCTTCAAGCTTTTGAAAATTCTTTGTGGACATGCGCAAATCTTATAATATCGTTATCGAGTACAGGGTAATTACTTCGAAACTAAAGTGTAAGCTTTGTGTAGCGTACAAACATTTTATAAGCTAATGTCTTAAAAGCTCGACCGAAAATCACTTTAATGATATTTACATATATAGATATATTTATGTATTGTATCCTGTTATACATAATTGTTAAAAAATAATATTTTCCTTACTTTTTTAAACAAACCCAGCACTAAAGGGAAACGTTAGATTGGTTAGAGTCAAAGTTGCTGCCGAAAATTTTTGCATGCTAGTTCCCATACGATGAGCTCCGAGATTTGCGATAAGTGATCTCAATTTTTTCATGTTTATTAGTATTTATTTTATTTTATTTAATGCTAAAGTGAGAGTACCAAATATATTTCTATGATAAAATGTTAAATTTAATAATAGATATCATTAAGTACGTACACCCTGTTTTAATATATAAAGCTGTTTTTAAATAGAAAACTTTTACGAATATTCATATGGTCTTTTCTCTTCGAAAGTTTTCATGTAGAAGAGATTTGGGAGTCTTCAAAATGCAAGATCAAGGTCCGTTTTCCTATTTGGTTATCTTTTCTAGTAGTAAAATCTTACCTTAATACGTAGAAACAAATGAAAACGAGATTATCAAAGTTTTGCCTGATTTATTTAATAGAAATTAGAAGGATTGTGGTTCAATCAATAAATTGCAATCACATTTCACAACGTGAAAACTGAAGCAATAAAATTTAACATCGTATTTATAGAACTAATAAAACAAATTTTGCTTGATTTTGCATAATATGATATAGACACATGTATGCATATGAAAGACAAAAAAGTGAACATTCTAAACGGATTGTGTATATTTTGATTACAACAAACGAATGTGTTATGGCCAAAAATTATGGGTTTTATTGTTTTATATTTAATGATGCAAAATGGTATTGAAACTCAGTAAATTCGTTAGTTGTACATTTCTATAGCAATTGTGAAATGGAAATTCTCCGCACGAATTCAATATTTGTGAAATGTTTTCTTATGTACGGAAAACAATTATGAACCAAGAAAATGAAAATCTTAACAATAAACACCCCTATAAAGATAGCAATAGTACCAGCAATTTGTTTAAGAAATGTGAATATATAGAAGCACGATTTTCGACTGTGTCACCATTAACTTGTCCAGTATCAGTACCGCTTGAAACAGTAAAATCCACAACATTATCGACCATTATCCAACCAAAGATCCCATACTCTTCAATCAACTATAACAATAGCGAAAGTCAACATTATAATTATAGTCGAATGAAAATGTCACCTCAAACTGTTTTTAATACAACATCACCCGCCAATTTAACAGAATTTCAAGAATTTTTGCAACGTATACAAACTCTACAAATGTCTTCCTCAAATACTCAAGCTGCTTTTAAAATCACAGATCAAAATAAAAATAACTCTTCAAATGTAAGCGAAGAAATGAGAAAAGCAGAGGAACTTAAAATAACTGCCCCAATGTTTGGTATTGAGGTAGGTGTTGAACCCACCGCTTCAATGGATTTTGATGATGTCGATACCGAAAGGGCTGAAACGATCATATGTCCTTCACAAGCGGAACAGGCACCAAGTACCATATCTTCTAATAGTAATAAAAATAACTGCGAAGACAATATACGGGTTACCGTTGGAATAGATAAAGACTTAGAAATGATATTAGAAATGGATCCAAGTATAGTGGACTTGGGGGATATTGCAGTCACGGAACCGGTGGAACCAAGAGTAATTGGTCTACCGCCATCAACAGGCGGGTGGGTAAAATATATAAAGAGATGTGCAGTATTTAGAATGCATTCAAACTGCGTACTTAAATATCTGAAAAATATAAATATTTCAGTATTGAGAACATGTGTGAATACGTGTATATATCATGAATTATTTAGTAATTAAAAATAAATTTAAATTATTTATAAATATTGTTTATGCAATTTAAATTTTTTGCTTTGTATGTGTTTCTCGTTCTTCTAAAAACTATGCTTTTTTTTCAAAACTGATTGTAAACTATTAACTAATTTCATATTTCAGTCCTACTTTCAAAACCACTGTTCCAAAATCACGCACACAGCTCAAACAACAATTACAGCGTGAGCAGCAACAACAAGAGTTGGAGCGACGAGAAGCAGAAAAACGAGCCGCTGCCGAAAATGTTGCTCTACAACAGCAGGTTGAATCTTATATAGCTCAGCAAGTTCCAAGTTCACATCATAGCAATCAGTTCCATAGTCAACATTTAATGGGTAATAATGGGGGTTATAGGTCTAATAGCTTCGGGAATAATTTCAACGAAGTGCAAATGAATCAACAAAACTATCTCACCCATGTACCGTCATCAACATCATCCGG
Source organism: Ceratitis rosa (assembly GCA_037013455.1). Classification (NCBI taxonomy): domain Eukaryota; kingdom Metazoa; phylum Arthropoda; class Insecta; order Diptera; family Tephritidae; genus Ceratitis; species Ceratitis rosa. The sequence goes on from JAWMAG010000041.1 coordinate 112,362, forward strand.
CGCAAGCTCTAACTCGGTTACGTTAAAGGGACCACTTCAAAGTATTGGCGTGGATGTACCAAAACAAGTTTTACAGGTTAGTACATATTTATCTTCATATTCACAGCCTAATATTCTGAAGATGTCTTATCGAAAGATAGTGATGGGTTCGTTATAATTCAGAAATGACTAGATTAGTTAAGCTTTAAGCTTCAGTCATTGTATTATACGGGTATAGTAAAAGAAACACATATTTTGCATTCGTCATGTCTTCTCTTGTCAGAACATCTTAGAACTAGTTTCGTTTTCTCACATCAATAAAATCAGAAATCTTTTTTAATTGTTTTTCCCGGCAACATTACCGGTATATGCTTAGACACACATAAACATATCATGTATGTAGTTACATTCGATTTCTATAGCCTACTATGGGCAATACCAATCATAATGCAAGATTTTACCTGCCTAGTTTTTTTTAGTTTTTATACTTACTATTAACTTAGCTATTGTTACTTAGATATATATTTTTCTAATAATATTTTAATAATCTCAAGGTCCGAACGGTATTGGAAAATCCCACGCGTTATCATGTTATCCAAAAGCAGAAAAACCAAGTTCGCCAGTATCTAAGTGAATCTTTTAAAAATGAATGGGAGGTAAGATCTGAAAAATTATAGCAAAAATGTATTTTTAAATTGAATACAATTATTGCAGAATAAAAATATACCAAACCAAGCAACAGTACCGAATATAAGCGGGGAATCCAAGCAGACTTGTAATTTTCAAAGTATTTCCAATATCGAAGGCATCAATGGAGGGGGAGATTCGAATACAGAACATTCACCACAATTGCGACTTACTTCGAGTGCTGCAACTTCTATTCTAGATGATCCTATGCAATTGTCCCCTTCCCCTTATGGTGCGGATAGTACAAACAATAACCTCGCCACTGCAGGAAACTGTTCGTTTTTTCTACCGAACGACCAAAGTTCAGTTAAAAGCTTTGGAACTGACAGTGCCTATAAAAACTCTGCTGGATGTAACTCCTCAAGTCTAACAGGTGGAAAAGGTTGTGTTGTTAGTGGAATAAATGCTTTGTCTCATGGCGGACGTTCATCTGGACCACTTAATTCACTTAGGAACGCTAATTGTTCCAATTTATCTACAGCTAGCCCTGTACAATCGGCACCAATGTCACCTTTGAGTTCTGTAGCAACAAGCGCATCTGAAGTAAGTAGCTTTTTAATAAAAAATTGCATAAACAATATCAACTATCAAAATTAAACGCTTTCAATAAGTTCTAAACATTGCTAAAAGTGCAGACTCGCAGATTTTTTATAAATAATGGATTATGAAGCGATTTATGGCCGAGCTCTTCCTCCACTTTGTGATTTGCGTCTTGATATTTTTCCAACAAATGGACAACAACAGTTTATACTAAGCCGCCTCCGAACGGTTGATGGTTTTTTATGAGGGGCTTTATTTCATGTCAGAAACACACTCGGAGGGGTTGACATTACCTGCCGAATGGTGACCGCAATTAGAAAAGTTAGCTTAATTTTTATTTAAATTAATTTTCTATAACTTTTTGGATTGGTACAGCACCAGGACTTGAACCTAGGCCTTCCGAATGACAGTACGTAAAAACTTGGCTACCGAATGGCAGAGGATGTCAAACCCACCGAGTATATTCCAGACACGAAATAAAAACTCCTCACGAAATCCCGGCAGCCGTTCAAAGGCCAAGGTATTCCATCAGAACTAATTGATAGTTTGATATTCAAGCATTTTTCTTGTCATCCACAATTCTCAAACTCACGATTTTTTGACTAATCGTATCGTTGCGTTTGAATATCACCTCGTTGACGTGTTCACTCTGTTGCAGGAGTTCGGCCTGACTGTTTTAGTTGCAGTATGTGAAAGGAGTAAAAGAGCTGTTCATCTATATAAAAAATATTGAACAGTTCTGCTGACTTTTGATTGAATGTTGAACTAATATTATCTAATACATAATGAGCAACTGCCAAAATTAGTATGTGTTATATATTTCCAGCTATAAATGAAAATTTCACAAAAAATATGGTTTCACCAATTAAAAAGTAAATTATATTTGAATTAACTTTTAGGAAATACTCTATAAGTAATGTGTAGAGGTTAGATTCGAAAGCAAACTTTTCCCCGGTGTTCCGAGCTCTAGCCTTATGATGATTGGTGTGCATGGGTGCAAGAAATAAAACAATTCATTAAATCGTGCGATCGATAAGCAGGGGAGCTACTACTCATGAACACTGCATTTTCTTTCAGAAAGTCGACCTGGAACTTTCCTGCTCGAAAAAATCCTGTGATAAAACTGTATATTCTAGCGTAGATTTACGTGAACACTACTTATTCTTCCGGAAAGTCGACATGGATCAGATCTATCCAAAACAAATCGGAATTATAGCTCAGCTTATTTGAAATTCTTTTAATTTCGGGAAGTATGCCAGCTACTGATCTTATAGAGAAAAATATTTATATGGTTCGATTTTGTTAAATTTTTGTATGTTGGTATCTTCTTGCCATTAATATTCAATCGCTGCAATATGCATATGCTAAATTTTGCAAGCACCTAAATGCAAATATGTGTACAGGTTAATAATATAATAAGAATATTTTGAAAATCGCATTATTCTTTACAATCACAATATCTAAATTAAACATCATAGAAAAAGCCACATCAAGGGTTAGCCGAGCCTGCTAGTATTATATATAATATTAGTAAAATGTGTTATTTGAATAAATTGTGTCATTCTATAATTGCATGTATTGTAAGATAATTTAGGTATCTATTCGCGCTAGTTATTTACACCTGGCAAGGAAAAAAAACAACAAAACAACTGACTTTTTGTCAGCAACAAAATATTGTTCCACGTCGATCTATTTTATATAAGACGATATCACGAGGATGTCTAAATTTTTGTTCTGGTAATCATCTGCACAAATGTACAGAGAATTATTTTTAAATCGATTTGATATCCTAATTTTTTTTCCAATTTCAGTTCTTTCATAATAGAGTTAAAGTGTCTATTAAATGGACGAATGAAAATATGTAATTTATTAACAATGTTAACATTATAACCTCTTATAATTCTTGTCAGTTTTTGAAACATGTTTTATAGATATCTGCATACATACTTATGCACATATTGGATATGACTACAAAAATAAATTAATCACTCTCAAATAAGAGTGATAACGACAACAATTTCTTTACAGAAGGATTATAGTTTGACTGATTTCTTTCGCAATTATACAACTCTTTTAAAAGAAGCGTAACATTGTACAGAATAAAAAGTGTAGATACATACATACATACATATATATTTCTATAAATGAATGTACGCCTGTACTAGTATATAAAGAAGTAAGTAAATATTACATTCCATTTTGCCTTGTTACATTCCATTAAAGTCTCTGTATGAACATATGTGTGTACTTTGGATACACGTTTGATCTAATGTTTGCCCAATATTGTTAACTGAAGCGATAACTGTAGTATGTCTACAATTAGTTTTATTAAAAAAAAGCAGTCAGAAGTACTGCAATTTTAGAGCCGAGGGTCGGTCGCATTATCCGGTTAGGGCTTCAACCCGTTACCCTCGGACTTGCATAACCTACTGCTACTCAAAACAAAAATTGAAACGGTCGTTACCCCCAACTCAAGACCATCGCCTCCCATGGGTAGAAATGGAGTTGCAATTCAATATGAGATTTGCATATAGTGTTTATCATACGTGTATAAAATAAATAAATAAATTTGTATATTTGGCTTTTTTCACTACAGTACCAACAGATGCAACATATGACAGCCTATGACCCTGTCAAAATGTTTTAGTCCGGCGTGTGTGGCACTGCTTTGCTAGAGAGATACCCTCGTTGGTTATCTTTGAATATTTCGCCAAAGGTTCAATTGCTCCAGCGAAAAATATTTGGAGCCATGCCACGTCATGCGGACAACATAAATATCATTGAAGGAAGGAGTGAAAAATTCGACATGTAGACAAATAAAATATCCCGGTGTCTGCACGTACTTATACATAGGTATAGTTTGTGTTGTGTTTGTCAGTATTTACTGATTTCCAATTTAGAAAAAAATATTGAAGTTTATTGTCGTATACACGATTTCTATATGATTTATATGAATTCCATACCATTTATATTATAATAGATATTATAAAGGAAGTGATAGGTGAGGAATAATGAAAAGTCTTAATTTAGATTCAATTAGAGTAAAATATTAAATTTCTTATTATGTATTTGATCTATCTCAATAGTTGTGAATGAATATTAATCGCTATGGATGCAAAAACATGGTCAAATTGTGACACCCTTACCGAAAAGAAAACATTTCATATGTTAATCTAGACAAAAACCTATCAACGTACTAAATTTCAAGTAAATCGAACTTGCTCTCTGGTTTATTTGTGGCATTTTTTTATCTAGACAAAAATAAACTTTCGACCAAAAATTGAAAAAAATCGAACTAATATAATTTCAAAAGAAAGTGGTATTCATCTTAATTTAGGCAAAAAACTACCTCTGTACCAAATTTCTAATAAATCGAACAATAAATATTTCTGGGATAGAACGGTCCCAGGTTCACTTCCCGGCAGAAAGAGTGTATTTTGTGTTAACTTAGGCAATAAGCTACCTATGTACACAATTTCAAGCAAATCTAGCTACAAATAAGATTTTTTGAGATCAGTCCCAAGTCCACTTCTCGAAAGAAAAAAGTGGTCTTTATGTTAATTTAGGTGTACTTCGAGATTATGTGTTACTGGCGATTCTTTCAAAAGTATTTAAAAGTCACAGAAACACTTTCCGCGATTTCAATTTTAATTTTAACAAAATAGACGTCCATGTACGCACATATATGAGCACATTCAAAAAGTATGCGCTACAGCATTGTACACTTAAATTAGTTTCGTACTAACGCAAAGGAGCAATTATCCAGAAGTTAGAAGAAGATTTAGAACCCAAAAATCCATAGCTCCCATTTATTTTTGTATAAGTATTGATTGACGAAGGGCAAAAGCATAGTGGTTAGCATTGCGTACTGCCATTCTGAAAGCCAGGGTTAGAGTCCTGGTTCAATCAACATCTAAAACCATAGCAAAATTAATTCTTCTAATTGCAGTCGATTCAAGCCTTCCGAGTGTATTTCTGAAATGAAATACGAGTAAAAGCTCCTCATAAAAATCCACCGGCCGTTCGGAGGCGGCCTATAATAATATGTAGGTCCCTCCATTTGTTGGAAAAACATCAAGACGCATATCACAAATCGAAGGGGGAACTCGGCCGAAAATCCTTTACCCTACTCACCAAGACATTAATTATTTATACGAAATATCAATATAATATTTTTTAGTTAGGTTACCGGTTATAGGCAGATTACATTAAAGATCCGTTTTGGACAAAACTGAAATCTCTTCATTCATTACATTCTACAGATCAGTTATTTAACAACTGCCTAACATGCGTGTTGTAAATTTTTTTTTGTATTAAATAAAGTTGTATGAGAAAAGCCTCTCTAAAAATATCGATATTTGTTATTTCGGGATTGGAAACACTAACTACAGCTCTATAAAAATACACCACTCAAACGAAACGAAGTAAAAATTGAGTCGAACGCTCGGCATGCTTCATACCTTAAAGCTACCACAGCTACCACGATCGTTTAATAATGGAGATGCAAAGCGTTGTGCTCAATGAAAACGAACTTGATAACTTAGTAGGGATTTGTACTTCTATTAAACTATTCTACTTCGACTGTGGTGTCACACAGTTTGTCGTGAGCGCGCGTCCGGCTAGTAATTAGATTAATTAATAGAAGGAAAAATTTTAGTTATTTCAAAAATCGACGTAATTTTAACAAAAACAATGCAAACAAAATCACGTTAAAAGCCGTATAAGTTTTAAAAGTATAAAAACTGTATAAAATGTAGAGAAACCAACTGTGTTAAGTAGCCCAATTACTTAAAAATTAAATTATGAATGTATATTTGACCGCCAAAATCTATATTGATACGCTTACTCACATTTGTATTCCATGCAGTAAAAAGTTATTGTATATATGTATACATATACACATGTGCACATATGAGCCTATATATATAAAAGTAAAGTAATAATTTATATAAAGCATCGATCTTCGCAAATACTGGATACTACAATAAAGTAAATAAATTTAAAACTCTCCCAAAAAGCTGCAAAACGTAATTAGTATTATATCGTTGAACTCCAAAATAATAAATAAGAATTTAAACATAAAACCGGTACTTAATTGCTTAAACAACACTCATTCAGCTCGGATCTCATTGCACAGCAGTATTTAACAATTTGCATCAAGTATTAAACAACACATTGGAAATATGCACTTGTTTGCGTATTGAAACAAGTGTGACAAATTAAAATTAAACACTCACTTCTGTGTCAACAATAAATGTACAATCCTTTCACAAATAATTTCAATATACATACATACTTACATAAATTGCTCGGTACGTTCGGTGTTACCAATAAACAGCAACAAGTAAATTAATTACAAAAAATCGCATTTACAAATCTATAGACAGAGAGCTTGTTAATAAAGGATATATGTATATATTCAAAACGCTGTTCTAACTACTGGAACATATAAATATAATCTTTAAAGTGGGTAAAGAAAAGTCCGTCAAACTGTCGAAAAAACGCAACAGGACCACCCCAATCCCCAAAAAAAACCACAAAAGAGGCAAAATGCCGGTATTTAATGTAATAACGCGCCGAAAAACGAAGGTGAGTGTACCGAATTTGTAGTAACGTAAATTTATTGCTACACATAATAATTTAAGAATGTGTGTTATAAGTATGTGTATACATTCACATGATAGAGTCCAAACAAATGAACAAACGTATCTCTATTGCCGTTTATCACACTGATTGATTGCAAAATTCTGATTTCTAGTTGTTGTTGTTTTAACCGCAAAATATTTCCCGAATTGGTTTTCGGCCCCTAACCCTACCTGGCTACTGAAGGGCCTTTAGAATACAGGGTTTGTGACGCTTGTACGTAAAACTGGTTTCTACGTGCAATCTTCATTGAGTCTTTCGGAAGAAGAGGTGTACATATGAAGGAATTAGTACTGTTTTAAGAAATTCATGATCAATACATTCCAAATCTCAAATTGAATATGTATACAGGCATGCATAAATACAATGAAACTTGCCTGCAAAGAGGCGACCACAAAAAAAAATAAATTTTCTATAATTTTCGATTTTGCTCTGACTAGGAATCGAACGCTGACCTTTCGAAATGTAATATGCACTGCTAGCCACTTTGCTATTGTTGCCATCATATATATGTGTATGTACATATATAAATAAATGTTTAAAGAAGTTAATTTCCCGGTTTTTGAAATTCATAGAAAAAATTGAATGCACATTTGCAATTCGTACTGGCTTTTACCTACTTCTCCTATAATATGTGCGTATGGATGCATATAAGTATGTAAGCTCCAGAGGCATCTTAATTGAGCCTAGCTGAGTAACTGAGAATAACATTGAAACTCTCCTATTGTGGGCATATACTATTTTCAAAAATCATCGCAAATAAAGTAAAAAAAAACATTTTTTTATAAACACTCGTACATATATGCATACATACGTGTACGTAACGAAATGTCTCAACATAAATTAGTACATATAGACAGGCCAGTAAAACACCCTGTACATACTTGTGTATTTCTATTTAACTTTTATGTAAAAATAAACTCATTTATAACTATAAAAACACATACATAAGCATTTATGTTTGTACAGGGATATATATACATATTCGTATATGCATGCCCGAACGTCTTACCATACTGATATTGTGTATATATTTACGTAATTGAAGATCTAAGAAAGCGAGTGATTGAGAATTCGGTCACAATTAAACAGAACGACGTTAACCCACAATTGTAAACTCATTAACATTAAAACCAATGAGAGTGTATTATTCATATTATATAAATATGTTTATTATGTACATATACGAGTATATACTTATATATACATATATTATACATAAATCCTCCGCAATTAATATTTTTCGTTATACTAAATATTTTCATATGTAATTACAATTTGTTTGCCAACCCGTTAAGTGGTTATTCATTGTTGCTGAAATGACTGTGAAAGTGATTACCGGGAAAAAACATTTGTATGTGAGGATTTACATATTTCTATATATACTATGTACATTTATTCTCATTAAAATTCTCCTCTGTTTCTGATGTCAAACAAAATTTAATTGCCGTTACATGTATTTTAATGTTGTTACCTATTATTTTCTCTGCATTAAATATGAATTAAAGAATTATTTAAATTTTAGAAGAATTATTTTTTGCTATATAATGCATTTTCCATAACTGTTTTCTGAAGTAAAATCGAGCGTAATGTAATGCCAAGTCTTATCTTTAATTCTTTTCTTGAAGAGTCAACTGAAATTTAATAAGTTGATGTTATTTATTATAGTCACTACTTGGCGTATTTATCTGTCGCTTTGATAAGATTATAAAAACCAATGCTGGAAATGACTAAAGATAAAACTGAGCACATGGGAGGCTAGCGGATATTTTTTACATAACAAATACAGTACACGAAAACCCATACACACATGTATGTATTTAATCAGAAATATAGTAAAATTAATGAAAATATTTGATATTTCGAAAATACAAAAATTTTTCAAAGCTTTATTTGCTTTTGTTAAATGTATATATGTACATATATGAATACAAATCGCCCCATTTTAAATATATTTTAATTATGGAAACACGCGTTTGTAAATACAATTACTTATACATACAAGTACATTTTTATGTATGTTTGTGTCCACATATTCCACGAATAACAAGAAATTGTGACAAAAACTCCTTAAGAGGAAGTTCTTTCTGATCGATGACTCTTTTAAGTCTTTTTACACACAGTTAATTGATAAACCAATGCACTGATAACTGAATAAAATTCAATTATGATAAGCCAAAATATTGAGCGTATCTGATGTTTCTAATGTTATTATTTGTCGCAAGCTTTTCTGAATAGGCACCTTCAAATGTACATATACATAGTAGTTAGTAGGTTGAGTCTATTTTTTAAATATTCTAAATGGTTGCGAATACGGCTTTATTGTTTACATACAACTAAATCTTTTATGAAAATAATGATAGTGTCACAAATTGATACACATGTGCGATAAAAACGTATTTTTTAATATATGTTCGTAGTACACGTTCTTGATTATTAAACAGCAAGCGACGCGTACTGTTACCTGCCTTTACTGAACTTGTGTTTACGCCTAATGTTTCAAAATTTAGTTCACCAATTCACCAAAAAATATGTTTGCTCAAAGCATCTCATGAAAATAAGTCATAAAATTGTTGTTAACAAATTTTTCATGATATGCATTGTTTTAAATGTAATATGTAAATAATAAATATGTACATACAACCCTTGTTTTCTCTTAATAAATAACTTCGAAAAGGTGTACATATTATTTTTACATGTATCTATGTACCTATTACATACATTATGCATACAGATTTGCTGAAAAATAATAAAAAATGCTTAATGCATATAACCTACATACATATGTGTATGTATGTGTGTGTAATACTACAAATAAGAATACTTACATAATTTCGTCTTAAATTATAATACACCTTATAAACGAATGATACGTGTTTTCATTCTATTTATCTTTTCTTACATACATATGTAAGTCAATAGTGGCCACAGAAGAACAGCCAAAGGGTTGCGACGCTAAGTCTCAACCGAAAACCACACTTAATATGTTTGCAGACTATTATTAATAAATATGTGTTTCTGAGATATAAAATTGGACTCGATTGACTAGTGCTAGAACTTTTACGTATAAGTATTTTGTGATCAAACAGACTTTACGTGTAGAATTTTGAGTCAGTGTTTTCTCCAAAGATATTTTCCAAACATACCAAATGAGGAAAATATTCTGTGCTGGTGTAGATCCTGAAAATGACAGTTAGAGCTTCGTTAATATTGTATTAAACAACTGGCTTTAAGATAATCACATAAAAACGTGCGCGAATAAAATTTCTTATATTCTGTAAGGGCATTATGAATATGCACTTACACTTTTCAACTAAATAGGTAGTTGATATGAATAAAATAAAGATAAAATTCTATACTCTGGACATGCGCAAATATTTTCTTATATGAACATGGACATAGAACACATTGTACAGATATATTCTCTGACAAATCATTTTCGTCTTCCCTTTCAAAGAATCTGTTTTTTGGAAATGTAAATGTTATAATGATTTGCAATGTTGTCAGATAAGATAAGAGAATATTGACGTCAGAGCAAACACTATCCGAAATATTTTTGTACCTGGCAAATTCTTCACTTAAATTATGAAAAATATATATATGTATGTTAGGCTCTTTATAACCGATGGAGCTATTTTCGCCTGACCTCCCAATTTTGAGTACTCGTCTTGATGTTTTTTTCGAGCCGCCTCCAAACGGTCTATGAATTTTTAAGAGAAGTTTTTTATTTAATCTGAGAAACCCTCTCGGTGGGGTTGATGTTCCCCAGTAGAAGAGGAGCTACCGAAATTAAAGCTCCTCCTAAAAAACGAATAGCCTTTCGCCTTAGCCTTAAACCTTAGTATAAACTGTAGGTCCCTCCATTTGTCGGAAAAACATCAAGACGTACACTACAAATTGGAGGAGGAGCTCCGCCGAAAATCGCTACAGCGGTTACAAAACGCCAAATATACTATATATTTACATACATTACATAAATATTTTAATCTATAAGCACTATTTTCATGGCTACTTATTTATATGTAAAAATACGTAGTTAGGTTACGTATTCGCCCTAATATACTTAGAAACAAGGAAACTTATTTAAAAAGAAATTAAGTTAATGTATTGTATAAAACAGTTAAAATTACATATTTTTTATAATAAGACTATTATTACTACAGCAGGGCGTATACGTAACCTAACTAATAGGAGATTACATTCATAAATCTGTGTAACTATCTACAGTTCCTTATGAACATAGAGAGAAATAAAGAATTTATCTCTTATAACTTAAAGATAAGAAAGCCAAAGTGAATCACTTAGTTTGTTTATTTTATTTTTTTTTTTTCATAAAAAATACTGATTGCTAATTATTATTAAAATTCAATATTCAAGCCAAAGAGCAGTAAAGTTCATTGTATCCTTCGAAACTAAATGGCAATTAATTGTTCAAGTTTTTTCGGTCATAAAACGCATATGGCTTAAAAACTGGATCTTGAATTGTAATTGTATATTTTAATATGTAAGAAAATACGATTACATACGTGTATGAATTCGTATATATTTCAAACGAATTAATATTATAGCCAGCATTCGTACTTCATTACAATTTTAGGAATACTAAGAAAATACACTGTCTATTACAATATCACCCAAGCAAATATCACATCATGTTTATATTAATTTTACCGAAAAGATTTTTTAAATCAAATGTGTATAATACTTGGAATTAAACGACTTTTTGTTATAATCTGCCAAATTTATTTCCTGACTGGTTTTAAGACCTTTTTTCACATGTTTTTTGGTACAACAAAAGTGTGAAAACCGATCATCGACCTAATTGAAAACATTCACCAATATGACGTTAACCTTCAATCAACCCTAAATAAATAAGACACACGCCGAGGGAGGAAACTTTTTTAAGATAAAACAAATACGCGAACATGCAGAAAACACACTAAATGACCTACGTTGCAGTGATCAAAGATATTTCATTATTAAGCGCTTTTTAGTAAATATTATGCGACCGAAGAATCGCATATACCAAAATATCTTTCGTTTGTTTTAACTTTGGTTTCAAACCTTCTTTAAAAATGTTCAAAATGAGCAATGTAGGGAAAAGAAAAACTTTACTTAACACTTATTAACTGTGAAACACATAAGTGTTAAATAAATAGTTTACCCTTTAGTCTAAATTGAAAATTTCAACTTATTTTTTTGGTTATGCGTCCGAAGACAATTCTGTAATGTTTCTTACGAAAATACTTTTGTAGGAATACCTAAGAAATCTATAGTGGTTGTAATTATTGTAGATATATTCAAGCTCAGTTTGAATATCGTAACAGTATGAACAAAAATTTTAAATACTAATTAATAGCAATAAATATATCATTTTACATATTAAATATTTTTATTATAATTTCTATAGCCATAATTTTGCATTGTGCTTTATTAACAATTTAAATATAATTGCAGCTCCTCTTGTTTGACAGTGATGTAAGTCTCAAAAATTTCTTTATCAATATTTATCTTTTTACGAATAGCTTTTATATACCCACAATTATCTTTAATAATTACTTTCATGTATATACGAATACATATGTACATGCTCGTATATAACCGCTTTATATAAATGCATAAATGCTCAGAATATTCTCAAAATTTGCTGCAAAACCTAAAGATAAATACTTGCTGCAAACTATAATATAATTCATTATGTATAACATACCAAATATATATATTGTATTATTGCTAACATTATTTATCAAGTAAGTTTTAGTTATTTAACCGCCTCTTATATTTTATACTTTTCATATAAACAGAAACTAGTTTAGCTCTTCCGGCAATTTTTCCAACACTTAAAATTTTATAAATATACAATTTCATTTAAGCGCTAATACGGTTGGAAAAATCACTTGAAAATTTCACTATACCCTATTGTACTTTTAGCATATAAAAGTATTTCTCACAAAAATTTCTGGTTGGTTTTAATGAAATCCAATCGATTTTTTTTACACATAATTCTATATACATACGTCCCAGAAGCTACATACATATTCGTTTTATCCATTCATAAATTTTGTTAGTAGGGTTGAGAATTCGTATGAAACTAATGGTACATGCAGCTGCTATTTCCGAACCTCTTATAAGCTATCACTGCTCCATATATCTGTATAGTCTCATTTCACTCCAATTTTACATTGAAATAAAAACTATTTTCCGAGTAATTGCGATATGAACTGTATACACCTATGTATATTGAAGCTAAACAAACTTGAATAAAGTACGTATGAGTATGATGTACATGTCTAGGAGTATCAATATATATATATATTTTTTTTCTCATCAAGTTTTAGAACCTATTTAAAAATGGTAGACATTGCGAGAATAAGTGCATTGTGAATGCACGTTCAATAATTTGGAAGCTCTGACCTTACGAAAAATATTGTTCATATTTCTCTACCATCGGCTATCCACCGCGCGAAGCTAAGCTATAGCAAATGTTTTACACGATCAGCTGCGACTGACTGCTTAATTTTTTCCAACGAAGTGAAGCAAAATAACGTATATTTGTGGGTTGTGGTGGGTTACGTGCTTACTCAACACTCACTAGACGCTGTGATGATGGAAAGTTGCATAGAGGCAGGGGTGGTGAAAAAAGGGGACTGACATTGGCAATGTACGCATACACGTATGAGACACGTTCTGCCCGCTATTTGTTGTCCGTTCGTAATTCATACTTGTATTTTATGTCAAGGTTAATTTTAGTGTGTTGATTGATTTTTAATTTTTTGTAGATTAAAAGCTCGCTTTTTAACTGAAAGCGTTAAACTTTTTCCTTCTTAAATCTAATACTCACTTAAATTTTGTTGACTCTTAAGAATTTATATAATTTGATGGCGTTTCTGTTGTAGCCAAATGGTATGCTTGCCTCGGATACGTTTGAGTGGTTTAGACTTGGAACCAATAGTGGTCGAGGCCCCACTTCGAAAAATTTTAAGAGAATTGTCGAATGAAAGTTTAGATTTAAGATATGGAGTATGGAGAGTCAAATTTTCAACTTTGAAGTATTTTCGCCTCCTCTCTGGGATAACCACATGTCTACAAAACGTTTAGATTGCTTAATTTAATTACTCTGTATTAATAACCTGAAAATACTAACTCGAGCAATACTTCATTGTTATCATCAATTTTTCGTGTATACGAGCTTTCATGTCAAAAACCCCGGTAACTTCTATTTACGATACGATGTTTTTTGTTTTGAATCTGAATTTATAAAAAAAAAATTGATGAAAATTTTATTATGCAAAGCAATTTAAGTAATTTATTATTATTTTATACCTATTATTATTTTACAGTAAAAACTTTACATATTTAATTAAACAAAAGTTTTTAAATACTAAGGAACTATTACTTATTGTATTATATTTATATTAGAGCTCATGGATAAAAAATAAATAATGTGGATAAACAAACTACAGTCGACTTTAGTATATAAATTTATTCAAACTTTCAGTCATACGACAGCATCGCCGGCAAATGCGAAGTTTTTAAATTCGAAATTTCGAGAAAAATGATATCACCATAATCAACATTTTAGGTTATGTTCCACATAATATATATATATAATTGGCACTTTGTAACCGCTGAAGCGATTTTTGGCCGAGCTCCTCCTCCAATTTGTGGTTTTGCGTTTTGATGCTTTTCCAACAAATGGAGGGACCTACAGTTTATACTAAGCCGCCTCCGAACGGCTGATGGTTTTTTACGAGGAGCCTTTTATTTCATGTCCGAAATACACTCGGAGGGGTGGACATTCCCTGCCGAGGGGCGACCGCAATTAGAAAATTTAACTTAATGTTTTATTTAAATTAATTTTCCATAACTTTTCGATATTGCTGGCACTGGGATATGATCCCGAGCCTTCCGAATGTCAGTACGCAATGCTAACCACTCGGCTATCGCGGCCGCCAACATCAAAATGTTAGGTTATGTTCCACATAATAGTAGAGCCAAAAAGTATTTTTAACCAAACATTATTCATACAGTACAGATGGATACATACATAAAAATTGTTACTTAAAGCAAATTAGAGGTATCCTATTAGTGAAAGAAAAAGCCAACGCAAGGGTCATCCTCTTCCTTCGCTTCCCCCAGCGGGTGCGTCGAATACTTTCAAAGATGGAAAATTTGCTTCCATCCGGACGACATCATCTAGTCAGTGTATGTCTCTTAATTATCTGAACTATATGTATGTATATGTCATAGTCGACGTATATCTTATACAGATTATCATTAAATCGTCTGCGATATTCAACACCGCCCATACATAGAGGGCGTTTGACTTTTTTCTGTCGAGAGTCCACAGTAATTCTGCGTTGGATTTTGAAGCTGATATTGTTATTGGTGATAATGTTGGTTCTTAGTAGATCAAATCTTCAAAGTTATGACTGTCCACAGTGACATCAGAGCTAAGACTCGAGCGCACTGACTGTTTCTTTGATTACAGGAGATATTTAGTTTTTTCCTCATTCACTACCAGACCCATTAGCCTCGCTTCCTCATCCCGTCTGGCGAAAGTAGAAATTGGGGCGTGAAAACTCTCTCTGCTAACTTATTTTCTACTGCAGAGGAGCAATACATCATTGTGATCATAATGCAATTTTAACACTAAATACTGGAAGACTTATCTTTTATCAAAGACATATCTATAAGTATTTTAAGGAGCTCAAACGAATCTAGAAATTTTCCTTGAAACACAGCAAAACCGTTTATTCACGAGGGAGTATTGTAAAACACGTTAATTCGAAATCATAGTATAGTGTACAATAAAATGACTACTCTGAAGTAAATATGGGTAACTTCCGTTGAAACCGAAAGGAAAGAAGAGGTTATTATGAACGTATGCCTACATAGTTTTGTTGGGTTTCGGATTCGGTGGCGTCATGTGGGCTGCTACATTACATAAATACTCAAGTTGGCTCGATAAGTGATGGATTGACTTGTAATAAATTTAAACGTGTCCTGCAATGTTATAAACTAATTTTAATTTATAATAGAAAGAGAAATATATGTATATACATATGAACTTATTAAGACTATTCCTAAGCCAGAATAAACAAAAATTCAACTCCAGTTTGCCAAGCTTACGCAAGTTTTTTTATTATTTTATTATTATTGTTTGATTGCTAAGTAAAATTTACATGTATTAAAATTTATCAAAGTAGCTCGAGATTGGTACATGCATTTATAGATACCTATTGTTAATATGAGCGCTAATATTTCTGTGTACACAATTTATTAGTTTCGAGTTGTTCATTGCTATGTTTGGTGTATGAAATATTGAAACGCACGACTGAATAAGTTTTCCTATAGCTTAGACCTTTCTGATTACGTTAACATTATGTAGGTAATAGCAATAGAGTCAAGGTATATCTACTGCCATTTCATGCACGTCATTTTTATTCTCTCTGTGCCGGAAATTAGAGAGGGGATAACTATTAGCGAGTCTCTCACAATTTCCTTGGGTGCTGATGAGTTCACACTGATAATTCATTATATATAATCTAAAGCGAATAACTAATTTTACAGTAATATTAAAGCAGCCTGCAACTGTATCTTCTAAAAGATGATTCTTAACCTATATACATATGTACATAAATATGAATTTACATATTTGTCTACACAGCTGCTTGTATCTATGTACATATTTGAAGAAGTGTAATATCTATCTAAATATTGTATATACATATATCCATATGCGGCTGAGAAGCAACATATAAAGTAATGATACTGATTAATACTCACGTGTATGTGGGTGCACCGCAGCCAATAGAAAAGATAAGGACTTAAAACAGAATTTTTAAAGCCCAAGCTGTGTCTTTGATTCATGAATTCTTGGTTTAATTATCACATTCAAATGATTCGATTTACTTGATGCGTTTTTGATTAAATCAAAAAACGTTTGTCGTAATGATACATATTCACTTTTCAATTTTAATGACAAGTTTTCATCTACTCTTTATCGACCGCCATTTTGACTTTTTAACTAGCGATACCTACTTATCTGTCGTCCTCACGTTCTACCTCTTCTATATAGCTTTTCCGGCAAAAACTTGCGTGTGCACAAATTTTAACAGAGTTTTCCAGTTTTCAATACCCTACTTGGCTACAACGACCACATAATGGTATCAAAAATACATACAAATTTGCTTGTAAATTCTCCTCCATTTCCTACGCTTCATTCGTCATCATAGTACATATTAAATAATTTCAATAATATTTAGCGATTAGCACGTATAAGTATATTTAAATGTAATTTTATTTACCTGACTGACTTTCTAATAATTAGATAGTAATTCCAATTGAAGTAATAACCATACTAATGTACAAATAGACACATATATGAATATAAAATTTTATTATTAACTCGAAATAAATTAGCGCGATTCACACTAAAATCAAAACAGAGCATACGTAAAATTGCGTAATAGGTAGCTTGATTTTAAAATATTTATTTTGAAAGTAAATATGTACATAGATATAACATATAAGAATACATAAATCAGCCTGGTCTCTATACACATACATATATACATTAATATTTTAACAGGCAGACGATTGTTTATTCGATGCAGATCTAAAATTTGACAGTTTCTCTTCTGATTTGGCCATAAAGCAAGAGCCACAGTCTCTCACAGACGCAGAAATGCATGCATTAGCAAAGGACCGGCAAAAGAAGGATAACCATAATATGAGTAAGTGAAAATAATTTGTTAATGAATAAGTGTCTTTAATGAACTTTAGCTTATAATGTTTAAAATTTGTTAATGTTTATAACCACTGAAGCGATATTCGGTCTAGCTCCTCCCCTAATTTGTTGTATGCATCTTAATGTTTTTCCAATAAATGATAGGACCCACAGATTTTTCCGAGTTTACTACGATTTCGATTAAACTTGTTTATTTCGGAGTATTATAAATAGGTTCATATCTGTATTTTTTGTATTTCGATTTAGTTTAAACTTGGTATTTTACATGGGATGATTTTTATGGAAAAAATGTATTTATCGTTATTTTTACTTGAAATTCTTTTTTTAGGGGAAGTGTATTGATCTTTTTAAAAAAATGTACATATTTATGGTTCGTTTTAGTTATATTTTTGGATGATAAGCCGAAATGGAATACTTTGTTTCTTGGAAATGGACCAGAGACCTGAAAATATAAATAATACTTAAATGTATATAAATAATACGGTAGAAGGATTACCGACAGTTTTATAAAAAATTAGTATGATTTTGGATAGAAGCGTAGATCGTGTGTAGGTATGTTCGGGTTAGAATAGGTTAGGTTAAGCTGGCTGACTCAGTGGGTTTCACATAGACGAAATACCTCCATAGTCTTGCTAGGCACACTACATGCGACCAAGCTATGTTGCTAACCCCTATTCTGCCCCTAGTGCGAAGAATATTGCTGTTCTTTTCGTGAATTTAAGTAGTCGTTCAGGGTCCCTTGGCCATTGCTGATTGTAGATCTGGTAGTCTTTCTGCGTCAAGTATACATAGCCTTTGTCTTCCGGACGCCAGACATTCACAGATTACGTGCTCCACTGTCTCCGTGCATTCCTTGCATTTCCTACACTTGTTATCCTTGTTGTTCGCAGTCAGACCTTTCTTAAGCGCATGAGCTGCCAGAAGGCAATGACCCGTTAATAGTCCTATCGACAGCCAGGAGTCCGGGCTCTTAACATATAATACTAACTTTATGAGTTTAGTATTATATGTTTTACACATAACTCGTTCCCAGAGTCTATTCGCCTGACGAAGTAAAGCAACACTTATACGTTCAAGTGAGTGAGAATAAGTATATATCAGATTCTTTCTGTGTTAGATCAATAATATATAAAAATTAATATTTCGACTTAGACAATGTTTAATTAAGGATTTTATCGTTCTTTGCTACAGCAACATCTAGTGGGACCTCTAGTTGTCAAGTAAATACTAAATTTAGTTTGACTTAACATTTTGTAAAGAATCTCCTTAAGAAACTTAAGATTAATTGAGATATTTTCTACAAGCGTCTACCTCTGTGCCGAATTTTCGGAATAAATCGGCCCTTGATCGTGAGCGAAAAAAATAGGCTGGTAGCTTCCGAAAGAGGATAACATAATTTTTTTCTTAAAAATTCGCTAGTTCTTCGAGTCAAAGACTTTCTAGTAACTTCTAATAAAAATCACAAATTGAGAGCCTTTAAGTATTAAAACATATTCGCAACGATTTTCGTCTGGATTTTAGATTTACTTAAAATAAACAGTATTTTACACAAAACTAGGTGGAGAATATGTGATTTTAGCTACCATGCATACAAATGTGTGCTTAAGACCAAATTATTAACATTTTTCGAATTCCTTAAAGGTTTGTTATTCAGTTACAGACAGTCACATATATATGTATATAAATACAACGTAAATCAATTAACGATTGCAAATCTATTAAAACCAACATTTAAACTAATTTCTAGTTGAGCGAAGGCGACGCTTTAACATAAATGATCGAATCAAAGAGCTCGGCACACTACTTCCAAAAACAAATGATCCATACTACGAAGTCGTACGTGATATTCGTCCAAATAAGGGCACAATACTTAAATCATCAGTCGATTACATAAAATGCCTTAAACATGAAGTATCGCGACTAAAACAAAATGAGCTGCGCCAACGTCAAATGGAAATGCAAAATAGAAAACTATTAAATAGAATAAAGGTAATACAATACCACTTATCTGACATTTACAAGTGTATCATCCAATTATTCAAATTCCAATTTTATTTCAAAGGAACTGGAAATGCAAGCTAAATCACATGGACTGCCTTTAAGTGACTTCACTTCAACGTCGGTATCAGCACCAGCGCCAACATCTTATCTCAAAAGCTCTAGCCCCGTTTCACCTACATCACATAATCATCATTCTGCATCATTAATCCCAGATATAGTAGAAAAGGTAAGGAATCGGTATTTTTAAGAATCATTCAATATATTAATTTATTATTTACATATTTCATAAAATATGTTAATTTATTATTCACATTTTTTTTATATATTTTATTTTAGTTATCAGTTATTACCAGTGAAGCCAGTCTCAGTATTACTCCAATTGACGATCTTATGGAGGAAAGCAAGAACCCAGTACAATGTAGTGATCCTTTACTCTCCTCAAATCTAAGTCACTTTTTCTCAACGGCGCACTCCCCGACTGCTACGCAGTTGCAATGTTGTAATAGCTTCGATGGCAACAGCTGTATTGGTGATAACGGTAACGATTGTCACAATCACAACTGTCAAAATAACCAAAACTCGTTAGATGACCTCTATCAAAGCGCCGTTGCTTCCACAGCAAGAACTGTGGCACCCAACAACATTGACTGTTGCAATAGCAAAAGGAAAAGTATGGATGATGGAGTATGTTGCTTAACCAGTTGTCATCAATCAAACCATCAGCATCGTCATCAACAGCACCACCAGAGTCACCAACATACAATAAAGCATAATGGGGAAAAGGACTCATTCAATAGTAATCACTATCTACAGCAATCGCATCACCATTTCTCATCTATGGTGAATAATAACGACATCAACAGCCTACCTAAATCACCGTCAACTTTGCAACACGGCCGCGATCCGTTGTTGTCTTCCTCCCACCACCAACAAATAGATCAAAATCTTCCGTTAAACGACCTAGATCACCATCATCACCATATGCATGATGATGATCATCACGTCGGGGTTTCACACACCTCAGATGATCTCTCCAATGCAATGATGAGTGATTCCCTCTCACTAGTGTCATCTGCCGCAAATGATGCTATGTTGCTTTCGCCAGATTCTTTGGACATAGACTTGGCATGATAAAAATTGCTACCGCTCATGAACTTAATTTATCTTACAATTGTATTCTACAATAGAAGCAAAATAATAATAAGTCATTACATTAGAAGAGTAAACACGAACCCCACACATCTAATATATATGTTCATATGTAAGTTAAACTTACGGTGACAATATCAATGAGCGTCGAACAGAAAGCGAGTTTCTATTTGACTTAAAATTAAATAAATTATGTGAAAATCTTCATGCTGATCCTTTAATATTCAAGTACTGCTGTGCAGTCAGAGTGTTTATTTGATATTATGAACTATCTTTTCTTCAGATTTTGGGTTAGCTGGCTCGCTACGTTCCTATAGTGCAAACTGACATAATTTTGTCTCAACATAAGCTAAATATATCTGAACTATTCTCCATTCTGAGTTTTTAGCGGCCTTTATGCATAGCATTAATTTTGTCTTGCGAGTATACGTGTATTGCAGCTTCAGCGTATGTATTTGTTTTTCAAAGCAAGCTGTTAAGAAGTTAAGCTTAATAGCTTGGCATTTTACGAGACTGCGAACCCTTCAAATTTTTATACATATGTTTGTCGAAAGTTTAAAGAAAGCTCAACATACATATGTACATGGGTACAAAATCACAGAAGACACTTAGAACTCTGAATCTGTTTTCTAGATCGGACATAATTCTAGTTAAAATATACATATACGAACATATTTCCAGCAAACATACATATACATTCCAAAAAGTGTTGAAGATGAAATTTCAAAGTTTATGAGAGTTTCTCAGAATCAGCTTCTTATAAAAATGTTATTTTATCAAATATTCATTCAGGCTGTTTCACCATGTAATTAAAAGGTTTAAAATGTCACGAATTCTGTTGTGCTTGTTTTAAGCGAAACAAAAATCTTTTTTCTTCGGAGTAGATAACATCGAGTGGTGTTACAAAATCGGACAGGTTAGAGGAGGATTTCAATTGAAAAATGTATGTAAACAAAACAAATTTATTATTTACTCAGATACATATGTATGATGCTATGTTTTTGGCTTAACAGAAGACAATGCAGTGTATTGTTATAAATTGTATGTGTACATAAGATGTAAAAATGTTTTAATTGGTATCCTACTTCTTTATTCTTAGACATATATATAAATATGTATGAAAGTGTAAAAGTCATTATAAATTTAAAAATGTTGAGTAATTACGAACTTCATAAGTTTACCTAGTACAAAAATTATACCAAGAGCAAAGTCATAGAAGGATTACAAAACTAAGAACGCTTTATATATAATACATATGTTTCAATTACCTAATATTAAAAGGTGATGTACTTAAACAGCTTTTCGACCTAATTCCGCCATCTATCTGCCTTGCTCAATTTTTAGAATGAAAGTAACATAACGGAATAAACTTTAAAATATTGGTCGATTTCATATATGTACATACATACGTGTATGTGTGTACAATAAATTTAAGTGGTTAAATGGACGTGATGATTCATAAGTATTTGTTGATCTTAAGCCCTTCATCAATATATGTACATATATAAATATATAGAAATAAATGTATATTTATACACCCACATCCTCGCAAGTTTGCATTGTTACATTTGTTCTCAGTGGCAATGCTTTCGAGCTGAAAAGCTGAATGGCAATAGCCCTTATACTTCTTCCAGAAAGAAATTTTGTTAACAAATTATTAGATTAATTAGATTTTGGGACACATTTTGGAGGATTTCTATGTATTTATTAATGTGTGAATAATTTATTAAGAATATATTAATTTTTTCTAATATTTACAAAATAATACCTTATGTTAAGGCAGCAGTAAAACGAGCTTGCACCATGCACTACATCACCTTTAATGATTTGGTATAATTATTTGATCATGAACGAGTAACACATAGATACATCAATAAGGAGCACGAGAATAATATCATTTCATTGAGAGGGTACTATGCCATTTCGTTTGCTGTAAATCGAGCAGGAAGTAAATAAATTAAGAAACCCATAAAACAGTAAATCAAGATGAATGTTCAATTTTTTATTATTATTTTTTTCTACATTATTATATAATAGTATAATACAGTACAAACAGCTCCACAGGCTAATGATAAATCATATTGCTAATAAATTCCGTTAGGATTCTCATTAATTGGGCATACTTGGGGTAGTTAGATTTTACAAACCTAACGTAAAGAGTTACGACTAGAGTCATTGAAGTGTAGTATTTCCAAAAAGATAGAACTGCGACCCGATTCATTTACAATATTGAAAAAATAAATGGAAGCTTAACTTAAATTAATTTGTTCAATTAACACTTTCCTTTTAACATAAATTCATCTCATGCATGTATTTGTCTGTGTGTTATTCTTTCATTAGGTTTGGACACTAATAAATTATCAATTTTTGCAATCGCTCTGAAGAAGCTAATAATCAAGGACGTACAAAATGCAAGACCAGGAAAAAGTTATTTAAGGGCAATAAATCCAGCAAACTAACAAGTATCATTTAAACTCTGCCTGTCTTTTAGTTTCCTCTATTCTGTAAGATTTTTAAAGTTCTTGTGAGTAGTGAGTACAAAAATAGAAATAGGGTATAATTTAAAGGTTTATGTCTACTTCTTTAGAATGATTTCTAATTAAAAATCAAAACAATATTTAAAATTTTATTTCTCAGAAAGAGGCAGCAAAACATAAAATTGTAAACAAACAAAAACGACAAACTTATTTCCTAAAATCAATTACAAATGCAACATCTTCGATTTGCGTGATCTAATAGTTATTTGTTCATGGATTAATACCACAATTTCATATATCAGCTAATGCGACGGCTTATCCTTCTATAAAACAGTTTGGTATAAACTTTGTACTGTGCACAGCAAATGCAAATTACTCTAAAACCATAACAAATTTGTTTATTTTAACTCATCACTAAAAAACTAAATTACCGATTGATGCACAGGCTAAACGTATTGTAATTGTATTTATATAAGGTTTATTAGATGCATATAATATTGTTATGAATTGTGTTATCCTGGCGTTGTTCATTCTAGACGACAGGAATTATTTGAAGAAATAAATTAGACAAACGTATACAAATATCTGACTTTATTATAATGTATATATATATATTTATCATGTGGGAATGCAAGTTTTCGAAATCATTTGTTCAAATCCCGGTGCCACCAACATTTAAAAAAATTATGGAAAATTAATTTAAACAAAAAATTAAGATACATTTTCTAATTGCGGTAAGAAACTGTGCACTAGGAATAAAAAAAAATTTTACACACTTCGTAAGTATAACCATGTCATTCCCAAAGCCTTTGGGTGAGATCCTTGGATTGTTATATAGAAGTTCCTAATTTATTTTACATTTTGATTTATAATTTACTTGGTTAAAAACGGAGCAACTCTACGATGCACGTTCGCATTCGTTTCACAATTGTCATTTCAACGAATTGATGCAGCATCGAAACATATTTTGGGAATTGTTTAGTTACCGTACTCTTGATTTGACAGTGAAGTGGTATCAAACGAAAGGAGGCCAAAGGCTACTTTATTCTCTTGGTACTATTTAAAATACAGTGTGAGTTCCAAAACGTCAGTTGCAAAGCAACAATACATTATCAGGCATTCCTAAATGGCCTAAACCAAAACCGACACTGCGCGCAAACTTTCCTGGTAGCACTGGATTTGTCAAAAGCTTTTGACACCGTTAACCAATCAGTGCTGTTCACGGACATTGAGGAATCCTCATTAGAGCCGGTGTTGCAGAGGTGGGTCATGGACTATCTGAGTAGTCGACAATCATCGGTAATATTCCGAGGCGAAACATCGAAACCAAGCAAAATTAAGCAGGGGGTTCGCAAGGTGGTGTCCTCTCCCCACTACTGTTTAATTTTTACATATCGAAACTCCCTCCTCCACCAGAACGAGTTTCCCTAACCTTGTATGCCGATGATTGCACGATTGCAAAATGTCATAGTTTGCAAAGTACGTGTATTATTGCAAGGCAAATTTATAGAATGCAGGGTTGCATTATTATAATCCGGTTTTACTTTGTTCTTATTTCCGAGTAGAACGCCAATTTTGTGGTTTTCTCCATAGCAGATAGAAGTGAAAAATGTGGATAAGGACCCTGTACAAGCTGTAGTGATAATATATTGTCGATTAATTAACTATTTCATTTTTCATTGCTCTTTACATTACCAAATATTGTACGGAAAATTCAGCTAATGGAGCAGAAACGACTGGACGCTTCTCAGTGTGCAGCATTAGTAATTAATAAGTTGGGATGACTATAGCACTTCCGAATTCGAAAGAATTAAAAATAAAAATATATATAAGTTATATATATAAGTTTGTTGATTATCGGGAACTTATTGTACTTTGAACCGTTGGTATGGGTTTTGCTGCCATCTTGTAGATTATTCGGTTGGCCGCCTGATCTTGTGGCAAAATATTTGCGCCTCACCTTGTTGCTCAGCACCCTGCGCTCTATTTGTGAAATAAAAAATGGTTCTTAAATCGCACTGACACCTGACTGTATGGCACATAGTGCCGCCGTTCAGCATTCGAGCCTCGTTTTCTGGCCCTACGGCCGACCATATTCGAAAGGTACTGAATTATGCTTTTGCTGAACATAACTTTACCCCTCCTGGAGTTTCTAAGAAACTCTAAAAAACAATAAAAATATGACTTTTTGTACAGTTGGCTATAAATAAATGAATATTTATGAAAAAAGTGTTCAAAATATTTATTATAATAATAAACTTATATCAATGCTTAAAATATAATGAAGAAGACAAAAGGTACTTAAATCAAAAATGCCAAAAATTAAAAAAAATCACAGCAGCCTTCGGCCAAAGAATTGAATTGAATTGAAGAATTTGAATTTAATAATTGCTTAAAACCAGAGATGCTCAACGAACGCAACGATATCATTTCGTTTCGCTAACAAGAAAAATTAACTCAACGAAATGAAATTGTTTCGTTTCGGCGCCATGTTATCAAAACGAAATGATCTCGTTAACGTTGAAACCGCACAAAACTCATCGTTAACATTAATTTTAAAATGCTTGTACTGATTTAACAGCACACCTCAGTTTTAATGTTTAACATATGTATTTGTTAACGATGTAACACTAACGACAGCTTTTCGTTTCGGATAAAAGCGAAAAGAAATTTATTTTTATAACTGCTTTAACGCTAATATTTCCAAATGCTTTAGGCGAAAGGATGGAAACTTTTTGATTAACCTGAAATTTATACTTACGGTTCAGCCTTAAAACACGTACTTTTGTAAAAAAAAAAGTACATGTTAGAGTAAAAATATCTATATTTGTTGTTTGTCTGAGGAAAGATCCCTTAACAAAAATGCGCAGCCGCATCCCAATAGGAACTGCTTGCACAGCAAAGCATTATGCTCCTTAACTCGTAGCATAGATGCTTCGCTGTCCAAGTGATGCTCCAGCGACATCAGGAGGTTTCCTATCTCGGTCCTAACGGCAGTGTTTTCAAAGCGTCTCGTTCGTCCCCGGCAACAGATCGGTGCAGCATAGTTTACGACCGGCTGGCTAATTGCTTTGTAGGTTGCCAGCAAGGTTTCTTTGTCTTTACCCCAGCTGCCGGCTAGCGTTTTAAGTATTTTGTTTACGGCAATTGCGGTCGTGTGCGAAGGGAAGGAGTGCAGGCTATCGAATGTGACTCCCAATATCTTTGGGTTGTTTATAGTCGGAGTTTTTACGTCATCGACCTTCACTACTAATTGCAGCCTGTAATCCTTCGTCCAACTGGTGAAGAGGGTAGCCGAAGATTTAGTCGGTTGTATTTTTAACTGTCTTGCAGTGAGAAGAATCGGCAAGGTAGCAGTTCACTTTCGAACATAGGTCATCAATATCCTGGCCAGATGCCAATATCGTGCAATCATCGGCATACGAGGTTAGGGAAACTCCTTCTGACGTCTCGTCGGGTTAGACAGCGGCTTGACTGTAGCTCAGAGCTTGGTTGCCCCTGAGGAGAGGTTACAGGACCTTAAGTGCTCCTCCCACTTTTTCCGCTTGTGGTTGTTCACTGCAGTACGAATCTCTGCGTTTAAATCTCTGATTAGGGTATTCCCGGGATCGGAGTTATGAAGGATGTCGCGCCTAGATGCTAAAACCGCCGCTTCCGTCGGGAAATTGGGAGGAATTTCCGCAATTCGGCATGCCGGGATAAAGCAGGCGACAGCGGCAACGGCGATCGCCCAAAACCAAACGGTTTTCGCCTCTGAGTAGCGCACCTATATCAGGGCTATATCCAACTGGGCAACTCGTAACAGGAGAATGTATATATTAAATATTTCGAGCTCGGCATCATCTGACCGGATAGCTATGCCCTGACATTCTAGGGTAGTATACCTGCGGTCGATGTCGCCGTCGATAAGACGATATTGCACGGTGTTGTGTAAGATGAACGCTCCAACTCCAACTCCAACCATTGTACTGGTTGCACCTAACCCAGGTGGAGGAGTGGTGGAGTCTTTTAAGGCACTCGCAGCAGAAATAATGCGTCGGACCAGGGTTGGTTTCGACGTCAGCCCTGATGAGAAGGATTTGGAGGTGTTGCTCCATTGGCGTACTTAAATTAATTTTACCTGTTGACCTAAACGGGGTTAGATCGCCGAAAGGGTGACAGCCCTTGGGCGGATAAAATCCGGGTCAACTCCGGTGCGTAGAATCGGCTGTCTTGAGAGTTGTACTAATGTACTGCAGTGTACTTGAAACATATTTTTGTTTACTTACTGTTGCAGAGAATCTATAATTATTATATACAAAATAATTATTATAAGTTCTATGCTGTTGATTTATTATGCAATTGGGATATAAATAAAAACATATTTAATATTTTTTTGTCGTCTACTTACGTATTAGGGCCACCGGAACTATAGTGCGTCATTTTTTAATTTAAAAAAATAGCGTCAAAAGTTTCTTGGCACAGAGTTAATGTGAAATGTGTACCCGGTGAGGGACCGACCGGTGTTATTATATTACTCTTTGAAGCGCGGACAAACGGGTGAAAGTTGATACTCAAGTACCATTACTTTTTATTGTGTGCGAAGTATGGTTTTTCAAAATAACCGTTGAGGTCGCAGTAAATAAATTTTCCTAAATAAAAGGTTCGATATCAATAAAGGTTAAAAATTTACTTTGTAATGTATTACGTTTCCTGAGGATATAATGCCTTTTATAACTTCGCATGACTTTTATTTCAGACTCGCCTCGTATATAATTTCCGTTAATTAAATATATAAATATCTACTTCTATCTGGTTCACCCTTTGTATTTATTTAAATAATATGTTTAAGCGAACAAATATATATTTTTACCATTTAATTTAAAGTGCAGTGAATGTACTTTTATTACAGAATACGTTTACAATCTAAAATATTTATTTTTAAAAGTTATAAAATTTATGAATACATCGTAAGACAACTTTCCTGCTTTAAATACTTAAAAGTTGAAATCACGTACATAGTTGTTACAAAAACATCATAAACGCAATGCCCTTTTATCATTTTTTAGCCAACTCCGCCGATAACCAGTCAAGCCCTTCGTATAGTCCATTACCTTGAGTGGCGCACGCTGCTTGAATATACCACTTTAATATAAAATAATATATTATTAGTCTTATCCAACAAATTTATTCGCAATTTAACTTACATGTCGATTTCGAAGCTGATTAAGTCTTAGTTTATCGGTTAATTCAGCGGCGCTCATAGCATTTGGTAAATCTTGCTTATTGGCAAATACCAGCAATACTGCATCACGCAATTCATCTTCTTGCAACTGTTATAAATAAATTAAATAAATTTTACTTAGTGCAAGTAAAGAACTCACCATATTTTGTAGTTCTTTTTCTGCTTCGTTTATGCGGTCGCGATCGTTTGAGTCAACAACGAAAATTAAACCTTGGGTGTTTTGAAAGTAGTGGCGCCATAGTGGTCTTATTTTGTCCTGACCACCAACATCCCAAACAGTGAAACAAATATTTTTATATTCAACAGTCTCAACGTTAAATCCAATAGTTGGAATGGTTGTGACAATCTCTCCGAGTTTCAGTTTATAGAGGATAGTTGTTTTACCAGCAGCATCTAACCCAACTGATAACATGTGTATGAATAAATTCATTAAATCAATATATGAATAACTACATAAGAGACAAATTGTAATTAAAAGCCTTCCAGAAGAGTACCTCATAAAAGTACAATAGTGTATACATATATGCGTACAAATGGATGAATATAGAACTAAGCCTTACCCATCAAAATACGCATTTGCTTCTTCCCAAAAAGACGTGTCAGCAAACTTGAAATAGTTAAACCCATTGCAGCAGATCTATTTAAAGATGTGAAATATTTTTAAAACTAATTCGGAATGAAGATTTTATGGACGTCACAGCTATTACAGTAGTAATATGCGGTGTTTTATCAGCTAATTTTATTACAAATCACACATATACCCAGCCTTCTATTATGTTATCGACGTGTAGTTATGTTCTACTTTAAGAAAAATTTCAATATGGCAGTCATGACAAGTATGATAATAAAGGCTGATCCACATACAACATAATTCGATTTGCTTGACAGATGAAACTCTGGCAGAGCGGAGCAAAGCGAGGACATGGCACAAGGAAATATTTTTATTAATAACTTTGAAAAACATTACAAAATTTAAATTTACCAATATGAAAAAAATTGTAGTGTGTACTTGTCTGAGAAATTTATATATTTGTAATTCATTACAGAATTGAGGAACCGTAAATATTAAGATAACATTGTACGAAATCCTCTCAATATGTAGATAAATGCGTTTGCTAACAAAGCTGCATGAAGGAGCATTGAACAACTTATGTTATCAATAAATTTTCATTAAAAGAGTAAATTTGTGTGTTAAAAACATGAAAAAATATTGTATATATTTATTACATATTGAAACTAAATCTTGCCAACATAAGTGTAAATGTACAAAAATATATATTTGCACAACTCTTTGTTAGTCAAAAAATGACCAAAGTTCCTCCAAAACCCAAAATAGGAAGCTTTTCACGGAAGTGGCATGGTTGGAGCGCTCATACAAGATAAAGAGTTTCGTATCATGTTACTCTTGCCTCAACTACCCTTTAAGTGTAATTACTCATATAAATATATATTTCTAACACATGTACACGTATGTGTCAAAACGCAACTCTGAAGAGAGGCGAGAGCAAACTTTTGTGTGAACCAACTTTAATTGCCAGATTACAGAAACTTACTTGCAAAGTGTAGATTTAGTTTTGACAAAGAAGAGTTTTTCCCTGCTTACGTTATTATAATCAATTGAAAAGAATGTACCATATAAAGGAAGGTGAAAATTTCGAAATAATTAAGAAAATTTATGTAAATTAAAGGGAGGTCAACGTCCGCAAAGAAATAAAACTTGCTTCAACTTCACGTCTGTTTACGATTTGAGCTCACAGCCGTGATCACCTAACCGATTTCCATTCAGCTGTCATTCGTAGCTATATTTCACTAAAAAGCGTCAAAGTTGATCTGTCACTCAACGCGGCACAAACGTTCTATCTAACTTCGTTTTTAAGCCCAGACTGCATAACCGGTTACCCGTATGCCCAGAAGCAATTTTGAACGGATATGCATAGCAATAGAACCACTACTTTTAAAAATTCAGTAATATATATGGTAAGTATATGAAAATAATGTACTTTGTAAAAATGTTCTAATTATTACTGTCACGCCGCGGTAGCCGAGTGGTTAGCATTGCGTACTGACATTCGGAAAGCTCGGGTTCAAAACCCGGTTTCACCAACATCCAAAAAATTAATTTAAATAAAAA
Organism: Ceratitis rosa; assembly: GCA_037013455.1. Lineage (NCBI taxonomy): Eukaryota > Metazoa > Arthropoda > Insecta > Diptera > Tephritidae > Ceratitis > Ceratitis rosa. The sequence goes on from JAWMAG010000041.1 coordinate 142,946, forward strand.
ATTAAGCTAAATTTTCTAATTGCGGTCACCCGTCGGCAGGGAATGTCCACCCCTCCGATTGTATTTCGAGTATGAAATAAAGGCTCCTCGTAAAAAAACCATCAGCCGTTCGGAGACGGCTTAGTATAAACTGCAGGTCCCTCTACGAGAATCGAGAACATTACGCAACAAAGATTCCAGAGATATGCGTGGACAGTTAACAGGTATAGGATTAGGGGCTCAAGAATTTATCAGCGGTGAGGCATGCCTGTCGTAAGAGACGACTGAAATCCAATAGTTCCCGCGACAGTCGGGTCTTTATACCGGAACGACCCGGATATTTTTATCCGGCCAAGGACTGTCACCCCCGCAACATTACCCAAAAACTACTTTGGGGAATATTTTTGCGGTTACAACACAACAACAACAACAGCGTCAGACACCGCTGGTGTACTGTTCATTAGATAACTTGTTGGTGGTAATACCGGTGTGATGTAAGATTGGTAAACTGTGTGTTTACAATGTTATCTTCGATAAAGAAGCTGTAAAACCAATTTTTCTTTTATTGTTTTTGCAATACATCAGAATAATATGCTACTCAAAGGCAAATATTTCTTTGTATAATTAATAAGTTCGTTTATCATACTTTCAATGATATAAAAAATAATTACATTTTATCATGACAATGTGTAATTATCATAAATACATACATAAGCTGATATCTTTATAAATAACAATATTTTATTCTTAAAACAAATATATATCTGCTACAATTACTTTTTGTCTCTTGATGATCTCTAATTCAATACAATGTCTTTGATTTTGTAAATATTGCAGGCTTAAAGTATTAAACTATTATAAGTTATATTCCCATTTTTAACAGCAATAAATGAAACATAACTCATTTAATATTACAATGCTTTAACATTTAAAGATTTAGAATTAAAAAAGTAACATATGTATATTCAACAAACCATCTACAATTTTGTTGTTAAAATGACCGCGGCATTGTTTACCCAATCTAAATACTACTATTAAAGGCAAAAAATGCTGCTGCACAATTTATGTACGTAAACTTCTAAAGATACATAAAAAAAAAGAAATCTATATATTGCGCTGCATTTAAAATACTTCTGGACGGAATCAATTCCAATATTTTATACTGCATAGGTTAAGGTGGTTCTAATTTGTATTTCAAATTAAAACTAAATACAATTTTTACAAAATAAAAATAAACAAAGAGCTCGCGTATTTTCAAGACTATTTAGTAGAAATCGTAAATGCGTTAAAGCACAGCCTCAATATTTATATTTTGTGCCAATTTTGTTTATATAGACACTCTACACAATTGCTGAATGTTATTAAATAAAATTTTACTTTTATAATTCACAAACAAGGCACTGGTTTTGTGAGTTATTTGCCTCAGTTGCATTATTTTTAAAATACATCTATACGACTGTATGTATATATGTATAAATGTTCTACAATATACATAAATATATTTATAATTTTTTTTCTTTTATCGTCTTAAAAAGCTTTTGAAGATTTACAATATGAATTCTCTCAAAGAACTTCATTTTCTTCTTTTTTTTTTTGATAAAAAACAACGAAACTATAAACTTGGTTCAAAATTGTTTCATATAGAGCAGGATAATTATAAATTGATCACAACTGCCAAATAGTGTCTAATATTTTGATATGTTTATATATACATAAATACCTACAAATATGAGATGAAAATAAGGAATTGATTATACTGGGGAAGTGTAAATGAAATTGATGCTGCAAAAATGCTAATAAAAGTGAGAATTGGAAATTTATAAATTTTTTCAAAAGTTCATGCAGAAAGTATATTAATTCCAAATGTTGGTTACGGATGGAAACTGAGGCAAAATTTTCGGGAAGACAAGAAGCAAAAGGCTTCGCCAATTTTAAGTCCCATAGATAACCAGTTGGTAAAATTAAAACAGACATAAAATCCAAATTATGTGCTTGTCCAATAAAGTGTACAACATTTAAGATATAGAACACAATCAAAAAGAATTTTCAATGACCGCGCAGTGGAAATGGCTGACACTGCTCTCAAATATAATATGCAATTTTTTCAATATTAACAGTATTTTATAATATAATGTAATATATCTCATTATCAACATTTTCATTTCAATTTATACTTTCTAGCATGGTCTTATTGTGTTTTGAAAGGTGTACTAATGAAAACTTAAACCCTAAAGTTTTTATTTACAATACATATCGGTATAAAACTACTTATCACTAAACAAGTATTGTAATACATTAAATTACACTTAAATATGATAATTTTATTTCACATTATAACTTGACAGGAGAAAAATAATTTTAAAATTTAACACTTATGGAAGACTATTTAAACTTTTGCGTATTACTTCCGTTTTAAGTTAAAACAAATAAGATCTCTATGTATGTCTTCTACAGTGAAATGATTAATCTTTGAAAGCTTTAGTAGTTACGCTTTTGGAGCACAAATATCTTAAAAGTGGAATTTAGCTCACACACAGTAAAGATCTACTTGTTTGATATACAAATATAATATATATTTTGTGCTTAAATTTCACACTTCTGTGCTGTGAGTTTGAATACGAACTTTTTTTACACTATTACTACGCTGCATGGGTGGTGAGCTACCCGATCCAGAAAAACCAGGGTTTTGTATGCCTAAAGACGGATCACGCGGTGGTCTGGGTTTCTTTAAGCTAGAACGAAGAGGAGAGCGAGTGACTGATTCCACTGTCGAACCATTCGAAACGCTAGTCATTGTCGTGGACATAGATGCTACACTACCACCGTTTCGTATTCCACTGTAAGGCCTCCCAGATGCATCAGTAACGGATACCCCTGAAGCATAAATCAATAACACAATTTTTTTCCTCTCAAAACATATGTTAATTGGGTTTACCGTTCCTTGATCGTGGTTCTTTGTAGCCAGGATTGTTGAATGTTGTGGCACTAGCTGGTGAGGAAGCGTCCACAATCATTGTGGGATCTCCACCCGTCCGCCGGGAGAACAGGACATCATAGAGAGCAACAAGAAATAGTCCAATAGTTAATGCAATAACTACAATCTAGAAATAAATACGTTAAGATAAACATTCAGGATAATTTTGGAAGTTTTTTCAAATAAAGTTTTTACCTGTAAATAAAATGATACACCGCGAGATATTTTAAATCCATACTTTTCGGAATCATCAATTTGCAAAGCAAAAATTATTGTTGCAATGGTCGCCAACAAACCTTAAAAATAGAAAATGAGAAAATAAAACAAATTATATGTAATTGTTCACAAAATTTTAAAATCGGTAACTACCTGCAATCAATGCCAGGATCATTTTAAATATTACTAAGGTGGTGTAACGCATCACAACTTTTTCTCCAGAGGATATCATCGCAATTTGAATAATAGATAGAATACAGAAAATTCCCAGAACAGCTGAACTTATAATGGCTAAAAGTCCACTCACATTAACAGCCGCTAAAAGAAAAATTACAATAAAATAAAATCGAAGTTAAAAGGAGATACATATATACTTACTGGAAAGCCGAAATTTTGAAACATCATTTCCACATTTTTCTCGGTTATAGGTTAACTGCTTGCACACTTTAAAAGGGCCGAAATACCCTCGATCAAAATCGTATCCACCTGAAATATTGTTAATATGTTCTCAAATATAATAAAATCATATATATATACCTGTCGGGCTATCATAGTAGCCCCAAATAGGTATTCCTATAGCTGCTGAAGCTAATGCAAAGCAAAGAAATCCCAGACAAGTTACTCCTGCAGCGTAGAGGGCATTTCGTGATCTGGCCATATTTTACTTATTTGCATAGTACGTATCTAGTTACATTGTCTTGATGAGCTTTACAAACTATCAAATTGATATCTGAACTCCACCATTTAACAATTCCTGAAAAGTTTGAGAAGAAAGAAAAAATTATGAACCTTTAAAAATATGGCATCAAAGAAATGAATGTAGACATGAAATGCAAATGTGAAATTGTTAGACAATTTGCTTGTTTAATTTTGTAATGTTGTAGAAATATAAATGGCGTTAATAAGGGTTTTCAACAAATTAATGCTCCCATACATAAAGCCAGTAGCAATTTAGAGTTTTCTAAAGAGTGAATATCCAAGTTTTGGATTGGCCAGTTGAAGTCCGGACCAAATTATGACAGATAAATCTATGTATAAGGTTTAATCTCAGTATTCTGTATGTTACTATTAATCATGAAAGGCACATAATTTACTAATTAAAATGTAAAAATATCAGTGCTTTTTGTGAACGGATAAAACATTATTTGGTAAAAAAGTAAGAAAGCATAAGATACACACATATACATTTATGCAATATATATATATATATATATATATTTGACATTATTTGAAATTCGATGAGGGGAAGCTTTAGTTTGGCCAATACTGTATATAGTTTTGTATGAACATTGTTATGGCTCACCCAATTTTTGATTTACCTATTACCATGGAAACAATCAACAGGGAAATCTACATATTGTGTGTATATTTAAATTAGTATTTACAAAAATTAAGGAAAGCCTAGTGAACGAATGCTATCAACTATTGGTAAATATTCATTCCACAATGCCGATAGAAACAAATCTTTTTTACGTATATGAAAAGTGTGGAGAACACATTTCTTCTGCCCACTCGTGCTCCCTTCAGATCTCTTTGCAAAAAGCTACCAGCCGACCTTGACCATTATGAACCCCCTTAATCGATCATATATAAATGATCGATCTAAAGGTGGTGTCAGATGTTTCCTTGATGAAGCGAAGACGCGAAATTATTGAAAAGGTGTCTCTCAGTGCAATGGCTGGAGTCATCTTAAGACTTGGACTGGACCACATACATACATGCTGCAAGATCCAAACTGCACCTGAACTGCGAATTGAAGCGAAGACAATTGAGGCCTTGCTGCTCCCGCCCTTCACACACCATCACATCAGCATGGTTTTCGAAAATTGTAACGCACAACAAACCGGGAAAAAGATGAAGAGCTACAAGCATATCAGAACAACGTCCTAAAGACAAGAACCTCCTGATATCACTGGAGCATCACTCGCACTGTGAAACGTCTATGTTACGAATTAAGGAGCATAATGTTATGTTGTGCAAACAATATCTACTGGGACGTTACCTTCGGGACCATACTCAACGTATGTCCTAAACTCAATAACACTGTTAAGTGTAAAAAAACGTTGAGTGTAATAAATAAATAGCAAATTGATATAGTGTATTTTCAATAGTAGATATTAAGTGGTTAAAACAGTGACACATCTGTGATCTGCTTCTTTCGTTTGATACCCATTTTGTCAACGAAATCAGAAGTACGGTAACTAAACAATTAACGGAAATTCAACTTTAAAGCCTAATTTACATGAAACCTGCCTCGCTCTGGTTGACAGATGAAACTCTGAGTACAGAGTGAAGAAAACCGAGTCTATACCCCAACGAAAGGTTGAAAATTACACGATCTTTTCGATTTTTGATACGTAGCATTCTTCTAAAACGATATAAAATTTAGATTTACCATAATAAAATAAAATAAAATAACACAATAAATTTTTACTACTTTGTGTAATTTTTCTAATTGCGATCGCCCATCGAGTGTATTTCTGAATAAATTAAAGTGCTTAAATGTTTGGCAAAGTTTTGCAACACCTCACTTCGCCACGACTCAATTATTTTCTTGTGTACTTATCATACAAATACATGTTTCAACCATATTTATCAAATCAGCTCTAAGTAGAAGCGAGGAAAGACTCTATGTGAATCCGGTTTTAGTGTCAAAAATTTCAAGTGAAACTACCTTATATAATTTTGTGTCATGACTAAGACTAAAGAATGTTTTCTTTTACAAGTTTTCGGAAAATGAAGTCATTTTCTAATAAGCGTTAGTAAAAAGTTTTAGTTAAAAGTTCGGGATGGTTAAAGAACACAGATAAGTTATTCTTAGTTTCAATGGAATACGCCCCTACAAGTATATTTTGATCTCACCTTATTCCGCTCAAATTAAGAATTGGTACAAAGCTCGGCTCTAAACAATGTGAGCTCAAAGAAGGGAAATAAAACACATTTTCGAAATCAATGCATTTTCTCCGCTCTTCAATGAAATTGTATGCATTTATGCAAATGCCTGAGATTAATAGTGATGTTCCGATACCACTTTGTGCTCGTGCTTGTTATTTCTCATTGACAATTACTTACAAACTCTTGCTTTAGAAAAAGCTTGTGTATAAATTCGGTTTGGACGAGTGATGATAGCTTTGTTCGGTGAGACATGTCAGTAAAAATTACCCAGTAACGAAATATCAAAATTGCGCTCTCTCGATGCAAATTTTTCTGGCTTTTGCCTCACCGAACGCGATTCAGTAACAATTCATATTACCCATTAATTCACCGAACAGAGTTAATACGTGTAAAAATAAATGATTTACCATTGCTTTCGTTTTGGGAGAAACATTGTGAGAGTTAATGCTTATAAAAGATACTTGATTCCATCCAAGTACATGTATACAAGTATCAGTTTCAGCGGAAGAACTAAGTCGTAATTTTAACAAAATATATCTAGTAAGTAAATTAATATATGTATGTGGATATGCACATATGTATATATGTATATACTGTGAAACCAATACAATTTTTTTTGTATAGATGTGCAAATTTTCATACAGTATGCAGTCTTAAACAGCTGTTGAACAAACTTCATGGATATCTCCAGTATTAAAGCATTCCAAAAGCCAATTTGCAGTTTTTATAAGCATACATAAATATTTATGTAGGTAGGTAAATAGGTATGTTGAACAATGTTTACATCTGACACATTCGTAATGAAATATACATATGTAAGTGCATGTATGAATGTAGGCTTTTGTATTCTCTGAATACACGCGCTTGTATTAGTTTTACCTGAATTCCGAAACACGTTCCGTCGTCTAAGTAGAATGCAAAAGCAAAAATGATGCACAAACCCCCTCAACCGTATGTATTTTAACCCACCAGATAGGTAAATCATTGTTATATACCTTTGTGCAGTTTTGGTCTAAATATGTACACAACATACATACATATGCATGTGGCACTTTTGTACTTACTGAATTTTTACCATTTTCTGAGGTTCCCCACTAAAATAGTTTATTCATTAGTTACGTACTTCTTTTTTCATTTTTACAAACTTTTTGTTTTACATTTATTCTGTATTTTATTAACTTATACGATTATTAATAATCAATATTTTAAAACACTGGATAAGACACGTTTTTAATGCTTTCGAAGCTAATATAAATATAAATATTATTTCACACACCACTCTGAAATATATTTAAAGTTACTTTAAAAGCCTTTTACACAGTTCTTCTTCTTAAAATTATATATTATTATAGTATTACACTTATATATATGTCAACATGAATTTAATATACGAGGCTTTTGTATATTACATTCCGCATTAAATATATTTTCCTATGTTAATTCGTCACGCACCTTTCTAAACCGATCACATACATACTATACGATATAATATCAATCTAAAAGCTACTGAACCACTGAACGGAGCTAAAAATTTCAAAAGTTTACTCTGTCATTTGTTACTTTAAAGCGCTACAAAAAAATCCCATAGGAACGAAACAAAAAGAGAACGGCAGGCATTTCAAGTAACGCTTAAGTGGTTGTAGTTAAAGCAAAGAATGTAGCCATTCTCTTCTTAAAGTTTACATATTGGTGGGAAAGTACCAATAATAATAATAACTAAACAGAACCTTGCAGAGATGCATGCGAAAAATCGTTAGGTATATAAGAGCGGCAGCCAGCAGCGCAGCATATTTAGTTAAATATAGAATTCGGTAGTAACAACATTGATGTAAAGTGAAGGAGAGTAAACATGTGTTTATAGAGAATTGTTTTGTTAGTAAACTGTGTCTTTACAATCAAAAACCTGAAAATTTTTGGGATTTATTTAACAATTTAATATTCGAACTCTAAAAATTTGGGATATAATCAAGACTCATTTGGGGAAATCGGGTGAAAATATTTTATCTAAACGCCTCAGTTAGAACAGAATGAAGATGTCAAAATACCGTTGGCTACAACGGTGCCCGTGTAATTAGCTGCATAACTATTATAGTGAAAATGTCACCGACTGCAATATGCATACATATTTTTATTATTAATTATGTATGTACAATTTATTATATTCATGTTGCAATACGAGGAGAAATTAGGTTATTTATGGATGTTGCTTTTAAATTATACAAGTTCTTATGTTTCTGTACCGTTGGTCGCGTGGCCGGCAGTCGTGTTTTCACTGTTTCGTTCGTACATATATTTTAGTTTTGGCAGATCATAGCCCTTAACAAGGAATGTAAAATATTTAAATTAAAAAAAATAGTTCTCTATATATTTTATTTTTGACAGCTCAGAGCCCTTAACAAGGAATGTAAAATATTAAAATTAAAAAAAAAATAGTTCTCTGCTCGCAGTTCGTTGCGTTCTTGCTAGGTGAAGTCAATATGAGATTTTTACAACAGAGAAAGGATTCTATAGAACACTAACACTTCTTTGTCTGTCACGCTGAGCTAGCTTCAGCGAAAACTAGCAATCTCGTTGCTTTCATAATGTACACAAAATGGTTCAAACATTTGTGGAAGTGAAGATAAGAGCCTTATAGTAGCGGTATTAAAATGGGCATATTGGCCTAAGTACGTAAGCCGTATGAATTCCACTCAAATTAAAAACGGCCAAAATTTTTTTTATTTGAAAGAAGTCACAAATCCGATTTGAAAAATTTTTTTTTTTAGTTAAATGAAAAAAGTTGAATTCGCTGCCCTAGTTAATCTACCTTGTTAAATTCGCCTTGAGTAAAGCAAACAAATAATACAATATAATAACAAGCAACAACGGTATAAAAATTGTACAAAAAATGTTTGTAGTAAATGGAAAATACAATTAAACATAAATTTCTACCCATTGCTACTTCTTTCTTTTCATTTACTAGTTCTTTAATTGCAACCCTGCCTTTTGACCCTGCTTCGATAAGGGGTGACAACTTTTTATTTACATGGCGCTCTCATAAGATATGTTGCCAAGGACGGAAGGTATGTAAGATGGGTAGTTGCAGCATAAGTAGTGGTATAACAGTAGATCACAAAAACGACCACTGTATTTTCAATTTATTCCACTCCCATGCTTACGTAAGTAATATCCACTTCTGTTGTTGTTCTGTAACCGCAAAATTTTCCCTGAATTGCTTTTCGGGGAATATAGCATGGGTGAAAGTCCTTAGCCTTGGACTATCCTTTCGTCAAATCGCATATCGGGACGATATTTGAAAGGACCTAAGACATCTCTTGAAGTTTGACAACGAAGAGATTCGTTGGAAGAGATTCTTATAATGTAAAAGCTTGCTGCTGGATTGTGGTTTGCAAAACTATTTAATATATTTACATACATATTTTCTTTGGTAATGCCTTAAGTATGGGTACAACTTTTATTTTTTTTCCATAAAATCTATTACAATTACTTCTTCGCCTTGTGTGGTGTGGTCGTTATTGGGTTGTGAAAAAGCGCAGTAGATTAATTTTAAATACAGTATAGTTCAGACACTGATAAAGGGTATAAAAGCTTACACAGCTGTTTATCGGTATTCAGTCTATTTCTCGCGCCGGAACTTTCATTATAGTGCAGATTGATTATAGTTTGCTGAAAGGAACTTTGTTATTTTAATTATATAAAGAATCAGTAGATCACTAATTGATTAAGGATAAAATGTCAGTTCCAGATGTAGTGCTCAATAATGGAAAGAAAATTCCTATTATTGGTTTAGGAACTTGGGGCGTAAGTATTACAAAAATATACATATGTGTGTATTAATCTGGTATAAATTCCTTAATAGTTTAATCAAAATGGGGTATAAATTGCATCAATGTAAGTTAAGTGCTAACTAAGTTTATTATATGTATGTTGGTATGTTTGTATTTAATGCGATAATTTTTTGTTATTGTGTTGCTAAATACTTATGCACAAAAGTTAGAACTGGTTGGGTAGTGAAATAATTTTAATATATGTATATATACATATATATATATGTATATTAAGAAGGGGTCTTCTTTTTTTATCATAATATACCATATAACATGTTATTGGTGTGTATAAAAGCTTACACAGCTGTTTATCGGTATTCAGTCTATTTCTCGCGCCGGAACTTTCATTATAGTGAAGATTGATTATAATTTGCTGAAAAGAACTGTGTTATTTTAATTATTAAAGAATCAGTAAACCACTAACTGATTAAGAACAAAATGTCGGTTCCAGATGTATTGCTCAATAATGGAAAGAAAATTCCTATTATTGGTTTAGGAACTTGGGGCGTAAGTATTACAAAAATATATATATGTGTGTATTAATCTTGTATAAATTCCTTAATAGTTTAATCAAAATGGGGTATAATGTAAGTTAAGTGCTAACTAAGTTTATTACATGTATTAAGGTATGCATGTTTGCATTTGAGGCGATAAATTTTTGTCATTGTGTTGCTAAATACTTATTCGCAAAAGTTAGAACTGGTTGGGTAGTGTAATAATTTATAATATATGTACATAAGCGTATATATGTATATTAAGAAGAGGTCTTCTTCTTTTTATATGTATGTAAATTAATATTACCATAATAAACATGAAACTTGGGACCAAAAGCATTGTACCATATTTGGGTATGAGATACAAATCAATTCATTAAATTTATTGATATGGGTTTATTATGATTTACTTCAGAGCTGTTAAGAAAAATGGATCCAATACTTATATTTACGGCATATTTTTTCTTATGTTTCTAGTCAGTCCGATCCCTATAGTTAGTTTGAAGTTCATATTTATATACTTATGACAGCAGATTTATGTCCAATGATAGGAACATATGTACATATTCACTAACATGAGAAATATAAGAAAATCGTTGATAAAATAATCAAATCACGCGGAGGGAGAATGTTCTAGTAGAATGACTACAAAAAAACTTTGTACATATTCGCAAATGTACGTAAGAATCTCCGAAGAAATAGGTGGAAACATTCATCATTGTAGATAGAGATAATAATTTTACTTAAAAACAGATGAAGAGCACTATCAGATTGCCTTTCGTACATTATTTCACTGTACCTAACAATTTTTTTAATGTCATTCTGATAAAGAGTGAATCTGTTGTTGCCTTTGAAAATGAAAGAGCGGTTTATTTGATTGCAAACACATTTTAAATGTTCATTTATTTATTCAATGTTTGATTCAAATTTATTTATTTTTATTCATATTTTACCATGAAAACCTGACTTATATGATGATGACTCTTCTATATAACTTTATTTAGGGCATATTAATAATTAATAATAAAAAAATCGATTATAAACTCCCAAATGTACATTTGGTAAAAATTGTAATCAAACTTAATCTTATAAACGTAGTATACGATTTGATTTAAATGATGTATTGTGCTCACGTCACGTTGGGCAGAAGTATCCACTAATAAGTCAATAAGTCATTATTGTTGTAATGATTTTTCTTTCCGTTATTAGCTATTTTGTGTGATTTTTTGCATTAGCCAAACATTTTTCAGTAGCTTATGAAAAAATATTATATGTTATACAAAAAATTTTACGTGTTGTAGTTATTGACTGGTGGCACCTGCATATTATTTATATAAATATAAGATTTTTATAAATTCTAAGTTTTATTCAAATCTATGTACAATTATTTCTTATATAAAATTATTTCTTTTTATAGAGTCCCAAAGGGGAAGTTGTTCGAGCTGTTAAAGATGCTATCGACGTTGGATATCGTCATATTGATTGCGCACACGTATATCAAAATGAAGATGAAGTGGGTGAGGGCATTGAAGCAAAAATAAATGAAGGTGTTCTGAAGCGGTTGGTGACTACTTTCAAAAAACAAAATAAAAATTTCGCTTATAGTTGTCTTTAAATTTGCAGCGAAGAATTATTTGTCACCAGCAAGTTGTGGAATACCTTCCACAACCCAGAATTAGTGCGCGGAGCTCTGGAAACTACTTTAAAGAATTTGCGTTTGGATTACCTTGATTTGTACTTGATTCATTGGCCTATGGGCTATAAAGAGGGTGGACCTTTATTCCCAAATGATGATATCGGTAACGTGCTTTATTCCGATGTAGACTACGTTGACACGTGGAAGGCAATGGAGAAACTTGTAGAGGATGGTCTCGTTAAATCCATCGGCGTTTCAAATTTTAACAAACGTCAGATTGAGCGTGTACTTGAGGTCGCTGTTATCCCTCCAGTTACAAATCAAATTGAATGTCACCCATATTTGACACAAGAAAAGTTGATCGAATTTTGTAAATCGAAAAACATAACCATTACTGCTTATAGTCCTTTAGGTTCGCCTAATCGTCCGTGGGCAAAGCCAGAAGATCCAATTTTATTAGAAGATGTTAAAGTAAGACTTTATTAAAATATAATATGACTATTAACACGTACATTATTTTTTTAAGATTGTGGCGATTGCTAATAAGTATGGAAAAACTCCAGCGCAAATTCTCATTCGCTATCAAGTGCAGCGTGGAAATATAGTAATTCCAAAATCTGTAACCAAAAGCCGCATTGCGTCTAACTTTGACGTGTTCAATTTTGAATTAAGCACTGATGATATTGCAACCATCAATAGCTTTAATTGCAATGGCCGATTCGTTGCTTTGGATAAGTAAGTTTTAAATGAAAATATTACTTATCGACTTTAGTTGTTTATTTATCACTTCTTTCGTATTACCCTTTAAAACAGCGTTGCTGATCACGCGCAATATCCGTTTAAGGAAGAATTTTAAGATACAACAGTATAACAAAAGTATGAAAATTATTCATTTGCACAAAAAATGTTTACTATGGGCTTTAATTTTTGTGTTTGTAGTGTTTTCAGTATTTCAAGGTGCATATGCTTTTTTTTTTAAAAGCTAACACAAAAATAGTAATTAAACTATTATTATTGTATATTTGACGACACAATATCTTCCACTAAGCTATGCTGTCTTTTGGTACCACCTATTTTACTTTTTGCGACACTAATGTTTCTCCTCATTCCTTTTATCGCTTGATCCAAATTTTTTAATTTTTTACTTTTATGAAGCAATTATTGTATTGTTTTTGTATTTTCAGCCACCGGACACATCCACACCATCCATTCGCTAACGATGAGTACTAGACAATACATACATGTTTTACTTAACACACATATACTATAAACACAAAATCTACTTGTAGATTGTTCGAGTTGTTTTTAATTGAATTAATAAATATTCGCAAAATTACCACATTAAATTTCTTTTTTATAAGGAAAATGCATTATTATTATTGTTCAAAACAATTGATTCAGCAATACAGTAGGATTGAACTGCTTCCAACACACAACCGAATCCTATTGGTTTAATTGTATGGCTTCCATGTAATTTCTTTGGCGTTCTTTGTTTACACAACTTTTTATACAAATTTATAAGATTTTATATATCAGTGATGGAAAGTTGTTCGCTGCTAATTTCAACTAAAAGCACTGATTTCGAATGGTGCTAGAAATATAATTTTAGTATAATAACTAGGTCTACTACATCTATGCACCAACCGATCTCAGTCCTTTCAAATTGAACCTATAAATATTTAAAGATTATAGGTATCCTTAGTTGTAATTATATGTATATTTCCTCTTTAATTTGCATGTACTTAAGTTTCGATTTACTGCCTTCTTGCTAGTGCGATCGTTCTACATAAACTGTTCGGAGAAGAAATAAATCTTCACCTTAAATGTGTAATGCCTGTTACAGCTGAGATGCGCACAACAAAAGCAGATGTAACTGAATAAATAAAAAAATGTCATTTACCATGTCTAATATGATTGGATGGAAGCATCTTGAGTTACTTGTAGTATAACAATTTAGATTTTAACTATTTCTGATTTACTAACATTTTTGTATGTATGCATACGCAAGAGGCTGCATATGCAGATTAATGACACTATTATTATTGTTACCTTGTAGGTATGCTGGAATGGTATATACATACAACATGTACATGCATTCAAATGAATGCCCATCCTTCCCACTGCTTTGTGTTAAGTGTAACTTATACCTGATAGATATAATATTTACAACTATTCCAATGTTTTAGTGTTGACCAATGCCTTGCTCTTCTCCAACGTTCATAAGACAACAGAGGTTTCTTATTCTCTAAGTATTTCAACTGGTTACACAATTGCAATTCGCCCGGGAGCACCATATTTCCCGCAGTTTGTAATTTAATTCAAGCATGCGTCTCTTATGTACATACATACATATTAAAATACTCTGATATCGAGTTTCGCTGCTGTATTTTTTATGGTAAAAGTGTTGAGAGTTGTAAAAGAAAAGCATTTTTAACTTCTCATGAGGGTTTATGATTATTAAAGAGAAAAAATTATATTTAAAATTATGGACTAATTTTTAAAGGCAGAAAAAACATTACATGTTTTTGTGCCCTGTATTGATCATATGTAATATAATGTTAATAGTGAAGTGTGCCAGATACTGATGACCCATTAACACGGAGTTGTAAAGGGCTACATAAAATTTTTTTTTGGAACCAATGATTGTATTAAAATGTGTAGTATATGTAAGTATATATACATATCTGTAATGATCATTCTGATTGCACGAATGTCATTTTTATAATTTACTATGATGTTATCATATTCGTATTACACGAGACTTAAACCAAGTTTGCGAAATTATAACAGTTCTATAATGTTTGATTTATAATATACTGATTGCAAATAATAAAAACTTGTATGTATTGACAATAAATAATTTCAATAAAAATTATTTTTTTATAAATTATTTTGACTAAACATATATTTTATAGTTTATCACACTTTAAGTTAAGAGAGGATTAAAAGTCCTTCTGATTGTATCACTCAGGTTATCATTGTGAAGTTGCTGAGCTTGGATAAGGATATGAAACCATTTATTTCCTTTTAGCTGAAGAATAAAAATATACCCATGTTGAAGAAAGATCAACTCACAGAGAAACCTATTCCTAGACCTAGATATTCTTTCGGCAGCTAAATATACATATCTATTTTTTGTTGCAATATATCAACTAGTTGAAAAACTGATACAATTTAAAATTAACTGATTAGTGATTTATTTGATTCATTATTATTTTTTAAAAGTAGGTACACTATAATATATATAATATGTTTTGATTCGGCATTTTGATTTAGTTTTCTCCGTGTTAAAAACTAAGTTTCATCTCATCTACGAAAAAAAACCAATAGGTTACTAGTTGGGATTAATTTAAGACTAGAGACCAGTAGTTTACACCATGTATAAAAAGCAACAATACTTACATACATATATATATATATTCATAAATATGTAGTACATATAAAATATGCCTGCATCCAACGGCGCACTCAGTATAGGTATTTACATCCTGCGAAGCGGTTCAGCAGACGTCAAATTCATTGTGTTCGGTTAAAAACCTGACAGCAACAAAAATATGTACAAAGGAATTTCCAATTGACGACCATCGATTTGCTGTGAATACGACGACGTATAGAATTACATACCGTACACAGCGTTAAGCCCAGAAATTTTTCATCCTTCAAAATTGATAATAAATGAAGATACACGAATACATTAGTACAGATATAGGTAAAGGAGTGCAAGCCATAACTGATAGTTTATTCTTCATTGGATATGACAATCACGAACTTAATTGAAATTTTCATTTGTATTGCCAAGGTGAGTCTGAACGCGCGAGTGTTTAACCAGGTATTTGCATGTATGTATGTATGTATGTAGCAAATAAAAAAAATTCACAACTACTAGAAATCCTTATTAAATTTTGATACCCTTAATCCCTTATATAAATTATATTTTTGCTTCGAATCACAGCAACAGCAGCAAAGGCTGACTATGACACTGTAGTAGAAGCCGATAGCCTATCGGTTGAATTATTCTACCCTAGATGAATACAGTAAATATGGAAGTAAAACCAACTACAATTTCTTTGATTCGATTTTTTTCTAAAGCCATCTAATAGAAAATTTCCTGTCACTATTATATTTTTCAAAGGTTTTTGGAAGCGATCAAATAATTACCTCAAGCATTGCATATACATATGTATGGTATATGCAACTTTTTGTAATTCATTATATCGACACCGCTTTTTGTTAACATAAAGGTATAGAAAACCAGCTTGGATTGTATATGAAGAAATATATATAAATACATATATATATGTATATATATACCTAATAATTTTACACCTTCAATATTCCTAATAAAGTAGATTTTTTAGTGCAGACTATGTCGGTGGACGGCCGATAATTTCACTCTAGTGCCATCATATTTGCGAGCTACTTTTCTCGCTTAATTGTTCTTATTGAGGTATTAATATTATTTTCATATTTGTTGACAAATGATCACAAATGTTTTTCCTTGTTTGCCAATTGTTACTGGATTTACATCACCAATGAGAGACCCCCTTTTTGTTTACGACCTTTGCAAACGATTAAGGGATCACGATTTGAAGGCTTGAATTTGGTTGATGATGGTTTAGTTCCCTGTAAAATATACTACAGGGGGAGATACTCTGTTGCCGAGTCTTGGCGTTAATTTGCATCAAAGCGAAGCTCTTCAGCACGTCGGTGATACGCACTCAAGCCGCGACAGAAGAGATTTACGATGTGACCAAAGATGCTGTCTATGAGCGTCCAAAACGCACCTATGGATAATGATCACGATGTCAACGTCGTGATTGGCAATTTTAGCTTAATGGTGAGAAAGAAAGTTCGGCAATACAGTTGGAAAATACAGCTTCCATGACAAAACATCCAAAAAGTTGAGGCTGATCGACTCCGCCTGGGGTCGAGATACTTTTGTCTGCAGAAGATCGCAACGTTATCAAGAGCTAAAGAAAGAGACCGAAATTCATTAGAATAAAGAGTTTGAGAAGCTGAAAGACAGGGGTTATGCTCGAAAATTCTATGAAATATGAGGTTTCAAGTCCGGGCCATACTCATGTCGGAATCAAGGAGGTAATATGAAAACCGATTTCCAAGGAGGTAATCTGAAAGAACTCAAGGTTCGTGCATCGGCTTCTTTTCAGAATACGTTCGGACGAAAGCATTGGAATCTATATATGCTTTGCCCAATCCAAAAAGCGGGTTCATACAGTCTACGCCAAGTGTCGTTAGGTAAGCCTTGCCAAATTCGGTGCCAAACGAGTTTTCAGACATGATGACTATCTATCGCGTGATTTCTCCAGCTTGATGTATGAGATGATAATTAGAGCTGCAAAGCAAGGCAAGATAAAGTACAATTTTTTTAAAAGACCATGCAAATACCAACGTACCCATCGAATACATACAGCTCATCGTTCCATCGTCTATGGTATTCGCCGTTGACTATGCGCAAAGGACCATAAATCGTTCGCAAATCTTTTCTCTCGAATACTCTCAAGACCGACTCATCAGATGTTGACATCGTCCACGCCTCTGCGTCATATACTAGGACGCCTCTGCGTCATATAATAGGACGCCTCTGCGTCATATAATAGGAGCGACTTGTAAAGTTTTGTTTTTGTTCGCCGAGAAAGAACTTTATTTTTCAATTGCCTACTCAGCCCAAAGTATCATCTGTTGGCAAGAGTGATTCTGAGTTAGCTGACATTATTATGCGGGCTAGGTAATGTCGACTAAATGCATGGACGCACTGCAGCTCTAAAAGTATTCGACGCAGTCCCCGCTGGTGGAAACAGCGGAAGTAAAAGACCTTTACTCCGCTGGATTGATCAGATGGAGATAGTTTCACTAGCTATTTCCGATTGATGCCAACCTTCGAAAAGAATAACCGAATGGCGTGTTATTGTTGATTCGCAATTTTTCTCTATGTAATTGAAGTAAAATAGGTTGTTGAATTTATTTTCTGATGGTTACACGGCGAAATTGAAATTTTCGACGACGAGATGCGTTGACTGCAAGAAAAATTTCTGTGTGTGAAAACAGCTTAACATTCAATTCGAAGCTGAAAGAGCAGGACTCCACAAATTCATGTTATAGGAAAATTAAAAAAAAGTATGAATAGGTCAATTTCATTTCTTTGTTCCCTAAGTTTGTAATATATAATACATACATATGTACCTACAGACATATATACACTTATGTACAGGTGTATTCAAGTACGGAAGATTTGCTTCCAGCGCTAACAGTAGGATAAAATTTGCCTGTTGTAGTTAGAAGTTTGTGGAAGGTATGTACTGTAGACGAAAAGAAAATGAATGAAATGAGCGTCAATGTTATGACGCTCTAGTTACTCTTTCTTCTCTGGCTAGGTTTTCTTTCGTAAAAGTTGCGACAATCAGTGGGTTGGAATGCTTGGAGTATATATTGATAAGCACGTCTCACTATCGTTTCAGTTTATTAAAATGTGTGTCCTTGCATAAACGGCATTCGATGGCTAATACGCGGCAATTTAATACAAGAGAATATAAAGTACATATGTATTCGCAGTGATGGTTTCTCGTTTGGTTCAGTAAACGGAACGTCGTGTATTGTAAAATTGAAATTTATTTTCCGGTGCAATAAAGTTGAAGAAAAGTGCGTAATATTGTAATTTACATAGCAGAAGTGTTGTTTGTGGTTTTAAATAAAAAATTAAGGAAGGTATTCCTTAAACATGTAATCAAATATTGACATACATATGGGTGCATATATTGTGCAAATATGTGCACGATTTCCTCATGTTTTTAAATAATTTGGAAGTGCTTGTGCAAATGGTAATTTTACGTTTAAAATAAAAAATTAGAAATGTATATCAACAATTGTCGATATAATATAATGTAGTGATTCCATTTACAATACTCAAGTAGATTGAATACGTAAATGATCACATTCTGTTAAATGTCATCAGGTGAATGGGATTTACGTGCTCTTAAAGCACTTGAAAAAGAAGAACAAAGAGAATTTCTTGCCTTAAGTCAAAAGAATTTATTCGAACCTCCGTCTCCGCCAACAAGAGACCGATTATTGCAACAAACCCAACAACTGAAACTGCAACAGCAGCAACCGAAATTAACATATGCCCAATTATATCCTCATACGCTGAAACTTCCTACCATTAATGAATGCAACTTAATTCTGGCAGCTCGAAAAAGGAGATTGCAACAACAGGATACTCCAAAAAGTGGCGCTGGAAGGAGACATTTGAAATTTACACGCGCCCTGTCTCTTTCTGCAAATTCATTAACCACACGTTCTAATGGGAAT
Organism: Ceratitis rosa; assembly: GCA_037013455.1. NCBI lineage: Eukaryota > Metazoa > Arthropoda > Insecta > Diptera > Tephritidae > Ceratitis > Ceratitis rosa. The sequence goes on from JAWMAG010000041.1 coordinate 162,293, forward strand.
CGAAAAAATGCCGTTTTTTCAAAAATTAGGGGCAAAACACCTCAAACTAGTAATTCCAGCTCACTATCGCATCTTTACAATGTTTCGCCTTTCTATACGCCACCACCTATTAGGCGATGCGAAACCTTCCATCATACACAACCCACACGTAAGACTATCAAAACTTATCAGCAATTGGAAAAGCAAAAATTGGATAGCAGAAGAGAAGGGCAAATGATGCTAAAACGAGTAATCGGCAAAAATGAAAGCCTCTGGAAATACGGTGCTAACTCCACAGCTGCTTCAATTATTGGACAGCGCAAAAATTTCCACTCCTCCTTAGCTGAAGCTGAGTCCAATACATCAGATGAGCTCGGTTCAGAAGTAACATCAAACAATATAACCAACTCAGATCACTCTGAACCTTTTCCGATATCCTATGCCGATTGCGATGATAGTGCAACTGAGGCAGGATCTTGTACGGTTCCATTGACAACTGATTCAGTTGAAATGATACGCCTTATGTTATCAGCGGCAACGGCGGCTATATCTACCCATCCGAAGCCTACATCATCAGCCCAATATATTTCAAAAGAAGCAGATTATTTACTTAATGAACGACCTTTGCACATAGTCTCATTAATGAATACGGCAACTACAAGCGGGACGGTTGGCAGAAATATGTCAAACGCTGCCCTTAATTCTCCACCACTATCCATAGCTAATATAAACGATGACAAGAGTATACGACAAACTGACTATGGCAGCACACATCGTACATTATCATCACGTTATCCCCTAGAATTATCTGCGTCATCATTCACACCTACAGAGGAAACTGTTGCTTATAAAGCTTTTCATGAACAGCAGAGAAGCAAAAGCCTCTCATACAATAGTGTACGGAGCAAAAATACAATGCGGCGTGGCAACAGCTTAACAGATGAAACATCTGTTAATGACAGTAGCAGTAACTGTAATAGCACCAAAAGCAATTGTCCTCAAGCGACAAAAACAGCAGCCGCAAAAAGTTTAAACTTTGGCAAAATATATAAGACTAACTCATTGGATATAAGTACTGACTTGTACAATGAGGAGGGTAACGACATACTACGGAGATCCACCTTTCTTAACAACCCCATTGTTCAAGAAGTGAAAGTAACAGCAACAGAGTTAAAAAAAGGTGTCAGCGCTCAAACTAGATCAACAATCGATAAAAAAGGAATTATTAATGCAAACTTAATGAAAAATAAATCTTCTAAACATATCCAGCACTTACTTTTACATACTACACAGAAGTCGCAACCATCTCATTCATCGGCGTTTAGTCGAGAAATGACCCCCTTAAACAATGATAGCAATTGTATTAAAATGAACGTTTTAGTAGAAAGTGATAAAGCGAAAGTCTCAGCATTTGCGTTACTGCATCAGCAACTCATCGATAACGAACTTGAACAGCATATAAAACATTGTTCGTGCTCATGCAATCATATGGGTTACGGCAATTCTATGGATTATCAGGTAATCAAAATATGAAAATTTTTAATTTCGTGATGTGAAATACACGTAAAATAGGGGAAAAATTAAGTAAGTAGGCACTCAATTAATGTGAAGTTTGAGGTTTAACTAAAAGTATTTAGATAGAAAACAGTATTGAGTAGAGCTTATTTGTTTCTGTATCAATTCATTCATGTATAAATATGAATATAGGGAAACGACCAAATAATTCATAAAGTCAAATTGGAAGAAAAAGTGTCTATATTATGATTTCAACAAGAAAATAGTTCAAAAAAATCAAAAACATAATACACCACCGCTCGAAGCAAATGGTAGAGATTTATTAGACGAGAATTAAACACAGAAATGAATCATTCATTCATTCATTCATCATACCAAATATTTTTGTCTAAACAAATATGTCTGTACTAAAAAAACACACATAGAAAGAGTTTCGAAAATTAAAAAAAAAAACACCTGAACTGTCTAATTTTTAATAACATTCCATTTCCTTCTTATAATGACAATTTCACGTTTACTTATTACGAAAACATTAATTTTTCAGCATAATCTATTCAAACCTGCTCATTTGTGTGTGCATACTTGCAATATTAATAGCTGTGATACCAGATACCAGAAATCAATATGTTTTTCTAATAGTCCTCTAAAAGTTCGAAAATTTATGTAAAACTTGTTTTGGAACAATTTGCCGTTTAGACTTTCCGGAAGGATGACTTAAATATGACTTAACTTCTAATTCATCAAAGCGGGTTTGGTGGTATACAGACAATGATTCCACTCTACTTGTTTTGTTGATAAAAATTCAATGATATGGCCACAAATCAGCTGTTTTTCAAACTTGCTAGTTTTTACTGACTGAAATTTTCCCAGCACGAGTTTGCAACTACTTCTCCAAACCAAACGTCAAGACTGCGCTCTCTCGTTACTAATTTTACTGGGTTTTTGGCTCAACGAACCCGATTCAGTAAAATTCAGTAAAAATTGTTACTGCCCATCTAGTCGCCGAACAGAACTAACATAATTGAACGATTTTGAGTATTTTAAGCACTCACTTCTGGAGGCACTGAAAGATGTTTGAGAACGAAAACTAAATAGTTACATTTTAACAAATTTTTACCTGAATTCGAATCTCTTAATTGATTTCAGAGATTAGTCGCTTTTTCCTTCTAAAAGCCTTCCAGGCAAATGTGATCTAAATGCATTTATAATCATAAACTGCTTCTGAGAGTAAGAGAATGAGAGACTCCCACAAGAATAGTAGTGTTTATGTTAAACTAAGCTTAAAGCTATCGCGCACCCAATTTGTAGAAAATCGAACCAAAAATACTATTTTTTCGAATCATTGAAATCGGTCCAAGCATATTTAGTTATAAGCGTATTAACTAGAATCATTTTACTTTATATATATAGATAAGATGTTCGAATGAAAGTATTATTTGTAATTGCAAAACATAAATTCCAATAAATTAATATACTATATATAAGTATGTATTGAAACACAAGGCACAACAGTTGGTTGCAAGATAAGGGTGTCACTTTTAGCGTAATAGCCTTACCGACCGGATTTTTTTTCCGAAATGAGGTGATGTTGATTTGAATATACTCGTATACGTATATTAAAAAATATATGGTGTTTGGATAGTTAAAATATTTAAAAGAAACGTAATCACATGATAGGAGTGGAACAAGAGCTGTCGTTATATTTAACACTGCGCAGTTGTGAGCTTTAACCCTTAATTGTACAGAGCGGAAAGAGTGAATCGTGGACCGAAGATTATTTGATTGTTTCCATTTAACAGCTTCAAAACCGAAAGAGAGCAGAGCATCCCAAGACGGTTCTGTGGATTTTACACAACGAATGCATTTAACAGCAAACAACAAGCAGAAGCCTGAATTTTCAGTTTGTGACAGGCTAGTCTCTATTCGGCTGTTCTAAAGTAAAGTAGCGCGTTGTGAAGCATAGTTAATAAATGGACCCCGGAGAGAAATGATAATGAGACACCTTCACAAACATATATGGTGTTTTAAGAAAAAAGGAGTAAAGAAGTGCATATTTCATTTTAAGAATTAAAGAGACGTTGTGAAAATGTGGAAGAAATAACAGTCGTGAAGTGCAAATTTAATGTACAATGTTTTTAGTTCCCATTGAAAGGAAGTGAAAAATACATACATATGTACACAATGGAATTGCGCCCATTAAGTTATGAGGAGATGTATCAAATGGAGATTCTACAACCCTCCGACCTGGGCGGTACTAACACAAGCACAATGCTACCCATTATAATGATACCATCATCAGCGATAACTCCAGGGAACTCAGTCCTGGCTACTCCACAGCATCGTCATGAGAAAGAAGTAGCAAATGATGAAAACATTTACCAATTTGAGCATACACATTTACTTCCCCCTACCTCTACTACAACAGATAAAGTAGGTTTACAAAAAGAGCTCGTTCCTGATTTTCTCAACGGATGTACAAAACTAATACAACCGCACGCTTTTTTACTTCCAAAAACCGAAGAACGACAACAGTATTTTCCACATAACTTACATATTCAACAGCTTCCAATAACACAGAAACAGATTCCACAAACTCGCCTGCAACAGTCATTGCCTGCAACTCTCAATATAATTTATGCGGGAACAATCACCTCAACACCTCAAACACGAGAAACATTGGAAAGTGCAACACTACCGCGTGACTTCGTCCCTGCCATTATCGATAACAACGTAGGCGCTGATACCACCATCGGTGATGAAAGCGATTTTGAGGGCAGCGAATGTGGCGCAAGCGTATCTGGCGCCACATGCATACCCCACTTTCGCTTCAGTGGTTGCAGCATGATTCCTCATTCGACTGAAACTGCCAATAACTGTGGAGTTAGTGGCATTCATTCACAACAGCAAAACCATCAACAGGAACCAGAAGTTGTTGGTTGCGCTGCATTTTCACAAATGATGGGTACATTCGCATCAGCAGCTGGCGGCGCAATAAGTTCTGCTCGTTTTACAGGTACTCTCGGTTCCTTAACAGGAGTTGGTGCGGGGCTTTCCTCTACATTGGGTCGCAGTCGACCCCCATCTGCGTATCAAACAGGACCCTTCTATCAAATCTCTAAAAGAGTCTCTTTCAAAGACGATAATTTTCCACAAGAGAATATTAAGGAATTTCTGAGGAGCCAAAAACATTTTAACAATGGAAACAAAGAAAACACGGATGCACTACGCAATAGCTCTTATATGCACCATAATAGTTTTACAGATTACCAGGTGCGTGTTCATTTAAGAAGTATCTGTTTTCATTTTCAAATATTAATAAGAATTAGTCAGCACTCTCTCGGTGCAAGTTTTACTGGTTTTTTGCCTCATCGAACGCGGTTCAGTTAAAATTGGTAGCAATTATGGCCATCAGCTCAACCGAACAGATCTAATGACTGATAACTCTATTGAAAATCACCTGTTTGTACTTACATATTTTGTGCTGTTTTGTACTGGTGCCTATGATTCTTTTTGTATAGTAGTCAAACAGTTATGACTTATGAAAATAATGGGTGATCCAAGTAGAGGTACTTTTTTCAATACCCTTTTTTTGACAGATTACGCGTGAGTCGTTCAAGCTGTCATGCTATTTTTGTTTGGTAATGTTTGACATTTCATCATGACTCACGCCTGAACAACGTTTACCAATCGTTCAACAGTAAATAATGTTCTATAAAGAATGTGTTTCGCGCATTTCGCTCAACTTATGAGTAGCATAATCGGCCTACTGAGCGTACTATTTGCAACACCATCACCCATCTTGAGACCCATCTTTTATTATTGGATAATATTCGACCGAATAGACCACGCCCAGCACGACGTGAAGAAAATATAGCGGCCGTAGCTGAGAGTGTACACGAAGACCATGGAGAATCGACTCGGGGCCGATTGCAGCAACTCGGACTGACGTATGGAACGACTTGGCACATTTTACAGCTTGTACAAGAACTGGAGCTGCTCCGACGTTTTCCAGTCAATTTTTGTTCAGCGTTGAGGCCTATTTCTGGCTCAATGGGTATATAAACAAGTAAACTTTCCGCATTTGGGACGTTTAAGGTTTAAGGTTTAAGAGCTAGAAAAAGCAACCGTTTAGTGTGGTTTGTGGGCCGGTGGAATTTTCGGTCCATATTTCTTCAAAAATGATGCCGGTACGAACATAACCGCCAATGGCGACTGTTATCGCGCCATGATAACCGACTAGTTGATGCCTCTGTGATCTCGACGATATTTGGTTTCAACAAGACGGCGCCTCTCCCACACATCGCATCAATCAATGGATTTATTGAGAGAACACTTCGGTGAGCTGATATTTTCACGATATGGGCGGTTCGGTTGGCCACCAAGGTTGTGTGATATCATACCGTTATGTTTTTTCCTGTAGGGATATGTAAAGTCTAAAGCCTATGCGGATAGTCCCGCTTCGATTCAGGCTTTGGAGCAAAACAGCAAGCGCGTCATTCACCTTTTATCAGTTGAAATGCTCGAATGATACGTAACCGCGGCCAACATTTTAAAGAGATAATGTTCAAAAAATAAATATTAAAGAATGTTCTTTCGAATGATATTAAACTACTACTATAAAAAAGTAGGGAACCTCAAAATGGATCACCCTTTGTACCCTATGCAATTCTATCATTACAATGTTAAAAAGTTACTTTCGGTTGATATTATAGCTGTATTAAAAACTTATTTGAATAGTGAAATACCATTACATTACTTATTTCTTAAATCTTCATATAAACCACTTATATACAATAATAAATAACATTGTTTTACTTTAGGACAGTAATCAATTCAAATCCAAATGTCGTGGAATTTCGACCACGGTGCGTTCACTAGTCCTTATAAATTCCTATTTAAAATATAAAAAAATACCTAATTTAGTATGACGGAACAGCAGATTCTGCTCATATATAATATTATAATGACAAAACCAAACATTAAAAAAAAACGATATAGTGAAGGGACCACATTTAAACATTTCGAAACTGCGGGAAATCATTATTAACGTATAGTTTCTAGGAAAAATTCCCATCGCTGACATTAGAGCCACACTTTTTTTAAACTATTATGTAAATATTTTTATTATTTTCGCAAAAATATATTAAAAGAGCGGCGTCAGTATTACTGCTGCGAGATTGTTAATATAGAAATAATCGACATCTGAGAGTAACGTTGTATTTTTGTACTGACGTTGATATACATAAACAGAAAGGAAAGCAGACTGACTCACTGACTAGGGTCTAATGAATCGAATTATTGATACTAACTTCTTATCTCTTCTCCATACATCTTGAAAGAAATTGTGCGAAAATTCCTCAACGCTGACTGTGAGGTGTGCAGACTACTAATTGAATCGTCGAAATCATTCATTTCATTTAATAAAACTACTTGCCTTACTAAATCATTTATTTTAAGGTTTAATTTACTAAATGTTAAAAATGTGTTCTATCGTGGCAAGTTTCACTGGCTTTTCGCCCAAACGAACGGGATTCAGTAACAATTGGTAAACATTATTGGCCAGCAGTATAGCGAACAGAACTCTAAAAACTCTAAAAAAATATATTTGTTTTAAGTCTAGAAACTATTCTTAATAAATTCCAAACTCGAATATAAATCCATTATCAGTATAGAAGTGCCTTAAAAGTGTTAGCCATTTCATTTGTAAGATTTGTAAACCACCCACTCAAAATTGAAGAAGGTATTATTTATTTTGATACTTAAATTGCGCAAAACATATTAAACGTTCAGTCATCGAAGTTAAGTTGGTCTGTTTGTATGTCAGTCCAATATTTCTAAAACAAGCTAAATATTAAATATATTAATAACGGATTTCCTTAAATAAACTTTGTAAATAGTTTTCAACTTTTGGCAACTGTATAGGTTTCCGTTCCATTTTTGCTTATCTTGGCCAGCTTTTCGTTTGAAGTTCAAATTTATTCCTTGTCAGCTTTCACACATATGTAATCCATTATTTCCGTTTACATTACTACGCGACCCATATTGTATTGAAAACAAACAACCACACCTATATTCAAACAGCAATTTAATATATTTTATCCATTCTATTGTAGACGACCGACTTTAGCGGCCTACCTGATGTCACCGAACACTCCAATACACGCCGTACACTATCCCGCCAAAATTCTCTTTCGAACAGTGATACCGGTGATGATGTTGCCAAGATTGAAAAGTCGAAAGTGAACTTTTGTGATGGCAGACCGCAACCGACATCCCACATTGCCAATACCAAGAGTAAATCAAAGGCATCCCACTATGCAGCCAGCCACAGATGCAATAGAATGCATCGCCTCAAACCGCGACGTGGCTCATGGGCCATATTCTTGACTTTTGTTGCAACGGTATGCCTGCTTACCATCGCCACAATGCTCGCATACCAACACTTTGTGGTACCCAATCGCCATTCGCATGCTCAAAGACTGAAAATTGTGCGACGAATACTAAAAGAGGTGCCGTTGGTGGACGGACAGAATAACTTTGCATGGAATGTACGGAAGTATGCACACAATAGTCTAGAGTCTGTGCCAATGAGGCGTAACCCCAACAAAGAAGGATGGATACGGCCGGCATGGGCGCAAACAGATATCGAGAGACTGAAACAAGGACTAGTTGGCGTGCAAATGTGGTAGGTAAAAATGTAGTGGTTTTTTATTATAACGTAGTCGAATGCGCACATAATTGTTATAAGACGTATATACATATGTATATAATTTCCTCATTTAATCAAAATGTTTTCCACTATATTTATCATTATTTAAAAATCGCTGACAACCAGTCTTATTAGCTATTCGAAAAAACTTTTACTTTGTATTCCTAATCGAAATGACCATTAGTAAAACCATTACTATCGGCAACTTAGGACATCTTCACGTTTGCAGTTAATTATGAAGGACAGAAAGCTGTTAATGTCACCAATGACAATGCCATGATTATGTATTTCTTTCAAAAACTTATACCAGACTTTGCAGTCATTTATCAAAATTCTCTACCACTTTGGTATCAACAATTACGACAATTAGTCATCAGCCTCGATATTATTTCTAACTTAAAATATGAGCCTTCATAAAAAAATCCATATCCTCGCATGTTTGTATCTAACATACTATTATTGGAGTAATTTTGGGCCGATGCTAAGTAATTAACTGATCAGCTTCCATTTCATGAAATCAGAAATTAATGAGTGCTAGAAAGTACTTTGAGTACAATGGCATCAGAAGCACAGGTAATCATTGTGCTATCTCATAATTCGAAATGCAATTATGGAGTGAGAGGTTTCGCTGTCACAAAGACATTTGGAGTTCATTCATGTTTAGGGTTGATTGCCGTTTTTTTCTTTGAATTTCATTGCAAGAAAGCAATTTAAATTTAAATAAATGCACTCGTATTACAGGTCTGCATATGTGCCATGCGAAGCATTGGGCCTTGACGCAGTACAGGTCGCAATAGAACAAATTGATATTATACGTCGCCTGACTGAAATGTACAGCCTTGACACGGAGTTGGCAAAATCCTCAAAGGATATTTTAACAGCACAACAACATCATAAAATGGCTTCCTTAATTGGCATCAAAGGTGGACATGCTATCGGTTCCTCACTAGCTGTTTTGCGATCATTCTACTCAGTCGGAGCACGTGCTCTCAGTCTCACACATAAGTGTGATCTCTCATGGGCTGGCTCAAGTGCCTCCGAGTCAGAAAGTGGATTGTCCGCATTTGGAAAAGCGGTCATAAGAGAAATGAATCGACTTGGTATGATGGTAGATTTGTCTTACAGTTCTACAGCAACGGCTCGTGACGTATTGCAAGTCACTAGGGCTCCAGTTATATTTTCTCATTCTGCTGCACGACAACTTTGCAATTCCACACGAAATGTTCCCGATGACATCCTTCGATTAGTAGCAGACAATGGTGGACTTATTATGGTTAGTTTCGACTCAGAGGATATTACTTGTGGAGAGCAAGCGTATCTCCAGGATGTTGTTGAGCACATCAGGCATATTCGAGCAATAGCCGGAGTCCAGCATATTGGGCTGGGAGCTGGATATGATAGCATAGAAGTGCCACCTGTTGGTCTTGAAGACGTATCTAAATATCCAGACTTGCTTGCAACGTTGCTGCAGGATCCCAATTGGAGTGAGCAGGACATTGCGATGTTAGCAGGAAAAAACTTTATTCGTATTTTGGAGACTGTTGAAAATGTACGCGATTACTGGAAACGCGCTGATATTCAACCAATCGAACAGACTGAGCCACAACCGAAACCACACTGCTCACATTTGTCCTCGTGACCATAGCTGGAGACGAAGGGGAGCAGGTGTGCTGCCACGCTAAAACTTGATCTTAAGCAGTACGCGTTGGTAACAGCATTGAATTACTACAACACCTTAAGGGTTGCCATATTGATCACACTTTTTGGGTTAGGTGGAGCAAATAATCAAAGTAAGACCACACTGATAAAAGTTGTGCGCTTAATTGTAATAAAACTGGTATTTTAAGCAATGTCATTAGATTACTACATTAATCTATTCACGTATATATTTGTATATGAATAAGCAAATCAATGGGATATAAAATATTTAAGGAAATGTTTGTTGTGAATATTAAGTCTTTTAAGGAAGTACTCAATATCAAGTAGATATATGTAAATGTATAGGATTTATTTCTGAGATTTTTGCATATCTGTTTTATTATTTTCTCAAATATTCTTTAGTGAACTTCTGGTAACACTTCAAGTGTTTAAGTGTTCAAAGTTAGACAAAAACATATTTTTACTAGTCTAATACGATAAAATTATAGTCAAATATTTTATTTAAATTTTCTCTCTCAACAGACGTCGAGACAATGTGCCAAAAATATACATACTTATACTATATACTATATCATAAAATATAAATTTGAGAATAAGAGATTTTGTGTTGATTTGATCTAAGACAATCTTTACCACAAACAGAGAACTTTATGAAGTATATGTATTTGAGATATGTATAAACATATTGTACCGATCATTTTAGTACTCTCTTTTCGAATATACATATTTAATAATTCATACCATACTATTGATTTTCACATTATTTTAAAATACGTTGAAATGCATGTCACCATGTGAGGGGCTCTGGGTCTAACCCCTGTCTTAATCAGCATCTAAATAAATATGTTTTTTTTTCAAATATCTGTGTATTTCTTACATCAACATAACTACTTGTCATAAAACTCCATTGGTTTGTCAGAGGTGATTTGAAAAACCTTATATATGGTAGGTATATACACGTATATGTATATACGGGTATATATAATTGGCGCTTTGTAACCGCTGATGCGACCTTCGCCCGAGCTCCTCCTTCAACTTGTGGTTCTGCTCTTGATGTTTCTACGAACGGCTGATGGTTTTTTATGAGGAGCGTTTATTTCATGTCAGAAACACACTGCCGAGGGGCAACCGCCATTAGAAAAGTTAACTTAATTTTTTATTTAAATTAATTTTCTTCACTTCATATATGCAAATATATTTCAAAACCTTATTATCAAACAATTGAAATTACGAAATTGGTGACAGCTGCTTCGAAAATATTTTCAGCATTAAGCTTTTAAAATGTCCTTGTAATTGTACTTATTTTATTTATTTTTTCAATGAAAGCAAGGCAAATTCACACACGGTAGCAGCAAGAATACAAAAACAAAGATTCTATGTATTTTGTTTGTGTAATTATAAAATCGTTCAATGTATTTTGTTCGTATAAACGAATATTCGAAATGCCAAAACCTATTTCTCATGTATTTTGTTTGTGTTATTTTTTGAAATGGAAGGAAAAACAAGCAATCATATTTTGCGACAACTTCACCTTCTAAAAATTCGTCTTGAATGAAAGTATATTTTAATAATATTAAAATTTGAAACCTTCTTAAAATTATTTTTCTCTGTATGTTGACTTAACTCTCTTCGGCTTCATTTATATACATTTTAATATACATATTTATTGTCTTTCAATTCTTTCAAAATCAAAATTTCCGAACAGTTCGAGTATTGCGTTTTCCTTAACCCTTGACCTGCAATCAGAAACATCATGTACAAGAGTTTGGGCCAGTCATTTTAACGTTTTATGCTTACGGGGACATCATCATTCATTGATGCAGCCCATAACTAATAAATCCAATTTACTGGGTATGCGAGTTCTTGATTCTTACATTAGTTATTATATAATATAATGACCAATATTTAAAGATAAACAACATTACCTTTATGAAATATTAAAAAAAAATAATAGTAAAATTTTATTTGTAGCCGTCCCCCGGCTTTGAAAATACATACATATAAAGAATTGCAAAATATATGAATGTTTGTATGCATATACAATAGAGAAAAAATATGTATAACAAAATATTTATATGGTATATCTAAATATTTATGTGATACAGCTAGCTTTCTTTTTTAGTTGCTGCCCGTGAGTAGTAATTTGTGGTACATGCTCTGCCATACGCTTTATCCTGTATACAGTGACACACGGGATATTATTCACGTTATATTTGACTTCTTACCTATGCATGTGTACAACAGCAAAGAGTTGAGGAGCGCTCTCATTTAAAACAAAGCTTTCACATATTTACATATGTGTATGTTTCTATAGGTCTTTAAACTCTTCCACTTCCATTTTTAAAGCACATTTAAAGCTTTGCGAACTTAAAAGGACGCTTTTAACAATTTATGTTAATACTCGTATGTTGTGTGATACTAAAATATTTCATTTAAAAAGATATCGATGAGATAAAAACAGAAAGTAATTTACTTTAAAATATTTTTATTTGATTATTACATATTTTTTTGTTATTCCGAAATAGTCCTGATTTTAAAGTTTATACTAAAAAAAACTTTTAATCTAAATTTAAGTTTTGATACACTAATATTAAATTCAACATGCTGTGGCACACATTTAGTGACCATTTGTTAGACCAGTATCTTATCAAGAAAAATAGTTTCTTGAAGTGTGAGTTTAAGCCAGAGATGCATAACAAACGCCTCGATATCAATTCGTTTCGCTAACAACTAATGTTGGCCGGATAAAAATCAGGGTCGTTCCGGTATAAAGACCAGACTGTCGCGGGAACTTTTGGATTTTAGTCGCCTCTTACGACAGGCATACCTTACCGCCTTTAACCCCTAAAGAATTTTATCGCGGTAAGGCATGCCTGTCCTAAGAGGCGACTAAAATCCAAAAGTTCCCTCGACGGTCTGGTCTTTATACCGGAAAAACCTGGTTCCGATCCCGGTCCCCTCCCTAGGGGTATCAATTTTCATTATACTCGTATGTTAACGATTTAACATTAACGACAGATTTTCGTTTCGTGTAAAATGAAAAGAAGTTTGTTTTGATAACTTATGTTATGATGCAGCCTTGGTTTATGGTCGGACGAAGCATCTTAGTTGAACGTAAATTCTAACGCAAACAGTATTTCATTAAATAATTTGATATAAATTTCAAGCACGCATAACATTATTAATTTACTATAACTAACATAAGTGCATGTAAGCAAAGATGCATGTATGATAAAAGTGTAATAATTTATTTTCTGATGTTATATAGAAAATGTACGTATTTACTCATAAAAATAATCGTTAGTCGAATTTGCGTCGAGTTAGATAATATTCTGTTGGAATGAAATAAATATTATAAATACATATACATATACATGAATAACATCGAAAGGATTTTAAATACACACAATTGAGTGAAAATTAAATATCGATACTGTAGTTAATCATAACTTAAGTGACGCACAACAAATCATCATACACACACACACCAGTAGGGATAATTAAATTGTAGTAAAGATTAAATATTCAAGCTGAAAAATACTTACCATTAATGAGGTTTGGCATATACAAGTACATACATACACATTCCTCTGAACTTGTTTATATTTGTATGGCCAAATTATATTCAAAACAATGTAACTACAGTGAATAATTTTTAAATGAAACCAAAACACAAACACATACACATATATCCAAGATATAAAAATGTAATAAAAAATAAGTGAATGATAAATGTCCTTTCATTTTATTTCACCTGTTAGTTTGATTAATTGACGACAACAACTGAATTTTCATATGATATGACGCGTAAGTATTTTCATAACATAATATAATGAATATTAATAGCACTAATACTTGTATATTTACTCGAAAGTTTTAAATAATATGGCATTTGATTTGTATGGCAGAAACTTAAATTAAATTATTTAAGATTATTTTGTTATTTAAATATGTACAATATGTCGATATATATAATAGGCGCTTTGTAACCCCTGAAGCGATCTTCGACCGAGCTGATGGTTTTTATGAGAAGCCTTTATTTCATGTCAAAAATACACTCGGAGGGTTTGACATTCTCTGCCGAGGGGCAACCTCAATTAGAAAATTTTACTTGATTTTTTATTTAAATTAATTCTCTATAACTTTTGGATGTTGGTCGTACCAGGATTTGAGCAATACCTCCAATATATCGATACACCTAGCATCAAAAAAATATGATACTTCCTTGTACATTTCTTTCACTAATATTGTTATTATTATTATTTAACAAAATTCGGATTTTTTAACTGTTTTAATTTTTTAGGCGCATTATTATTCCATGTTGGTATTTCAAGCATTGTGGGCAGTAAATATCCAAAACGTTAATAAGATTTTTAGGAAATTTTTTTTATTAATTTCAAAATTGTTAAAATATTTTTTGTCTTTAATTCTTCTTTTTCAATTTCCTGTAAAATCTTGTTTACTACTAAATTTTTGTCGTCATTCACCAAATTGTAAAATTTTGGCTTTATGGTTTACTCGTGTGAAATTCCGAAGGACACAAATATCGATTTTCTTTTTGCTTGTTGAAACATAAAACATTTCTAAATATGTATAAATATGTATGTGTGTACACATACCTATGTACATGCATTAGTATTTAAGAGTTGAAGATATTTACATAATATATATTTCAAATTTCAGCTGAACCATTTAACTTTATTCTTGCTATGCTGTTTTCATAGTAAAATGCTAAATCTGCTTGTCAGTGGTACTTACCACCACACTTATTTGAATAATCCAAGCAATTACTCTTCATCCTGTTTGGTTCACTAATTCTCTGTGTGTTTCCGCATACTGGTGGCTGCCGCACAATCAACAAGTTTAACTTGAAAATAAACTCGTAACAGTGAAAATAAACTTATTTTACGTGTTATATACGCACAGATGAATTAAAAATTGCATTGGCATGCCTTTTCGCTTCTTGACTCTTTTACGATGAATATTTACATATGTATTGTAGAGTAATTTTATCCCAGTGTTATATTAATTCGTTATTTCAAATAGATTATCTACCTATATATAAAAAATTCTCTGACAAGTTTATGATTGATTAGCGTAAGATACACGTATCGTACTTTTTTTTGAAATTTGCTACGTAGAAAGCTTTTTGTCTAGGCTAATATCTGGAAAACTTATGTTACAACAAAATATGTATCGTAAAATAAGGAACAAATATTAAATTTTATTAGAACCTTATTCGAAGTCGCTGCCAAAAACCAGTTTATTTATAAATTGATTTGGTTAATAAACTACATCACCAATTAATTACTATAAATAAAATATCAATATATAATTACAAAGTATGTTAACGAATGTATAGCACATACACTAGAAAATCGTGAAAAATTTTCGTCGGCTTTTCTCATCAAGTAGTTGTTGAGCATGAATATGAACACCTTCAATATAATATTATGTGGTTTGACTACGTGTACATGAATACAATGACTTTATGGATGTGATTCAGCCTTATCCATTTCACCAGTATTCATTACAGAGCTCTGATCAGAAACCTGGAAGGAAAAACAGAAGTCAATACACGTAAGAATAGCAAAGCAACATTTATAAGCAACAAAAAAGTTGCAATACACAATTGACAGTTTTTCGATTGATTGACTCAGTATGTTGTGAATACTCGTCAAAGATGAACACCAGCAAAGAGAAAATTCGCTATATTTTACAATCTTTCTTCGATCAAGGCGAAAAAGCAGCCAAAGCGGCTGAAAAAATTAATTTATTTTATGGGCCCGATACTGTAAACGAACGTGTAGCACAAAAGTGGTTTGCTAGGTTCCGTTCCGGTAATTTCGATGTCAAAGATGCACCACGCGTCGGGAGGCCTGCCGTCGAAAATTGCGATAAAATCATGGAAATAGTGGAAACAGACCGTCACGTGAGCACTTATTTAATTGCTGAAGAGCTAAAGATGAGCCAGAAAACCGTTTGGAACCATTTGCATAACCTTGGATTCAAAAAAAAGCTCGATGTTTGGGTGCCACACGAACTAACGCAAAAAAACAAGATGGACCGAATTTCTATCCGCGAATCGCTGCTGTATCGCAACAAAATCAACCCATTTCTGACGCGTTTGGTGACTGCCGATGAATAGTGGATCACTTACGACAACGTCAAGCGAAATTGGTCGTGGTCGAAACGCGGTGAGCCGGCGGAAACGATGGCCAAGCCAGGAGTGACGGCCAGGAAGGTTTTGCTGTGTGTTTGGTGGGATTGGCAAGGTATCATCTACGACGAGCTGCTCCCTTATGGTCAAACGCTCAATTCGGCCCTCTACTGCCAACAACTGGACCGCTTGAAGGCAGCACTTATCCAGAAGAGGCCATCTTCGATCAACAGAGACCGAATTGTGTTCCATCAGGGCAACGCCAGGCCACACACGTCTTTGGTGACGCGCCAGAAGCTCCAGGAGCTCGGATGGGAGGTTCTAATGCACCCACCTTACAGTCCGAACCTGGCCCCAAGTGATTACCATCTTTTCCTGTGCATGGCGAACGCGCTTTATGGTGAGAAGTTGGTCTCAAGAGAGGCCTGTAAAAATTGGCACTCAGAGTTTCTTGCCAATAGCGACGCAACCTTCTACGAGAGGGGTATAATGAAGTTGGCATCTCATTGGCAACAAGTTAACGAATAAAACGGCGCATATTTGACTTAAATCGGACAAATGTACACAAAGATCATATTTTGAAACATCAATAAAAACACCGAACGAACTTTTTACTTGACCTAATATATAGCTGGCGCTTTTTAACCGATGAAGTGATTTTTGGCTGAGTGGTGGTTTGCGTCTTGATGTTTTTCAACAAATGGAGGGCCCTACTGTATATTAATTATTACAAGCCGCCTCAAATTTTTAATTTTGCTGTCAATATACTATTTATGTTTCATCCAATTTTCATGTTTGGAACATATTTTCTCTCTGCATACTTTTAATTACTTAAATGATGTAAAAAACTAATCCCAAGCGACATCTCACTAGTGGAGATTTATTTGCGAAATTTAACCATTCAATGATGGCGAAGCTGGAAGTTTTCATTGCATTTGTTAGCCATATACAATATATTAAACTATTTTACATAATTTTTGTTAGGAACACAAATAGGGAAGAAAAGTTACAGACAATCACAAGTCTTTATTATAGGAATAACGTAGATGTAAAAATAGGCTGCAGGAATATATAGCATAGCATATTTCACATTAAAAATATTTGTTAATCTTCATACATAGATACATATGGTACATAATATTAATTTAATGGTGGAAAAAGGTAGTTGAGCGAAGAAATTCGTATCTAAAAAAACATGACTATTTTCTGAGCGATGACAGTAATAAAATTATTGTTTGAATGTTTAAAAAAAACTCGAAAAATAGTTATTAACAACCTATAAAAATTATAAAAGTCATCATAAATCACTTCAAGTGATTTTTTTCACAACAGAAAAAACAGAAAACCTTTATTTAGAGTCCCTAATGTAACACCATCCATATATTTGCTCATATTAACCAAAACAAATATAAACAATAATGAGGTTCAGCCATGGTCAATATTTATTTATGTGTGGATAATACGAAATTTCACGGTCTTAGATACTTTTTAACGTATTTATGACCCAAAATTTGAAGGCTTAAAAAACGTTCGTATATATGTGATAGTCGTACGATCGCTTAAATATAAAAATTTATTGGTGTAACGACTTTGATTGAAATATCTCGAAACCTAAGATACTAGTTTGCGGACAAGCAAACGGACAGACGGACATGCGGAAATCATCTCAGCTCGTTATTTTGATCCCTGATATATTCTGGTGGTGGTAAATGAAAGGTATGAAAACATGTATAAGCATATGTATAAACATACATACTTGTACATATGCATGTATAGAAATCAAAATGTCGCTTAGTATCTCTACTCCTCTTTATTATTCTATCAAACAATTTACTCAAGTGCTGGTGGTGTTGTTAAGATGAGCCTTGTATTGTCACGCTCGCACATTGTTGTTTTTGATTATACTTATTATTGACATGTTTTCATATGACGTATATTGGTCCGAGTCGTTTATCTGTGAAATGATCACGATATGTATTACTTCCCCACTAAGAGGACATCTTTGATGACGACGATGCACAAAGCCGTACCTTAGTTGAAGTCAGAATTCCAATAATCGTGCAACAGCGTATTCAAGCTTTGTCTCAATATGAGTGCGGATATTTAAAGTTCTGCCCTTACACAATGAGATTTCACGTCCTTTAATGCGCCCGTTGTCATGTCTGTCATTTAGTGAAGCTTTCCTGAAATGACAAATATAAGTATATAAGTATCAGAGATGGGGATCAGTGTATATTTTCGTCACTACTGATATCTCCTTTGCGGTAGGTGTAGTACTTACAACAAAAAGAATGTTGTGGTTGTGTTTACACGACGCATTCGACAACACACGATGCATATTATTTTCAGGAGTTGATTTTACAAAAGCTGTTTGTTTGTATGTTTAAAATATACCAAGGCAAAATTTGAATTCCAGTTTAGTCATCATAAAAAAGCTACAAAAAATAAAACAAGTAAGCAAAGTGGGTGAAATCGGTATAGTATACATAAATGCGGTATACTATACTTCCGGTGTTCTAGGGAACTCGGTAGCTCATTATTCAACTTAATTCGAAAACATAAATAAATCTAACAAACTCATGTAATTTACTTTGATGGATATGATCAAAATTTTTTATATTTCATCAGTTGTTTTTTATAAGATTTAGTAAATACTTTTCAATTTATACGTATGAAAACAAAAGCAAAAATCCAAATTATGGAATTGATAGCTCATAGGACCATTTATAATATAGGTGGTAATCGCTTAGGCCAAAACATGAAACAAACCCGTTATCAAATGTATAGAACGAATGTTCTCTACAGTGGAGAGGCTTTCCAGCAAATCGTTCGAAATTGGATTCCGATTTCGAATAATACGTTTTTAAGACATCAGATATATTGTTCTGTATGGACTGGGTTAATGTTTATTTATGTTTGAGGACGAGTTTGTCATTTGATTTGATTAGTGTGTGAACGTCCCTAAATATTGTACTGCATATGCATACTTGTATATGATGCATCAAAGTACATACCTATTGAGAACGGACCAACCATTTTTTTTTAACAGAACTCCTTTCAATACACTTATTTATTCAGTTATCCCCTTCTAAAAAAATACTCTACGTAAAATTCACATAATCATAATGAGTAAAAATCAAAATTTTTCTTTTCGGTTGTTTCCTTGTGTCATTATTAATTTTAAAATTCTTTTTTTTTTTTATGCGCATTTATGTATATTTTTTTTTTTCAGTTTTTTTACATAAATTGTTGTTTATTTCCCCTGTGTTAAAAATGCTTTCGGACAAAATGCGTGCGCAAATGTATCGGGATCATCGCCAGCGTCTAAGGTACACCCAATGTCGTGTAAATAGTGGCTCGGTCCGTGTGCCCTCACGCATAAGCGCCAACAGCGTCAATACAGATTCACTCCGTTCCGTAACTAGTAGATCTCGCTCAGAATATAATCCAAATTCATCCTATGAACAATTTCATTCTCAATTTAAGAAACGGAATAACGCGCAGCAAGAGCGGAGTCTGTCAACTGAATCAATAGTCATTAGTAGGCCACTAGATGCTCGCCTTTCCAAAATGATAAAAATAAAATCGTCGGCATCTTATGGGAAGAAACATGCCCGAATGACTTATCCATCAGTGGCTTTAAGGAAGTACCCAATATTGAATTTGCCGGAAACTGGCATACAACTTCAACGGCTGCTGCGCCCAGTAATTTTTATGGATCTAGAGCTAAAAGCTTTACGCCCAGTCGGTCGCGTACTTATCCAACTCTATACGGAAGCTTCTCCACAAGTCGTGTTGGAGTTTGTGCGAGCAGCAAGAACCGACAACGCTAATAACTTAAGTATTAATCGTGTTTTCCCCTCTCTGTGGCTGGAGGGAGAGTTACGATTACCTACCGAGTCTCATGCTCACAAGAAACATGAATTCGATTCAAGAAGCCTTAACCACACCAACCATGGCGGCATTCTTTCTTATTCACGCGAAAATATAAATGGCCTAGAGGGCGATCGACTTTGTTTTTCTATTTCTTTTCGACCATTGCCAGCAGCGAATAGCAAGCGCATAGCTTTCGGACGTGTTGTGGGTGGTCTAAAATATCTTTATGAACTTCAGGATTATGGCACGAAAAATGGGAGACCTACGAGAAAAATATATATTGGCAAATGTGGCCTTTTCTCGAAGACGTTACCTTCCCGAAGGTATTGAAAATTCTTTTGAGCATGCGAGTAGAATTATCTATGCATATGTGTCGAGAAAAAATTGTATATAACTGTTGCAGAGGTTTAATTTGAAATTGAATAATTAAATTGTTCCAGTCTCAAAATAAACGGCTAGTTACAGTTGTATTGTTCTGCATAGAGAGAACAAAATTTTTATATTTACATATGTATTTTTATGTAATTTTTTTATATAAAATGTACGTAAATAAAAAAATGTTGGTAATAACTGTATTCTGACTTGTAAAATACTCACTCATTAATAAATAAATAAAAAAAGAAAGTGTATGCATGTAAAGAGGAATTTAAAATTTTACTCTTACCATTTGCACATTGATGGAATGGTATCATTGGTGGTTCCAATAGGGTTCACCATGATTGACGTATGAGTGCAATAATGATGATGAAGCAAGAATTTCCTTTCCTTTGTCGCTCTATTTGGGTGATGGGAAATAGAACTGTTGATTGCGTCGGTTCCACGATGGATACAGCGGCTTACGGACGACTGGCTCATAAATATTCCCCATCGCTCTCCAACGAGTTATATTGATAACATCCAGTCACGAAGAATCGCAAGGTGGTTAGAACCTTTAAACATTTGAATAGTGTTAACAATTGGAAAACACTTGAAAGTTACATTATTTATCTGTTTCTCTGTAGATATCGCTGTTAGTGTTCTGCCTTTTAGTCGGCTAAACTTAATAGAAACGATTTCTTCACATGAAACTGGGGTTAATCTATATAGATTTCGAAACTCTGTTGCTTTCAAATGGAAATAGTTTTCCGTTGCTCGAAGCAAACTTGCTTCCACTGATGAAGGGAATAAAATGTTTTTCAAATATTCAACTAAGGAGTTCCTCTCTTATACAATATTTTAAAACTATTTTCTTACTTTTTCAAAGTATTGTATGCAGAGTATAGTACGTTTCTTTCAGCTATTCGAAATTAAGAGGTAAAGAAAAGAAATGAAAAACAAGAACAATAAAGGAAGTAGTAGCTAGTAAAGGAAATTAAATTTCTTAACGGTGTTCAATTATGCTTAACTTATTATTCCTCTCAGCGTCCTGTGCAAAGTTACATACATATGTACTTCAAGTGTTCGTATGAAAAATTGTTTTTATTTCCAAGTAAAATAAAAATGTGTGCATAGTCACCAACAAAGTGCGAGCAGCTATTACACAGTATGTGGCAAGAGCGGAGCCATATGGAGAAGGTGGCCAAAACATACATATGTATGTATATATGTACGTGTCACAAAAATTTTAATGAGTCTTTATTACCAAAATAGATGCACGTAAGTTGATAAACAAAAGCGCACTAAGCTTCGCCCATATTGCCTTCCTCTTAGCTGTCAACGTAGCCGACATCGAACGTACCCTGCAAAATTTTTGAGACAAATGGTCCATTGGAGTAATCCAATAGGTACTTCTTGTCGTCAACTATTGAATCAATTTTCGTTTAGCTACATCCCTGTTGGTAGCCGATGATTGTTCGTATTTTAACGATCGCAATTGCGCGTCTTCTATGTACCAGCAGAGCTCCTTAACGAAACGAAACTGGCTCAATTTCTTTTTCACATATTTTCTGTATACGAGTAAAAGTCTTGTTGTGCATATGCATCTTCGTTTAGTAATTGCTATCGTTAAAACACGAGCAATCATCGGCTAACAACAGCATGTCAACGCGACTTGATCCAATAGTTGAGGACAGGGAGTAGTTTTTGGATTACTCCAATGGACCATATGAACCAAAAAATTTTGCAGGGGTATTATGGAATAAATATATTTGCAAGCACACTTACTTGACACAAAAACTACCCCGCTCTTTGGTGAAGGCGTTCTTGGTCGCAGAAATGACATTTTTTGTCTCATAATCACGTGCTTGCGTGAAAATTCATAAAACGCTCAGGTGAAATTTCTATTTGTCGAACCAATGAACAGCATTGTGTCTGTACTTCTCTCATTGTCTTTATTATTACCATCGACGTTGCGTATAAATGAGTTCCTACGTAGACATTTTCCAAACAAACATACCCAGCAGCAAAACATAAGGCCTTGGAAGCGAGGAGGTAAAGTGCAAACTTTATCTTTGATGACTGAATTCATCACTTAGCAAATGTAGGACATCTGTATTTCTTTTTCAAATACCACTTCGAGTACTGTTAATGTGTGTTTTCTTTTGGTAATTGCAATCTAACTACCTTGCTTGCCAAGTAAGCGGTAATTTCAGGTACCTTCAAAACATTCAAAAACTCGTTTAATTAGAAATTATAATATAATCGTATGATAACCTCATGCTACATAACGTTATTTTCCAAATCGCGAGCAAAAGAAAAGGGTAGAAAATTTTTTAATGCACCAACAGATGAGCTACCACTACCACGCATGACAATTTCCATGCGGGTTCTAATGGCTTCTGTCACCATTTTTTCTACAATGCATATATATTAGACGTACTTCTGGTGAGGTGATTTGACTAAAACATCTGTATGAATGTATGCACTATATAAATCTAGTTATATTTACTAATGCGGGAGCAGTCGAAATTTCATATATTGTAGTTATACCTTTCTTGTAAATGAATTGGAGAAAAAATTTTATGCTGATTTGATCAGAATGACGGCTGAGTTGATTTAGCCACGTCCGTCTGCCCGAGTGTTTCTACCAATGATAACATGATACGAAATTCTCACAACTTGCAGATAAATGCGTTCTTTGGTTATATTTTTTGGGTTAGTAACAAAGCCAAATGAAGGAACTTTAAACAGCTGATCGGTAAGAAGCCTCAGTACCACTGAGCCAATAATAAAATGCACCGTGTTCCGTCAGAAAAGCAATTCATGATATCAACAAATTTTCATTAATCACACCAAATTTGTAGGTTAAAATTAGGGAAAAGAATTAATTATATTTTTGGAAGCTATACATAGCTGGAAATGGTCAAAATTATTAATTTGCACAACTTTTTGTTAGCACAAAAAGTCCAAAAAATTCTCCGCAAATCCCAATAGGAAACTTTTTTATCGAAGTTAGACAATGTTATAAAAATTGTTGATTTTTATCTTTGTTATCTTTGGTTTCTACGGAAATTAATCACTCAATTTTTGAGATTTTCAACCAAATTTACAACCGATTTTTCAGAATTTGTCAAAAAACATCTAAGAGTGTATTCTGCACACATACTCGTATGATGAATTACATATTGGTGCAGAAAATTATCGAAATCGGAATGCTTTAACATATGTATAGCTGCCATACATTGATCTATTCAGAAATTTGGTATTATGCATTCGTATCTACACGTAGTATAAATACACATTGACTCTGAAAATCATCGAAATGGGAGGACTATAGGCATCTATAGCCCCCTTACAACCGATTTGTTCAGCTATGAGAATTAATATTTAATGCTAAAATTAAATACTATAAATTTGATATGGTCATGAAAGGTATAAAGCTTTTAAGAATTTCTAGAAAATTAAAATTCGAAGGATTCAATAAGAGTGTAACTGTCCATAAGAAAGTTGGATAAGAGAGTGCGCTATTTTTACTTTTTTCATGTTTTGATGAAAATATTTATAATATCCAAAATCCTTTGGGAGAATATTATTAAAATCTTTCTCTGTGTCCAGATTGAAATTACAAAGTACATTAAAAAAGACAAGTATATAACTGCCACCAAATGGGAGAACCTTAATATACTTACATATACATATACATAAATACCTCGAAGGTATATTATCTACCGAGAATGAAAGCGTTTAGAAACACTTTTACTCAATTCGTTGGTGTCCACAATACATTTGTTCTCACTTACATGCATACACGTAAGTATAAATGACAGGATAAATATTCCGCGAACGATTCGAATAAGTTACACTTTCTGAATGCTCTTTAATAGTACGAAGGCATGGAAGTATTTAAATTAATTCATAGCTCACAATTTAGTATATTTGCAAATCACTACATTAGATTAATAGAGTTGTATCTAAGCTTTAATACAGCTGTACATATAAATGGATATTTACATATGTATGTACAATAACTTTTTCATAACTCTGTATGTATGTATTTTGTTATTCAACAATGTGTTATTATTTTTTATTCTGAAACAATGTCATAAACAAAAACTACAACTTAATTGTGTAGAGCTATGTACTATGCATTAAAATCTGTAGAACATAAGCTATAATATGAAGAAAAATTTTGGTAATTAGAAAGCCCTCCAGCAAACTCTCTCGACCGCAGCACGTAGCTAAACAACCATAAATAATTTTCGTATGAGATACAACTTTTTAGACAATTGCGAGCGTATTATTTACATTTATTTATAAGTATGTATGTACATGTTGCAAGTATAAAAACTCTAACCGATGAACTCCACGTTCCCTACTGAATTTTTAAATGAGGGCTCGTCCTAATGATTCTAATATAAATGACCACTTAGAAGTAAAATTGTGTATAGTGTAAACACGCTGGCAGAGTTGGCATTTTCTGGTTCCAAGTGGTCCAAGAATATACATACGTTAATGAGGAAAAATGCATAGCAAGTACCGTTATACGCTTATCAAGCTAAAGCATAAGCGAGCCACTATGGAAACACAAGCGGGAAATCTAGGAAAGTATATATACTCTGTTGTTCTGAATGTGTTAAAAGTACAATAGTATAGTAGCGGTGCTTTGGTATACATGAATATAAATGTATATATTCACAAAAGGAATGCTTAAAGTTAAATTTATATCAATTAACCAAATCTTTTTGATAAAAAGACAAACTTCATATCAGACTGCAAACCTGTTTTATTGATGTTTTACATGTACATACGTCAAATGAATTTTCCTTTATTAACTGTGCCAAATATTAAGAAATAATGATAATTTAAAGGTATTGTAGTTGTATTAATCAATATACATATATTAATAATTTGTATGTGTGAATGTTCATATAAGACCACATAAGCACCTCAGCAGCAATACTAATTCATTGAAGTGAGCCGTTTATAATATATATAATTGGCGCTTTATAACCGCTGAAGCGATTTTCGGCCGAGCTCCTCCTCCAATTTGCGGTTTTTCGTCTTAAT
The DNA here is from genome assembly GCA_037013455.1 of Ceratitis rosa. NCBI lineage: Eukaryota > Metazoa > Arthropoda > Insecta > Diptera > Tephritidae > Ceratitis > Ceratitis rosa. The sequence goes on from JAWMAG010000041.1 coordinate 187,615, forward strand.
GTTTTTCCAACAAATGGATGATTTAGGTATACTAAGCCGCCTCCGAACGGCTGATGGTTTTCTATGAGGAGCCTTTATTTCATGTCAGAAGGGGCGACCGCAATTATAATTTTTTTTTTTTTTAAATTAATTTCCTATAACTTTTGGATGTTGGTCCAAACAGGATTTGAACCCCTGTCATCCGAATGGCAGGACTCAATGCTAACCACTCGGCTATTGCGGCCGCCAGTTTATCTGCATATTACTTTATTTACCACAACGTCATAACCTAAAATTTCTGTACTAAACTAATGAGTTTTAGAATAAAGTACATATTATTAGTTCATTACGTTTGCAGCTTTCGATACGTTAATTATTAAAGAGTTTTCTCCCAACACAGCTATCGAGAGAATAACATCCGAAACCAGTATGATTTTTATAATCGTACTTACATGTGGTTTTGTTTTTTTTTTTGTTATTTAAGGGATATGTACGTAAGTATCAAAATATTTATATATTGCCTAAGTCTGCAACTCCGCCAGTAATTTTTCACACAAAATCTACCTCGTTTACGGATTTAATCAGACCGTGATTTTTTTGTAATCAACGCAGAATACTGTTGTTGGTGTTAAATTGGAATAATTGATATAGGATGAAGCAGGTAACCAGGTTTCACTTGGTGTTTTTAACTAACAGCAAAGAGGAGCACAGAATGGCGCGCTATAATTGATTCGGTTATAATCGTGTAAGCGGTGACCACCCAATGAAGAAGAAGAAAAAGAAGAGTATATTTGTGATCCGTTAGATTCCAATTCATAGTGGATAAAAAGAGTATGTTGACATTATAATTTTAATTTGAAAATTTTTAATATTTTATATATATATTTGATAAACCAATTAGAACGAGTATATTTTGTTAGACTAAACAAATATTCACATACGTGAATGCAAATTAACTCTTATCATCTTATGTCCCTGCAGGGAAAGTATCTAACGAATTCGATAGTTGCTAGTGATGGTAGATAGAGACCGATCGGTGTGATTTGGAGCGGTAGATATCTCCTTGGCTTGTTCATTTGCTTCTAGATGCGTTTTTTTCTAGAGTTGTATGGCCTTTCTTAATTGGCCTTCCTCTGAACCAAAACTCTCATTATTAATTGAAATAGAATCTGAAATATACAAATTTCGCTATAGTGTAACAACTACCAGTAGACAGTACAGCTAAGTAAACAGTGGAATTATTTCTAACGAAATGCTATAGATTTTGGATCAACTGGGAACTAGCAGTACTGCAGGGGTATATATAACTGCCTATGTATTACATATGATGTACACAACAACCACAATATTTGCTTTTTACTTTTACTGACTTTTACTGACAATATTTATCACTTTTTCTCCTCTTTTATCGTGAAACAGAGATCTCTAATATTCACTAGTAACCGTGTTTTTAGCGTTTGCATTGTTGGTGTTTGCAGTATTGTATAAAACCTACATAATATTTGCCAAGAATTTTTAACGTACTTTGTTGACGGTCACGAAGGTTCCAAAAGAAAACATACATACAGAATTGATGTTTTATATAAATACATACATACGTAAGTGTAAATTGATACCAACACCCTCTTTTCACAAACGACTCCCCAAGCTGTATATAATGTTCCTTTAACCTTTCCGAAAACCAATATTTTCGTTTACAGCTGAACGTAGGGAGCTCGAAATGCCGTCCAATATTTTCCTTGTACATAGTTGCTGATGAGTGCTCTCAGAAAGCTGATGACCGCTCGCTGCCGCACCTCTGAAGAATAGACGCTACAATTAGACTTCAGCGAATTCTTCAACCGAATCTTTCGGAGTGGGTCCACTTAAGCTTCTATTTTAGCCGTGACCCAAGACTCCACATGGGCTATTTACTGCACCTTGCAAAAGGATTGCTCTCGTTTCCAGAGAGCGCGACGTGAAGCGAATGGTAAGAATTGATTAAAGCCCTACGACTATAATTTCATACCCAGAACCATGGCTACACTCCATTATATTTCATTTATGAAGGCTTACGCATTGCTTAGTAGGAAATAAATACCTTTCATTATATATATACATATTCATATTGTTTACGTACATACGTATTTATGTATATAAGTTGGAATTATAATTGTAGCTATTACTTTTTGGAGGTTTCTCTTCAACTCCGCCCATAAATCATAAAATTTTTTAAAGGGTTCGTTTTCTTACCTCCCATGTAGAGTCCTTTTCAAAACAATTTTTAATTTAACTTCACGTATAAAAAACACTTACTTTTTAGACACGAAGTTTTTCGCGTTTCCCACTTCATGTACTCTGTTCTTATGCATTGTATGGTATGTACTCGTACATATGTATTTGATTTGTGTGCGGAAAATTTTGTCCTATTGTTTTATCAAAACTCGCCAAGTTGCAATAAAAGAGATTTTGATGCTAATATTTATGCGTCCATGTACGTGCTTATGCACCTACGCCACAGAAATATGCATTTATGTATACAAACATATGTATAACTGAATGGCTACAAAGTCCGAGGAAGAATTAAAATATTCGAGGAATACTTTAAGTGTATACATGTTTGTTAAAGTACGTTAAAGTATATTTACATACATACACTTACAATAAGTGTGTATTTATGTATCATATTTCATCTTTCTTTTTCTTTACTAGCATAGACACCGCTAACAACATTGCGCCATTCAATTCTTCTTTTCGCTTTTTGGCACCAATTGGAAATATCAAGAACGGCGAGGTCATTCTTTATCTGGAGTTTCCAACGGAGTGGAGGTTTTCCTCTTCTTCACCCCGGTGGATAAACGTCTCGTCATAAACCTCATCAAATTGAAATTTTTATCTTATCGCCAATTTACGTCCACGCCCAGACTTACAAGAAGTGCGATGTGACCAAGCATATATTTTATGAGCGCCTGAAGCGTACTCATATGCGCTACACCGCCACGTACTTGGCGATTTTAACGCCAGGGTTTGGCAAAATTGTCGGAAAATTCACCCTCGCCAACGAAAAATCACCAAAATGGGTTGACCTACTTGTCCCCTGATCGAAAATTCAAAACCAAGTCGATCATGTTTTGATATACGGAAAACATGTCTACAGTGTACAGCTGCAAACGAAACCATTGGTTTTCGGAAACCTAGCAAAACAGCTGGTACGATGAGGATTGCCGTGTCGCAGTGTAGAGAAAATAGGCTGCCTACCTCGCAACGTTCCGATCGACCGCTACACGTGCTGGATGGGATAGAAACGAGAATTGCAGGGGAAGCAAGACGCACACAAAAAAAAGAGGCCTAGATGCGTGATTAAGAAGAGCTTGAGAAGCTGACAGACAAGGGTAATGCTATACTGAATTCATTGAGGGAACACTTCTCCAGCCTGCTGAATGGCAGTGAAAGTGTAGCACCAGGAGAAGAAGTTCGAATAGCAATTGCCCGCTTGAAAAACAACAAAGTGGCGGGGCCGAAGGATTACCGGCCTAGCTATTCAAATACGGCGGTGTAAAACTAATAAGGTGCGTTCACCAGCTTCTTTGCAAAATATGGTCGGATGAAAGCATGACCGACAAACGACATGATTCGTTTTGTTTATAAAGTATCTCTGTCTAAAGATTACCACCGTATTTATGTTCCAAACTACTGTAAAAATCGCTTTTATGATTGTACGTGGTACGAAATTTGCCTTTGACAATTTGATGTTAGAACTTGTACTACAGTGTTATTCACATTTATAGGTACATACAAACATACAAACATATTCAAACTTATATAAAGTTCAAAGTTTGGAATGAGAAAGTTATGTACGTCGCATTTGAAAAATATGGTGAAGTGAAAGCGCAAATTGTATTGAAAAATAGGGCGAAGAGAACAGAAAAGCGGTTCGTACGAAAAAATTAACGAATAGACGTGTTCGTTGAGAAATGTCAGTCAAAATTAGCCAATAACGGAATTGAAAGAGTAAGAGGTCTTACTCTCCCAAAGAAAGAAATTTACTCAGTTTTCACCGAACAGGTATCAGTAAAAATTAGCCAGCCAGTTGTATAACAGCTGTTTATTTCAATTCGATCATTAATTTATTATTATTATTATTTATTATTTATTATAATTAAAAATTACAATAAATTGGAAACACTAGCTACTAGGGCTATCGGTTAATTTCGGTATATATATATAATAAATATCTTACATTAAATTATGAATATTTAGTAGCTTTAAAAAGTTGAAAATATTTTTGATATTATCTTCATTTGGTGTGGATAACATGGATATAGGATCTTGAAGGAAGAAGGTTGGTCGGTAACGATTTAGGGATGGGCATTCTTTAAGGATGTGGGTAATTGTTAATAGGGATGAATTGCAAAAATGGCACGTTGGCTGTGACTCTTTCTTCATCAAGTGAAGATGTGTAAGACGGGTGTGCCCAAGGCGTAGCCTTATAAAACATTTGTTCATTGCAGTGGTAGTTGTGGTTGGTAGTACTAATGCGACTTTGTTTGGATTAATATTTTTGTACTGACTGGTCTCACTGTTCCATTTAGTTTGTGTAGTTTTTGAAGAATTCCTGCAGTATCTCACTTCTGATTCGTTTTTTCATAAATGGAATGAAAAGCTTGAGAGGAGATGATGATGCAGTTTTTGCTGCTTTATCTGCTAATTCGTTTCCTGTAATGCCGACATGGCCTGGTATCCACATGAGTTTAACCTTTTTTTGAAAATTTATTAGGAGAGACCTAATGGTACTGATCTCTTCTGAGTTATTGTTAAGGTTATGAACTCCATGTAAAATTCCTTTGTTATCTGTACAGATAACAAATTTACGGTTTTGTTTGGTGGCGAATTGGCACGCGTGTAGGACAGCTTGAACTTCAGCTTCATATGATGATGCTTGTTCTAACAAAATACCGTTTAATATTAGTTCACCATTTTCATGGACCACAGCAAAAGATGTTCCATTACTGCTTTTTGACCCATCTGTATATAGAAAATTCCAGTGATTAGTTTTTAAAGGAGAGACAGTTTCTTGAAATACTTTTTTGTAGATAACTGGATTAGTAGAGTCCTTGTGATATATGGAAAATGTGTTAATAATTGAGTCCGGAGAAAGAAGCCAAGGTGGAGCAGTCTGTTCTCTATAATTTTTGTAAACCCATTTATGTGTTTGTTTTAACATATTAAACATCTCCATAAGTCCGGATTTCATGTTCATGGTGCTTTTTCGGGATTTGAGCAGCCTTATTTCTTTTTCTAAAATGGAGCTTTTGTTAGAGCATAGAATGTTAACTGAACGTGCTCTAATATAGACAGCACGTTCTTCTAATGGGAGAAAACCACCTTCGGCTAAAAGATTTTTTATAGGAGTTGTCCGGAAAGCTCTCAGGCTTAATCGGATCGCTGCATGATAAAGCCCCGTAATTTTACTGAGTGAGGACTTGGAGGTCTTGCCATAAATTTGCAATCCGTAGTCAATTTTTGCGAGAATGGTAAGTTTAGTAAAGGTTAAGAGTGTGTTAGTGTGGATATGACTTTTGTTTGAAGAAAGGTATTTTATTACATTGAGCCTGGAGGCGAGTTTTTGCTTAATATATGTACAATGTTGGTTAAATGTATTTCTTTTATCAAAAAGTAAACCTAGAATTTTTATGGTGTCGGTATTTTCAATTGTTGTGTTATTAAATTTAATATTTACTCTGCTGCACTTGAGTTTTCTACAGGCATGAAAATGCTTACATTTCGGTAAAGAAAGTTTAGCGCCAGACCTTTTTGACCAGGTATGGATACTTTTTAGTGTCTGCTCGAAGATAGATTTAATGTCATTGGGGTCTTTTTTATTACACATTATATATAGATCATCTGCATAAAGACAGAAATCTACGTTTCCTTGTTTTTTTAAGACTACAACAATGTCTTCAAAAGCTATTAAAAAGAGAACTACAGACAATGGGGAGCCCTGTGGGATTCCATTTGACAGAGGGAATACTGGAGAAAAAACGTTATTTATTCTAACTCGAAGTTTCCTATTTGTTAAAAAGCCTTTTATGTAGCTGTACATCCTTTCACCTATTTTCCATTCTAGGAGTTTGTTTAGAACAACATGGACTCCTATGTTGTCAAATGCGCTTTGGAAGTCAATTGCTAGTATAGACAGGTGGTTTTTTACTGATAGGTTTTTACTTATCAGATGGTCAATGTATAAAAGGGCATTTGTTGTGCTAGATCCTTTTTTGAAACCGACTTGCTGCTCCGAAAGTAGTTTAGTAGAATCGAAGTACCATGTTAGTCTATTTGCTATCAGTTTTTCTTGTAGTTTTCCTAAGCACGGTAGTAAAGATATAGGTCTATAGTTTTGTATAGAATTATCGTTTTTGTTTGGTTTCAGAATGGGTACAACTGTGGCTATTTTGAAGTTTTGTGGAATAATCTTCCTTTCGTAGGACTGGTTGTATAACGCCAGTATTCGGTTTTTAATGCCCATAGGTGAATTGGATATCATTTTATAAGTAATCTTATCATGCCCTGGTGTTGAACCTTTGGAGTTCCTCAGGGCAGCTTCGAGTTCGTTCATTGTAAAGTTTGTTTCTAAAAAATCTGCATATTTATTTGGAGAATAATTAATTTCAGTGTTAAGGGTTGTAGTTTTTTCTATTTGGAATTCAACAGGAAAGTTTGATGAGTCAGAGTTAGAAGAGTAAAAGTCGGCGAATTCGAGGGCGATGTTTTCTGGATTTGATATGTTGTTGTTGTTTACTAAGATATTTTTGATTCCAAAGGGCTTGTAAGTATTTGAGAGGAGGTGAATTTTTTTCCAAATGTAGGTTATTGGAGAGGAGGGATTGATGGTTTTTGTGAGATCTTCAAAGGATTTTGCTTTGGATAGTTTCTTTTGTCTGATGAACTGAGCATTCTTTTTTTATAGTCTATAAGACTTTCTACGTTTTTCACTCGACGATATCTTTTCCATGCGTCTTGCTTTGCCTGCCTTAATGAGTTAAGGTGAGGATTCCACCACGGAACGTTTTGGCTGGTCTTTTTACGGATGGTTTTTGGGATAGATTCATTAGCAGCATTTCTTAGTATTTTTTGTATTTGTGCGGCTTCTTTGTTAATATTGGGGGAAATTACATAGTCATTTGTCTCTGCAATGTCTTGAAATTTTCTCCAGTCTGCACGATCACAATTGAATTGAGAAATTGAAGAAGGTATCTGATTGGAACGGGGTAGTAAGTCAAAAGTACATTGTATAGGAAAATGGTCACTGTTGTGGAGGTCATCAATAACATTCCAGTAGGCAAGAGGAAAATACTGGGGCGAGCATAGAGATAAGTCTATGTTGCTGAATGTGCCATGTGTTGAAAAGTGGGTTGGTATATTTTCATTTAGAATTACTAGATTGGAGCTCAGTATAAAATTTTCAATTATTTGTCCTCTGGCGTTACAATGCTGGGAACCCCACAAAGGACTCCAACCATTGAAGTCGCCTAACATTATAATAGGAGTATTTATGTTATTAGTTAAGTTATGAAGGTCAGCTGTGGTAACTGATTGTTGCGGGGGAATATAAATGCAGAAAATTGTTATTGGACAGGGAAAATTGATTTCTACAGCTGTAACAATAAGACTTGACTGAATACTGATAAGTTTATGTTGAATAGACTTATGAACTAATATAGCACAGCCTTGTTTGGAAGTAATATTTTGTGGTAAGTTAAAAAAGTATCCATCGTATTGTTTTGGGCAATAAGGTTTGGCGCTATTTGTCAAATGCGTTTCTTGAAGGCAGAGAATTTGAGGAGAATAAGTTTTTAGTAGAATTTCTATTTCTGTGTAGTTATTATAATATCCTTTACAATTCCATTGTAGTAAATTGAGAGACATATCAATAAAGAGTACATATTAAATTTTAAGTATGATATCTTATATGTTACAAGTGGTCAGAAATGTCTTCGAACTGGTTTGACAAGTCTGTGTTGTTGTGATTAACATAGTTGTTATCAGCGATTGTTGAAGTTGTTGGTATTTCAGTAGAATCGTTTGTATGACCTGAGAGGTCGTACTGGAAGTTGTGCTGAGATGTGTAACGTGCTTTTAAATATTTTCCTAAGCATTCTAATAAAGTTAGCAATTATATGGAATTCTTAATTTATTAGTTGTATTCAAAATTTATTGTATTTAAGCAATGATTAAATTCTACATGCTTTATAGTCGTCCAACAATAAAGATATGATTTTCTAATAGTCCCCTAAAAGCACGAAGATTTATGCAGAACTTGCTTTGCAACAATTTCTTGCCTAGAATTTAGAAAGTTTGGAATTATTTTGCTCTGTAGGCCGGCAATATTGAATGAAATTATTATAGAGTTTCTTCGATTCCTTTAAATAAAATCCAAGCAAGAGCTTTATTTTCCATTTTAAACGCGACTAATATTTCATTTTATGCATCGTTGTCGCTAACGGAAGCTTAAGAATGCATTATCGCCATTTTGACCGTAGCAGCAACTTTGCTTAACAGTGCTTTACGGTTCATTTGGTCGACACTGTTTTCTAGTAAATTATAGATCCCCAAAATCAATCAAAATCAAAATCAAACTTATAATAAAGACAGTACTTACACGTATTCATTCGTTCTGAACAATTTAGCGTAAAATATATTTGTATGTGGACTTACAGACAACTGATTAGTGGTCACAGTTCATACGCTGTGATAAAAATTATGGCAAATTATTATACACAGATACATACATACATATGAAAGTATATGTACAATAATGAAAGTCATGTCGTGAATATGTGTGGAAAGTGATGGCAGATATAATCGTACGTACGTATGTGTTTGCTGTTTAGTACAAAAGAGCTTTTTTGAAGTGCACTGCTGGAGAATTGGACCATTGTGAAAAGAAAAAGGCTGGCAACACCCATGTTAATATGTATTTACATACATAAGAACAAAGCACATACTAGCACTCGCATGTAGACGACTCTGAAGTACAATATCATATGGAGCGTTGAGTGCTCTAGGGTACTCAATCCATAGTGGTTCACATGAAAATGAAGATTGTCCAATGAATTGAAAATAGGTCTAGAAAAGAAAACAGCACACTAACACTACAGCGACATATACGTATGAATGTGAGTGAGAATATTTACTAGTATGCATAAGCAAGCTTAACAACAATGTTGTAAGTAACATAACCACTGGTAATAGTAATTACAACAAGCGTTGCAACTGATGTCGACTCCAAAGAAATACAATAAATATAGTTTAAAAAAACTAAAAAAAACACGCTTTTAAAGAATATTGTACTAAAAAGTTGAAAATAATTTTGAAAATAAACTTAAGACAATAGTATATAAAAAATACTTGTATAATTAAGAGAAAAGCGTGGGGCGCTTTGTACCATAATTTTTATATATCGAGCGCCCCACGCTTTTCTCTTAATTATACAAGTATTTTTTATATACTATTGTCTTAAGTTTATTTTCAAAATTATTTTCAACTTTTTAGTACAATATTCTTTAAAAGCGTGTTTTTTTTAGTTTTTTTAAACTATACTTATTTTTAACTTTTTAGTTTAATATTCTTTAAAAGCGTGTTTTTTAGTTTTTTTAAACTATATTTATGATTTTATTTATTTTTTGATTTTCTCTAAATTAATTTTGTTAATTGGAACGCCATGATGTATGCAACGATTCGCATTAGGATCGCGTCACCGCTAAAAAGTTACAAACTGACAGACAGACATACTGACATACTGACATACTGACATACTGACTGACATACAAGTGAAGCTAATATAAAGCGTGTAAAAATACATTTCAGTCTCTAAATGTGTCAAAAAACGTAAACATATGAATCCTGCACTTTGCCTACGACGAGCAGAGGGTATTAGTTTTAGAGGTAGGTGGGACTCTTGCTCACGCGTGTATATCAAAAATGGTTACTACGAACCTTGTGATCAGGGACCCGATTCCCCACCAAACACACAAGAAGCAGGGTAAAACTGATGAAAAATCTCGGCTAAAAGCAGTTAAACATATATACTATATGGTTTCATCCTTACTTTTGAATCAGTTAGTTAATCAAAGTTAGTTATCCATGCATTTATCGACTCTGTGTATGCCCATAGACCTTTGAAGAGGGTGTCCTATAGAATAGCATGGGGAAAAAAAAGGCTCGCAGAATTTGCACAAAATAGAAGCAAATATAAGAATTGCTCCGTGGACACGTTTCGTGCTTTAAGCAGAGATTATGATGCACATAATCGTCCAACTACTTAAGCAGTAAGTAAAGACTGGATCGGTTACAGATATTGTAAATTCTATGCATCATCGTTTTGCTCGTTCCACATAAAATTTCGCTACTGTAAGTGAAAGTGTATATTTCTCGATGGGTGCTTGCACAATAAGCAGTGGATGGCGATTTTTCGAACAAAATTTTCTTCAGCGGTGAGGTACTTTTCTCACTCGAGGGATATTAGTTTCGGGGTCAACTATTCGGTTGTACGAAATTAGGGGTGAATATAAACCTCAAACAGTTAAATGCGTAGTTTCGGTGTTGTTGTTGTTGTTGTAGCGGCTTCGCTAACCCTGCTTAGGGCAGGCTTAATCAGTCTAAGTCGCCGAGGTCATCTAACGGAAGGTCCAGGAAACGTGCTGTTTCGACAGGGTTGGATCAAAGGGAGAGAGGGGTTAGATGAGTAGGTTTAAGGGGGCATGTGAAGAGGTGGTTAGTGTCGTGCGGGGACTCTCCACATGCAGGGCATACGTTGGGTATGCTGGGGTCGAGTCTGGATATGTAGGAGTTTAACCTGCTACAGTATCCAGATCTTATTTGTGCCAATGTAGCACGGGTTTCTCGAGGCAGCTCGAGCTCACTGTCTGCGATAGGTGGTGGCTTTGTTCCGAGTACGCCATTCACTGGAAGGGAGTCTAGGAAGGTGTTGACTGACTCCTGGTGAATGGCGTTCAGTGCCTGCCTGTATGCCGTCCTGTCCAGCGGTTGTTGAACGTGGTGCTGTATGGTGCTGTTATAATCGAGTACTCCCTTCCTGATGTGCCTAGGCGGAGGCTCGGCTTCTAAGAGGTGCCTGCTGGGGTGCTCCGCGCGGTGGCATCCCAACAGGAACTGCTTGCACAGCAAAGCACTATGCTCCTTAACTCGTAGCATAGATGCTTCGCTGTGCAAGTGGTGCTCCGGTGACATCAGGAGGTTTCCTGTCACAGTCCTAAGGGCGGTGTTTTGGCAGGTCTGTAACTTTCTCCACTGCGTCTCGTTCGTCCCCGGCGCCCAAATCGGTGCAGCGTAATTTACGACCGGCCGGCCAATTGCTTTGTAGGTTGCCAGCAAGGTTTCCTTATCTTTACCCCATGTGCTGCCGGCTAGCGCTTTGAGTATTTTGTTGCGGCCCTGGAGTTTTGCGGCAATTGCAGTCGTGTGCGGAGTGAAGGAGTGCAGGCTATCGAATGTGACCCCTAAAATCTTAGGGGTGTTTACAGTCGGAATTTTTTGGTCATCAACTTTCACATCGAGTTCTAGCCGGCACTCCTTCGTCCAGCTGGTGAAGAGGGTAGCCGAGGATTCCTCAATGTCACTGAGTAGCACTGAATGGTTGACATTGTCAAAAGCTTTTGACAAATCCAGTGCTACCAGGACAGTTCTCGCGCAGGGTCGGTTTTGGTTCAGGCCATTGACCACCTGGGTGTTTATGGCGTTAAGTGCTGTTGTGGTGCTGTGCACTTTTCGGAAGCCATACTGATGTGCTGCTGGACGCAGATGGTGAGTGAAGGTCGGGAGCAGTAAGGCCTCAAGCGTCTTCGCTACTGGGGATAGGAGAGTTATCGGCCGATAAGACTCTCCCTTGTTGGCTGGTTTCCCCGGTTTGCGCGTACGGCGGGTTAAACGCCTTTTCGCTTTGTCTACCGAAGGATGCAGTGTAAAAAGCCGGCTAAAATAGCTCGCGCATCTCTTCGGGTCCGACGAGGCGCGATCACCGAATGAAATTTCCACCCGGTCGGGTTAGACAGCGACTTGACTGTAGCCCAGAGCTTGGTTGCCCCAGAGGAGATATTACAGGACCTTAAGTGCTCCTCCCACTTTTTCCGCTTGTGTTTATTTACAACGGTCCGAATCTCCGCATTTAAATCCCTGATTAAGGGATTCCCGGGATCGGAGTTACGGAGGATGTCGCGCCTTGCTGCTAAAGCCGCCGCTTCGGACGGGAAGTTAGGGCGGATTTCCGCAATTGGGCCTGCCGGGATGAAGCGGGCGGCAGCGGTCGCAATTATCCTGCGGAAAGAACGTTCACCAGAAGTGACGTCCGTTGGAGTGGAGAGAGCACTGAAGGCGGTCTCGGTGAATTCCGTGAAGCCGGTCCAATTAGCTTTTTTGAAGTTAACGAAGGTCCGGTGGTCCGCGGAAACAAAGTCGGGAGGTCTGTCAATCGAGATGTGTATGGGTAAGTGGTCCGATGCTAGTGTCAGTATAGGTCGCCAGACTATACTGTTTATCAGACCAGCACTCGCAATTGTTATGTCTGGCGAGCTTTGGCAATTACCCACAACTCTAGTGGGGGTGTTGTCGTTCATTGTGCAGAATGTCGAATCGTCTATCTGTTCCGCCAGCTCCATTCCTCTACGGTCATTTGACAGGCTAGAATGCCAAAGATCGTGGTGCGCGTTAAAGTCGCCCAAAACCAAACTTTTCGCCTCTGAGTAGCGCACCTATATCAGGGCTATATCCAACTGGGCAACTTGTAACGGGAGGAATGTATATATTAAATATTTCGAGCTCGGCATCGCCTGACCGGATAGCTATGACCTGACATTCTAGGGTAGTATCCCTGCGGTCGATGCCGCCATCGATGAGACGATACTGCACGGTGTTGTGCAGGATGAACGCCAGACCCCCTCCATGGTCTCGCTCGCGGTCCTTGCGGATTATGTTGTATCCGGCCCGACTCAGAAGATCCGAGCGGGCGGTCAACTTGGTTTCCTGGATCGCAGCAATTGACAGATGCTCCCGGCTCATATAGTCGACTATCTCGTCGATCTTCCCCTGGAGTCCGTTGCAGTTAAATTGGAGTAGTCGGGTCCGTCTCGGGGGAACGTTCGTGACACGGGGGGTGAGGGAGTGGTGCGTGGATGACGTGTGTTGCTGCTGTAATACCCGCTGAGGTTGGTTCCGCGCGTTGGTGTTGGTTGGCGGTGTTGTCGTATTAACGGGCGGGGGCAGACTCCTACAGCAAGGGGCAACGTACGCATCACTCCACTCACGGGTGGTGCGCAGGCCCGAGCACGTCCGAAAATGACACCAGCCGAAACAAGAGTTGGATCTGACTGAGGTCACATTCCGACGTACTAAGGTCTGACACACGGAACAGACTGTGCGGAGGACTAGGAGCTGCTGGGTAGCCCTCGCACGGGAGGAGGAAGAGGAGCTGGTTGTGGGAGGGGAAGGGGGTGAGGGTTGGCGGGAGTCATGCTGCGGGGAGCTCCGGAAGACCGTGGAGGTCTGCTGGTTACCCAAAGTGGGTAGGGGTGCTGAAGGCACTGCCGTGGTGGCTGGGGGCGCACTTGGGCGCTGGCAACATGGGGCCACATAACGTGTTGTCCACTCCCTATGTGTCTTAAGGCCTGAACAGACCTTAAGATGACTCCAACCATTGCACAGGTTGCACCTAACCGAGGTGGAGGAGTGGTGGAGTCTACTAGTGCACACGCAGCAGAAGTAATCCGTCGGACCAGGGTTGGTTTCTACGCCAGCCCTGATGAGAAGGATTTGAAGCAATCCAGCTGCGAGGTATTACTCCGATGGCGAACTTAAACTAATTTTACCTGTTGACCTAAACGGGGTTAGGTCGCCGAAAGGGTGACAGCCCTTGGCCGGATAAAATCCGGGTCAACTCCGGTACGTAGAACCGGCTGTCTTGAGAGTTGCGTAGTTTTGGTAAGTACTCTTTACTTAAAAGGCAATGATTATCCAACAAGTTTAATTGAACAATGCGAAATATGCGTACAAAAGTTTGTTGAATTTCAATTTCCATTTATTTACTTCTTTTAAGTCTACGCCAGTAACCTGGTACAGCAGCGAGCTATCAGCTCAGTCAGTTATACATAAAAAAATCAGATCGCCCTTACAGTCATCTACAGCGATAGCGCCAAGCAGTGGTAACTTATCCCATGGCGCTGCAATAAAATAATTGAGTCACTCTGTATTTGGCTGTTCGAGCTATTAAACCCACCAAAGAACGTATTCATATACGTTCTTTGACTTCACTTTTTTATTTGTAAATTTGATAAATAGATAGTAAATAATATATACTTAATTAAAGCTGGTAACTCTGCCAAAAGGCTGCTCAATCTCTTTTTTCTTTGATTTTTTCAAGGCGAATTCATTTGGATTTCTCTGGTTCAAGCTGCGAAAAGGCGAACAAAACGAAAATTGAAATATATGCGGCGAAATTGCAGCGACAAACTACAAAATCATCACACCAAGCGGTTAGGTGAGATCGACGGCGCACAAATTCAAAAATAGTTTAGCTGGTGAATGAACAAATAAAGTAGGAGCTGAAATTTATTGGCGGAAAATAAAGTTGCATCGGTCCACATTATTAAAGACGCCCGCGAAGAGGTCCACCACAAAAGATATCTTAATATAGGTTTACTGGAATTTAAAAAGTTATTTGGCTACATTTATTGATATATTTTGGTGACCCTCGAATTTAAAGTCAGTAAAAGTGAATTTCGTCCGAGGAAAAAAAATCAATTCTGCCAAAGAAATAAATATTTTCTATTTGTTATTGATATTAATAACTCGGTGTAAATAGAAATATTAAGTGTATCAATTTCTTGCAATCTAATTAAATATTGTAACCGAGGCTTCGATCGCTAAGCGACAAAAGCAGCTTTAATTTTGCGTTTTCATTGCCCAAGAAAAAAGAGAAGGAAGAGCGCATAGGTGCATAGGAAAACGATAAATTGCGCAATGGCCACTTTTCATATCCATCAAGATGCCGAAAAGGAGAATCCACACTTATCTGTACCACTAAAGGAAAAAAATTTGGTTACTTGCACCAGTAGAGTGAATGCTTTACAACCATCTGTGCTTGGAGGAACAGCTTTACCCTTGAAGGGAAAACTTGCTGATGGTGTTAGTCGCAATAATTTTGCTGTGCTAAATACAAATGCAAATATCGCCCGAAACACAAATATTGGTATATTAGGTAGCAAAGTGGTAAGTTTTCTCTAAAATACCTTGAAATTTTATAAGAAGTGCTTTCGATATTACTATGCGTGTCAGGTCTTTCTCTATATTTGCAAACTGCGGAAAGTAGCTTGCCGAAAATTTAATATTTGACCATTCAGTTTAGCAAAAAAATAATTTCCTTAATATACTGATATGTAACAGGACCTGAAATAAAATAACTTATAACGGGCTTACGTTGTTACACTTATATAACAGATGGATGTATTTAGTTTAAAAAAGAAATTTTATTTTGTAAACTGATTATAATTAACAATTAATAGGCATTTCGTGAAGTTGGGAATTCAAAAACAAACAATGACAATACCACTGTTTTCGCAGCTGCAGCAGCCGCTGTTAAGAAGACCGTAGTAGAGCAGTTTAAATCCTTTTCAGTTTATGAGGACCAACCTAATATAGAACAGCCGGCTTACCAACAATATTTAGTTACAACTCATACCAACAACATTAAGCCCACAGAGATCACACAAGGAGAAAAAGAAAATATCGACACTGCCCAACAAAGTCGTCACAATAAAAATGATTTTAAATTGTAAGTACTGGGGAAAGGTCATTCTTTTTGGCAGTTAATTATTTCTTCATTTGTAGTGATGGATCGCAAAGGGAAAGTAACATTGATGATGAATGTATTTTGGATACTACTCCGATGTCAGTGTCAGAGGTGCTTTCACCAATGTCCGTAGACCGATCACATGTAGGTAATACTCAGCCAACGGTAACGCAATTGCTTGAAGTTGACAATGACGATAAAAAAGTCAATGATATAACTACCGAGGAGGAGGAACAACGGAGTCGCCTTCTCATACCCCGTAATCATCGACAACGTTTTTTTGAAGTTGGAGAATATCAAAGGGATATTTTGGAATATTTTCTGGAAAGTGAGGTAAGTCCGAATCATGCAGTACATGTTGGTATTCTTTATACTAAAAGCTTCGCAAATCAACTTTATATTCAATTTTGAATTAATTTTATGTAAAAGGTGCTCATAATATACGCGAGCAATGAATTGCATGCATACACCTACGGTGTAAAGAAGTACCTATTTTCGATTATCTGTTTATTTTCCCGCCTCTTCAGGTTTTCACCCCTTGCAATTTCTGTATTAGCATAGTTTTAAGGGATGATTTTTCGACTGTTCAAGCACATTATTTCATTTAAAGCCATTTTCCCTTCTATTTACTATATATTGCGCAATTATATTAGTGCACCCATACATCTGTGTGTGTCCTTTCAACGAAATTCTATTTGTGCTCTATAATAAGTTATTTGTTGATTATATATATACAAATGTGAACATTTTTTTCAATTCATATGCGTGGATGCGTTTGTTTTAAACAAATTTTTAATTCAGTTAAATATTTTAGTTGAATTAATCGAAGTTTTTGTACACTACTACGTTCAGCACATAGCTCTGTTATTATTTTTTCATCAATACAAGTTTTGGTCGTAATATAGAAGCACTCATTTCAGATCTTTCATAAATACTTGACCTGTGTTTTTAGTACAACATAACAATATTGATTTAAAGAAATTAAAAATTTATTGGGTCGAACAAAGTTGTATATATGTACATAATTACTTGAATTTTATTTTTACAAATCATGCTTAGGAAATACAATTATTTTAACGTGAAGTTTTGTTGAACTGATCGTAAAATTCCCTGGATACATAATTTTTATTTAAATCCTTCTTTGCAAACTCTTTTTGCATTTTTTGCTCTACGGCAAGACGTGCATTATAACGTATGTGATCATCCAGTAATTGCTTCCGAGTTTTTTCTAACTCAAGCTGCTTTAGCATCAACTCCCGATCCATGTTAAGAGAGTACTGTTCCCACTGCTTATCCAATAGTTGCTGGTCTGTTTGCCGTTTCTTGTTACTGATTTTTTGTTGTAACTGCTCGTCTTGGAACTTTGCCAACTCGTCAGCGGACATACCCCGATACATAAAGGCTATTTTTTTATTTGGATTTGTTCGTGATTGTGCAGCATTCGGGTTCTCGGTGAGCATGTCACTAGTAAGCATGTTGTAGATCTCAGCTAGATCATCCTCGCTGGTTTCTTTTTTTTCCCGTGCGCGATCGAATCGCTTAGACTTAGCTAATTTCGAGTTAAAATCATATACCGCTGCTGTCATTTCATTTCGTACTTTCCATTCTGCATTTGCCATATCCTCCAGGCGTTTATCCCGCGATGCCATTGATTCTTGCATTATTAAATCGGCTTTTATACGTTCTTCCTCATGTTGTTTACGTTCTTGAACTTGTTGATCTAACCAAGCACGCTGTTGAGCTCTCTGTCGTAATTTGCGTTCGCTATGTCCAAGATCTTCACCAGAGAAAACTTGTGCACTAGATATACCAAGACGTATATCATCGTCAGCGACACGTGCAGGCAAAGCTTTTTTTATGTTGTCAGGATCATTTAAATCAAACTCGCGTCGCTGATCTTTTCGTTGAAAACGACAACGGTAGTAATTGAGATCTGCTTCGGCAACACGCTTTCGTTTATCAATTTCTAATGATTTTGCATAAACTGCGAGCTGCTGACGTTGAGTCTGTTCTTCATAGCGACGTTCACATTCGGCATCAACTTGCCTTTGCTTTTTTTTCTCTGCAATTTGACGCTCCAATTCTTTCAAATCCAACTAAAATTTTATTTTTTAATTGCCATCTAAAACAGTTTATACATCACATACCCCAAAGAGCCTTTGTTTCGCATTAAATATTCTACCCTTTCTTTCATCTTCAAACTGCATACGTCTGTGCAGCTTTGCCGACTCATTTATGTCATCTTTTGTAGCAATCGGAATCTTAAGCATGGCTTTATTTTCCTATCAATATAACTGATCTGAGCTTCAATTCTTAGAATAATTTATATAAAAAAATATTTACACACATAGGTATGCATCAATTTATAGCTCTTACCGTCACTAAAAGTAATGTTAATATTTTAACTCTTTGACTGAAACTTCACTTCCTACTCAATATTTTATTTCTTCCAAAGTGAAATAGAAAAACAATGATGTGTAAAATGTTGCTAGGCAATAAAAGTTTACATACATATGTTTATATTTAATTTACTTTCGTGAGCTGAAATGTATTCTTTAATACATACATATATAAAAGGGGTAACGATAAAATACCTTCAGAATTTTCTTTCTTCGCCTTTTCAAAGTAGGAAGGTCCAAGCTTTTGGGAATATATGTACATACTTTATGTGTTTTGGTTGCCATATTAATTAAATACGTGCATATGTAAGTACTTTTGATGAGAAGTTATGTGTAACCACAGCATTCGAGCTAATTTTCTTTTCGGTTAATATTAACTGTTAACTGGGAATGTGTTGCATGTGCGAAAGATTCGAAGTTCTTTTAATTTTGTTGTTGTTGTTGCAGCGCTTGTTCCAACCCTCTAAGGGACAGGTTAGTAAGTCTTAAGTCGCCGAGGGAGAGAGGGTTAGATGTGTCGGTTTAAGGGGGCATGTAAAGAGGTGGTTAATGTCGTCCGGGGCTTGTTACATGCTGGACATTCCTTTGGGTATGTCGGGATCGAGTCTGAATAGGGAGGAAGTCTTTGAAGGTGTTGACTGACTCCTGGTGAATGACGCTTAGTGCCTGTGTGTACGTCGTCTTGTCCAGCAGTTTTTGCACATGTTGCTGAATTGTGTCCTTTAAGTGTAGTACTCCCGGTCGGTCGAATGCGGAGTAAAGGACTTCCAGTAATTTTGGACGGTTAATGGTCGGAATTTTGATGCCATCAACCTTCACATCGAGTTCGAGCCTGTAATCCTTCGTCCAGCTGGTGAAAAGGATAGCCGAGAATTTGGTCGGCTTTATTTTTAGTTGTCTTGCAGTGAATAAGTAGGATAGGTCGTCGAGATAGCCGTTTACTTTCGAATAAAAACTATTAATATCCTGGCCAGACTCCAATATCGAGCCTATATCTATAACATCGCCGCCAACCAACACCAACCTGTGCACGCAATCCAGCGGGTATTATAGCATCAACACATTGCAGCCACTAATCACTCCAACACCCCCCATATAACGAACGTTCCCAAGATACAGACACGACTGCTACAATTTAACTTCAACGGAAAGATCGACGAGATAGTCGACTTGACTTGTTCCATGTTCAATCGTTCTTTGCAATTTCCTTCGTCTGAAGGAAGGGATTCGTGTTTCATCCATTTTCACATATCGACTTTAAAGTACGGTTTATTACGTTTAAACGCGAGCGAATCCTTTAAAAAGCTTTCTCACAGTCAGATGACCATGCAACATAAACCGAACACGCTCTTTTGATAACTTTACGATATCAGCTAACTCGCAGAGCTCCTTTTTTCGCTCATAGTCATAGTAGGAATAGCTATTAAACTTTTTCAAGACAAAAAAACCTGCTTGACAAATTGGATTACTACATATACTTTTTATAACTACATGTATATAAATTTATATTATTATTTAGGATTAAATTAATATTTTTCGATTATTTGCCTTTACATTTAACCTGTTGTGTTTGTTTTTTTTTTTTTTTTTTTTTTTAGAAGAAACATCGGCCCAAACCTCACTACATGCGTCGGCAGGCTGATATTAATCATTCAATGCGTACCATTCTCATTGATTGGCTAGTAGAAGTATCTGAGGAGTATAATCTGGATACGGAGACCCTATACCTTTCCGTATCATATATCGATCGTTTCCTTAGCCAAATGTCTGTAGTACGCAGCAAGCTACAGTTGGTTGGCACGGCTGCCATGTACATAGCATCGTAAGTTTAATACTAATTTTCAAGTTTTAAATAGGGAATTAAACGAATTAAAATTACATACCATTATAAAATTGTTGCTATATTTTGTTAATCTTGTTACAATCTTTCTTTTTTTTTAATAGAAAATATGAAGAAATCTATCCTCCAGATGTGGGCGAATTTGTGTTCATTACAGATGATACATATAATAAAGCTCAAGTTTTGCGAATGGAACAGATCATTTTAAAGATTCTAGCCTTTGATCTATGTACTCCTACGGCATATGTTTTTATAAACACATATGCAGTTTTATTGGACATGACAGACAGACTAAAATTTTTGACTCAGGTAATACATTATATAAGCGGATTTAGAGTTGAATTCATGTTGTCAATTTCCATGCAGTATATTTGTGAGCTATCACTTTTGGAAGCTGATCCGTATTTGCGCTTTTTACCATCGTTAATATCTGCCTCCGCGCTTGCTTTAGCTAGATATCTACTGGATTATAAAATTTGGACATCAGAATTACAAGAGGTAACAACATATAGCCTTGGAGACCTTAAAGAAGTTTTTTTATACCTCTGTAAATCACACAATGCGGCTACAAAATTAGGACAACAAGCCATACAAGAAAAATACAGGATCGATAAGTAAGTCAATGCATTTAGAAGCATAATAATAATTTGTTAAAGAAGATCTTAAAAAAAAAATTAATTGTTTGAAGGTACAAGAAAGTTTCTACAATCAAGCCTGTTGAACTAGACGAAAAGGCATTCGAACTTCTGTTACAAAAAAATAATATTAGCGGAGATGTTACCGAAAAAACATCGTCAGCAAATACTGAAAATGTACGACGGGCGATCTCTCTGATGTTTAATTAAAAATACCTAAATAAAAAGTAGTACATTTTAACGCTCAATTATGAATTAGTATTAACTGAAAAACGCTTAATAATACTTGTTTATATTTTATGTTTCTCCGTTCTGATTAATGTATATTCAAAGCCTTGGCTAGTTTTTAATTCAGCAACTGTTTTGAGGCTTTTAGCTATGTTCCGAAATTTAAAAAATTACATGGTAGCATAAAATTTTGCTATTATTGCTATATTAAATTTTAGACATTTACAAAGGTTTGCAGAATTTCGATCTTGTGGTAAACACATAAGAGAAGGTATCGCCTTAAAATTTTATTTTTTAATGAAAGTAATTTATGGTATTGGCAATATTCAATTAACGTTAATAGTTAATCGATCAAAATTAAACATAGTTGCTTGAATAGTACAACTGCTGAAAAATAGAAAGTAAAAATTTTTAGTTTCCCAGCCAAGCTTAATCAGAAACAGTTAATGAAATAATTGTGGCTTAGTTGTTATTGCAAGTTTTATTTTATTTTAATTTGTTATTTGTCTCTTTTATTTTATTTAACATAAATTATCAACTTAACCCACATCTAATTTTAGAACTAGTATTACGGTTATTTACAATTTTAGCTACTGAATCAGATATTGTAGAACAAACATCACCCACAAAATGATATAAAAAGTTGAAAGCAGTTTCGTGTACAATAAGAAATTAGGCAATGAAATTTTTAATTGTAACTCATACTCCTAGGTAATTTTCCTAAATTATTTGCGTTACTCATAGTTTCCAGATTCAGAACATTAAAAATAACTGTATGTTCTCTTGCGTTTTTGGTGGCAAGTTTTCTAATCTAATTTAACCGTATACGAAGTTCTTGCTATACCATATTTTATGTAATACAATATCTTGAATGTCTGGCTTTGTGTTAAATATTTATATTTTTTAACATGATATTTTAGTTTCAGACAAATCAATCTTACTAAGGCATATATATAATGCTAGCTATTATTTAAAAATTTAAGTATTTAATAAATTTTATAAAATTAAAATATACAATTAAAAAATAAAATACATGTGTTAAAATTCCGAAACTAAACATTTTCATCTGGTCTGGCAGTACATATGGACATCAATAACCATTTTTGTTTTTTGTAGCAAAGATTTGTAGATTTTCGATTAAAAATCGATGTAAAGTGACAGAAATGCAAAAGATCTGCAAAATGGACATTGAGGCTGAGGCTTGGTATCTGTAATTATCACTTTTAATCGATGGTTGGCTTGCTTGTGTCGGCATAAACATTTTGTGTAATTTTTTAATAAAACTTTTAAATAAATAATACATCAATATTTTTAGTAAATTTCACTTGCCAGATTGTTTTCTTGTATGCTAAATTCGTTGATAGTGAAAATATAGATATATAATTGCCGTTTTGCATCATGTCAAAAATGCACTCGGAGGGGCTGACATTCCCTGCCGTGTGGCGACCGCAATCGGAAAATTTAGCTTAATTTGTTATTTAAATTAATTTTCTACAACTTTTTTGAATGTTAGAACGACGCCACGATTTGAACCCGGGCCTCCCGAATGGCAGTACGCAATACTCGGCTACCTCTCCCGAATGGCAGTAAGCAATGCTCGGCTACCGCAGCCGCCACTAGGTGTAAAAACGTACACTCTCTGCGAAAATTATCCTTTGAGAAATCTCTGAAAATTTGACAGAATTTTAAAAACGCAAATATTACCAAGGGTGCGTAATGCAAAACCAATACGTTCTAGAAAGTTTAAGACGGGGAAAAGTAAACCAAATATTATTGGCCTTCATTATAAGTTAATTTTGTTTTTTTTATGATGCCATTGAGCACCAGTTTCAAAACTTTTTACAAATTTCCGCCCTCTTTAATTTATGTAAAATTAAAATATAAACACCTATAAGATAGTTTGGGTGAGTTCCAAAACGTCAGTTGCAACACAACCTTACATTGTTACGCACTCCTAATACAACTGACGATGTATCATGTTACAAAATGTATCGGTAAAGTTACAACAACAGACAAATTTCTATACTTTAGGATATTAGTTGGTCAGGCCGAAAAATCGACTTGCTGAAAATGTCATTGACCCTTTTTAATCACATGAATATATTCCTTAGAATTCAAAAATGATATAAGCACGTATAAGTCATTTCTTAACCGAGTTAATTTTTCGAATCATTTTTATTTACATGAAATTCTATAAAGTTAGGATACGTTTATCTGGCGATCAATTTTGATTGCTAGCATATGTCACATTGTATGTTGCTTGTATTATAAAAATGCATAAGCCTTGGTATTTTATATTTCGGTGGCACCTTGAAATAAAGCATGACAACTTAATACGCAAATCTTGTATCTGGATGGAATTCCAATTTATCTAAAGCTGGATTGCATGCGAAATTAATCATTGGTGGCGGACCGCACATTAATACCAAGGTATCATTTGAAGCAGAAAAAAGATTGTGCTTAATCATGTCGTCATTTATGAATCCAACACTGTACGTCCAGCCTATAATAAATAAAATATGAAGTGAGTGATTATATTAAACATTTTAACGCCATTTCATATAATTTCTCTTTGTTTTATACTTGATAACTAATAACTGTTTTTTCATAAGTACAATATTTAACAACTATTTTACAAGCACTTCTACAATTGAAAATTTAGTAACTGAAACGCATGTCTATGTGATGGCCAATGCGTTCTAAACCAGGGATACAAGTATAATTAACCATCGGTGGTGGACCGCACAAGAGACAAAGCGTTTCGGAACTCGGCGGAAAAAGATGAGAGCGCATCATTTCATCATTGACGTATCCGACATTATACGACCAGACTTAAGTGTCAAGATGTCCAAATGCAGCATTTAAAAAAAAAAGAATATATATGTACATACATATATATATATATATACAATATATAGTATTATAATTCTCAAACATCAAAAGTAAGTACAGAAAAGATTAATAAAAGCATGCCATAGGGAACTACATACGTATACATTCGTAAGAAATGTAATATTCCGAGCTTTTTATACATGTACATACGTACATGCTTATATATACCTAGATATATTATATATACGTATATACACGTATTATGTTACCACTATCCCAAAATGTACTCACCTTCAGATGCTTTATCAACAGTATACCACACTTTTAGTTGATTCGGATACTTTTTTACCAGATCATCTAATTCATTTCTTAACAAAATGTCGGCCTCACTCTGCGTTAGCGTTATTCAATAAACAGCTTTGTATTAAAACTATTGGACATTAATATTACCTGATTTGCGAATAACAAAGCAAGCTCAGTTTTGTCCTTATCATTGTGTTTTAGTACGTCGCGTATCAGTTGCAACATTGGTGTGATACCAGTGCCCCCGGATATCATATTCACGCGCTTTACCTGAACTGTCTTTGGTGGATCTTTCCGAAGCTTTTTTATTTGAAACCGACCTTGGCCATGGTATTGTAATCGGCCGGATGGACCACGAAATGAAATTTTGTCGCCGATGCTCATTTGTTCTAAATATTGTGTCATTTTACCCCCTGCTGGGAATTTGGGGTGTGCATTTTTAAAATATACTTTGACGACCAAATCGACGTAACCAACATCATCATCACTTGATATAGGAGTATAGGGACGAATGACCAATTCGTTATCGATAGTTGCAATCAAGTGAATGTGTTGTCCCACAGGCAAGCCGAGTACATGCTGATTCGAAGGTAAGCCAAAGCGAAAGCGTCGAGTATCATGGCTAAGAACTTCTTTTTCAATTAATGGCAACTGATATTTGTCGTTCGGATCAACAAGTGTGCGCAGGCGTGCAGTGCGGTTAGGCTCGGGCCTTGACTTCGAGGACTTTTTATTTAGGAGATAATGAATAATGGCAGCTCCGGCCACCACTGCCACAATTCCCACAGCAATCGGAATAAGCTATTGGAAATAAAAAATATAAATAACAAATATTTAGTGTAAAACCTAAAACAACAGCTAGAAACTGTATTGAATTAAAAAAGCAAAAGCAATAAGGCCATAATAAGAGTCAACTATTACATCGTGTTCTAAGTCCTTCCGTTAGCATATCTATTATATTTAAATCTCGTTTAATCCCCATAACACTGAATTCATATCATTCATATAAGGTTCCACAAGGAGTTTACATAACATGGAAGGCTTCACACGTATTTTGTATACATAAGGGTATAATGCGATTACCAACCTGTAACCCTCCACATATTATCCATATCTAATGAACAGGTTAAAGGAGCCTAGGATGCTAACTTCCAATTTCGATGACAACCATGGCAGACGTACAAAGGATAATGATTCGGTTGCATGATTAGTTCAAAGGAAAATATTTTCTTTACATTAGAGATATTACCAACAGATTGATAACATTATCTTATTTTTATACTATATTTTAAAACGAACTCGGCACCTTTGTTTTTAACCTCCATCCGCGGATATGTAGCTGTAACGTGACTTTTGAACTACCTCCTCTCCCCTGATGTATACACAAAAATATTCTTATCATGAACATACATATATACATAGGTATGTAGGACACACACCGATTTTCGCCCGAGCTCCTGCCCCAATTTGTGGTATGCGTGTTGATGTTTTCCCAACAAATTGAGAGACCTACAGTTTATACCATGATACAAAAAAGGTAGGTAGTTTCACTCAATTTAAAACTGACAGAAAAGGATTTTTTGACATCACATCTTATTTTCATTTTGACTTCAAAACTTTTTCACTTAAAAAATATATAATACACATTTTCATAGAAAATTTAATGCGCCTGAAATTATTTTTATTTCCATTAAATTTCAGAAAATAAAATTCAAAGCATTTAAATTTTTTGTCAGTATATTATACTATTCTTTATTTTTTGTTTACTATGAAATGTTTTAAATTTTTTGTATTATAATTTTTTAATTTTATAAAGTTGAAAATTTATTTTTTTAATAAATGAAATTGGTAACACAAAAATAAAGCAAAAGTCGAAAAATCTTTGTGAATATTTTTGAAAAAAAATTTGAGTGAAACTACCTTGTCTTTTGTATCTTGATATTATTTGAGCAGTTGAGCAACGAACGAATATAGAGCTGCTCACAGTATAAATGTTAACACTGAATCTAATTTACTGAAATCAATTCGAAACATCTGACAAAGCCATACATCCAACCATATGCCGGCAAAAGTTATGATCATACAAGTAAGAACATATTAAGACCAAGAAATTATCATAAATTATAAAAATTCAGTTCAGTTGTCGCTGCAAGGTTTAATTTCTCACTATTTTCCCCTTTAAATATTCAAGTGTCAATTTTTATATTAAAGATAGCAAGAAAAAAATCACTTACATCCAAGTCAGCCATTCTCTTGATTGTATCCGTATTGTATTATATTTAATATACTTGCGAACTTTAGCACCCAAGCACACCGCGCTTTTGTTAATAAATAACTGAGCTAACTTCTTAACGTGCTATGTATTAGATTGGCGACTGAACTCTCACTGTATGAGTGTACAGCTCGTCAGCAGCGGAGAAAACATAATACTTAGCTAAACTTTCCAGCTATAATTCTGCTAATAGTTACTACCACAGCTATCAGTTAATAGCGCGATGAATATATGGTATGTAAATATGTTTAACCATAGTATCCATCCATCAAATTTTGGAAGGTCTGAAATTTTTGTGTGAAAATGGAAGCTGATCAGTTGCCATAAGCCTAAAGCCATGTAGTTCAAAAAAGGTCTATATACCGGAGATTGAAAATGTTTTTGTAATGAATTAATACTTTTTTTCTTTTCAGTGGTTAATTTTTTTACAAAAATTTGAAAACAGTATTATAATTTGAAAAAATTTATATATATGTATGTACATACATAACAGGAATGTATTAAAAAACTCTAATTTTTATTTCAAAACAAGGAACAAGCTTTCAAAATTTTAACCGCCAAACCGCCAAATAAAGAGCTGTTATACAACATGCTGGCTAATTTTTACTCAATCCTGTTCGGTGAAAACCCAGTAAATTTCTATCTTTGGGAGAGTAAGATATCTTACGCTCTCAATTTCGTTACTGACATTTCACAACGAACACAGCTTTATTTTCAGTCATGAAATCAAGCGCCAAAAACACATGCTCGCATTAAGGCTGGGATACTATATACATACATATGTAAATATGAATGCACTATATACATATGTATGTATGAAAATATTTTTTATTAACTTTTTTTAATTATTTATTAAATCTACTCTTACAATAAGTATTCAAATCTTATAACTGAATTAAAGCATACCAGGTGTGTTAGTTGAAATTTGCCGGTTTTTTCGATAAAGAAAATACTTAATTTTCGGAAGAATCTCAAAATTTTTTTATTCAAAGTATTCACCGTTGCTTTCTACACATTTCGCCCATCTCTCAGGCAAATTATACCATTCCAAAAAAACGAAGCACTGCTCTGCAAGGGAGTGTCCCATCGATGCGAAAAGGTGATAGTCGGACGGGGCGAGGTCGGGAGAGTACAGCGGGTGCGAAAATATTTCCCAATTAAGTGTTTTTAATGTGTCTTTCACCAGTTTAGCGGTATGAGACGGCGCGTTGTCATGTTGCAAAATAACTTTGCCATGTCTTCGGGCCCATTCCGACCGTTTTTCGATCAACGCATGATTCAAATTGATCATTTGTTGTCGGTAGCGATCCGTGTTCACCGTTTCACCAGGTTTTAACAACTCGTAGTACACCACACCACACTGGTCCCACCCAACACAGAGCATTGTCTTACGGCCAAAGCGATTTGGCCTTGCAGTCGATGGGCCAGCTTCACCAGGGGAAAGCCATGATTTTTTTCGCTTCGGGTTCTCAAAATAAATCCATTTTTCGTCCCCCGTGACAATTCGATGCAGAAAAGATTTCCTTTCGAATCGTTGAAGCAGCATTTCACAAACGGTTTTTCGATTTTCCATTTGTCTATCGTTCAGCTGGTGTGGCACCCATTTTCCATACTTCTGGATCTTTCCCATAGCTTTTAAACGTTGGCAAATTGCTCCTCGAGCCACATGTAGTGTTTCTGCTAATTTTTGTTGCGATTGGGTTGGATCAACATCCAATTCCTCGTCTTCGAACTTTTTCGCTGCACCAGGATGTTCATTGTCTGTCAAATCGAAATCTCCACTTTTAAATTAACGAAACCATGTCTCACATATTCTAATCACTGGAGTATGTTCACCATAAGTTTCTACCAGCTTCAGCTGCTTTTTTCTTTTGATGAAATAAGAAAAGCAACGATGCCGCAAACGCGATTTACTTGGAACGAAACTCGACATATTCACTGAGGTAAACAAATATGACGCTATTATTTTGGCGGAATGTGACTTACGTATTTTTGTAGGTTAATGTCAATAGAAAAAAATTACATACATGCCAAATCATAGAAATTTATACATATTGCTAGCGACATCTACTAGTAAAACCGGCACACTTCAACAAACAAACCTGGTAATAGCCCATTAGTAGGAAAATATGAATGCAATAGTATTAGTTAAAAAAAACTGAAATAAGTAACATTAATATTGAGTAAATTCAATGTGAGAATGACAGCCCGAATTCGAAGCATGCTTATCACATGTTAAGAAATATGTATGTATGAGTACATATATCAAATTTAGTATAATTTCGTTTGGTAACTTACGAAATGTTCGTTATCTGATTACAACTTATTAGAAATGGCAATGGCAATTCGGCTTGTCATTTATATATGACATAAATATAAATATGTACATGATAAAGGGTATTTTTTAGGCATATGGATTAAAACAAGAAATAGAGATAAGGTCCGATTACCGACTACTTCTTGCAGCAATTGGGGCCGTATGTGAGCAATAACACGCCGAATATTCTCGTCTCTGGCTTATCAAGTGATGAGCCATTGCACGATATTCTAGGCAAGATAATGCGCATATTCTTTTTCCATAAATTCATTGTTTCGTTGACTGTATAGCATGTCGTCGAGATTAACATCCTCCAATTCGGGCACGAAAAAGTAATTAATGATGGTTCTAAGCGTTCCCTATTGACTATAACATCATGGCCGGCTTGATTTTCGAAGCTATATGTATTTAAAATTCCAAACAGTGACTCGTGTTTGCGAAAATTTTGTTTATTAAGGTGTTCAGCCAAAATTGAGCTTCATCGCCGAACAATTTTTTTATGCATCACACGAACTGAACCATTATTTTGATGATAAATTTGAACGATTTGCAAACGTTGTTCCAAAGTAAGTCTGTTTATTTTAAAATGGCAAATCAAGTAACATTACTAAAACATAAAATAATTCCGAAAAAAAGTATTGCCTCATTGATAACCACATGTCTAAAAATACGCCCTTTACAATCGGGTATAATATTGAAAAAATGAATAGTATATATATAGTTTCATAGAGATATGAGAAATATGTACATATTCCAGACGCATGTGTATTGACATGCTAAGCCCTGCAAAAACTTAGACTACTCCTCTGTATTGCGGCGGTGGACCAACTAAGCTCGTTGTTACCTGACTTTGCTTTTGTTTTCACGATTGCAACTACTATACGAAGATGCAAGTGCACAATAAGTTTTATATACATACAAAAAAGTATAATATTACATATGAAATTAAAATTGAGCCAATTTCGTTTCGTTGGTGAAACTTGCATGAGTTTGAGCTGATATACATACATATTTCAATACAAATATAACAAATGCGCAAATGGGAATATGTATGTTTTATTTCTATTATTTTAAATGCAAATTTGTATGATAAATATTATGTTTTACCAGCCAAAGTGGATTATATTCGAAACTAAAAAGTATGTTCGAATGTAATTTTTCGAGATACGCCAGAATGTCCAGGATCCTTTGTTCTACAGACATGAAGTTTACTTCCAGCCCAAGACGCCGCAATATGTACATATATTTTTATTGAATTGTGGTTAGTTTTGGAGCACTCTATTGTCCTCGTGGAGTATATATTTCACATATATACATATGTATACAGGGAAATAGAAACAGTAGTATATAGTACATATAATATATATACGTACATATGTGCTTATTTAAAATGGAAAATGATAAGACATTTGAATATACCTATGTATGTACAATATGTACAGTATGATTTGCTTAATTCTCTTTTAAATAAACATATGTTTAATCATATTCAAATCATACATACATACATCATCACTTCATAAAATCTGTGGCTGGTGGGCCATTTGGCCCTACAATTTATGTATGAGTGAAAATGCGAATTCCATTATCAAGTTTTGTACGACATGGATGTTTTTTTTTTTTTAACTTAAATTAAACTTAGCTATACTAGCAAGTATGAAAAGCAGTTGATTTGTGATAATAGGGTTGCATTTTGGTCAACATAACAAAATTGATTTAAAATGAAAAGAATATTAATATGAATGATAGACTAACGAAATAAGTAACCAAATGTAATATGAATGATTCAAATAATAGTTAAGACACTCGTTAAATGAATATTTGATGGCAGTGGAATGGAATCATCCCCACACAGCCTAAAGCTCTTTCTATGTATGCTTGTATTTTATTCAAAACGATTCCAAGAAATCCTTAAGCGTTCAGTTAACATACCTCCAAACTTATTTTCGGATTCCAATCTCCTTCCCGAAAATCTAATATACAAATTATTGCAAATTAAGAGTTACATAAATCTTCGTCCTTTCAGAGGACATCAGAAAAATCATATTAGTATCTTTATGGTTTAATGGCTTTGAAGCATGTAATTACATCATTGATATATTACAATAATTTTTGTATAATCAAATTAATAACTTAAAAATGCCACAAAGTTGCCAATTTTATTACAATACATAAAAGCAGAATACAATAAGCTGTATAAATGATAGGATTAAAATAGGTATAACCGCCAAAATAAACAGCTGTTAAACAACTTGCTGGCTAATTTTTACTGAATTGGGTTTATTGAGTAATAAACAAAAGTTTAAGTTCTTTACAACTAAGAAATTGTACAACAAAGTTGGAGACTTTTTTTTAACAATCCAGTGAACGAACTCGAAAGATTTGGGAAATCATCGAGGCGTATTTAGTGAAAATCGTTGCAATATATACTGGCAACCTTGTTCAACAGCGAGCACATGAGAGATGATAGCTCTGTTCGGTGAGAAATGTCAGTAAGAATTAGCCAGTAACGATAAGTCAAAATTGCGCCCCTCTCGGTGCAAATTTTACTGGCTTTATACCTAACCGAATGCGGTTCTGTAAAAATTAGTAACAATTATTCCTGCCCATCAGCTCATCGAAAAGGATTATCAAATCATCTACAACTCTCACTTCTACGCACCGGATTTTATTCGTAAAGGGCTGTCACTCTTTCGGCGATATCACCCCTCTTAGGTCAACAGGTAACATTAGTATAAGGTCACCAAAGGAGCAACACCTCGCAGCTACTCTGCTTCAAATCCTTCTTGTCAGGTCTGGCGGCGAAAGCAATCCTGGTCCGATTGGTTTTGGGTGACTTAACCCGCATCACGATCTTTGGCATTCCAGCCTGTCAAATGGCCGTAGAGGGATAGACGATTCGACATTCTGCACTATGAACGATAATACCTTCACCAGAGCTATGGGTAATTTGCCAAAGACCGCCAGACATAACAAATGCGAGTGTTGGTCTGATAAACAGTATAGCCTGGCGACCAATACTGACATTAGCGGCGGATCACTCATCCGTACCAATCTCGATTCCCAGGCACCCCGACTTTGTTTCCGCAGGCCACCGAACATTTGTTAACTTCAAAAAGCTAACTTACCCGGGTTCACGCAATTTACCGAGAAAGCCTTCCGTGCTCTCCCTACTCTATCAGACGACACAGCCGGAGAATGTTTATTCAGCAGGATCGTCGTGACCACTACCGACCGCTTCATCCCGGCAAGCCGAATTGCGGAAATCCGCCCTAATTTCCCGACGGAAGCGGCGGTTCTAGCATCAAGGCGCTAATTCACTAGTACTGCTTCCGACTTTTACATTGCTTGAGCAATCATCATTATCACCGGGGTTGAAAAGGTGGATCATGGGATATCTAAGTGGTGGTCAATCATCGGTAGAATTTCAAGGTCAAACATCGAAACTCAGAAGGGTGGTGTTCTCTCCAATACAATACAACCGACTGCCCTTTTCGCCAGCTGGGCGAAGAAATACAGGCTCGAACTCGATGTGAAGGTCGATGGCGTCCAAATCTACGAGTTAAGGAGCATAATTTTTTGTTGTGCAAACATTTCCTGTTGGGATGATACTGACGACTTAGACTAACTAGACAGTCGGCCAAGGACTGTTATCCCGCAACATTCCCAAAAAACTACTTTGGGGAGTATTTTTGCGGTTACAACAATAACAACTAGCTAGCCTGTCTCTAAGCGGGGTTGGAACAACCGCTACAACAACTAAATCTATTTAAGGACTTGTTTAGATACACAGTTTCACCTTTTCTTCAGAACTTTGTTTGCGTCTTGATACTTTCCGTCAAATAAAGGAATGTTGATGATATTTTCATAACAAACTATTATTTTCCCATTCAAAATTCAAGGGGGACGGATTGACAATCTCTACTGCGGGACAAACGCATTTAGAAAGAACCTAAATATAATATATGTATGTATGTATGTATATACTCGTCGACCCCTGACGGGAGCGATTAAAACCCAATAGTTCCCGCGGCAGTCGGAACTTTACACCGGAACGACTCGACTAAAACAGCATGCATACTCGCACATATACCTATACACACATTCCTATGCATGTATGTATTGTAATGGCAAATAATAGAACTTTACCAGTCCATCTATTTGAGCATACGTTACTAATATTTATAATTTATATAAAAGTTTGCTACTTACTTGAGTTTCATAAACAGGTCGCGCCATAACTTAATAAATACTTTGATGGAATGGATTTACCCAACAGCAACCCTTGTCACCTACTGTAATTATTGAGTACTGCAAAAATTGGATATTTGTATTATTTAATTTTACCTATGATCTTTGTTTATTCAATTTTAATTTTATAACAAAATTATTGAGGAATACCTCAATAATTAAGAGATTATTTATAACGAGTACAAGTTTAAAAAACCAGCAAACTTTTTATATTTATTTTGTATGTCCCGATTTAAGTTAATTGTGTATATAACCGACTCGATAAAACGCCGACACCACATATCTTACGAAAAAATGCAGTCGATTTATTTCGTAATAATGGTGGCAGATGTCTGCGAAAAGTTCATAGTTTTTGCTACACAGCTGGCTAAGTTGCGTAGGAGGGTACGAGTATCTGTCAAATATGATTATATTACTTGAATATTAGGGCGAATGAGGCATATGTACATATGTACATATATGCATAAATTCTTCCATATTCATATGTACATACATATATGCTTACCACGATTAAAATACAGTAATTAAATGCTGAGTTGAATCATTGTATTCTATGATATTTACTATTATCTACACTAACTCTTTAGCATGTAGGTCGCGTTCTAAAATTTGTTAAACCACATATGTACATTTCAAAACAGTATTATGTATAAAATTAGAAATAGATATGTAGGTACATAACAAGGCGAATTCAGATAAGGTGAAATTGGTGGCATAGCTGTTTTCTTCTTTTATCGACTGCTAAACTTCCAAGATGTCAGGATAAACAAAAGATGAAATGTAAACAACCCGATGGACTTGAATTTAGTATTTCAACAAAATATAAATATTCTAAAGAATGAATTTGCTTAGGCAAAGTAGTTGTTTTTATTTTTGTACTGCCAATATTCGCTGTTTTCGCCATAGTGGTCACCTGCAGTGAATTTGCTTTGAGCTCCCTAAAAGAAAAAAATTGAAATTGCTGGTATAGTATCTTTGCCTTGTCAAATTCGGCTTGGTTTCATCCAAGGCATTACACAATAATATATATTACAACATTATAACAATTTTCACTAAGTTAGAGCAGAGAACTTAGAATATATTATATATATTATAATATCCCTGGTTAGAGTTTACACGGGGATACCTTTTGTCGACGAAACACTCCTTTATAGGAGAAAGGGCGTCAACGATTGTGGCTCGTTCAACAAGTTTTGTGTTTCTATTCGTATCTGTAGATTTCGACATTCCCTGTTATTTTGTTTTTCTATTTGAACCGATTGTAGCTGTCTGCAATTTCAAACGAATAAATGCCGTAAATTTGGAAAATGAAATTTGGATTTTTACAAATATGTATATATGCCCATGCGTACATACATACTATATATAATTATTAATATTTCAGTTAATAGAGTTTGCAGATAAAGTTGTATTTACGTTCTCTGTATGTGATGGTGAAGGGCGACACCAAAAGGAAATTACAATAAAAAGCGACAAAAAGTATCCCCGGGTAAACTCTGACTAAATAATCAATGGATTTTTAAATAAAAATTGTGTTGCTTAGCTTCTATATACATATATGTATATTATATATACATTGGCATTGACGATGGCATTGACAAAGGTCAGCGAATTAAAAGACTGCGACTACGCTGGCTCGTATCGCTACAACAACAACAAAAACCTCTACTAAGCTAGCCAAGTCATTTCATTTTCCAAAAAGTGCTTTCCAATGGAAGTAGAGGAAGGCAAGATGTCTACTTTATTGGTGCTGAAAGAAGTGAATCGCGAATGATTATGGTTTTTTAATACATAAAAGAAAATTTGATCCAACAATTTTGATTTCACAACAATATTCATAAATTTGCCAATAAATGTTTGTAGTTACATACGATAAATCTTCTTTCTGTAATTATGGGTAAATCAGTTGTAAAAATTTCTTCCGGGGTACACGGCGAAATTTAAAACTTTTGACAGCAAAGTGCTGTCATTACTGTTGGTAGAAGTGCTGTCAACGATTGCCGGATACAGAAATTTGGAAATATTTCCTTTCCTCATTCTTTCTGTTATTAGCCGTCATAAAGCGCGGACATGGCGTGAGTGAAAAAATCTTTGCAATTTATTTTTATCATCCAAATATTTTAAAGTAATCTTTGATCATTAGTGATGTATATATATTTCGGTTGCTTTCGTGAATTTTTCGTTAAATGTTTATTTTAATAAAATAAAAAATATGCAATCAAAAACCAGCTTTTTGGTTTAATCAATAATCTATTGGAGTTTGGAAATGATTGCTAAATTAATTCAAAGTTTTTGGCATAATTCTAAAATTATTATTGTTTTTAGGATTTCAGCTTAAATTTTGTACATCGACTGATTTCTATTATAAATATATAAAAATACGAAAAATTACCTTTTTTACAATAACAATAATGAAGGCAATTTATATTTGCAGATCAAAAGTATCTCGTGATACTCTCTATGAGTCTGTGAATGCAGTCTTAGAATTCTCTCAAAAGAAAAAGCGTGGATTTTTGGAGACATGTGAATTGCAGATTGGACTTAAAAACTACGATCCTCAAAAGGACAAGCGTTTTTCCGGCACTGTCAAGTATGTTGGTGAGCACCTGAGTTAAGCGGCATGTGTAGTACGCATGGTTAGCAAGGCTCAGGAAGTTGAGTGATGTTTGATGCATATACAAATATCGCTTGACGGACCTTCACTCAGGGTCTTAAAAGCAAATTGAGAAGGTCTCTTGACCGTATTTTAGATTTAAGATATAAAATCATGCTGAAGAAGCGTAAGTTTAGGCTTTTGTCATCTAGTTAAAAGTACTTTGAAATGATGTTCCAATATATTTTGCATGTATTACCTGAAAACCTTGAGAGCCTTTGGTTTCTTTGTGGATATAAATGTCTGATCACTATTTATGATTTTTGTATTTGTTTAATATTTCAACAAATACTTTTTCGTAACTAAAATTAAATTTCTCTTATTGATAGGTTGAAGCATATTCCACGTCCCAAAATGAAGGTTTGCATTCTTGGCGATCAACAGCATTGTGACGAGGCT
The DNA here is from genome assembly GCA_037013455.1 of Ceratitis rosa. NCBI lineage: Eukaryota > Metazoa > Arthropoda > Insecta > Diptera > Tephritidae > Ceratitis > Ceratitis rosa. The sequence goes on from JAWMAG010000041.1 coordinate 223,561, forward strand.
AAAGCTAACGGAGTCGAATGTATGGATGCAGAAGCTTTAAAGAAATTGAACAAAAATAAAAAGTTGGTGAAAAAATTGGCCAAATCTTATGATGCATTCTTGGCTTCTGAATCCTTGATTAAACAGATTCCCCGTCTGTTGGGTCCAGGCTTGAACAAGGCCGGCAAGTTTCCTGGTCTATTGTCACATACAGAGTCGATGATGTCCAAAATCGAGGAAGTTAAATCAACAATCAAGTTCCAGATGAAGAAGGTCTTATGTCTTTCAGTTGCCGTCGGTCACGTCGACATGAAACCCGATGAACTTGTTCAAAACATTCATTTATCAATCAATTTTCTGGTATCGCTTTTAAAGAAGAATTGGCAGAATGTGCGTTCGTTGCACATAAAGTCATCAATGGGCCCACCACAACGCCTTTATTAAACTTGTAAAAATGTATTTTTATTTGAAATAAACTTGCATATATACATATATATACGGATACATGAAATAAAATTTATGTTGCATTTATTAGCATGTCGTTACATGGTGTAATTAAAACTGCAGTTAATGCATCATTATATACATAAGTTGGGATGACAGAAAGGAAAACAATAAAATAAATAAATAAATATGTTCAGTCTTCGGGTAAATACTACATTTCGGTCGAACTTATTGTACGCCCAAGGAATTCACGTAATTCCATAGCGCCTTTATCACTCCAGGAATAAGTCGTTTCATTTAACACTGATTTAAGATGAGTACCCAAAGAAAACTCTGTATTTTCCAAATCCAGGTTCTTAGACCAATTCTCATCAAACGTTTCCTCATTAACCTCTAAAAGGTTATGCAATATGCAACAGGCCAGAACAATTCTTTCCATTGTAGGTGCGTCTATATCACCATAATTTTTTAAGATGCGCCAACGTGAAAAAAGTCGAAGTAATGCGCGGTTTTTAAATACAAGTACATTGTCAATTGCTTCGTTGAAGTCAAATTCATGTGGTTCCACGGGGTATATATATTTATGCATTAGCCATTTCTTTAGTGGGTAGGAAGTGTCTGATGTTATAACAAATCGCGTAACAGGATGCCCATTAATTATCTTTGGGGGAATCTAACGTTATAAATTATATACATATATGTAGATATGCTGAAAATGTCATTAATTTGCATGTACTTACACTAGTTATGTCGTTAATGTCTTCCAGAAATAACGTTGGTTGATTTGAATCAAATTTGACCTTTCGAAATCTGCAATTTTGACTTTCAACTTTATGAGATTAAAAAATATATTGAAATACATACAGCAATTTGTCGTCTATAAGCATCTGCATTATGATTTTAGAACTTTGTGATTCAATTGATGTGCTAAGTTTCGCCGACTTGGTTGTTAATTCACATATTCCTAGCACTCCAATAACCACTTCTGGCATATTAGAAGCCATTGAAAACGAAGTACCAATTTCATCAAGCTCATCTGTTGTAATAGGCATTGCCAAAAATTTTTTGGCCCATTCCTTTAATATTACTTCAGCAAAGTCTTTTATGAATTCATAAATGGTAGAACGTAATGGAATTTCGAACAAACGAACTAATTTGCCATATTCAATTCCATTGGAAAACGCATATAAACCCAATGCAATTTGCTTTTCATAAGAAAGAAAGCCTCGAGAACCAGAACGTTGTTGCAGATTATGTTTCAACTGGTCACAAATCCATTCGAAAGAAGCTTTCTTCATGCGAAAACTGCGTAGCCAAAGCTCCTCATTTATGAGCCCCATTTCCTCCTCAAAAAATCGGCGAGTGGGAATACCCAGTGATATTTCAGATATTTCTCTCCTTCTTCTACAAGCATTTAGTTTTGGAACTGATACGAGCTGCAGAAAAGTTGTTTCAAACTGCATTACGTGCTGCACAAAAAATGAACGAAGCAATGCCTGTCGACGTTGCATTCTTTGTTGCCATAGTCGGCGGTTAATGAGAATAGATCGCTTAAAGTTAATCAAATGTTTAGCATATATTTCCAAGAGGTTGCGACGAGCTTTTAAATTTTTCTCATATGCTAAATTAATTGATAAAGTTTTGAATTGGGATGAAAAAGGTAAAATGGCATCACGATTATTTTCTTTTGTTCCATTAGAAAGGTTAGAAGTTTCGCTATACAAATTTAACTCCAGTTCGGACTGTACTGTATCTACAAATTATAACAATTAGAATATACATCTTTGATAGCATATATAATTACCTCCGATATTCATCATATTCCTTATCAAAGAGAGATATCTTCCCAGAGTTTAATCAAAGAACGTAGAATAGAGAAGGCTGATTTACGTTCTCTGCTACTACCAATAAAAATGAGCTCAGCCATGGTGTATTTGTTTTACTTGCTGATAGTACCTTTTTTTGTCAACATGCATTATACTGTTCCTAATGCAACGATTTTCGCTGAATAAACCTGGATGATTTCCCAAATCCTTGGAGTTCGATCACTGAATTGTTGTGTCCTAAACATTGTATTCAGCACTTTTTTGTAAACACACAATTTATTACCTCTCTTGTAAACACACAGTTTATTTCACCGCTTTACTCAACACGTATGTTATCACTACCAAGTACTATATTCAACTGAATATGGTGCTGAGTTGACGGCCACTCTTACATATCTGAAGATTTTTCGCGTGCGTCTCTAGTCGAGTTCTGTTTAGCTGTTCTCGATAACGAACGTGTTTTCTGGAACATGCTGTAGTTATCAGTCGTATTGACATTTTCGTCACAATACATTTATGTAGTCGTTAAAGGGGCTCAAAATAATTCATATACGTTCTTTGGTAATAAAAAAACTTTGAATAAATTCCTTACAATAATGAAGCTGTAAGATAAGTCTGGTAAAATTTTTGTATTACTTTAGTATATAACCCCGGAAATTCGGAAATCCTCGTGGTCAATTTATAAAATCGGTTCCGTCATATATTATATATTATATAATACTTATTTTAAAGAATGCTTATTTAGATATAAGTTATCCGAAGCGATTGAGCATTTCCAATACTTTTATAAATTCTCCTAAAAGTCAAGGAAATGTCTTTTATAAGCCATTTTCAGGTTGTGTGCAAATCAGTATTTCTTTCATATGGTGAGATAAGGTATAAAAAATTTACCATGGTGCGGAAATATTTTACAATTTGCTGTGCCAAATGAAATTGTAAATTTTAACGTAAACAAAATAAAAACTCGTGAGGAAGTCGCATATATTATATTTTTAATTTTTATGTTCACAAAATTTGTCGAGTGGTTAGGTAAAATTCTTACGTTTGCACTTACCACGAAAAATGTCAGAATTTCTATGTCGGCTTTCAAAATTTAAAATTTTTATAGCCTCAATTCAAATATCAATATGCAACACTGGGTGTCTGTTTCTCGTTTCCGCGTTCTACGAATATTCGTGGATTACGAAGTGTCAATTTAATTGCTTTCGATACAATTGATTTATGGGACTTTTCTTGTAGTTATCGCTTTGGATGGACATTGTTATTGCCCGTTGTACATAATTTCGTATACAATGTTAATAGTGAAAAGAATAAATTTCCTTTCTTCTTTTTTGTGAATTAAGTGGAATTGTGGACATATGTGGATATTTTATAGTTTTTCTTTTTATATAAGTTATTTGCGAAATTCAATATTATTTAAATTGGAGAGCAATGTAATAATAAATGCTGTAAAACTATTTTAGCAATAAATGTTGAGCATTGGACCTGTGTATGTGTGAACCACCAAATAAATCTCATATTGCACTATCAAAGTGAAATAGCAAAGAAAAATAGTCGGACAATGAGAAATTGATTTTCCAAAATATAAATAAACGAAGAAAAGTCGAAACCTTTCCATTCCATACTGCGGCGTAATTATTTAAGACAAATATATTACAGTAAAAATAATTTTCAATTTCAATGAATATCGTCGGAGATTATGAATATAGTTCGAAGGATATGCTTGGTCACGGTGCTTTTGCCGTGGTCTATAAAGGACGTCATCGAAAGGTATGTACTATATACTATTATACATATATACAAGGTTATGTACTTATGCTTTGCACACTTATGGATGCGCGTGCACAAGTACCTTACGCATATACATTTTTCAGACGCATGCATGGTTATCGGGTATGTATTCATATAGGTTTTGTACTACAACTCGCATTTATTGGACTTGTTCCATGTTTGTTTTTATTTAAAAATTGAACTCGCGACAACACGAGATAGTTTAATGTAAAATAAAACGCAATTGTTCTGTCCGAAGAGCGGATGTAGCGCAATGAAAATAACATAAAAGAGTACCAAAGCGAATTCGAAAATAAATTGTTGTAAAAAATATAAACAGAATAAAGAAGGTAAATAAGAAAGACTGTTTCGAGAAGAAAAATATTGAGCAAGCTTAAACTGAAGGTTTTTATTTACTATATTTCTAGTTTAATGATACCTTTCTTGATTAACTTATTCCTAATTACTTTATTTTCAGAAACATTTCCCTGTGGCTATAAAGTGCATTACTAAAAAGGGTTTGATAAAAACGCAGAATTTGTTGGGAAAAGAAATTAAAATTTTAAAAGAATTGACAGAACTGCATCATGAGAACGTCGTTGCACTGTTGGATTGTAAGGAGTCACAAGATTGTGTAAATTTGGTCATGGAGGTAAGTTCAATTCATATTAGCGTATGAATATAAGAAGACAAATATGTACATATGTATACATATACTAGGTTTATTAAAATTATTCGAATAACTCTTTGATCGTAGGATATCCTACAATAAGTCGATAGTAATTGAAAATACATATGTCCATATATAGTTCACGCTTTATAATTTGGCGACCGCAAATAGAAAAATTCAATATTAAATTAATTTTGAATAATTTTTTGATGTTGGTTTGTCCGTGGATCACACCTGTTAATGCACCGACTAATAATCATACGCCTACAGTTGAGACTATAGTACAGGGCCGCAACAAAGTCCTCAAATCGTTATGCGGCAGAACATAGGGTATTACATTCTCGGAATCTAAGCTATCCTATTGCAGGCCAAGAACTCGAGCTTCCTCAAGAGACCCGAGTAGTATTTGCGCAATTTATATCTGATTATTCTTGTTGAGTTAATTCCTATTTATCCAGACTTGACTCCGACATACTCAATGATGTTGCTGTAGCAGTTCACTAACCCTGTCAGGCACGATCAGTCTTAAGTCATCGAGGTCAAATAACGGGAGGTGTAGGAAACGAGCTGTTTTGGCGGGTTTGAAGCAAAGGCAAATGCAGGTTAGATTACTTGGTTTTAGGAGGGCACAAAAAGAGATGGTTATTGTCGTGCGGGGACTCATTGCATGCAGGACATAAACTGGGTATGACGGTGTCAATTCTGGATAGGTAGGAGTTTAGTCTACTACATATCCAGATCTAAGCTGCGCCGGTATTACTCGGGACTCTCTCCGAGAAAGCCATTCACTAGAAGAATACTACCTTTCTGATATACACTAGGTGATGGCTCGCCTTCTAGTAAATATCTGTTGGAGAGAAATTGCTTTCACAGCAAAGCATTATGTTCCTTAAATCGTAGCATAGATGTTTCGCTGTGCAAGAGTTGCTCTGTCGACATCAGGAGGTTTCCTGTCACGGTCCTGAAGGTGGTGTTTTAGCAGGCTTGTTGCTACTTTATCTAAGTCTCGCTAGTCCCCGGCGTTCAGATTGGAGCAGCATACGTTACTATCGTTCGGCCAATTGTCTCCTAAGTATGCAGATGACAGCCGGTTATACGCAACGGAGTTGACCCAGATTTTTTCCGGCCAAGGCGACCTAACCCCGTTTACAGGTAACAAGTAACATTAGTCATGAAAATTATCTGTATGGTTGGCGTAACACTTACGCTTAACAGCATTGCTCAGAAAATAGTTACGGATGCCTGTTGGAATCAATTTTCAATTTGACAAACTTAACTATTTCCTAAACCACAATCTTTGTTCTGAATATTTGACACATTCGTCTTATCCCGTATGCTTAGACCCCAATAAAATATAAAAAGTATTAAAACTTTCCGTCCCTCTAGGAAAACTTATTTTTTTTTTAAATTTATTTTAACAATCTTGTTTTAAGAAATACAATTAACGGTACTATTGATACTAGATGATTTGCTTTGTCTAATACAGTATTTGTAAACTAATTTGCTACATGTACACTGCTCATTTACCGTTATATTAGTTAAACAAAACAGCTTAACATTTGATATGGAATATAATTTAAATTTATTTTTATACCAAGTTTATTCAAAATTAGTATTAATATATGTGATTCAATTTGCTTCTGAAATTGTGTGCTTAAAAACTACTTCTAATTTTTAACACATTTAGATCTATGAACAAATGAAAATAAATAATTGATGCTTTACAAGCACTTAACTAATTTTCGTCAAAGCTTCTGCTCCGATTTGTGGTGTTTGTAAAATTTGATGTTTTACCCTCAACGGGACTAACATTCAATGCCGATGAGTGAGAGCATTAGAGAGGCTCTTTAGATGTTAGGCGACCGCAGTTGTCGGTTCTTGTTTACTTTATCTACAATAGATTATATTATTCGCTTATATACATACATACTAGAATACATTTTCTACATTATTTACCTATTTAGATCCCTTTTTGCCTCATGTATAAATAGTAAAAATCTTAGGATTTTAATGCCAAATTATAATAAATCTTAGAAATGTTTTCTATTTAAATAACATTAAAAAATATTTTACACCTAATATGAAAACAGCATGACTCATTATATAATTTCGTTTAAACGCTAGTAAAGCATATAACTAATCCTGCTCTATAATTTAATTTAACTTATTTAGTGGTATTTCTTCGGCAGGATGTGTTTGCTCTTTGGGTTTAGGCTTCCTTGTACGGCAACATTTGGTTTTAATGCCACCTACATCTTTTCGGCAAATTATGCCAATGATGATTCCAGCAATCGCTGTAATAATAATTGCTGCAAAACATTTGGAATATATCAAAAACTCATTTGAATGCATATGAATTTCACAACTTACATATAAGCAAAATATTAATCATGTCCTGTGAAATGTGTACTTTATGGCTATTATCAGTCCTTACGGCAGGTAATACAGTGCTGTCGGTGACACTGTGATTTGATACTTCAGTTATGCTGCTTAAAACACTTGCTACCAATGTCTTAGAGTCCATATCTTCATCTTCAATTCTTGTAGCAGCTGTAGGATTGGCAAGATTTGAGATGTCACTTCTGTCGCCCATCTTTCCTTCTAAAACTTTTAAATATTTAGCTTTTATATATGTATTAATGATTTCACTAACCTTCTTTTTTAATTTCCTTTGGGTTTGATGCAATTGATGTAGCAGTCAATATAGTATGCCCGTTCTCTCCGTTTACTGTTTCTTCTTTATTTTCAATTATGTGTGTTTGCGGAGATTCTTGTTCACTGATTCCTGTTTTCACTAAATCTTTTTGTGTGACGGCCGGATCATTTACTATCGTAACACTCTCATTAAACGATATACCTAGCACTAGCTCAAAGCAACTGATTTCGAAGTGTTCAAAGCTTATATTATCAATAGCTGTTAGTAAATTACACAGCTCGGTCACACTTTGTGGTTTCAAGTCCGGCAGTCGTAATTTAGTAACATTTCGTAGCGGCATGAAAGCTTTTGTATTGATTTTCTGTCAGAATGACAATAGAATAGAAACGTCAGTTAACATATGACAGGAGCTTCGAGGTACTTTAAGCTTTTATTAGTGATGCTTTCTACGATAGATATGATAACCGTATTACAGTTATAACTAAATGTTCCAAATGGAATTTTATTTTATTGTAGCTAATATGTTATCAAAAAGTAAATAAATAAATAATAGTAATAATTTAAAAATCAAATAAAATTACTTTACTGACCCCTAAAAGTTAAAAAAAGTTAAGAAATATATTTATTTGGGAAAATGTAAACTTTTCAAATTGAAAATTAATGCTTGTGTGTAGTGAGAAAAACTAAAAGTATACTCTTTAAGTTAATATTCACCTTATTAAAATCATTAAAGTCTAGTTTTAGAGACTGCAAACCGGTTAACCCTTTAAATGTGTTATCAAATAGTTTTGTCCAACTGCAATTACGACATGAAAGTTTTAGTAAATTGGGTTGAGAAAGGAATGGTCCAGCATTGTTCAACAATATAGAGTTGTTACTTAAATCTAATTCACTAAGATTATTTATGCCTGAAAATGTGTCTGGCTCAATATGCTTTAGGTTATTGTCGTTTAGCCAAAGTCGCTGTAAATGGCTTAAATCAGCAAATATCTGAAAGTAATTATTACATATATTTATTGCTACTGAAATACGTTATTAAATAAAAATTACCTCTTTACTTATGTAGCTCAATTGATTACCACTTAAATTTATTTCGCGGACTTTAGTGATATTTGCAAAGTCCCCAATTCGCAATTCTGTGATATTGTTTTCACTTAAATCGATTATTAGAGTTGTTGCCGGTAGGTTCCCTGGAACTTCTGTTAGACCAGCACCATTGCACAGTACACGTTTATAGTTCTCATGACATTGGCAAAATTTAGGACAAGTGGGTTCCACCACTAAATTACTACGCCGATAGTTGTTTAACAATATACTAAAAAGCGATTTAGTTTGTTTTGTTGTGGGATTTGTATTGATAATTGTATTTTCTGTCACTTTTCCTTTCTCAGGACTAACGATATTGATAGTGACGTTATCATCGCCCTGGTCAACTGCACTATCATCGTAATATTCGTCATAATCCGCGGAATAATTCTCATCAGAAGAGTTGTGATTTACCGTTTGAGAGGACGCATGATTATAACGTGTGTTGCTAGTTTGAAAGATGAATGAGATTACATGAGGATTAAACTAATGAAGATTGTAATACAATATAAGAAGTAAAAGTGTTATATTTATATTAGGTTTCACAATGGGTTAATTGCTGATTTCATCATAGAACATAAGTTTTCATTAATGAAAGTGTACAGATAATCTATCAGGACTTTATACCTTTTCCCAGGCCTAACCGATAAAACTTTGATTTTGATCGAGTAATACTTCGGTAATTATGTGGCTAAAATAGAGTGTAAACGTCTCAAAAAGTTTTAGTCCTAGTCCTATTTAAAAATAAAAGTTCAGTTATCAATAGTCAACAACCTCATTCACACATAGTTATGATTAATGTTGGTCAATTCTGTTCTAAACAGTTAGGACAAGAATATTATTACTTAATTTTTATTAACGTATAAAGTCCATTTCGCTTGTTTGGTAAAAAAAAAACAAATATAATAAAAATAAAAATATTAAAGCAATAAATACGTTAGCAAAGAGTACACACTTCTATATCTAAGTACAGTATAGTTCGTCTGATTTTCGAGTATTTAAGGTGTTCTGGTTTTAATCATATTCTGAGAGTACATTGTACTTTGTAACCTTTTTTATTATGCGTTTCACTTTTGTTGGTATTTATGCCTTTATTTAATAAAAGATCAATTAATTGTGTTATATCACAATGGGAACTCAACATATAATTGACTTCGATAACCTTGTTATCAAAGAATATAAAATGGACAGATGCTTTAAAACTTTGATCTGTACCTACACACATATATACATCCTTATATATACATATACAAATATATATATTATATCCAGGGCTTATAGTCGATATTGCGTACGTATGTATCTAAAAATCGTTCAGGCAGATGGCTTGACTACCAGCTCTTTATAAGTAAATGGGTACTACTTTTGAGTCATTACAAATTACAAAAAATATAGCAGTAATTTTTACCTTGTACTGAGTACGAATATCAGCAATAATCCAAACTTATAATAAATGTGCATTTCGCACATTATGGCTGGCAGGATTACTATGAATACTTTCTGTAAATTATTAATTGAGTTTCGCCGGAAAATTTATTTAATTGAGTAATTCAGCTAATATGACTTTTTTCTTCTAATACATATTATCGTGCTTATTACAACCTTGATGTTTCGTTGTAATTTCTTTATATTTTCACAATGCAATTCATATGATATTACCCGGATTTTTTGTATTAAATTCGGTGTTCAAATATATTGTTACCCTCACCACACACTGATTTATCTCGATAAGCAAACATGACGAATATAAAAAATGTCGTCTGCTTCAGTCCGAAGGTTTGTAACTTCAACTATTCCTCTTAAGTTTTGTTAAAGAAAGCAAATCTGTTTTGGATAACTAAAAAAATATTCCGAATTTATCTTTGCTTCTATTATTATTTGAATCAGACGTCATTTTACACTTTGGCTAGTAATCTGTTGTTCTTCATAATTGATCCATGAAAGAAAAAATTTATTTGCATTGTTATTATCCACTTGAACATGGCAAAGAAACTTATGAATTTATTTATGTAGTTTTAATAATGTTTTATGTTAATATTGAAGGATTTTATACATTTGAATGTATATGTATGCCTACATTCATGGTTTATTTAAATGCATTTTCTGTTGTAATTCTTATTTTTGGTTCACATTATTTTGCGATTATTTATACTTTGAATTTAGTTTTATTTCTATACGAACACATTTATGCGTATGTATGTATTGGTATCACGAAACCGGCAAGAGCAGCAGACGGCAATTTACAAGTATATATTATGGAAAAATATGAGTTTCAGCAATTTTTGCATTATTATGATTTTATTTAACTCATATTCAATTAGGCATTTCCTCAGACAGGATGAAAAGCTTTATATTTCTCACACTACTCAAAAACATTTTTTTTTTTAATTTTCAAACTAATTTTTTTATTCACAATATCAAAATATATTTTCAAAAAATTTACTATTTAAATTCTTTTTTTGTTTTTTTTTTTTTTAATATTTTATCATATAAATATCTCGTCAAGCGACCGTAGAAATGCCCATTGTATACATAGTATAGTTCATATATGCATATGTAATTACAAATCAACGCATGTGTGTTTGTTATACATCTATATACGTATATATAAATATATATATTTATTTGTATACGATCCAGTTGAGCAGTGCTTATATTTATTATCACCATTACGCTGTCGATCACAAAATGTTAACCTTTGAACAATTCAAGTGATTTAACTAAGCTTTGTTTTTTTTCGTTTCCTAAAAGTTTGTATATACATAAGTACGTAACATATATTTTTCGTATCTTAGCAGTAGCAAAATGCATTATGTCCGTCGCTTTGACAAATCAATTATACCATTACACATATATTACTTTTTAATAATTATTTGTGTTATATTATGAATATTTTTATATATAAAAATCATGTACATATGTATGTACATAAGTATTTTGAAAACTATAAACGCTTCGAATAGAACATACACTAAACTGCTCATTTAGAACGCAAAGTAGTCACTGAATTTGCTTCTTAGCTTTTGTATAGAGTAAATGGGAGAAGTTGAAAATTAAGAGAGAGAGAGAGAGAGAGAGAGATGATTGATGATTCGAAGAGACCAATTGCTGTCGAGTTTTGCTGAGGTTGAGAATTGTTATTTGCTACATTGTGGAGAAGATTATTGAGAGCAACCGGCGAGTTGTTTTACATTGCAACAAATATTAAGTAATTACGTTGGTTAGCATAACTCAGCAAAAGTCCTTTTTCTTTTGTAAATAAAAACAGTGATATTATTCACTGGTTTATTGAGTTTGTGAAAATGTCTGTTAACTTAAGGACATTATACTTATATACTATCTAAATGCGCCTAATTTTTTGTTCAATTAAGTTCTGAAGACATTAGCAGAATGTGCTGGAGCGAAATCTGGACAAAACAAGGTTGGATCATTATGATGACGTATGAAGTTTTGTTGCCGTTTCTGAAGACACTCTAACATAAATTTGCCTGTTTTTTGTGCCTACAGTGTTATATATGTATGTATATTTACAATACTGAGCCTTTACTAAAAGTTATGATGGATTTTATCACTTTAAAGTGTTTATAAAGGTTCAATCAATTTGTTACGGACCTTATATCCGATATTGAGGAGGATTATTGGCGCAGGACGAACTTTAATATTCTGCACGCACACCATGGAACGAATATTGAAAATAATCAAGATTCGACGGCTATGTATAAATAAATGGCTTAAAGTTCACTTTTCCGGTGCGATATTGAACTTTTTACTCATGCTGTTATGTTGTAATATATTTTATATGTTACATAACTTACTCGTATTTACATGTATGTATTTGCATACAATTTACATACATATGTACATATGCTATGATTTACAACTTTAGTAGCGAAATGTCTTTTGATAGTTGCAACTAAACATACTTAGTATTTGGAATTATCTGTCTGAGAGGTCAACGGATGTTCATTATGAGCGACTGTTCTTTTAAGTCTTTCCACTTTGAAGTGGCCATCCTTAACCGATTGAGTTCATATTGTCGGCGCGTGACAGCGGGGCTAATTGATTTCTATTCTTCTACATTTGTGCCAAAATATTTGTTCTTACATACACCTAAATTCTCTTTTTATGCTGCAACTACCCATCTTACATACCGCACAGCCATAACACCCGACTGGGAGAGCGATATGAATACACGAGTTATCGACTTTGCTCACAGCGACGAAACGTTGTCAGCTGCCAGTGTGATTGCATACTTTGAAATAAATTTTCGTCAACAAATTTCATAATTTATATGTTCGAATATAAACGCCAATCAAATATATGTAATCTATATGGTAATAAATAATTAATTACGAATTCAGTTTTAATTTATTTTGAAAAAACTACGCATTTTCTTATATTCGTTTTAAAAAAATCAATACTGGTAACGTTGTCTAACAGCGAGAAATGAGCTGAGCTGGTTTTACGGAAAAAATCAAATCGCCACTGGTTTCTGCGGGACAACCGTCAGTAACGGCATCGGCGAGCGGTGACAACTGTTCTTTTACATGGCGCTCTCATAAGATAGGTTGCTATGGATGGAAGGTATGTAAGATGGGTAGTTGCAGCAGTCAAAATCATGGATCATTAATCATTAATCTGTGAATGAAAAAACCAGAAATCGCTGCCGTGGCAACTTCAAATTTTCGAATTTGCCTTGTTTTTACAAAAAATATTTTTAATTTAGAGTAATTTGAGAGAGGTAACAAACAACAATGATACAATAATTTAAAGGTAGTTTCATTTTCTCTTTGCAGTAGGTTTCATAGCTATCTGACATTAAACGTGTTCCGTCTTGTTCATGCTACCTTTTTCTCTTGATAAAAATCTACCACTTTTAAATAAAAATTATGTAGTGTTTTAATATTGTTTAAATGTTTAAACGTAATAGTGGACTTCATCGGTATATGCCTTTCTTGATTGTTTAACTTTAGTAAGTTGTTGTTGTTGTTTTGTTGGGTCAATCACTTGGTATATTTTATGAAGTTTAGAAGATTAATGATGCCTACAGTTGCAAGGATATGACACGAAAACAAAGAAAAAGTTTATGAGAAAACGATAACGGGTAGTGTTGTACCGATTCCTCCTGATCTATATCGTTTGAGATGCAGGTCATCCTTCTATCATGATTCCCAATAATACAGTGTCCGGTTATTTCGGGAGTCGTTATACTTATGGAAGTACTCTTTAGAAGAAGTAAAGAATTAGTTCTGTTCACTTCGATCAATGACCAAATTTGTCTGGCCACATTGTGCGTGGTGTCACACCGTCATCTGCTGTTGGCCGTTCTGGTGAAGGTTTACCTTAACAGATACATTGGCGAAAAAAGAGCTACGCCCACATCATGTGCAAAGTTTACCGTGGCTATATCATCGGCCTCACAGCTTCCGGGTAGGTACAAGTTTCCGAAAAAAATTTAAAAAATGTTAACTATAACTTAAAATTTATTTATAATAAAAAGCATCGAAAAATTTTTTTTCTTAACGGCTTGAAACAAATATTTTAATACATCCCTACGCTTAGAAGATATCCCCAAAAGTAATAAAAATCTCCCAAGTTAAATATTTTATAAGTGGCGAGATCAAACATTTCTGAGCAAACACGTTTAGTGTCAAAATTTTCGAAGTGAAACTACCTTATAGAATTGTTGTATCAATGCAACAACAACAACTTCTCAGAGCTTACCTATATCTTATGAATATTTTTTCATGCTATTTACCATACCCATTGTTACCCTTTACTTCGTTTTCAGTACTGCAACGGTGGCGACTTAGCAGATTATCTTACTGTAAAGGGGACTTTAAGTGAAGATACGGTCAGACTCTTTCTTATTCAATTGGGTAAGTATTTTAAGAAAATCAATTCACTAATTTTACGTTTTTATTAATAATATACCATACCTTGTTATTATAATATAATTCTATTCACAGCGGGTGCTATGAAAGCACTTTATACCAAAGGAATTGTGCACCGAGATCTCAAACCACAAAATATTTTGTTATCGCACAATTTCGGCAAAACGTTGCCTGCACCATCAAAAATTACCCTGAAAATAGGTATAGCTATAATTAATCCATTTTGTAATGTCATTTATGAATTTATTCTTCAGCGGATTTTGGATTTGCACGTTTTTTGAATGATGGTGTTATGGCGGCCACCCTTTGCGGGTCACCAATGTATATGGTAAAGTAAATTTTCGTGTAAATTTTCATTAATAATCAATTCAATTCAATTTTTAGGCGCCTGAAGTTATAATGTCCTTACAATATGATGCTAAAGCTGATCTCTGGTCTTTAGGCACAATTGTGTACCAATGCTTGACTGGTAAAGCACCTTTCTTTGCACAAACCCCTAATGAGCTGAAAGGCTATTACGAAAAAAATGCCAACTTAGCACCAAAGTAAGATAGCTTTTTAAGTATGGATCTCGTTATAGTCATTCGTAGAATAGTTTTTTAATTACTAATAAGTAGTACTTTGCGCTCAGTTTATCAGATTCATTTTATATTTATTTTTGCTTCGAAAACCTAACCACACATTATAGAATCCCCAGTGGAGTTTCACCCGACTTGCGAGATCTGCTGCTATGTTTGCTCCGCCGTAATGCTAAGGACAGAATTTCGTTTGAAAGTTTTTTCAATCATAGTTTCTTACAAGGGAAAAGAAATATATCGGCTTCGCCTAGTAAGTAAAATAATTGTTTTTTTTTTTTTGTTTTAAGTATTTTTTTTGTGTGTATTTAGTGTATTGATTTATTTGTTAATGTTTTTATTTTACTTTCAGCTGATGTACCCCCGCAAATGAGTTTAGATACATCGCCACCAATGAAAGCGAAAAGTACTCTGCATCAATTTGCCCACCCACACCACACTGGAGATGTCGATGCTGAGGCTGCAGTAGTCCAACACGATGATAATGCAGGTGTGTTTGTAACGTTATGATTTTAACAAGAATAAAAATGACACTTGAATTTATTGCTTCAGTTTCAATTATGGAAAATCCAGCTATTTGCGCCACCATTACGAACGTTGGTGTACTTTGCGACAGTGAAAACAACAGTGTTTCATCAGGGTCGCCCGAGGATTCCGATGATTTTGTTTTGGTACCTAATAATCTTCCGGAAGATCCGAACGTCATTGAATATGAGAAAAAGTACGAAACACGTACATATGGTAAATTAAATGAGCCTAAACGTTACTTTCTTCCTCATATCAGGCACACAGCCCCATGTCAAGCTGCACAAACTACAAAACAGTCAAGTCCTCTACGGCCAAGTAGTCTACCAATTTCCGAACCAAAGCCTGTACCCGCACCGGTTCGTCGATATTCGACAAATGTTGGTGACACTGGAGCTGGAGTAAATGTTTCCCCAGTTAGAGGTACTAATGCCGTTAGTGAAAAAACTCAACGCTCGAATGTTTGTAATGAGATTGTTGTTGCCACATCGCCGAAACATCCTGGCATTGCCACACAATTTCCACGATCGCAGCCTATAAGTGTAAGGCAACGCGCCGAACATCGAAAGACTAGCGTCAGCAGCGATATTAATTCCATTTCACCGCCGGCGGTTCAGTTCGCAATAGGTACCCCTCCCGTACGTCGGCGTTCCGCTTCTGGTAGTTCACTATCGGAAACACCACCACCAAGTGCACCTTGTACTTGGCAAGTAAGTCCCGGCGCCCAGACACAGTCTCCTCTACGGCGTTCAGGCCATAGTTCCCCGGTTCTTCCATCTGCATTAGCAAAATTACCGACATTGGGTAGCCCGACATTAATCGTAGGACCAGGTTCCGTTGGTTCGCTTGGGTCTGGATCTGGTGGGTCGGAAAACAATAATCAGCATCCCGTATTGGGTCCGCGTGCATTTACTCTGCCAGAGCTGGGTGCCACAGGAGGTTTGCAAAGTTTGTTGGATACGACCAGTAATCGCCCGACCGGTGCAGAGGGTCATCAACTTCATACGTTCCATGCACCTGAACTTTCGGAGGAGACGCTCATGGATCGCGAACATAATGAGACACTTTCCAAGTTGAATTTCGTTTTGGCTCTTACTGATTGTATACAAGAAGTTGCGGATTCCCGTTGTGCACCTCTTTCGGCGTTAATGCCTGTGGTTGCAACATCAAATGATCTACAGCCCATACCACCTCATGCTCCTGAGCATTGCAAACGTGCTGAGCGCTTGGTGTTATTAGTACGTGCTTTACAACTCCTCTCGAGTGGCTTAAATTTAGCATCTCAACAGCTTCGTAGTGGAAATCTAAAGCCTTCTTCCAATGTTAAGAATGGTGAGTTATTGTTTAGTGTTGAATGATCGTCAGCAAATTTTATGTATGATTTAAAAATTTTCATTATTATAGCATTGTTGACAATGAATTCCAAATATCGTACAATCCTATATGAGTCGAAGAAATTGAATGTTTCCGGTTTATTGCAAAAAGCTAATGACTTCAACATTACAGCAGACAAAATCCTTTATGATTATGCTTTAGATATGGTGAGTAATCCAAAAGTGTTTCTTTATTATATTTATACATAATAATTCCCCCTATTATGATTGTTGTCGTCAACGTCCACATCGTTTTTAATGCGACATCACATCGTGTCGACACCACATTGACGCAATTGCTATTGACTAAACGTATGGAACGTAAAACGGACAATTTATCGATAAAATGAATGAATGACATGAATGTTACAATTTGTTTAAAATTTGTATGCAAGGTTTTCTTTTCTCTTTCTTGGCTGACTGAATATTTTCCCATAAAATCTTAAGCGTCAAAGAGCAACCAAAGCTTACGGTAAAAATTGAGATTACAATTACTTTGATTACTTTGATAAAATTTGTAATTTGTTTGCTAACTCTAACTTTAGATCTCTCTCTTAAAACAAACAAAAAAAAAACTGTACCTGCTATAATTGTAAGAACAAAGTGACATTTTAAAATTTTGAGGGTATGCTTAAAAACTTTCTTTTAGTCGTTAGTAAATTCAGTATCAACAGAAATTGCGTGGGTGGAGTCGACGTCACGATAATAACGACTTAGGCAATATCAATTATGTGCAAAAGCGGCCAATAGTTATCGATACGATATACAGCAAAACAGTAACAGAAGTTAGTATGATAGAAAACTCATCATCCATCCAAGAGTTGGAGAGGGGTCATGAACTAGAAGGTGATTGGATTTTCGTTCGCCCTGAAGTGGTCATTAAGATTGCCTAAATTGATGTAGTGACGCAGATTAATTCCCGATAAATACTTCTTATACACATTTTTTTTTACTACTACTTTTAATGAATTTATATAATAAATGACTAGATAAAGCGTTAATATGGATATTAAAACGTACTATTTTGTTTTTGTAGTGTCAAGCCGCTGCTTTGGATGAATTGCTGAGTAACACAAAAAATTGCTTTGAACGCTACAATACGGCGCACATACTTCTGCATTCATTGGTTCAAAAATGCAATCATCCCCAGGATAAAATGTTATTGAATAAATGTACACCACTAAAATGTTTAAATTTTGTATGGTTTCGTTGTTAAATATTTGTTTTCTGATTCTAGATCGTGATGCAGTAGAGAAGCGCTTAAGTATCTTGCAGCAAAGGGGCTACATTTATATGACTGATGAGAACTCTTAAGTTGGTTGAATTTGGAACTTATTTTTACGACAAAATCAGTAACATTTCCGCTATTTGAGTCGCTTAAATATATATTTAAGTAAAAAATATTTGATTTATATTTTTATTTTTCTGTATGAATATTATTAAATTACGTATTTGCAACAGACATACTATTCATATGTATATCAAACTAAATATATTATCGGTGAAGCCGTTTAATAATAAAAATTAAGTTGGTTTTCCCTCGAATTCAGTTAAGGGCTCGCCATTGAAGTTTGAAATTTTGTATTTAAGTCCATCTATAGTTGGATTAAATATACGAGCTAACTAAATGATTACTTCCTTAATTCAAAAAAAAAAACTATATACATTCAATATTAAACAGTATGCAATTAACCGAGTGCGAAATATATTTACACTTCTTCAGCCTTCTGACTGACAGGTCGACATCTATAGATGGTGAACTCGAATTCCCAATCGATGATAATGGGGGGACTATGAAGAAGTTCGAATTGGTACTGCCCGTTTGAAGAATAAAAAAGCGGCGGAAGCCGGGCTTGCCGGGTTTCAAGGTATTATCTATCGTATTATAAGAAAGATTAAAGAACGTCGTCAGCAAGCTGATTGGGCCTTACCAGAAAGCTTTAGACCTGGAAAGTGTACCATTGACCAGATATCCACCATGAGTGAAGACTCTTGAGGGGAAACGAATCGGTACACAACCCCTCTTCATCGAATTTAAAGCTACCTTCCTCAGCACTATAGGGAGCTACTTCTACGTCGCTAAGTCTGATTTTGGTATCCCTGCAAAATTTGTACGCATGTGGTAACCTACGTTGGACAACACCAGAGACACAGTCAGAATTGGGAAGGACCTCTCTGAGCCGTTCGGTACCAAACGAGCTTGACAGGGTAACTTTATCATCATCCGTTCTGCTATATGGTGCGATGGAAAAAAGAGCTGGGAAAATTTTCTGCCAAGCTCCTCCTAAATGATGCTTTCAGAGCAAATCGAGGGACCTAGAATTTATTTTATATCGCCTATGTCGGAATGGATAAAGCACACCAACCTTGAAAGTATTCGATGAAGTAAACGCTGGCGGAAGCAGAAGGAGGTCTCCACTCCGTTAGAAGGATCAGGTGGAGAGCGAAAGAAAAAAGCTTGTATCAAGGCTTTATCGCAGTGGTATATCAAAATCGTCAAAATATAATAAATTATAAATTGAAATTAAAACAAGCATTAAATTTTTTAGTGTTTGCAATATATGTACTTATTTATTTATTTAAAGCCATTAAAATGAATTTCTACTGTCTTCTGTACTAAACCATTTATGATTGTATTTCGTTCTCAACTGTGTAGTTACCTTACACGTATATGTAATGCCTAATAAGTTACAAAACCGATGATACATACCTATACCTATACATATGTATGTATGTGTGATTCGAAATATAAAATATAATTGAAATATAAAATTGTTACATGTAGTCCCGACGTAAATGTGGTGAATGAGTATTCATATGAAGTTCAGGAGTTGAAAAATTATTGATTATATGTTCTGCTAATGTAGTGTTGGGGCATGGCACATAATGCGGAGTATGTACATCGGTTAAGAATTCTGTTGTTATAGAAAGTTCTGGTTGGTATAAATGTGGAGAAGTGTTCAAATAAGATGGCGATATTTCGAATGGAGTAGTAAGCTTTTTAAGCGTATTTCTCAAATTCGGCGATGGAAAAGGAAAATTGGTGGGAATTACATATTCAGGAAAACGAGTTGTAGGTGGTAGGGACGTTGGTTTTGGTTCTGCGAATGCGACATCGCACAATTGTTGATTTTCAGATGGTCCTAGTCCGGTGGACGAGTTTTTAGATCTATACTGAGGAGGAAAATAATGCAAGTTTTGATGAAGGGGATGATATAATGGTTGAGGTAAATCAAGATTATAGATATTATAAGTGTTTGGCGTTTGCAAAACACAGGTAAGTTTTTGTTGTTGTGTATGATTATGAGGTGAGGTGGGGAAGTTATACATTTCTGGTTTTAGGTAATTTTCATATAGTTGGTTAGGAAAGCAATTCATCATGTCCCATGGATGAGTCTGTGTTTTACTACCGAGCGTAAACGAGTGATTTTGAAAACGATGAGCCACAGGGCAAAACTCAGATTTATATGATGAGCTACACACTTCGCTTGGAATAAAACTTGGCAAACAATTTTCACGAAGAGCATTCGATTCCGGAATATTTTTGTTTCGTGAATGTAGCTGTAGGTAACGAGAATAAAAATTTACTCGCGCAGCATTAGACATCCCGTGTTTGTTTCTTGGACTTGTTGAAGAGCGTGATTCTAAACGAGCATGTTCTTGGATGAAAGAATGTTTATGATGTTCGAAAAGTGGGACCGAATTTGAAACGTAAGCTACTCCTTTCTGGTAGGGGGTGAAGATTGGTTTTTGATTTGATTCGTTGTAGAAACATGTAGAAGATAACGAAGATGTCCTCGCTGCGTTATCTTTTAAACTCAAGTCCATAATTTCGTCTTGATTTCTGCAAGTAAAATAGCGAAAGTTCATACATATGTATGTACGTTTACAATTTTAATAATAAAAAATATATGCACCTCTGTGAATTAAGCATCTTGGATGTTTTACCTCGAAAAAGGTCACTTTTAATATTGTCTCCAATATTCGTACAACAAATGTTCGACTGATTTGTAGGGATTTTTATTTGGGTTTTTAACACCGTAGCTCTGTTGTTAATTTCAGCGTAACTGTGATGCTTTTCTGGTATTTTTTCTCCTTCAAGGGAGTCTCTTAATATTATATGCTCATTTGGAAACGGTGAAAGTTGTTTGACATATTTGATTTCAACTTGAGCTGCTGTAGCATCCATAATTATTACAAAGTTATCGTCACTGTTTATAGTGCTGTAATTTGATAATGGTTTTAGTATCTGTACTTTGTTTTCTTTGATGGATGAAGATTCTTTTTCTATTTTCAAGGGCAGATTTTTATTCGAATTTTGAGTAAGGTTCAAAGAATTATCGTCAGCAGTATGATTAGCATGAATTGGTAAGGTCAATGTTTGTTCATTCGCTTTACTATCGAAGCTTTTCTTATTTATTACATACTTCTCATCCCGCAGACTTTCAACAACGCAGCGTACCTTTTCACTAGAAACCGTTTGCTTTACAATTCGATAGCTGCTAGGATGCTTTAGAGTTTGTTGCCTCTTTGCAATACTCTTCCTGTTGCATTTAGCTACAAAAGGTATTTGTTTTAATTTCATTCTTTTTATTAAACGTCTTACATTTTTTCGTTTAATCTGCTCTAAATCTTGGCTCTCTCTATTTTTTGAAGTCGTCATACTCTCATTCTCTGGTACAGACGTAGATTTAAGTCGTTGTTCACTTTGAATATATTCTTTCTGTGAAAAGAGAGAGGACTTAAATTGATGAGAACTTATAGATGCAAACATGTAAATATGTATCTCATAATAAGATATACTATATGTATAAGGAGAAAACATATGAGCTCTGTTTCTGTGAAAAATGTCAGTAAGTCCGAGTTTACATGAGGATACTTTTTGTCGCTTTTTTTCGACATTTTCTCTTTTGTGTCGCCCTTCACGTTCACACAGAGATACTTTCGTCAAGCAATTTTTTTTTACATTTGTTTGGTGTTCATTTTTTTTCTCTACTCCGCTTTATTTTACACTCGCAATTTTTCGTTCGCATCGCGCCTTCTAATATGTCTAAAATAAAAACACTATGTTTGTGTAAAGGAATACACAGCTTTTATTTACCTATTTCTTTTATATATTTTTACATTTTATTAAACATCAACTCTACCCTTTCCAAAGTGTAATCTATTTATATTTGTCATGATTTTCACTATAATCAAAATCAATCTCAGCGGCTTCTTCAATACTCTATAATATTTCTTGCATTAATTCAACTTTATCTGCAAACTCCATTATCTGAAATATTTATTAATAATCGGATACATATACACAAAGGCATATATGTTTGCATACATATATTACATATATGTAAATATTGCAGTAAAAACCCCCAATTTCAATTTCCAAATTTACGGCAATTATTCATTTGAAATTTTAGACAGCTACAATCAGTTCTAAGTGAGAAACAAAATAAAAGGGAATGCCAAAATCTACAGAGACGAATAGAAACACAAAAGGAGTAGAACGAGCACAGCGAGACTTTGCATTGTCGCCTTCGTCGTCGCCCCCTCCCATACAAACGAGTGTTTCGTCGACAAAAAGTATCCTCATGTAAACTCGGACTAAGAATTAGTCAGCAATGAAATTGAGAGAGTGAATTGCTTTACTCTCTCAAAGAAAGAAATTTACTTAGTTTTTACCGAACAGGGTTCAGTAAAAATTAACCAGCAAGTTCTATAACAGCTTTTTTGGCGGTTAAATTTGAATCCGTTCCTTTTTTCGGTTTTTTTTCTGCTTTTATTTTCCTAAGACAAACAAGATGCACACCACCGAGAATCGGTTCAGCAGTTATAAGGGGCCAATTATATACACGTATGGTACATAGGTACATAATATTTCTTTTTATGCACCGTTGTCGTTTTCGTTCTAAAGCTTCCGAAAGCATTATCGTCATTGTGACCATAGCAAGAACTTTGTTTCGCTATGTTTTGCGGCTCATTTATGGTAATCGCCACAGCTTTCTCGTAAATTAAGGGCATCCAAAATTGCCTTACATTGTAGAAAAACTAAGGATATAATCAATGCAGGCTGTGTTGAGTGCGGCCGATGATAACACTCCACTGCCACCAAATTTTCATGTCACCAGTATTTTTAGTATCCATTCCATTTTTCTATAACATTACTAGCTGTACCCTGCAACGCTTCGCTGTCGTATATACTCATTGAATGTAAAAAATATTAATAATGGGATATCTTTTTATCATGACGTTATTTACTCAATACTTGGGGAATACAAAATTTTCGATTTTACCACTTCCCGGAGAGAATGAACTTTTTGAATGGACAAGTCCCCGGTCCACTTCTCGGAGAGAAGAACCACCTACATATGTACCGAATTTCAATAAGCAGAACCATAAGTAAGATTTTTTCGAATAAGTCAGTCTCTGGTTCACTTCCCGGAGAGAAGTGTAGTCTGCCTGTCAATCTTAGCAGAAAAACACCTGTGTACCGAGTTTCCATTTTTTTAAATAAGTCCATCACTGGTTCTCTTCCCGGAGAGAAGAAGAGTATTCCTGTCAAGTGAGAAGTGTAGTCGACCTGTTAATCTAAGCAAAAAGTCACCTATGTAAGGAATTTTAAGTAATTCGATTCATTAATAAGTTTTTTTTTTGAATATGTTAGTTCCCGGTCCCGAAGAGAAGTGTAGTTTTCCTGTCAATCTAAATAAAAAGCTTCCTATATACCGAATATCAAGTCAATCGAGCAATAAATACAATATTTTCGAATAAGTCAGTCGCTTGTCCACTTCCGGGAGAGAAGAAGAGTCTTCTTGTTAAATTAAGCAAAAAATAGTAATAGTACATCGAACTACAAATAAGATTTTTTCGAATAGATCAGTCCCAGGTCCTCTTCCCGGTATGAAAAATAGATATTATGTTATTCTCAGACCTACTGAATAGGCACTTAAAATTTCATTAAAATTGGTCAAGACGTTTCGGAGGAATATCGTGTTTAACACTGTGACACGAGAATTTTATATATTAGATTGTGTTTTTCCTATAACTTGTGTTCTGTGTTTTTAAATTTTTTTAAATATGCACTCGGTGGAATTGACATTCCCTCACGAAGGGCAACCGTACTAAGAAAACCAATTTGTTTAAGGTTGTACTGGTTAGGGATCGAACTCATGACCCTTGGATTGTAGCATGTACCTCACTTCTGGTCCAAAACTTGATAAGAAACGGTTTTAGAAAGGTGTAATGGCTTGTTTTTTGTTATATTTGATTTCAAGCCTATTTTTGTATATGTACATACATATATAATATACTTACTGGGATAAAAATACTAGATGCTACACTTTGGCGACGCTTTTTAGACACTTCACTAAAAATAGATCAAATCATTAAAATCTTTTGGCATTGTATGTAATTATGCATTGAGAGGTAATATGTCTTAAGACCACTGGTATGTAAAATTGAATGCAACCACTTACAGGCAAATAGAGTGTCTTCTTTCTAATAGCAATTCCTTGACTCTTGGCTCAAAATTTGACGCTTTCGTATTAAGCATTTTGCTGAAATTTGAAATTTTGGAAATATGAGAATAATGTACGTATTGTGAATGGGAAAATATGCATATGTGTGCTGTGTTGAGAAAAAGTAAAGATACATAAATCTCAAATTTTCGAGCTATCCAAAAAGCAAAATCTATATTATTGTATATACAGTCATTAAAGTACTTATATTTTTTGTTTCAATGAATAAATCACCATACATCCCTACATTGGTCACAGTGAGACTATACTATAAAAATAATTATTTGTTCCATTGCGAATATTCTCTTGTCCAAAGTCAATGATAGCTGATAATAGGATATAAAGATTGCTTAAGATAACTAAAAAGGAGGTGTTGCAATGTACTAGGTGGGGTGGAAGGTAACCACCTTGACCGTCAGAATGCGCTGCTCCTGCAAAAAAGATTATAGTGCCTTCTAGCTCGTTCATATTTAGGCAAACCTAACAAATTTCCGTGCGATACTGTCCTTAGTTTTGTTTAGATAGCTGATTGTTGTTCACGTGTTTGGCATCCTCGCGTGAGCTGAATTTTTAATTGACCAGCCATCTTTTGAGGTTTGGGAAGAGATAATAGTCCGAGGGAGCCAAATCGGGCGATTACGGTGGATGCAGAGCAATTTTAGCGATGCTTTTGTACGTCCTTTGTTTTTGTCTATTCTCAACATGATGCCAAACACGTCAACAACAATTCAACAAATGGAAGCACTTACATTTTATACTAAGCCGATGATGGCTGATGGTTTTTTTATAAGGAGCCTTTATTTCATATCAGAAATTATTATTATTCTTGACATATATGTACATCACATGTTTGAACTAACAATTATGTATGTACATATTTGGTAATAACGTTCGGATGATTTTTTATTATAAATATACATAGTGCATACAAGTGTATATATTTTTACCAACAAGAACGCCACCCGATGTAACCACTATCAGAAACAATTTCAAACTGTTCATGCCGTATCATTGGTCAGAGGAGCACTCCATTTGTGCCTAGTCATGGCTTGGGCAGTAGAGTGCACTTTTAGCTCGTTTTGTTTACTGATATGTGCTGACGATAGAATTTCCCACTGAAATATAAGCTCTAGGTTGTAAACAAACAAAAATTGTTTATGTATATGCATACGTACATTCGTACATATATAGATATAATCTTAAGAAATCAATGTTAATACTCATATGATCAAAGAGAGTTTTGAAAGTATTGAATAGTACCGCTCAGGAACGGATGCTATAATTGCTACACAAAAATTTGAATTCGATGTAAGGTATTTATAAAATTATGTCTGTTAGGCATATTTATATTTTATACGAGTATTGAGCATACTTTGGTAGTAGCTGCTGCTTTCAAAATGTTTCAGCCTTAATTAGGCAATATATTGCAGTGTTAACGTGCCACATCCTATCAAGTGAGTTATACTGATAAAACTTACAGTTGACTTTAAAAGTGACACCTGATACTTATGTGAATGATTAGGCACCACCAAGTGAAAATAGATTTTGTTGAAAGTATGTTTAATTTAATATTAATTTTGATAATTTTTTATGTCTTTATTCATTAACGTCAACATTCGTCATTTTGTCAACTCGTTGTATTGATGTATAAAATAAGTATAACAAATAAATTAAAAAAAAATGTTACTCGCAACCTCGTTTAATGATGGACACGTCATCGTTCACATGTGCATTGGCATACGTGTTGCTAAATAATTTCCACTTATCCCGTTAGCCAAATTGTCGTTGGTACATACTTATGTAATATACATACATACATACATATATATGTACATATGTATGTAGTATGTATATATAATATATTCTACGTATTTTGCTCTAAGCCGAATACCATGTTTTGTGTATTTTTTTTAATTATTAACCTTTGAATTACGTTATTAACAAAATTGAAACTGAAATTGTTTGCCGGCTTAAGGTCAATATAAATAATAAACACAATACTAATTTTGTTTTCCTCCAATATACATATTTCGTCTACAAATCGGTATCCGTCTTAAGGGTAACTAATGAATAACATAAGCAAAAACAATAAATTATATTATTTAATAAATTTTACATAAACATAATTATTTTTATTAATAATTAAATGTGAAAGAAAGGTGGAAATAAATCTAATTTTTCATTCAGGGTTCAAAATAGCATGTAGTAATATTTTCCATTTGTCGTTCTCTTTGAAAGTGGGAAGCTATCAATTAGGTTAGTATTTTTACGAATGGGCACAAACCCCCTTTTTCCGGCGGAAATATGCATCTAAACATTCATATGTGCTTAACATATACATAGGTGCGCAGATATGTATACGAATTCTCAAATATCACTGACTATGTGTATGTATGATGTATGTATTATAATCCACAAAATGCAATCAAAATTACTTACTCATATCAGAAATTAAAACCATTACTAATGACTTTTTAAATCTCAACATGACCACTGTCTACATTAACAGTTAAGTACGATTTCGTTGAAGGATATATACATGTTTACATAGAAATTAAAAATAGTAATAAAATATAATAAACAAAGTGAACGCTGGTATTATACTTTATGTTAAGATGAATAATAAGTAAGATAATAACAAATAAAGTAAATTGCATTGATAATTCACCTTTGAATTAGTTTTTTAAGTGCTTTTTGCAGTACTTTTATACACAATCAACCCAATTTTTATTATATTGGAACAAATAGGTAAGAATCTAGCACAAATCTTTGTTTTAGAATAAATATACAGCGAACAATTTCTTTTTTTATATGAAGCATTTTTCAAACTCGTTCGGTCGAGACATATTAAATATTTTAGAGCAGTTATAAGTAATACGAGTAATACAACATATACCGTCAAATGAACGAGCGTATAAAATCATAACTGCATAGTAAGCAGTGTTACGGATACTAGCACTTCCTTCAGATCTAGTTCATGAAAAGAACACGTCATGGTAAGTACTATAGCAACCACATTGTACATACTTATGCATGTAGACGTATTCATTCGTATTAAATTGAATTTTCATAAATTTGTAGTTTTATTTGGTTTTAAATTAGTTCGATTTTATTTTTAAGTAATAATTATTTAATTTCTCCGTTTAGGGTAAGGAAAACGGTAGTGTTTGTTTATCATGCTTAAAGCTATGGAGTACATAATCAATTTCTATGAAACAAAATTCTGATACCGTTAATCAATTTTTATTTATATTTTATTTTTAACATGGAAAAAGATAGGGATTGTTCCTAAGCCACGTGATCACCTCCTTTATTAAAAAATATTTTATTTTGAACTATTAATGTATTTGTATGATCAGTAATTTTCTTATATATCATACATCATTTATTAGGGCAATCTAATAATTAACAATAAATATTTATTTCATCTGAAGCAAACTACGTAGCTTTGCTCTTACCTAGAGCGCGTATATCGAATGTTTGTTATCGATAATAGTCAAACCAAACCGTCTAGAGGTATATATGAGTAGCGGCCAACGCCGCAGTGAATTGAGTAGAGCAAAATTCTCGGTAGTGACAACATCGGTGTAAGGCGAAGTGGAGTAATCTGTGCGTTTCCAATAAAAAAGCTGAACAAAAAGAAAATGAATTAGGAAATCATAGATGTTTATTTAACGAAAATCTTACAATTTGATATGGCTACACTGTTCAACAGCTGAGTCTGAAGTTGTTTTATTATTGGAAAAATTTTATGGAACAAATGATTTTTTAATATTATGGATAAATTAACAACAATTAGCGCTACATTATTCCTTGCAGCCGATGTATTTGCTATAGTTAGTTTGGCGATGCCGGACTGGATTGTAACCGAGGAAGCAGGTAAGGCTAGTGGAAAATGTTAGAAGAATAAAAGTTATTAAGAGGTGTCTACGACCATTGTGTTCTTCCAGGTGATATCCGCCTTGGATTAATGTGGACATGTATGACATTGTATAACCGTTCACAGGTCTGCTATACGCCTGAGCTTCAGCCGGAGTGGTTAGTAGCTCTTGTATGTATATTTATTGGTTGCATTTGCATTACCACAACTGTAATACTTCTGGCCTCAAGCAGTTGGGATCGAAATGTTATTCCGTATGCTCGATGGGTAGGATTTACGGCCATGGTATTGTTTTGCCTAGCTGCAGTAGTTCTGCCATTAGGGTTTCATATCGAAGAAATAGGTGGTCAAGCTTATCAACTTCCTAATACGTACAAAATTGGCATTTCCTACATTTTGTTTGTTTTGGCTCTATGGATAACAGTTGTTTCTGAGTTGTTTGCGGGAAAAGTGTGCTTGCCACACTTCTAATATGAAGATGACAAAACGTGTGCTTGCCACACTTCTAATAGGAAGATGGCAAACCGATATAGGAATGTGCGAATAATTTCTTCATCTACATTTTTTTATAAGTTGTGATATTTTGGGCTACATGTGGGGAGAAAGTGGATTCTACATTGAATTAATTTTAAAGTTTTATGGAATAAGAAAAAATAACATGGTCTAGGTCCATTTGAAAAATATAAGTTTTATTACATGTCACTACGGGACGCTCGTTTTATCTACTTTAAGATACCATACATGGAGCACCGGAAAGTTTTATTTGAAACGGCAATTAAAAAGAATTTTAGTTGATTTAATGAGGTTATAGCCACTTAAGTTTGTTACAAAAGCTTGATAATTAGATAAGCTAAATTTAAATCTTAAAATATTAAAATAAATAAATTATAATGCTCAGATTACTTTGAATAAATAAATGTGTCATTGTGATCTACCTTAGTTCTTTTAATCTGCACTTACATGTGTAAATTTTTGTTGTTGTCTACTTTATTTTAGGTAAAACTTGTCAACAGGCGTAATTATTTTACTTCCGCGTACTTTCTAAACGCATAGCTGATTTTCAAAAATTTCCAAAAAATTAAAGATTCGTCAATAGTATTTTAAACCGAACGAGATTATGTGGTCCATGACCTGTTGACCTAAAAGGGGTTAGGTCGCCGGTCGTTCCAGAGTCGCAACAAAATCCTCAAAGAATTAGCCGGCTGCTATTGGGGAGAAGTCAAAGAAACGTTGCTAGCAACTTACAAAGCAATTGGCCGGGTTGTTGCTGTTTTTGTTGTTGGAGCTGTTCGCTAACCTCTCTTACGAAGGGTTATTGGAAGACGCATTCGACAGCCTGCACTCCTTCAATCCTCATATGACTGCAATTGCCACAAAACTCCATAGGCGCAATAAAATACTGAAAGCGTTAGCCGGTAGAACCTAGGGTCGTATACAATGCTCCTCGGATCTGGGCGCTTGGAACTAGCGAGACGCAGATGAAGAAGCAAAAAGCCTGCCAAAGCCCGCCCACTGGATCGTGACCGGAAACCTCCTGATGTCGCCTGAGCATCACTTGCACAGCGAAGTATCTTACTTACTAGATGCAAAACCGCCACCTAGCACATCAGAAAGGGAGTACTCGACTTAAGAACTGCATCCAGTATCACTTACAACAACCACTGGACAGGACGGCTAATATACGGCATTAAACGTCATTCACCGAGAGTCTGCCA
Source organism: Ceratitis rosa (assembly GCA_037013455.1). Lineage (NCBI taxonomy): Eukaryota > Metazoa > Arthropoda > Insecta > Diptera > Tephritidae > Ceratitis > Ceratitis rosa. The sequence goes on from JAWMAG010000041.1 coordinate 253,468, forward strand.
CACCTTACTGAATTCTCTTCCAGTTTCATCGGGAGTCCCACGTAATACTGGCGCAACTAAGATCTGCAGTTGACTAAACTCCTAACTATCCAGACTTGACTCCGACATTCCCAACGTATGTCATGCGATGAGTCCCCGCACTACACTACACTACCCTAAAACCAACTCACCCCCCTTTCCCAATGGTGCAAACCCGTTATGCAGGTCGCTTTCTGGACCTCCCGTGAGATGTCCTATATGACTTAGACTGACCTTGCCTGCCACTAAGCGAAGTGCTACAACAACAGCAAGTGGTCCTTGAATTGCCGCTAAGAAAAATATCTTGAAAAATCTTGTCAATATCATCATGACAAAAACATTGTATAATACTTAACATCTGTGAATGAAAATAATGGCTTATTCACAAATTTAGTATCTAATACAATATATCTATCTAATATAGAAAAAGAAAAAACCTAAAATGAATAAGTAACAATATGATCGATTTTCTGTTTTTGTTGCAAATCGATAATCTTGTTTCTTACATATCAACTCCTAAATTTCAAAGCCATATGAATTTCTGTAAAAAGTTATGGGTAAAGCAATTTTAATTTTACTTTTTGTCGCTTACACCTTACGCATCTTAGCGTTTGGAGCTCGATAAATACGAAACCAGAGTTAAAATATGCTTCTTGAAATGGGCACGATTCAGTTGTAGTTTGATAACTCTTTAGAAGTTAAAGTTTTATTGAGTGTGTTCCGTGTGTTAAGTCACTAAAAAGTAAAGAGCATACGAAAAATACCAGCACCCCTCGCCACTGAAATTTGATCTTCGAGACCCGGTAATCAATTAAAATGCAATATTCATTCATGATTAAGACATAATATATTTGTAATTGGAGAAAAACTAAGATTGAGAGAAAATTAATTGCAGTTTATATACTTACTTAGTAAAGTACAGTTATTGTCTATTTAGGTGGGTTAAATATCATATACCTTTAATAACATTTTTATAATACAATTGCATCATAACTGAATTACATATTACGAGTGAAACTATACATATATCGTTATAAACAAACACCAGTATTTTTGTATTCTGTATGTATTCTGTATGCGATTGTTGTACTGCTTTTTGTACACTGCTTCAGCAGTTGCCATTGGGTTCTCGGATGAATGATTTTTGTCATTAATGGCATTCAGGAGACAATCAACAAATTTTCATATTGCCTTGATTTTGCTTCATTATGGTTGTCGTATGTACATATTAACTTATGAAATTCATTGCTCAAACACCATAACAGTGCTTGTTGTTCGTTAAACTTACATCTATTTCAAGTTTACAATAGTAATAAACGAATTAAAAAAATAGCAAACTTTACAATATATTTTACACGTATTTCAATTTATTTTTCATTATTTATGCATGTACATATATAGATGTTTACGCGAGAAGCGTAAATCCTTGAAGAACTTTGGGCGCTGGGAAATTAATTGCTTACTCTTACTTCAGTTTTTGCTTTCTGGCATATAAATACAATATGTATGTATGAATTGTTTTGCATTCATGAACATATGCGAGAATGCAATTCTCAAATGATCAGCGATATGGCTAAAGTGTTAATTTTTTGCAAAGGAATTTACCTTCTAATAGTCCAGGTCAAATATCTTGTTATCTGATCTGTTTGCGTCTTTCCCTCCATGCTCCTTGAGTAAGCGTGTGGCGTCTGCGCAGCCTCAGGTGCCTCCTATGGCATTGGGTAAAGACCACAACTTTGTGAAACGAGCCTAGTGCTCAACTTGAATACATTTCACATTCTCCCCCACCCGCTTACACATAGATATCTTAAAGTTAAAAAATTATATTTGATGCTTGTTATCCTCATTTATATTCTATTTTACTTAAGTCCTAAACATATACATATGTATGTATTCTAATTTGTTATTTCTTTCCTGGAGTTTGATCCCCTTTTGATTTCTTATAATTTTCCATCGAACTGTGTTTTAACAAAATATGTGACTAGATTGCCTTTTCCTTTGACATAAGTCATACCTCGACACTCGCACTCATACCCTGCAGCCATGAGAATTTTCGCTGTATGCTCCGTCGTCTGATACAAAAAATGGAATTAATTAAAAATGAACAGTTGTGGATAATAATACTGTGTGTATAATATTTTTGTTTGATTTTTACCTGTAGTCTACCCATTACACCACAGGAGTCCATTCGTGAAGCCACATTCACCGTATTACTCCAAATGTCATATTGTGGTTTTTGTGCACCAATAACTCCTGCTATCACCGGCCCATGATTAAGCCCAATACGCAGTCGAAATCGTTGAAACGATTCCCGATTAATTGAATCCAATATTGACATCAGAGCAATCGCAAATTCAACAAGAATAGTAACATTGTGCTCTTCGGTTCTCTTTTCATCCTACAAAATAAGTAATTGCTTTCGTTAGACGATGGAAGTTTTAAGTTAAGGAAACATTACACAAAAAAAAAAATCAAAAATGATTTATAATAAATGAGTGTAGGTATATATTAAAGTGTACTAAATTTGATTACTTTTCATGTGTTCTGAATTATGTATATACAATTGCAAATTTTATCTCTTTTGCTCTCGAGTTGTTACATTTAAATCGACAAGATAATTGCCATTAGAAACTTACTGCAAAATTTCGCATCAGCTGCATTCAAGACACAAGAGCAAAAATTTAAGAATTAATAAGCTCTGAAGAGCACTTTAACTTTATAGGAAGCATCTTCCAACGAGAAAATATTTAAATATTGATTTAATTTACGAACACCTACTTACCATAGCACCGTCTTCCTTTCCTGGCCTTAGACCAGACGCACACATGTAAGTGCTTGCAATAGTCTTGATTTTTTCGATTCCGCTAAACTTAGGTTTTAGTAGTAACTGTAAAAAATGTATTTTATAAAAATATAAAAATAGAATTTATTTAGTCATAGCAACCTTGTCAAAATCGCAAATAATCTCGTTTAGAAGTCGCAGACATTCAAGGCCTTGTTTATTGACATCAGTTTCATCATAAAATTCTTTGTAATTTGGTATTGATGCAAACATCACAGCTACACAAGAATAGCTTTCATGATATAACTCAGTTGAACGCTCTTGGTGGAGAAAATGTGTGGCCACATGAGCAGGCAAAATATTTTCAAGAAGAATCTGTAATGTACCAACACATTATTCCAAAAACATATTTTCTCCTTATTGTATGTTAGTCTCTTTTACTTTATTAATGCCTCGCATTGTTTCTACTTCTTCCTGTTCCACTTTTAGTTTAGCTTTCCATAGAAAGTCTGTGCGGGCTACATATTCACCTTGACGATCCAGTGTGTGTAATACTGCTATCACCAGAAGTAATAAAAGGAAACCTTTATATTCTATTGACATACTAGAAAATTGGATTTACGTTTCATTTTATAACGAATATATGGGAGTTCGTATTAACTCACGCATTTCGATGGTACAGATTGAACACTTCATAAAGGTCACTGAACCCCAACACGACTATCTGGCAGACGAGTGTTACAATCATGGTGAGTAGTTTGAGAATGAATCCAGAACGTAAAAAGCCAGACACTGCTGCAAGGCTGATTGCACAGCAGAACAGATAAATTGGGGTGTTTTCGGTTTGATTTAAATTATCTGAAGTAGTGCGTAAATTAGTATATATAACGTCTGGCCAAGTCGTTTCATTCGATAATGATGTGTTGTTAAAAGTATTATCTGCATTTTTCGATTCGATATCCACGTTATTTACAAAGTTTATCTGGTAATAGAAATATTATATTATTATGCATATGTAAATACATATGTGCATAAGAATGTATAAATAGTTGAAAATAACACTTACTACACTAAAAACTGCAGACGATGATATTAATATATTCACAATAATGAAAATAGAAAGGCGAAGATATCGACTACTGGCCACAACTTGGCCGGGACCGTTGCGTTCTGTAATTGATGCATTAACTTCGGGTACCTGGATATTGCTTAGGTACAAGAAAAGAGCGAGCGAAATAAAACATGCCGCTAATGAGCCAATTAAAGCAATGTTTCTAAAAATTACAAAACAATTGATAATTTCATGTAAACAATGGATATCATGTAACCTACTTTTCAATTACAATTAGTTGAATAAGGGCTATTGAGAGGAAAAGTATAAATGCACAAATTAAGTCGAAACGAAAATGTGTATCGGGTTGCGCCCGATACATTGCCTCTCGTGGAGTATTTCGGTACCACATCGTTAATGGTTTTAGCTCAGTTGGAGGTCCTAAGAAATTAAAGTTAAAACATTTACGCTCCGGCGGCAGCAAATTGGATTCAATCATGGCAATGCTCTAGAGAGAGAGAGAAATATTTAGTAAAAACTATGGAAATATTATAAATGAATAAATAAACGAGTAAATGATTTGTATGGTAAATGGGAGTATAGAAAATCTGAGCTTATAAATTAATTTTATCTTTTGCAAATAGCCTTCTAATTTATTTTTTTTCATTTGAGTTAACTGCTTTCAAAATAAGTGATGTGTTCAATATGCATTCTTACTCGTACGTATGTACGTATGTATATATGTATGTATGTATGTACAATATATGAATAGGACAATAATTTTGAAATATATGTGGACTGTATGGTATTCTGAAAGTAGTCTTCAATGAGCCAAACTTCAAAACCAAGTCTTTAGATATTACAAAAAAGGTAAGAGGCATCATTGTTTTTTCTCTTGTCAAACAGGCGCTAGAAAATTTGAACAACGCGGAAAACAGGGCATAGTTAAAGTTTCATTTTAGTATTACGAGGGTTGCTATATATATGTCTGGCCAAATAATTAAAACACGAATATTTATCAACGAAAATGGTTTTATTGTTTTTCAAAATATCCTCCATCAAGATTTATACTTTTTTGCATGCGCTCAAACCAATTTTCGAAGCACTTTTTCCACTCCGATTGAGACACCTCCAAAACATGGTTTTTGAATGCTTCAACAGCATCTTCTGGCGACGAAAATCGTTGACCACGCATTATTTTCTTGATGTGTGGGAATAAAAAGAAGTCATTGGGTGCCAAGTCAGGGCTGTAAGGCGGATGACCCATCAATTCGACGTTTTGGCCGGTCAAAAAGCCGCTGGTTTGAGCCGATATGTGAGAGCTCGCATTGTCATGGTGCACAATGATTCGTCTTGTCTTGTTCGTTTTTCGAATTTCTCCGAAGACTTCAGGCAAACAAATGGTGGTGTACCACTCAGAATTGACCGTCCTACGTTGCTCAAGCGGAACAGTCGCCACATGGCCAGTTTTGCCGAAGAAACAGGCGACCATTTGCTTCGAAGTGCTTCTTTCACGAACAACTTTCGTTGGATTTGGTTCGTCTTGGAAGACCCACACGGTCGATTGCTGTTTTGTTTCGGGCTCATACGTATAGATCCATGATTCGTCACCTGTGACGATCTAATAAACGTCTTTTGAAGCACCGCCAACGTATTTTTTCAGCATTTCTTTACACCAATCCGCACGAGCCTTTTTTTGAGCGATTGTCAAATTGTGCGGAATCAAACGAGAACAAACCTTTTTTACGGCAATGGTGCGGTGTTCATGCAATGTCGAATGTATGCTGGTGGGAGAAATGCATAGGCATGCCTCTATCTGAAGGTATGTTACATGACGGTCCTGCATTATCAGTTCACGTACGGCATTGATGTTTTCTGGCACAACGGCTGTTTTTGGACGACCTTCCCGGAATTCGTCTTTGAGCGAGCGTCGGCCACGATTGAATTCGTTGTACCAGTTTTTCACAGTGCTATAGGATGGTGCTTCATAGCCATACAAAGATTTTAGTTCATCGATGCACTCTTTTCGTGATAATCCACGTCGAAAGTTGTGAAAAATGATCGCACGAAAATGTTCACGAGTTAATTCCATTTTTTGGCCGAGATGAATTTTTTAATTCCCTGTAAATAAAACAATTCACGATTAAATGACAAAACGTTCTGAGTGATGTTATGCTAAAAAATGTCAAACTTTCCAATGGAAATGTCAGTTTGCACCTGGCAACACTTAGTGTTGCCTAGGCCAGACCTATATATAGCAGCCTACGTAAAGCGCTTCCTTTGTGACACTATATGGTACAAGGATGCAATTTTAGATTTAATTTTTAAAATCGTACTTACCGCTAATCCTATATTTTTTACTAATTTTGATTCGGCAATATTAGCAAAAGGTTTATCTGCACCCCAGCACTCTACATATTTAGTCATTTTGGATGATGGGCGATTGCGCGTAACGTGACCTGAAATACATAAAATTTGTTGTCAAATGACTGTAATGCATCACTATTTCTGGATGTTTTTCCAACAAATGGAGGAACCTTCAGCTTATTCTAAGCCGCCTCCGAACGGTCGATGGATTCGTATGAGGAACTTTTATTTCACGTCAGAAATACACTCAGAGGGCTTGACATTCCCTCTCGAGGGGCGACCGCTATTTGAATATTTAATTTTCTATAATTTTGGAATTTAGTCGAACCAGTACTCAGTGCTAACCACTCGTCTATTGCGGCCGCCCATTTCTATATTGAATCATAAATCCAAGAGATTGGAGAATAAATGGTAACTTAACATAACTTACCGACATGGCTGCGGAAACTCTCACCACTGTGAATGGATAACTTTCGGCCTTCCATAAAGGCGCCAGAAGAACGTCTTCTATCAGCGAACGAAATAAGACCTAGATGCAAGGCAAAACAAAAGTACTGTTTTTGAAATTAAATTAGGTCAAAATATTAATAACAATATTGCTAGCATTAATTTTTGTACATAGTGACAGTAGTAATAGTAATGGTTAATATATATATCGCTGAAGCGATTTGCGGCCAAGCTCCTCCTCCAATTTGTGGTATGCATCTTGATGTTTTTCCCACAATTGGAGGATCTACAGTTTATACTAAGCCGCCTCCGAACGCCTGATGGTTGTTTCATGAGGAGCCTTTATTTTATGTCAGCAATACACTCGGGGGGCATGACATTCCCTGCCGAGAGGCGACCGCAATTAAAAAATTTACCTTACCTAATTTTAATTATATTTATTTAAATTAATTTTCTATAATTCTGGATTGACTTGAACCCTGGCCTTCCGAATGGCAGTGGGCAATTGTAACCACTCGGCTATTGCGGCCGCGTAATGGTTAATACATAACTTTATATTCACCTTGTACCGAGAGTTTTCTCCGGATCTTCTCTGAACCTTCGGCGATTCCTAAGTTATTAGTTATCGCTACTGCTTGAGCTGCTGAGTTAGTTAAAGCGTTGCTGTTAACATTGGCGCATACATCACTTCCAACATCCAGTTTACTACCATCCTTAGTATTCGATGTAATTACATCTTCGTTTGGTAATGACAGCATAGACTTTGCGCCCATATTTTGAGTATCATGGATTATTGTGTTTGAGTCAGAACTGCCACGATGAAATTTTCTTTCCGGCTGATTAGATGATACTGCTATTGTACTCGTATCGTCTTCATCTTCTTCTAACAGTTCCTTAATGGACATTGAGGTTGCCATCATCGGATCTTGACTATTTGTTGATGATGGAGAGAGTTTTCCACGGTCATTGTAAAAAATTCCGCCACTTATTCCGCTAATGGCTCCAGTAGAAATCGAATCCTCTTGATTAGGAGTTTTCTGCCCACTTGTCAGAGCTATGCACACGTTTGAGATGCTATTAGGTGTAGGGTTGGGTAAAAGGCGATCAGTAACGTCGCACTCATTAAGTTGAGACTCTGAAGATGTTCTGGTTTCAATCACTTGCGGCACATTATGTGGATAGGTAACTTTCTGTCAAACAAAAAGAAATATTTTAAATTGTAGAAAGCTAACTAGGGCTAGTCAAATTAGCTTCAAAGGTTGAAAATCTATTAATAGCAAAAAAAAAAAAACGAGTATACGTTAGGGATTTATACTTAAGTTAGTCCGCGTAAAACATAAATTTGCTGGGTACCTTTGGTGGCATAATGAGGTATGTCTCGATTTTATGATCAGCCAGATAACTGTCTCGGCTCGCACCATTTCCCTCTTCCACTTCAAATTTGTTACCAAGGAATTCTAAAGTCTGTTTGGTAATGTGAACTCGGCTATAATAAAGATAATATGTATATTGAAAACTAGAATGTTTAATACAATATGTATATCAAAGACAATATTTTTTCAAAATAATATTGAATTTTTTTTCACATACATCTAAGTAATTGCTTTCCTATGTACATAGTATACCTAGTGGGCAAAACTAAAGCAACCAAAGGTAGTAAAATACCTTATGGTTCATAATGTTAAAATTAATGAAGGTAAATGAAAATTTTTTTTCCTAAAATTGTCTTATATTATATATTGTCTATGAAAATTAAGAAAAGTTACATTAATCATAGTGTGTATTTTTTTTTTAAATATAACCTCTTACGTTCACCAATCATTTTTGCCGGTCAAAACTAAAGCAACTCAATTAACCAAACTAGTTTAAAGCAGATAAGTAGGCGGTAATATTTCAATAGTACCGTTAGCTTTGGCACAAGTGTTTTGGTTGATGTTAAGCATTTTATTCAAGTTTTCGTTACAGTGGCATGCGTCGAAACAAACAATTTGCGTTGAAACAAAAATTATATAATAAATTCATCAAATAATATAAACAATGGATTGATTTGTGTATAAAAACGTTTTAAAAGATCTGCCATATGCAAGGGAGAATATGCCCTTGATTTGGATCTATCAACATGAAAACGATACAAAACACACCTGGCAATTGGTTAAGGAGTGGCTCAAAGCGGAACAAGTCAATGTTTTAGAATGGCCTGCTCAGAATCCCGACCTCAATCCTATAGAGAGCCTCTGTAGCATAATAGATCGGTAAATAAAAAGGGATAGTGGAACAAACAAGCACACTATTTTCAACCGCTTACAAGTTCCATGGAACGGCATCACCACAGAACAAATTGAGCTGCGGTGATAGAAAAAAACGATTACGATACTGACTATTAAGATTTAAAATTATTTACTTGACGTTTTATACGAAAAATTGAAAAAACTGTTCAGTTGCTTTAGTTTTGGCCAGGATATACAATATATGAGTTAACTTCAATACCAATATATGTATACATATGTGAAAAATACGTGTTTTATTATGTTTATGTACATATAAATAATTGATAAATTATAACCACATAAACAATTTGCGGCTGAGCTTCTCCTCCGCTTTATTGTGTGCGTCTTGATACCAAAAAATGATCAGAAATACAGTGGTTGACATTCTCTGCCGTCTGCAGTTTGATGTGTTTTCGGCAAGTACCTTTTATTTAAAAACAAAATATTCCTTTACTTTTAAATCGAATAAGATTTTTCTACAGATCCATGAAAGAGTTATTAGCGATATTAAAAATGGACAGAAATGAAAATCACATTTTCTGAAGATACCTTGCTACCGCGAAAAGCTTGTAAAAGTTGTTCAAATATATTTGAACATGTATTCATATTTATTTGTGTGGTTGTGAATTGAAATCACATAAAAATTTAGGTAAATCCCTCCTGGAAAAAAGAGTTCCACTATTATTTTATCAAATTCGCACCCTTGTGCACTCCCTGGAGAGAAGAGTAGACGGCGGAGTTCAGCTACAAATACTGTGACGCGAGAAGAGAGAGGTCCTTACCTCTTAAAATAAAGTAACGTTGCTTTTAATAGTGGTAGGTAGGGTAATTTTCGGAAATCACTTACCCTGCTACACCGCCACTTTCCATATGGTTCGCCAGCGTAACATCATCACTCCAAACGTCAAACTGCCATTTACGTAAGCCAAGGACACCGCAGAGCACATTGCCAGTGTGAATACCTATTCGCATGTCAACGTTAATTCCCGTTGCTTCGCGGACATGTCTGGTTGAATGAATTCGTAAAAGATACAGGGGAAGATTAGGATTCTAAAAATAAATGTTCATATGAGCTTTGCTTTAAAGCCAATAAATTAAATCTCTAATTTAATTTTCTATAATTTTAGTATGTTGGTCATGACTCCCCACATGGTTGCATACACAGCTAAACACTAGACTACTGCGACCAAATTAAGTTTCATATTTAAAAATCATCGTTTTATGACGAAACTAGTGCAAAATTAATTTTATGTGGTGGCGGTTGGGAGCTACATAAGTACTTACCCTTATTTACTTTTTTTTTGTTAAAAACCAGTGACAACCAGCTTATCAAAATATTGTATTGAACTAAAGTATTGGCACAGCAAAATGTTCAACTTTAACACTTTTTTTTTACCATTAAAAAAAATGCTAGACAGAGGGACAAACTTTCAACTGTTTTCACTTCAATTCATTTGATTATTTTTTATGTTAAATTAATAGTAATTATAAATGAAAAAAGTACTAGTTTTAACCAAATAAAAGTATTGGCACACTTAAATTTTACTGAGCTATTTCGCTTAAATTTGGTTGATCTAGCAACTTTTTTTCAAAAGTCCTGTTATGTCACCATAAGCAATTGCGTTTTTTTTTTTCAAAAATCAAACCGCAAACATCATAGTGGCTTCAATTATAGTAGACTTTGCGTAATTTTCAGAAAAATTAACATTTACATTTCAGCACGACAATGATCCGAAGCATATCGCTCATGATGTGCGTATGTGGCTTGCTCACCACATCAAATATACACTGCCGCATCTGCCCCAATCGCCTGATCTAAACTCAATTGAACATTTGTGGGAACAGCTGGATAGGCGCGTAAAAAAGGACGCTGTACCAACAAAAGAAGAGTTGAAGCTGGCACTGGTGAAGGAATGGCAGAATATTGGGCAGAAATCACACAAAAATTGGTCTCATCGATGCAAAAGCGTGTGGAAGCTGTCATCAAACATAAAGGCTTGGCTACAAAATATTAATTTCGTTAATATTTTACCATTCTATTATATTTTTTTGGTGTTTTTATGAAGTGTGCCAATACTTTTGTTTGGTGAAAACTAGTACATTTTTCATTTATAATTAGTATTAATTTAACATAAAAGATAATCAAATGAAGTGAAGTGAAAATAGTTGAAAGTTTGTCCATCTGCCTAGCATTTTTTTTCGGAATTAAAAATGTTTTCATAAGTGGTCAAAAAAAAGTGGTAAAGTTGAACTACACGTATCTTGCTGTGCCAATACTTTAGTTCATCACTGTATATATAAAGTATAAGAAGAGAATTACATAGGTGTAACTCTTTCGAGCTCGTCGCAAAGCTTATCGTTTGTTGTTCATTGAATTTTTGTAAATTTGTGAACATTTTTACCTATTTACATATGTATGTATGTATGTACATTTGTATATGTATCAATATTGAGGGCCACACATAAAATTTACCTTATGGCATCGATCATCTGTAGACCCATATTTACACAATTGGCAGCGTGTTGCGGCCTTGATATGGGCAGTCCAGATACACAGTAATAACAGTCACCAAGGATTTTAATACGTAAGCACTGATTTTCCTGTAAATGAAGAATCCAAAAAGATAAAATTTGCCGTTTAAGATACAAACAATATCTGTAAAACAGGGAAATAATCCCATTAATAAATAGTTTGGAAGCACTAAATCAAGAAAAATGTTAAAAAAAAGTTTATTTTTTCTTCATCAAAAGTTCAAATATATTCATGTACAATACTTCATGATAGAAAGAAATTCAAAGGTGGAATAAATAACTGATCCTCAATAAAACCATCAACCGTTCGGAGGCGGCTTAGTATAAACCGTACTGCCCACCATTTGTTGGAAAAATAACGAGACGCATACCACAAATTGGAGGAAGAGATCGGCCGAAAACAGCTTCAGCGGGTATAAAGCGTCAATCATATACATATACATATGTACATATAACGTATCCAATAAGATAGCCGTGTCTAATTAATAGAAAGGCCGTGGCACCATCGGCTATTAGAAAATATTTTAGACTTATCGAAATCGAAGTTATAAAGGCCAATATTTACAAAAACGGACTAACCAATTCGGAATTGAATATCAAAAGCATTAATCGACATGCAGAATTGCTTCGGTCCAGCTTTACCTGAACTTTGCCCTCCAAATTTAATAAAGTGCATTCAAAACAAGTTATTTCTTTCATTCCCTGTAATTTATGACAAAGTCTTAATACTCTATACTTACGCCTGCAATTTGATCAAAGCGGCCAAAAAGATCGTTTAATGTTTTTACTAAGTCACTGGCGGAAAGCTGCTCTGATAATGGTGTAAAATTGACAATGTCTGCATATAAAATTGAGACATTATTGTGGCGTTGTACATGCAATTCGTGAAAGCGTGTTGCGGATGTAGTTGCCTGACCTCCGGCTCTTTGGCAGGCATCGGCCATTTTTAACATAATGCTTCTCTTCACCTGTGGTTGTAAATCACTTGTTAAATGCTTGACACAAGAAATTTGCCGTCATATACGTATACATATGCATGTAGAATGCAGATATGTTTCTACATATGTAACATACATACATATTCGTGTAAATATTTATTCCGATATAAATCTGTTTTATAAAGAAATTAATATAATCTTCCACTCACCTCTGCCGCTATATATGCAGGTATGACACTTAGAAGCAGTTGTTCTTGTTGTTCTCGCTCACACTCCAGTTTGACGCGTTGCTCAATACCCGTGCGCGTGCCATCTACAGTACGATTGTGTGCTGCATCTGACATAATACGATAATACAGACCAGAAACTGAGGCTGAGACTAGCATAATAATTTCCCCTAATAGCTGGAATGATTGAAATACGTATATGTATATGTATGATATGTGTAAATAATTAGTGTGTTCGGTGAGCTGGTGAGCAGAAGCAATTGTTACCAATTTTTACTGAACCGCGTTAGATGAGGCAAAAACAAAATAAAATTTGCTACTGGCTAATTTTTACTGACATTTGTTAGCGAACAGAGCTAATGCCAGCTGCTGTCGTGTTAGTACGCATATGTATAGCCATATATGAACATTCTTCTTAGCTATAGACATATGTATGTAACTATATATGGAAATATTACTAAGGTAAGCAAAACTAAATCATTTTTTAATATTTAAAAATATTTGTCCTTAACACATAAAAAATTTTTTTTTTGCCATCATATGTTTTCAAAGGAAAACGTATATTGCAGTCGTTGCCAAAAATGTTTTTTCCAAATCTTTCTGGTTATTAACAAAAATCTGTTTCTACACCCGAACACGAACAGAAATAATAATTTGAAAATTTTCATTTTGATATTCAATTTGAAATCAATTATTTATTTTATATAATTCTCAGAAGTTTGAGTGACAAGATAAACAGCTTTCAGTACTTACCAGCGGTAAATTATGTCTATAATCCTCGCTTATTCGGCATATAACATGAATTGTAGTCATAAAGAACGCCAGTACCATGGATACTGGCCAAGATATAGGCAGCATTGTATGTATGCCCTAATAAAATTGATTAAAATTTATAAGTTAAGTTAAGTTAAATTCATATTAAAAAATCGAGCATAGACTATTTTAGTATAGATAGTGCTTAATTTATATAGATCAGGTTAAGACTCTTAAGCCAATCAGGGATCAATAGCAAAGAGCCTTCACATGCGATATAGAGCTAGATCTTTACCAATTACGTCCATGTTCGATTTATTCTCTATAGTTCATAAGATATACATATGTTCCACAGTATTTTGGGATCTAAAGATTCTTCTTTGTCCGATCGAGTCGGTTTCGTTAAGAGTATAAACTGTAGGTCCCTCCATTTGTTGGAAAAAACAAATTGGAGGAGGAGCGCGGCCAAAAATCAAGTTTTCTTCAGATATATATATTTTTCTTTATTGAAATGTACTCTAACCGTATAAGCCGACAGAACAGCTCAAACGAGTTCAGGCGTATTTAACCCCAATGGGTATAGATATAATTATGTATGTATGCACAAATAGTCATTTTTTTCGCAGATTATTTCTCTTTTCCCATTGTACGTTTAGACCGAGTTCTATTACAACTTTCTGTACATTTACACATTGAAAGACATCTTTAAAAAGAGATACTTACTAAAAAAACAGCAAATAATGGTATTGGAGCAAGTTTTCCACCGATGATTGCTGCAATAGTTCCGAGCGAGAAAGTTGTAACAATAGCAAATGCCAATGCGGCTACCGGTGAGCTAAGCACCGCCGGGAATTGGAGAGCCGTCAATATGGTTGTTGATATTATGGCAGCCAGACCTAGTAGACATGTCTGTATAGAACTCTGAAAAATATCACCAAGAAATGGATACAATCTAAGAACGAAAGGACTGTGTACGGCACTATATATATTTTATGTGAGCGATACTTACTTGACTGTAAGTAATACCGATAATGATGGAGACTACACAGGCTAGCAAGGATATCATTAAGCCAGATCTGAAAAGTGACTTGCGCAGTCGTTGACGGTATCGGGTGTACAAATCGTCCAAGTGAACATTTTCAGCTGATGAATTAAGAAATAATTGGAAATTTTATAATTAATGAACAAGGTGCTCTAGGCGAAATGTAACGAAATCAACATGACCACGTTAATTGCCTTTTATTAATGAGTATCATAAGGATAAAATATCTGGTGGTTATTTGATAAGTGAATTTATTTTTGAAACATACATTGACAAATTAATGCCGTCAAGTTTATGAACACCGTTTTTAATTTACTGATAAAAATCTGTTTTAGGTTTGAACCACTTGTTTCCAAACTGACTTTGAGCAAGCGTTAAGACGATTTAAAGTTGGAACACATTGAAAATACCATTTTTTTTTAAATAGTTAAGAGCTTAGGACCTTTTCATAAATGATTTCGAAGTTTTTACTCCTCTCTAGTTTAAGCACTTTCGTATTGAGGAAATGTTAAGAATACGATCACCACTTTAAAGATTATTCCAAGAAGAAATGGATCAAAAAGGTGTGATATGATGGTATGATATGATAACCTATTTCAATTTATGGCTTTGCTTTAACTGCTCTAAAAACAATAGTAAGACCATCCAGCTGCAGCTGCATAAAATGACGTACGCCTATTTTATAAAACCTGAAAATTTGTCTGCGAACGTCACCAACATAGGTAAGAATTAAAAACGCGAATAACTGTGGCAGATAACAACTAACAAAGTTTCGAAAAATTGCACCTCCAGATCATTTAAGTATAAAGGTCAGATTTATGAATAAATTCTAAGATGACCTCACTCATTGCCGGACACTTGCTATGGTTCAAATCCCCTGCTGGACGGTCCCAAACTTTAAAAAATTGTACTAGGAGAATAAGAATAGTCGGTGACTTGAACTATCTGGAAGCAAATGCAACTGAAATGCAATAAAAATGAAAAATTTATTCAAATTATGATGAAAACAAATCTGTTTTACTTATTTAATCAAATTTAATACATATATGGCGGCCGTAGTAGCCGAGTGGTAAGCATTACTTATTGCCATTCTGATAATGGAAGATTAATTTTTATAATTGCGGTTGCTCCTCGGCAGGAAAAAGGAAAAGTCAAGCCCTCCGACTGTATTTCCGACATAAAATCAATGCGGCTTAGAATGAACAGTAGGTATTTCTATTTGTTGGAAAAAACATCAAAACACACATCACAAATTGGAGGAGGAACCTGGCTGAAAATCGTTTCAGCGGTTACAAAGCGTCATTTATATATTTTTATATATAAGACCAACATGTCTGAAGAGCGAGTGAAGAAAGCCTTATTAATTTAATTATAAAACAATAAAATATAATATATGTGAGTCACATGTATGTAAAAAATTAAAATGTAGAATGCAAAAATACAACTAGTCGCATTATATGAAAGGTGAGGACGGGTATCGAAGGCGCCACAGGGAAGCACGCAAACGCGGACCGTTTCCTGCCTAAGTCTATGATATTTTACTTTTGAGTAGGTAATAAAATTAATTGACCCTATTCCCGTTGATCTTGCTACCTGTCGCCGTATTCTAACAGAAAAATAAGGTGATAGGTAATAAGATTAACGGATTGTGTCGATTGATTTTATTATATTTTCATAAGTGAAAAATAATCAATTGACTTTGTTTTTTTTTCACAAGCGAAATAAAACAGACTTTATTGCTCGATCAAACATTTAATTTCGTTAGCCTATTAGGATGTTGGACAGGCCAGGAATAAAACCCACGATCTTCAACATGATAGTACGCACTGATGACCATTTGTCTATTGCAACCGCGGTGGGTTACAGTGAATTTTAATACAATTTGTGTGAGTAATAAAAAAAAAGACTTCGCAATACATACATATTTCATTTCCTCAGCGAACTCAATATACAGAAAACTAAAAATTGTCTTCGGGAATCGCTGATTTCGCTAGTTAAAAGATGAGCTTAGACTTACAGATATAATACTTATTTGTAACTGAAGTAGAAAATTATTTAAAAAAAGTCTAATTTATGATTTTTTCCACAGTATAGATAGTAATAATTATTTTTCATCTCTTAAATATTATTGGAAATATAAGAAAATTATTTATTGGTTGTAATGGTTATTTACAATAGATATAAACATAGGACGTCGCAGAAAAGACACGTGCGCTGAATTTAGTGTGTTTGCGTTACCACCGCAAAAATTTAAATAAATATTACATGAGGATTGATATTGTTACTGCGTGCAGGGAATTGCGTGCTTTCAAGCAACATAAAAAAATCGATGGTAGATCAATACAACTCTTTCTTATTTTGCTGCTTATATTTATACTATTAATATTTTTGAGGGTCTTAAAATACTTATCGAAGTATATTCGAGTACGAATACATACAGCGTACTTTAATTTTATGTATATGTACAGTTACCCGCAGAAGTATTTTGCAAAGGTCTTGTATGCATGTACAAAAAATGTATTATTACAAGTAGACGGTAAAGTTGCTAACAATGAGTGATATTGTGTAAAGGACGTCAACAGGACTGGTAGTAATGATCTTCATGATTGTGTTGCACGGAAAGCCCTCAACTTTTCAATGTCAATACAGAAAGGAGACTTTCTATCACCAACAAATACATAACAAAAGATTATGCCTTAATAAAAACAATAGTTATTAGTGACGAAAGGAAGTATTTTCCTTTAGAATCGGAACAATCTCTTATGATATAGTCTAAGTTATATAAAGTACTGTATACTTAAAACATTAAATCCACTGCTATGAAATACTGAGATTGTGGCATAGAAATGGGACGAACACCCATTGAAGGAGTTGAAAAACTTTTTATTGTAGAAAACATAATTTTAAAGCATATTCCTTCGGCAATCTTGAAAAAAAGTTACATTCCGGGGCAGAAAATTACCTGTGTACATATATAAAAAATTTACTAACGTTATTCATGGTATCGTATATACATACATATATAATTGGGGCTTTGTAATCGCTGAAGCAATTGTCGGCCGAGCTCCTCCTCCAATTTGTGGTTTTGGCGTCTTGTTTACAGTTTATACTAAGCCGTCTCCGAACAGCTGATAGTTTTTTACGAGGAGCCTTTATTTCATGTCCGAAATACACTCGGAGGGGTGGACATTCCCTGCCGATTTAACTTTATTTTTATTTAAATTAATTTTCCACAACTTTTGGGTGTTGGTGGCACCGGGACTTGAACCCGAGCCTTTCGAATGTCAATACGCAATGCTAACCACTCGGCTACCGCTGCAGCTGGTACTCATATATAATCTCTAGCAAAATCTTAACTTTTCTTAAAGCTTATTGAATCTATTCCAGAGCATTTTGATGGTGTTTTCCAAAATAATTGTTACTATAAAAAATATATACTCGTATGTGTATAAAATAAATCAGAAAAAGTTTACTGTCTATACATATGTGCATGCATAGATTCCCAGTAGAAATTGTATACATACAACATCGATGTAAGATGCATGAACAATAATTAATAATTATAATCATGACACTACATACGTGTCGACAAATATTTATACGAAAAATGTTACGTATACGCCGTGACAAGTTATTTACACTTCTCATGAAGTAATAATTAAAAATGATTTGGATTGAACATAGTAAAATGCTTCTGAAAAGCGCCACACTTTACCAGAGCAATATTTTGTTACGGGATTATTAAACTAATTTTCTAAAAACAATAAATATTCTTAAAGTGTCATAAGAAATTACATTTTACAGATTTTAAGCCACTACAGTTCGACATTTCTCATCGTATCAACTGATTTTAAGGCATTGTCGGAAAGCAATTGTTTATATGGCGAAGGTACGTAGAGAGCTTAAAATGCTGTCCCACAGCTCCCTCATATCGTGTTGCTAATGAGTGCTCTCAGAAAGCCAGAGTGCAAATAGAAACCGTTTACCTGTCTGCTGTGATTGACGTCGAACCTAGATTGTGTTTGTTGACGGGCGTTCTTTGCTGAATACAGGCCGGCACGTACCTTCGCCGTGACAAGTTCAATAACTTAGGTTAGGTTGTTAGGTCGTACGTACGCCCATCTTCAACACTGAAAATACTTTCGTCTATCACACTTCTTCCCTCTATCATTAGATATATAAATGTTTATATAATTGGCACTTTATAACCGCTGCAGCGATTTATTATCTTCTCTGGTAAGCATCAATCCTATTCATATTCCTATAACAATTTCAAAAAAAAAAAAAAAACTTTATCCTTTCCCACTCGTCTTCGCCATCTTGGCTCAATTATGACTGACTTACCGTACAGAAATTGCCTTCTGCTAGTAATAACTTTAAAACCAAATTAAAATCTAATTGAATTATGTACACGTATGTTGCTTTTCGTGCATTTAGGGATATGTGCTTATAGTTGCTGACTGGTCACATGGAGATTGAAATATACATGACAGAACAGAAAATATTTAATTAAAAACAATTTTCCAAATAAGTAACTTTTATTAACTGATAGGTTGATATAGATATGTATGTGTTAAGGCACATTTCAATCATCTCTGATTACATGCATACATGCAATAGTATATGACTTCATGCAATCTGGAAGGTATGGGTTTCAGATATGCATTTTTGCAAAATAAATACATATCCAGTTTTATTCTCGATTTATATGTTTCTTGCCGTTTCAAGCAATAGCACATAGTTTATAACGAACCAGCTGCCAAGCTCGATTCGCACCAAATTTTTTGGATTTGGATTATATAATTGGCGCCTCCAATTTGTGGTTTTGCGTCTTAATGTTTTTCCAACAAATGGAGGGACATACAGTTTATACTAAGCCGCCTCCGAACGGCTGATGATTTTTCACGAGGAGCCTTTATTTCATGTCCGAAATACACTCGGAGGCGTGGCCATTCCCTGCCGAGGGGCGACCGCAATTAGAAAATTTAACTTAATTTATTATTTTAATTAATTTTCCATAACTTTTGGATGTTGGTGGCACCTGGATTTGAACCCGAGCCTACCGAATGTCAGTGCGTAATGCTAACCACCCGGCTACCGCGACCGCCATAATTTAAAAATATAACGAAGTAATTAACAGTTAGCTCAGTTCGCAGTAAATGATAATTACTATATATGTATATATGTATAATGCAGCTATTTTCGGCCGAATGTGTGACGGCTGATGAATTTTTATGAGGAGCTTTTCTTTGCCATCGGAACGACACTCGGAGGGGTTGACATTTTCTGCGAAGGTCGAACGCAATTAGAAAAATTAATATTTTATAATTTTTGGATATTGGTCGAACCCTGGTCTTCCGAATGTTAGCACACACTAATATTGGAGTACTTAAAGAGTGATCTTTGATGAGCTTTATTGGTATAAATAACAATACAAAAAACAAATAACGCTGGATGTATAAGAATTTATTTTATTTGTTATTTAATACATTCACTTAATAAAGTATAGTTGAAACATTTTTGTGCTACTTTTTATTTTGTCTTTTATTATGTTTTAAATAAAATCCTTATGTGAGTACTCCTATGTGATGCTAAATGGACCAACAATTTTCCCCGGATAGTGGGTTCATATACATACTGTACGTATGTATGTACAATCGTGTGAATATCCTTTTTGTTGTATTCATACAAACGTTTGGATTAAGCGTAGTCGTAGAAGTGGGTGTAGAGTAAATGGAAAAATGTAAACAATTAAAATCGATTTAAAAGGTTAAATGAGAAAAAGCAAGCAAGTTATCTACACTTCTGCACTTGAAATGTTTAATTTGATTCATTCGAATGCCTAACCAATCTATTTTGCACCATTTACGTCATGTTTGTTGTTGTGTTACCTTCAGGGAAATAGTATGTAGACTAGTATACAAAAATTATAGTTAAATATGAAATCATACCAATTCGCCACCATTCTATAATATGTTATTTTCTACCACTCCACGGATATATTATATTTTCGGTTAAGCGCTCTACATCGTTCTTTATCATATATATAGTTAATAACAAAAATTGTTCCTTGCAGGCTTATAGTCGCATTAGGTGGTGGTAGTGTATACAAAGCTGTGCTTGTACAGAATTTTCATTAATGTTCAGAATAGACAAAGAGTATGAATTTGATATTTGTCCCAATGAAAAGACATTTATAATATTGACTTTTCAATAACTAAAAACAGAAATTCTCAGCATTTGCGTTCCGAGTAGTTTTGATAAAAGTACTTTCAACTTACATATGTATATGTAACGTAATATGTGCATGCAAATTTATTTTTTATATAATTGATATATCTATAACTTTTGTGTACTCTTATTTACAGTTCTTTTTGTGTACTCTATGTTCAGTTCACAGCCGCCGTCAAATATCAGATTATTAATAGTGTTGATGCGCTTTTCTGGCGAGCAGTAAGTTACGCCCTTAACATGGACCTGTTGATTGTATTCACAGCCAAGCAAACATTTTTGTGCGCGGCTTCGCTGTGTACACAACGTGTTTTCATTTTGTTATTCTTACTGCCTGTAAAAGCAGCAAATAATCGAGAAAGATTCATGAAAATGTACTACTCGTGCAATGTTTATAGAATGACGTCACGAATTCATTTAGCTACGTCTGAATAAATTTTAACGCTTTTGAATAGCCTGGTATCTATAAGTTAACCAATATATGAGATTCTTCCGAAATTGATAGCTAAAGCCGTAAATAGTTGCAATACATATGTGAACTGCCAAGAAATTATCAATTATAATCAAGTGATTATACATACCATATATACAATCCATGGTCGTCCAATTCGAGAAGGACTTAAGTTACTATCCATTATTAAAAATTATGGAGTTTTCTAGGTGACCATATCTGTATATAATTTTATTTCTCAAACTTTTTGTATTTTTATTTTAGGCCGAATCTATTTATGTTTATATAAATGATGTTCAAATATGAAACGTAAAATAATATATATTTTTGCTTACCAGTAACAGCATCTTCCCCGTCTACAATAGACATCTGACGTGGTTTGTTTGGTGTGCGTAAGGGCGATGGAGTTAGTGTGTTAGAAACGTTCGCGATGTTGGCACCCTCACCAATCACACCAGCACCGTTTTCTAGTTTGACAATTTCAGAGTTTGGAACGGACATGTTGCAGAGCTATTGAAAAGCTCTGAAATTAAAAAAGAAACTCATGTTATTGAAATTGGTCGTTTAGGTTGACAAAAATATTATTATGTATCATTCACTGAATCAGCGCTTGAGATGCATGTTTTGAAACTATGTTTTGAAATAAAGTATTTAAATGAAATGAAACAATGCATACATAGTGTTTCGAATTCACATTCAAAAAAGAAAAAAAAACAAAAGTTCGTTGTTTTCAAAACAATAGAACAGGTCAACGTTTCAAACTCACTGCTGTATACCCAGTATATATGTACATACACATGTATGTATGTACTCTTAATTTCGGTCATATTTAGTAGTATAAACATGTATATATAAATAGCTTCCATGTACATACATATCTTTTCTTTATATGTATCAAATATGTACATATACATATATGAATATCGCTTGAATTTCAAACATTGCATTTCGTATTTCTAAAAAATGTTCATGTGATTGGATATATTTTTAAGCTTAAACAATTTATTGCGTTTTTATTATGCATGTGAAAAGAGCTTTTGTATTCTTATTTGTTCTTCATCTTTTATCTCGAAGTGGACTTAGATCTGAATAATAATAAAAAACAAATGCTATGACAAAGGTACAAATTCTCTTTGCCGAGATTTATATGGATGATGGCGAAAAGGCAACACTCTTTAGGTAAATCAGTCTTGCTGATACAATAGAACCAAATCGTGTAAAGAAGAGTGCTTTTAAGCTATGCTATAATTATTATTTTTACAGTTAAATCTATGTAGATATGATGATATGAACATACATGTATATATAATCCTCAATATTAAAACTAATTAAATTCTACTCTGAGGTGAAAATGCAAGTTAGAATAATTCTAATTCCATTATAAATACATACCATACATACGTGTAGAAATTGAATATATTACGTATACGCCATGTCTTTTAGGTTTATTGAGTTTAAGAACAAACCAAGAATAAAATTCATAATAATTTGAAAGAAAATGATTAACTAAAGAAAATGGCGACTTAACAATAGTTTTTCCTACTTTCTTGAAATGATATTCTTCTATTGTGTTGGATTTTTCTCACTGTCTTAAAAATTGCCTTAAATCTCAAAAAAAACCTTTCCGATTTTGCTACATTACATTGGTAAAAGCAATTGTGTTGGAATCATGCTAACGACTACACACATATTTATACATTTAAGCATATACCTACATTTTCATTATTCTAGTCTTCTATAAATTGACAAATTGTGATAAAACATTCTTGCAATAGATCGGAGCACTATATGCTTTTATACATGTAAAACCAAACATAGATAGATTCATACACACGGAATTGTTCTGAGCATAACATAATTTCAACATTTTTCTAAACATCTTAGATACACTACACTTGTACTGTACTACGTGCACATGAGTTCGCTGTGTGGAAAAGTGTGGTTTCCAGCACAAAATAATTAAAAGTCGCTCTGTTTAAATAATTATATAGAGAAAACATATTTAAAGGCAAACGATATTGGTGTTATGCACATATATACATATCTATGTAACTATGTATCTAAACATACATTTGTAAGTAAACTGATTTATTTAAACACTTTTGCACCATCTATGCCGATATTTTTGTCGTTCTTTTTTCTTGCTGTATTTTGTTTAATTTTATGTCAAGATCTCACTATTTACTCAATTTCGTATATGAACTTTGTTCCTCTTGCTTTATTATTTTCTTTAAAATTTGTTTAATAAATACAGCCCAAACGTTGCGTAAACATAGAATGTAATGATAACTAGTTTTATTAACGCTCTTGTTTATTTTCTTTGTGAAAATAAAGTAAATAATAATATCTTTTTACGGGAGATCCTTCGTGTGTTTGTCTAAGTAGCTAACCCAATCTCACAATAATAATAGTAATAATAACATTATAATTTAGAAGTTTTTACAAACATATACATATATATATTTTTTTTAATATGTTTGTTTGTTTTGCTTACATGCTTTTCGGAATGTGATTTTTTTCAACAATTCAGTTTTAAAATGTCTATCGTCAGCCTATTGAATGCAATTCGTTTTCTATTTTAATATTTGCTATATTTCATTTTCATTTTGTTACTTTTGGTTCCCCTTTTTTTAAATCCAAATGAGTACACAAATTCGTTTCGCGGTCAATACATTTACATATGTACATATAATACAAATATGAAAGATTAGAGCGGAAAATACCTCGTCAAGTGGTAATGAAAAAAATAATTCGCGATTGTATGCATAGGAATAAAAAAAAAATGGCAGAAATGAAAAGAATGAGAAGAGAGATGTAGTTTAAAGAGCAGATGAAGTGACAAAGTGTACGTGTATGCACAAATAAATGTACATTTATACATATATGTACATATATTCATAGAGTGTTCAGACGCGAATATGCATTAACAGGTGAAGAAATTGCACAAAATGAGCGCGCCAATGCAAATTTAGAAGATGATCCGAAATAACGGAAACTGCAAGAACAAAACAATATTATTAAAGAGTAGATTTTATATCTTTTCAAACTTTGCAAGCTTACGTGTATGTACAATCTTTATTCTGAAATTAAAATAAAGCTTTTCATAAGCTTAACTTTTACTAGTTATGCAAATGGTATTTACAAAAGCGAAAATGTAGAAAAATAGCATCTGCTGAGGCCCAAGCACATGTATACCATATATGGTATACTATATTATGGACAGCACGTACTCGATAACCGCAACTAAAGTCGAATTAATTTCCTTGATCGTTTATTTGAGAACTAAGATAAAGACTGTAAATAAGTCCTTCTTCTTTTACGAATTAACGTCATTGTAGCTGCAGATTTCACCATGCTGGTTCGACCAGGGTTATTAGTTTGTAGCGCGTCGTTAATACATAAATACCCTACTCTTGCTTTTGTCTATTATTATAGGGTTAAACTTGATGTTGTTTGTCCCTGGGATCTCTGGACTTTTTTTAGTTTGAACTAATCACTGGAACTAAACCATCACTCACTAACTATTCTTTTGAAATGCCTCCGCTAATTAAAACTACTTCACTCAAGTCAATTGAATACTTCTTAATTCATTTTACGCGAATGTGTGTAAAATTATGACACACATATACATATGTACATATATGTATTCACAAAAATCTTGCAAACTATATAAACTTGTAGTTAATGGAATTTACTATTT
This sequence comes from Ceratitis rosa, assembly GCA_037013455.1. Classification (NCBI taxonomy): domain Eukaryota; kingdom Metazoa; phylum Arthropoda; class Insecta; order Diptera; family Tephritidae; genus Ceratitis; species Ceratitis rosa. The sequence continues at coordinate 278,274 of JAWMAG010000041.1, forward strand.
AGAAAGGTGTATGTTGGGTCTACAGGGTACGCGCTTTATGGTATATCCATTAGGGTGTCCGTTATTTCCCAAATTGATTTTTGACTCTGCAGCGCCCCTTAAATTTTTAGTAAATGCCCTAAAAAAAATTAGGAAACTCATATGAGCTCTTAATATTGATAATAAACCGTGCCGCAAAGACGATTCATTTCCCGTGTAAATAACATGGAGTTTTCGTACTTTTTGCTATTAATTTTTTCTTTGCGAAGCCAGTTGATACAATGCTGCGGCATCGAATTATTTTTGTAGGAAATTGAACGTTCTACAAAAACTTTCTCTGAAGTTTTGCAAAAAAATCACTAGCGTCAAAGTTATTCAAGGTCAAAGTTCAACTAAAAATAATTTTTTTTTTTGAACAAAAAACTATTATTTTTTACATAAGAATATATTTATAAAAATATCTTATTTCAACGATTTTTGGATCTGTGGGAATAGTTAAAAAAAGGACATTCAACACTTATTGAAATATATATTTAAATTTAATATTTTTAAATTTTCCTTCGATGACTAAATGTTGCTCATACGACATGTCCACTGGTGACCTTGAATAACTTTGACGCTAGTGATTTTTTTGCAAAACTTCAGAGAAAGTTTTTGTAGAACGTTCAATTTCCTACAAAAATAATTCGATGCCGCAGCATTGTATCAACTGGCTTCGCAAAGAAAAAATTAATAGCAAAAAGTACGAAAACTCCATGTTATTTACACGGGAAATGAATCGTCTTTGCGGCACGGTTTATTATCAATATTAAGAGCTCATATGAGTTTCCTAATTTTTTTTAGGGCATTTACTAAAAATTTAAGGGGCGCTGCAGAGTCAAAAATCAATTTGGGAAATAACGGACACCCTAATATCCATACATTTTTATGTACACATATATGTACAAATGGATATGTGAGGTGATATTAATTATGGTTGTGGACATAATTAATTATGGTTGTAGATTGCTAGCTGAATATTACTTTGGTTACTAAAAATAGGTGTGCCTTTGCTGTTGTTTTTTCCGAATATATGTATATAATAAAAATAACTTATTTTAACACACACACGCATAGAAAACACCCGAAATAATTCAAACATATACATAAAAGTCGACAAATTTTATTGCCACAAAAGAGCGCACAATATTCCTGCATTAGTATTTTATTAAACAAAAAAAAAACATAAATAAATAAAATATCAAAAGCGACAGTTTAAAAATACATACAATATATCCATTGAAAGTAGTAGCAGAGCACAGAGGCTGTCTTGTTTCAGAACGCAACATATGTATATATGTATAAGCACACACTGCGAATAAATATTGTGCACACTTGAGTATTCGTTAATCTTGAATTATTAGCAGTGAAATTTATATTATATTTTGTAAGAAAAGTGTTGAACGCGCTTCGGTGTCACTGTCGCTCCCAAAACTTTTATTATTGTTCTGTCTTTTTATTTAATAATCAATTACTATATTTGTACATACATACATGCATATGCATGTACACAAGCGTAAATATGTTTTTTTTTTAATTTGGCATTGTTATTGTTATTTTTCCCTATCATACTTTATCCTCAACCATACAAATTAATATATATAAATTTATATATCTACAGTCTTGATTACGTCTATTAGTATTTGTTGCTGTAACTTAATATATTTAAATTTATCCATTAGCAAATGTGCTCGCCTATCGCCGCCTTCTCCGGCTAAGTCAACGTCGACGTCAACGGTGAAGGCTTTAGATACAATTAACACGCAACAAAAAGTTAAACTCTAATTGGTTTGTCACACTTCCGAACTTTATGAGCTGACCCGTTGGTGGTTGAGCACGAGTCGATGAGGGTGTAGTATTTTATTTACTTTTTACTAATATATACGCACAGGAGTTGAAACACATATGAGCAGTATATTTGTATGTAGCTATCCGAATTGTACATATGGATATGTACACAACTTAGGAGAGTTTTGTCCATCCCTTGAATTCTGTCATCGTTGCTACTAGAAATGGCGTCTAAGTATGTGTATCTGCCATTGATATGTAAACATATATACATACATACATACGTACATACACGTAATGACGACTCACCTAATACAATTTAATCATCAGAAAATGTAAAGTCGTTTCATAAACATACGTGTATCTTATAAGCACACTCATTCAGCAGATTTAACAAACTTCATGCTCGGAGTACGCCGCGTTGTTTCACCTCGATGTGTGAAAATGCATTTCATATACGATTCGCCGATTCGTCTGAATCTAATTGTCACTGCCCGACTAAACTTCTGCCGACTGGGTTTTCGCGGCCAACAAACTATGGCAAGTAAATAGCAGCAGCAATACCGATCTGCACCGGAGGACGTCGCCGGCCAAACTGTTTTGTACTCACAACGTGCCGGCTGTGCTTTTCCCAATATAACAAATGAATAAAATCACACAATGAAATAGTTAAACAGCTACACGAACATATTCTACAACGAAGATATGCGCGCGCGTCCCAAAACGTCACCCCGAATGTTGCTCTATCTAATAACCGACGTGTGGCATGCATAGCCACGCATTATTACACAGATACTAGCACGTAAATACAGATATACATATGTATGTACATTAATAAATAAAAATAGATATTCCCTGTAGAAAATTTTTGAAGGCCTGAATTTCGATAACAAATACCAGGTAATACGAATTGATTTTCAAAATGAAAAAAAAAAACCAAACTCTCTACTCGTATATATTTGTCATGACATTAACATACACACAAGACAGTGCAGTGCGGTAATTGAAAACAATGTAAATAAAAAACGAAGGATACTTTAACGCAATAAAGCATTTACATTTTCAGCTGCTACGGCCTCACAATCTACTGTTGGGTTTGGCTACAGCTTATATGTGTATGGACAAACATATCTACAGGTGTTGACAATTTTTCCGGAAGCTCATCGTTTTCGTAATTTTGGTCATAGGATATATTTGTTTAGTCTGTTGCTTATTTTTTGGTTTTATAATGCGATGACCAAAAACATGTTATTACTTCACTAAACCGTCTCTCCAAGCTGTTAATGAAGTTGATGAAGATGAAGTTTAGTTATAATAATGACTATTGAATTAAGCGCGTAAATTTCATGTTGCTTTTTTAGGTCAGTATCTCTTTAAGGATGATAGTTACCCAGTCATGTGAGAAAGGGTTCTGCAGTCGTAGGCTACTTTACGAGTACTTGCGTTAACATCGATGTAGAAATACCGCGGAGCGTATGAGTAATACTTTTTATTTCTTATAATTTGCTTTGTCAACATATATTAGAGTTATAAATTTTAATTATACCGAGTTTCAAAGATATTGTTTCAAGATTTTTGGAAGTAGTTGAACTGAAAGGGTGGCTCAAAGTACGCAGAGAATAAAACTGCCACACATGTCCTTTTTCCTTATGCTGAGACTTATTTCGTTTTGTTTGGGGACAATTTTGTTTGCGGAAATTTTCACTAAACAATAAATTGGGACTGTAATTATTATAAGTTATAAAATATAATATACAGCAAAATTTAATTGTTTTTTATTGATTTTTTTACTTAAACATACATATTATTTTTGCGCTTTCATTGTTTTGCTCAAAATATCGATCAAAATCGGATAACTCATTTCCAACGATTCACTTTATAAGAACAAATATCAATGCTTCCCGAAAAAATAATAAAAGGAAATTATTCAAGTAAGTTTTCAGTTAAAAAATATCACCAAATTGAAGTCGCCATTGCAGCCACATAATTAAAAATGTATTGAATAATTGTAAGGCCAGCTGCGGTAGCGATATAAATAAAGTAGTATTCCATCATTAAGCGGTATATTGACGGATTTCAATAAAGACAAACTCATTAAAAAATATTTGTCCGCCTTTTTTATAACAAATTTAAAAAGCAAATTTTTCGTGGGATTATATAAGGGACACTTTTTTAGGAAAAGAAAAAATTATGTTTATATTTTTCTAATTGATATTTAAATCGTATAAAATTATATTTTGACTAAGAGAAACTAAATTTATTTTATTTAGATGACTGTTTTCAAATTTTATTGTATGTATGTATGTATGGACGTACATTCATACATATGTACAAACATTTATTTATTTATAGAGCTTGACATGCAAAGGGCACTTCAGTCAATGGAAAGACCTGCCCAAAAAAATACTTAATTAACTTTTTTTATTTCCTAATAAAATCTGAAATTACTTACATGTTCTGAAAGCCAGGAAACAATCAAGAAATAAAACATGTGAAATATATAGATTTTTCACTGTATTTTCAAAAATGCTTATTATTATTATATTTTTGTAAAAATTACAAATATAAAGTAATTTTTTGGAGACAATAATTTTTGATGTCATTTGATGTCATTAATTAATTTACATACATGAACGTTTTTTTTTTAAATTATTAGCACATATTTCCTTTGATTTAAGTTTGCCGCCATGAGCATTGCTTTAATAACTTAGAATTTCTTTTCCTTTTTCAGTTTTTACGAAATAATGAGCTCTTTTTATTTCAAGTTTTTCAACATTGTTTTGAATTTGTGTAGGTAGATATTAATTATATATGATATACATTACATACCTATGTATAAATGTACACGTATGTATCAAGACTCTCACAAAATATTTAACCCTTATTTTTAAATCCACAGTCCTTTTAAACAATTTTCCAATAATATGGCAAACTATTTTATATCTTCTCAATTGAAGTTTGGCTTTCAATATAAAGCAACCAATAACTAAAAGTTAAATAATGTGTGTGCATGCATATCGAAGCAGAAATTATAGATAAGGCTCAATATTCATTTACAAATGATAATTTACGATTTTAAATGTTGACTTTATTAACTTTGGGAAAAGAGATAAGAACAGTTCTTTAAAACTTTTTAGAAAAAGTTATTGTCTTAATTCAAATTGAGGAATTAACTTTTATGTGTACATATATCCTAACAATAAAATAAGAGATACTTCGTAAATATTTCCTAGTATTGCTTAATAAAGAAATAAACATATACTTTTATTGTTGAACATTTACACTTTAAACGAAATTTTATACAAGACTGGCGCAAACTAAATGTAAATCATTATCTTTTAAATACACTTTTTAGAATACTTTTTGTAGTGTTCGCTTTAATTTTTTTCTTAAATTAAGGAAAATGTTTTGTAGAGGTAGCATAATATAATCATTTCTTTAGAATATGAAGTTAGAAGGACATTTTAACTAAAATATATCATTGACTTTTGACCTGATTAGATTATGATAATTACAGTTTCGGCATTGTTTTACTCCCAATCTTTTTTGATTTCAAAAGTCCAATCCCACTTGAGGTGTATATGCTTGTCGTCGTCGGTGAACAGGGATGCCACTGAATATGTACCACGGGCCATCATTCCTGATGGAGCTTCTTCAGATGGGGTTAAATAGAATTGAATTTCTTTTTTTGGTGGATATGAGCCTACCATATGAGTCATCTTATCAACTGAAAATTAAAGTAAAATTTTAAAAACTAATATGAAAAAGGCAGGAGATCTTACCAACAACTTTCAAATTTAAATCGTTGTTAGAAAAACATGAGTAAGTACATCAGAATACAAGAAGTAGTGGAAGTTTTAATTACAATATTAACAATCCATAGCAAGCAGCGAGAATAAAACATTTTTGTTTCGATTATTGGCTATGAAGCATAACAAATAGCAGTTAACAAAGGAAATTCTTTCATCAATATTGGACGCAACTTTTGCAAACAAATGGATTGTATGCATTGTTAGTTGAGAGTCGAATAAAAGTAGCGAAAATGCTTTGTGAGTGGAGAGTTCCAAAGAAGTTCCCTTAACTTTGAAAATAAATGAAATAGTTGATCACGATTTGACATTTTCTCAAATACAGCTTAAATCGTTTGGATGCATTTGTACGAAAGAGCACCTACATAAATATGTATTTAATAAACTAACATGAGCACATTCACAAATTAAATTTCTAATATTTAGTTAATCACTTATCATCTGGACTGCAAAATCGAGTATATGAAAATGAACAGACTGAACATGAACTTGAAATCGGGTTGATATCGAAATGAATTGGAAATTATTTATATACCTATAGCTTCAAGTTATGGTGCATACCTTAGTCTTTTTCTAGCTGATAGCAAAAAGAAATATTTAAAAATACAATAATCTCACAATTTCAAATTTGTGGTGTGCGTTTTAATATTTTTTTAAACAAATGGAGAGACCTGCAGTTTATACTAAGCCATCAACTTAATTTTTTATTTAAATTAATTTTCTATAATTTTGATTGTTGGTCGGACCATGACCATCCATTGCGGCCGTGTTTTAATTTGAATTATGTATATATTATTGGCGCTTTGTAACTGCTGAAGCGGTCGTGCCGGATTTTAATCCTGGCCTTCCGAATTGGAGTACGCAATGCTAACCATTCGGCTAACGAGGCCGGAATTAGTCTGTTATAATTTCAGATTACTGATATAAAATGCAGGCGATATAATTAAAAATATATGTTTAACAAAATGTTTGTTCTTGGATAAAAAGAAAAGTAGTTTAGAGATTTTTCAGTAGTTAAGTTCAACTAAAATTCTGCAAAGTGTGATTTCTATTTACCTGGTACACCCAACCTATAAGTCTTTTGTACATATTTAAGGCCATGAACGATTTCCCTTTGAACAATAAAGTCTATGCGTACTTTATAATGAACTCCCTCTTTGATAACGAATACCTGAAAAGATTTATAAATAATAGTTATTCACCAATTTTGTTTAGAAACTTTACATAACTATTTTGTAATATTTTCAGAGAAAGTGTTATAATATAAAGAGATTATTACCTGCTTTTTTAGTTGACTTAAATCACCAGTCAAATCTAGTTCCATATCATCACGCCCTTCAACAACCAAGGCCAATTTTTTAACGATCACTTTCCGCTGATCATTAGCATCTGCAACGAATATATAATAATTTTTGTAGTCGGAATTATTATAAGCCTGGTATGTTCTTTTATGTAAATAATGACATACCGACAATAATTTTTTCAGCTTGTGCAGCCCCCAATAAAGCTTCTTTATATCGGCGTAAACTTTCATCTTCTTGGTCAACAGACATTATTTCCTCAATAGTTTTTTCTGGTGGAGGCTGGTACGTGCTGTCGTGAATGTCTTCATCGTGGATAGTGTGGTCAGCATGAGAATCGGCAGACATATTGTTTTAGTTTTGACGAAGAGAAGTTAATATTCGGCAGCTAATATTAAATCGAAAAAATATCGAAATCTGTTAATACTATTTTTACCAGTTAGCAGTAGTTACTCAAGTAAGAAATCCAAGTCCATGTTATTTTATCATGCCTTGTTTAATTAGTTATCACAAAAAGATATCCCCAAAAATGGACAAGCATTTGAAACAGAAGAACTCTTTTTATTGCCCGTGAAAACATTCCTAACAAACTTTATACTACATTGTGAAAACATTTCGATACATATGCGCGTATGAATCACACATACGAAGGAAATATACCCACGAACGTTTAATCATTTCCATGCTACGATATTCATATATACATACCATACATAAAGTAAATGTCACACATACAGATATATCGTTAGTCGTTAATTATGTTGTAATATCGTGCACCCATTTAAAGGACTATTGCATGGAGCACAAGCGACCATCGGACCCCCATATGCTAGCGATAAGAAATTATTGAAATGGCACAAGCCCGTTTACAACCATCTGTCTGCCCTTTTTATTATCATTTCTTACGAAATACTTCCTGTCCATCAATAACTAATATTTACCAATAAAATATTAAAGATTATAAATTTAATTTATCGCATTAATTTACTACATTTCTACTTACATTTTTCAACCTTAATATTTAAACAAGTTAACAGATCTTATAGTTAATTTAGCAATTAAATTGTATATAATATGTGCACCGAGCTAATAAATAAGTTAAGAAATGATTTTAACAGAAAATATAAATCGCAGCAAAGGCAGCCTAAATATTCCAATAAGCTCAATTGAATATTTCAGTAAATATCGATAAAGAAGTGCATACTTTAAGATAGAATAACTCGTTCGTTACAAGACGATATAGATACGAGTGAATTTGTTCTACAGGGTTGCCTAACACTTTAAATATCACTCAGAGGGAATATATAATATTACTGGTAGTTTCGATATATATTTATCACTATCACTATATCTTAATTTTCAATGACAGCTGATGTTGTTTAAATTTCCTTGGTTAGAAATGTGGGATACGCATATATTTCATAAATTGATATTAGATGCTTTTTTTCTTAAATTTGCAAAGTTTCTAATATCCCACGTATACGACGTGGTAAAGATAAGCGACCGTTTGTGAACAGAGTGTTTCGTGACAGTTCGGTTTTGAGGTATATATTTGATGAAAACTTTAAACAAGTTCAAGCTTTCTGCTTAACTCTTGCTTTCTCAGGGGTTGTTTTACAATATTTTATCAAAAATTTTTCATTAAGAATACTCCAATCCTTTGGCGGTAGTTTCCAGAGAAATAATTTGTTTACAGCGAAATACGTGAAGGAAATTTCCTGCGTCTAACGCACCTTAATCCTAGTAATTTGACATTTTCTAATTCTATCTGGTAGCATAGAGTGCATTAAAAGTTTTCTTGTTTTCTATACTTTTCTTACCTTACTTTAAAATTTCTAATTTTCTTTTATTTTTCAAATAATTTTCAGCAGAAAGTTGTCTATACATATGTTTATAGACATTTTCGGAAGCAGTGCATTATAAAATTGATACATATTGCACTTGTTTGGGAAACTAAATACAGATATATAATACGCCCCTGCATAAGGCGAGTAATCAAACATTAAGAGAACGCACTTAGCCTATTGAAATAAAGTTATCTCGGAACTAATAAAGGGGAATGCACGGGATTAAAGGGCAAGAATTTAGTACTAAGGCCTTGACGGAGCAACAAGCGCAAAATTCTAACAACAGACAAGTGCCGAATACGACTTCTACAGATGCAAGCAAAATGTTGGAAGCGGCGCTTCAACAAATGGACGGCATAATATCCGGAAATAATAAAGCAATTTATGGGATATCCAATGATGTGCCAAGAAATCCATGTTCAGCGGATAAAAATGTACTTCCGGAAAGGAACTTAATTTCGGCAAATAACGTCATTTCAACTGCTAAAACATTGGCTCTAGCCTTACAACAGGTGAGAATATGTTAGTATTGTGTTCTGACATTCGGAAGGCTCAGGTTCAAATCCCGGTGCCACCAACATCCAAAAGTTAAGGAAAATTAATTTAAATAAAAAATTAAGTTAATTTTCTATTGGCGGTCGCCCTTCGGCAGGAAATGTCCCCCCTCCGAGTGTATTTTGGGCATGAAATAAAGGCTCCTCGTAAAAAACCATCAGCCGTTCGGAGGCGGCTTAATATAAACTGTAGGTCCCTCCATTTGTTGGAAAAACAATAAGACGCAAAGCCACAAATTGGAGGAGGAGCTCGGCCGAAAATCCCTTCAGCGGTTCAAAGCGCCAATTATGTATATATAAATGAAAATATATATTTTCATCATTCTATTAGGTAGGATTTATTGCACCTGCACCAGACCCGGATACTGCATCGGTGATAAGTGATTGGTTAGAAGCACATATGCCTCGTCAAGATGCTGATGAACGACTACTGAGACTGCAGCGTGAAAAGGAAGCACTAGCCTTAGAATACCAATTACTTGCTGACCGCCTTTCTGAACAGACTGATAAAATTTTAGAACTAGAAGGATTACTTAACGAAAGAACGCAATTGTTGAGTGATCGAGATGAGCAATTACAACGACTCATGCTTTCGAGGTCCACATTAGAAACACAAAAACTAGAGCTCATGTCAGCCCTCAGTGAATTGAAATTGCATCGAGCAACTTTAGAAAGAGAAAATGTAGAATTGCGTGCCTCGGAAAAGAAAGTGAATAACACAAGCACTAATGAAGCTATAATGGCATATAGACGGCCACCTTTCGGCAGTATGGGCAATTTGAATCAAACAAATTTCAGCAGTAGCGGCTGCGTAGGATCTCCTAAAACGCCTCCCGCTTCATTACGACATCAGATACATCCGCAATACCATAGCTTACCACGAGCTCATAATCTCAAACATAATAATAACTTAGAAAACCATCGTCAATTGGACGGAAATGCAAATATGCAACGACAACGTAATGTTGCATTTGCTTCAAATGAAAAAATACTTATTGACGATTCAAAAAATACATTTTCTGGTACAGAAAATGATGCAATAGATTGTCGAGAAGATTTAATGTATAGCAGTATTAGTTCGAACACCAACTACGTTTCATCGCCAAACTTTCGAGAAAGATCGACTAAGGGACTGAAAGGCATCTTTGGTAAGTTGCGGCGGAGTAACAGCGGAAATTTGGAATTACCATCACTGGAAAATACAGAAGCAGAGTTTAAAAGAGGGGGCTTTACACGTGCTACCGCAGGCGGGCGTATTGAATGGACAACACAATCATCTCAGCTTTCAACATTTTTTAAGGGTTACACAGAATGGTCGCCACAAGAAGTTTGCAATTGGCTGACTGATCTTGGGCTAGGATGTTATTCTGATGATTGTAGGCAAGTACCGTCAAATATTGAGTTTCTTTATTTGTAACAGCTTTTGTATATGATCAGGAAGTGGTTAAAAAGCACCACGGGCGTATGTTTTTTTACAGCTTCTCTGGTTGATATTGAAAGAGAGCTAAATTTAAAGACATCCTTGCATCGGAAAAAAATTCAACTAGCAATTAACGAACTGACAGGAAAAGAAGATGATCCTCTAGCTATAAAAGCGGCACAACTTGATATTAGTTGGGTTATGCGTTGGCTAGATGACATTGGCTTACCACAATATAAAGACCCTTTCATGATGGCTAAAATTGATGGACGTATGCTTCATCGTTTAACCATGGAAGATTTATCACAGTTGCATGTGTATTCTTGCTTACATATAGCATCATTACGTTGCGGCATCCAATGTATGCGTGAGAACGAATGGAATGCTGAGTGTCTAATACGGCGCTCAGCTCGATCAACAGGGCCACCTTTAGGATCGGATGATCAGTCCTTGGAAGGAGATGAAAAATCTCCCGAAGAAAATGTAGAAAACATTTCATTATGGACGGCACATCGAGTGATGGAATGGTTACGGGTTGCTGATTTATCAGAGTATGCACCCAACTTGCGTGGTGCTGGTGTACACGGTGCACTAATGCTTTATGAACCAAGATTTACTGCCGATCTATTGGCAGATTTGTTAAGTATTCCTCCAAGTAAAACTTTGTTGAGGAGGTAAGGACAAAATAATGACTAAATAACTAAAATATGTGATATTCTCTTAATAACTAGTTGTATTTGATTTTAGACATTTGGCGACACATTTTAAGGAATTACTAGGTCGAGATGTCATTCAAAACAAGCGTGACAACGAATCGACTCCAGGATATCAACCTTTGGCAATAAGTTCTAAAATAAAGCCACCAAAGAAGACACAATTTTCCTTAAAGCGAAGGAAAAGCAACAAAGGTAATGCGGATGTCGACTGGTCCGATTACGTGTGTCCCATGATGACCTCGTGTCTTAACAACAAGGAGCAAAGTAAAGCTGCATCTCCAAGCAATTCCAACAGCTCAACAGTTGATATGCCATTTAAGGAACATAGTTATGGCAATATTACCCAATAACCAACTAAATATATACATATAAGTATATATGGTATATAGATGTTGAAAATATTAATTTTTTTATTTATTTGACTATAAAATTTTCGGTATTTAATATTTACTAACAAATTTTGATTTCTTCATTATTTTTACTTGCGCTATATGGTATGTATATCTTGAAGATATATAATAATTTTGACAACATACACATTTGTTTCTTTAGTATAGATATTTATGCAGTAAAGTAAATATGGACATTCTATAGGAAATCTTTACCTTTTTTAAAGTTATCACTTTTACTATTCATTTTTAAAAACTCATAGTTTCATGCATAGGCATTTACCAAGTAATAGAAATGTCTTCCAAATAAATTTGCATAATGTATTGTAAATTAAACGATAGTTGTAAAATATTGTATTCGTCTTTGAATGTAATCCCATTGATATTTATTATATATTAATCTTTCGAAAAGATTCAAACTCACCTTATGAAAAAGCTTTTAATTCACAAAATGTATAAATAACATACTTAAGTTATTGCCTTAAAATTATTATTTTTTAATAAAATTCATAAACTTAAAAATTATAAGTTTATTATTTATTTAACTTATTATAATGAACGTTTTCTTTGTCTTTTGCCCTAACTAAATTCATATAGATAAAAAACATGTAAGTGTAAACAGAAAAATTGAACATTGGTGACGATGACAAGGCGGAATATATCCTACCATCAAAAACAGTCAGCGCATTCACGATTTGGCTCCCTCGACACTGTTTACAATCATAACAACAATATCAACCTTGAACTCAAACGCAGAACCATTCTCGCCAAAGGGTGCAGAAATATGACCGATGGCGACATGGTGTGGGTGGGCGCTGGGTGTTTTTGAGGAAAAGGTTTTTGGAACGATTTATGGACTTTTGCGCATTGGCAACGGCGAATACACGAAATTGGCATCATTCAATGAACCAACTTTGAAAGTTTTTTGTGCAGTACCCCCCGGTTGAAGTACAGGAAGAGAAAAACTTCCACTTCGTTGGAAAGATCAGGCTGAGAGGGGCTTGTATTCGCATGGTGCCTATAACTGCGCCGAACGTCTAAGAATGGGAACGAGGGGCGAGCTGCTATTAACTCGATATGCTTATATTAGTGACTAGCGGAAAAGCAACGTAAATTTGACCACGAGAGAAATGGTGGAGACTTTTATAAACATCAAACCAGCGACTTCTCAAAAAGCTCATATTTTAATTAGAGTCGGTTAAACTGAAAGCAAATTTGAGAGTTTGTATACTAATGTTGTATACAAAGTTACAGGGTAAAATAATTTTTGAACATAGTAAATAGAGGTTTAGGTTTAAAAAAAAAACAAGTTGTGTATCCGTCAGAATCGGGAAGTACCTCTCCGAGCCGTTCCATACCAAACGAGGTTTCAGACAGGGTGGTTACTTAATTTATTGCTGGAGAAAATTATACGAGCTGCAGGGCTGAATAGAGAAGCTATAATCTTCTATAAGAGTGTACAGCGGCTGGTGTACGCCGATGATATTGACGTTATTGGCTCCAAGAACCGTTCCGTGAGTTCTGATTTTTCCAAACAGGATAAGGAAGCGTGGCGAATGGGTCTGGTAGTGAACGAGAGCAAAACGAAATATCTCCTTGCATCAAACAAACAGTCATCGCATTCGCGACTCGGCTCCCACGTCACTGTTGACAGTCATAACTTTGAAGTCGTAGATAACTTCGTCTATCTTGGAACCAGTATTAACACCAACAACATTGCCAGCCTAGATATCCAACGCAGAATCACTCTTACCAACAGGAGCTACTTTAGGATAATTAGTCAATTGAAAAGAAAAGTCTTCTCTCGACGAACGAAAACCAAACTCTACAAGTCGCTTGTGGTTCGCGTCCTGCCTTGACGCGGGGACATGGACGATGACAACATCTGATGAGTCGGCTTTAGGAGTTTAAGATTTATGGTCTTCGAACGGCGAAAGGTTCAAGCTTTGAAAGTTTGCGATGCAGTACCTGCCGGTGGGATCAGAGGATGAGGAAGACCTCTACTCCGATGAAAAAACCAGGTAGAGAAGGACTGGCTGTACTTGTTATCTCCAATTGGCGCTAAACAGCGAAAACAAGAAATGAATGGCGCGATTTTATAAATTCGGCTATATTCGCGTAAGCGATGTTTGGTGATGCGCCAGAAGGATTTATTGAAATAAGGAATTCAGACCGAAAACCAACTATTAGGAGTTGGCATTCCTTGCCGAGGGCGACCGCTTAAAAACTGGGCTGCAAAAAGAAGTTTTCTATTCGATATGGGGAATAAAGCAAGGTTCACTCACTGGCTTAACATGATCTACATATGAGAAATATAATTTCAATGGAATAAATATGAAACGAATGACATACACGTATTTATAATAAATTTTATGTTTAATTGATTTAAATATAGTTAAGGTCTAATAATTCTTTGGCAGTGTTAATAATTCGATAGCAAAATATATAATTTTTCAGTCATTTAAGAGCTTACGCAAACACAATGTTTCTAATATGTCTTCGGATTTTCTCATTAAGTTTGATTATGTTTCCAGTCAGTTTTGGCTGGACAACAGTGTCTGCTTACTACTTTTGGGACATAGATCTCCGGTTTCCAGAAATCCATGGCGCTCCAGAATGCTTTCAATAGCTAATTGCTCTGTCAGGCAATCCGTTATATCTGATGCCTTCTTCACTTCTTCCTCTATATTGGGCTGATGAATGACAACTGTTCCCACTGACGTATTTTCCTGGTACACTTCCTCTGGCAGATAATCCTTCCAATTCCTGAATAAGTAACGTGTAAACCTTTTCAATTGTCGAAATTTACAGTAAGTAGCTCCTTCAGCGGATTCCAGTTGCTGTGTTTGGATAAGAAACCCTTTTTCTTTAAACGTCTTCTCTAGTTTCTCACGCTGGGATGATTTTCCAGATTTTTTTTTTCTTTGCGTCGAATTGCATGGTGTTAATACTTCCACTTCCGCTACTGAGTTAACAAATTGATGTTTTGTGGAAGAGATTCTCTTTACAGACAGAGCATTGTCGCATTTTGAATCTACTATTATTTGAATGTTGGATGTTTGTTGCTGGATTGGGAGAGCTGGAGAACTAGAATAGGAGGCTGATGATCTCGATAACGGAGATGGTGATGATGGTTCCGGTAAGGAAACTGTTGGTGGTAATAACAACGTTGCAGTCGGGGATTCAGGAATTTGCAAAATTTCATTACTAAGTTCTGCGGATGGAGGTGGTATGTCACTGGTTGAGTATGCGTTTTCATTATTAGCACACGATGTTGAACAATTCACTCCCGGCAAGAACCCAGCAGCATTTTGTAGGCTTTTACGCGGGAAAAATTCATAACCACGAGTGGACTTGTCGCCCGTACCACTATAGTATCGAAAATTACCTCCAGAATCTACAGAAAGCATTTTCTTCTCTTGCAAGGAAGGTTTTACGCCACCAGTAAATTTAAATTTGCATATGCTAACCTCCGTGGCTGGGTTTGAGGTATTTTCAGCCGGGATTGGCGGTATAAATATTGCAGATCGTTTTCGCTTCTGTGGTGTAATAATTTGCTGGCCTGTAGCGTTCACTGTTGTTGTGGGCGTTTTAGCGCTCATTGTTGTTCTTGTGGTTGTATTCGAGCTTTCTGATTTAAAAGAAGATGGCGTTGATATATTATCAGGATAATCGATAGTTTGGCTGCTTATACTCAAATTTTTCTCTGATTTGGGAATTCGAAGCAAGCCATTTGGTATAGGTATTTTTAGAGTCAATTGATTGTCCTTTTCTATAGTTTCGATTGGCAGTCCGAATGGCTGATTTTGTCTGTTCAATAGAGAGTTTGAAAGTAACTGATGGTAGTAGAGGTTTACGGGGTGTAGTACGATATCATTTGGCGTATTATCAGATATTTTCGGTATATTTGGGTTGGATAAAGATGTTGTAGGCGTAGATCTGCCCTTACCAATACTCGACTCGACTTTTAGAATAACAGAAGGTTTTCTATTACTTGAGATTGGGAGCTCATTTCTAAATTCAGACTGCGAGGTGCGTTCGTCATCGGAGTTTGGTGTAGCAATACGTTCTATGAATTCATCATTCATTAAGCTCACATTCGCTAGTCCAGATGCATTCTGACTATCTTCGCTTGATATCGAATAATGGTCGCATTGTTGGTCACGCATACAAAGATTTAATGGTAACTCATCTGTCATTCGGAGGTTTTCTTCGTTTTGGATAGTACCTTTTATCACGTCTGTTGTTAGTTGGACATTTTTAGGTGTTCCAGGAAATATTGTTCCATAGTTTTTGTATATAAGATGGCAGATGTCAGCTTTTTTTGGTTTTCGTCCACGACGTGGTCTCGAATTGTCCAGTGTTATTTCTCCCATGTATGGTAAGTCAGTAAATGTAATGCTCTTTTTCTTGGATTTTAAATTATTGGAACCTATCGTTGTAGTGTTCAATGAAGCTGCAGTTGATGAAGGTGATTGCTTAACAATCGAGTTTATATCGAACTTATTACCGGGAGGAAGTGAGTCGTCAAATTTTTGAGAATTAAACGAATGTTTGGAAAATTGCCCTGTATTCATTTGATAATTATTGTTGGTATCACTATAAGCTTCATGCTTGAGTAATTTCGTATTCGTTCTATGTTGATCTATTATTTTCACTGACGTGTTAGGATTGCTCCCTGATCGCTGCGCTGATCGGTGTATAGCGGCAATTTTTTGTAACCAACTACGAACATTTTCATGTGCGCTCTTCACTGGTGGCAATTTTGGAGTGTGTATCGATTTTACGGAACTAGTATCTACAAATTTCGGTTTTAAATGTCCTTGTGTAGCTTCATAGTGACTAAGGTACTCTGCGGGCAGTGCTTGGTGATGAAATCGTAGCTTTAAGACGCCTTTTCTCGAGTCATTAGACTTCTTATTACTCTGAACGATGGAAGCCGTTTGTTGTCCGCTTCGTTTTAGCTCATTGGCAGCACGATTTTGCGCACTCATTAAACTAGCCTTAACTTTAAGTTGCTGTTTCGTTAGGGGGCTGCAGCCATTATGCTTCATTTTTCTGGGCTGTTGGGCATTCGTTGAAGTGGATAACAATGCTTGAATATTCGCAGTTGAGGAAATATAATGCGAATCGATCGTTTGATCGGTTTGATTGTTCTTACTATTACCTTCATTTGGTGACAAGGATATAATAAGCTGGTGGTCATCATCGGCTGTCACTACATTATTGGCGCCATGAGATATTAAGGGATCATCTGAGTTTTGTAGCAATAATTTACTGGTACTCAAGTTTAACCGATGCTGATGCCGTTCTTCTAGTCGTTGCTGGTGCCGGTGTTGATGTTGACGGCTTTGATGTCGATGATGAGCATGTTGTTCGCTATTTATTGGATGCTGTTGCCACGTTGTGGATTGGGCTGGAAATAGATCTTTTGATATCGCAATTTCTGTTTTTATATCACTTATCAAGTTTGTGGGGACTACTGCATCTATATAATTATGGTCAACATTTTCAGGTGACTGCTCTATCTGATGATCCACTGGAGTACCAGGATGTATAGATGTATGGAGATTTATTTGATGTACTGCTAAACACATACCCTTTTCATAAATAGAGTTCGCACCACCCAACAAGTCGAATTCCTCAGGCGCCGCTTCTTGCATGCTATCTGAATTTGAAAAAAATATAAAAATTGTATTTGAATGAAATACATAAATATATAAATAAAACAATTATTTAAATTGCACAAAAAAACACAAAACTAACAAAAATATATTGCACGAAATGAAACTAAAATATTATAATAAATTGCATGATTAATAAACAGTAATAAATAAATAAAATAGTAAATAAATTTAATTGCCGCAAATTTAAAAAAAGGATATTCATCAATGACGTCGTGGTTTCTAAACGATAATAAAAATATGTACAGGAAAGCGTTTTCACACATGTACGTCAACAGGTTTCTTTGTGTTTTCAATAATATTAAACGAAATTCAATTCTGAGAGAACTTTTATGCGAGAATCTAAGTTTCGCATTCATAATTACCGGCAAACAAGAGGTCTAGTAATATTTCCCCAAAAATGCTTATTTCTCTTATCGACCGAACTAAAAATAAACAACCTAAACTATACAATACTGTAGAGTACATACTATGTGTGTACATGTTTAATGGGATCGTTCATAAAGCTCACGGATGTCGCTTTCGCTCAGAGAAGCGCATTTCAAAATTTTAATTTATTTTTATTTTAGCCTTTTACGTTTTTAGCTTATTATTGGCGATATTCGTGTCGCGCTCTGGTTTTACTCTCAATTTTTTTATATATGCGCACACTTTCTTTGCGATGCGAGTCTTTAAGAAAATTTCAAATGTTTTTCTTTCTTTTTTTCGTGAAATTTGATTCCCTTTATGCGAAAATTACCATATACGGCATATGTGTATTTTTACACTTTCATTTTTATCATATTTATCGTAGCTAAGTATTTATACTACTGTTGGGTGCAATCAGTTAAATGTAAGCAGTATTTGTATTCCATTAGGTAGGCATTATTTAGTAGTCAAAAAAATAATTTACTTTTGTTAATAACACGTGTTGAAATAAAAAACCAATATAATAAGTTTCACACATCCATCTGTATATTTGATATGAACATAAAAAAAACTCTGGTTTAGAATAATATTTTGCAAGTGCTTTTGAGAGGCTATGATTTAAAGCAACTTTTACCACTAACTTCCTTTTCCGTTTCGTTTCACTCAGAGTAACTGTTATCTGTTTATCTGTTCACAATCGGCATAGACTTACTCACGCGTGATCATAATGGCATCCAAATCGCAACTAAAATGAATGAAAAGAATTTTCCTAAAATCCACCTTAGTTGGTCGTCACATATACGCATATACATATGTATATATGTATGTATGTACATGTGAATGGATATAATCACATACGCACATATCTGCGTTTGAAAATAAGCACGACACTATCCATAAGGTATTGGAAGGCGTTTCTTTGACTACGAATCTACCGGGTGAGTGCATATTCTCACTGAGATCGCAATTGGTACCTCGCTTTTATTCAATCCATTTGCTGCATTTTCGTGCGCACCTTTGTTGTTGCTTATGTACTCTCCTGCGGTTCGTAATCAGGTGGGTTGCTCTTCTAAACGAAAACGGAAAATTCATGTACTTAAATGTATCTTAATTATCATCATTATCACTTTCTATCGTTATTAACATAATGAGCCCAAGTTTCAGAAAAGCTCAAACTCGATAAGTTATCATAAATGGGAATTCAAAGGACAAGGCAATAGGTAAGATGCGATTTGCACAAGCAAATACACAACATTTTATATTATATATACATAACTGTAAAGTATTTATAAATGTACTGTATTATGCATATGAGTTTTTCCTAATGTAAATCTTTTTGATACACAAATGAACGATGATGCATTCACATAAAAAACTTTAAGCATGTACATACATAAATACGGGTATGTATATTTATGAAAATAGTCAAAGTAAAATATTTTCGACCCTCGGTTTCGGTAGAAAAATAGTTAATTCTTCTAATTGTTGCCGCTCCTCGGCAAGGAATGACAAGCCCTCCGAGTGTGGGTGTGTTTTTTTTTACATAAAATAGAGGCTACTCATGGCTTGGTGTTTTCCAAAAAATTTAGGAACCCACTCTCGGAGGACTTGACATTCCCTGCCTGAATTAGATAAGGCTTAATTAGGGCAATACCAATTAGAATAAGAATTGTACAAAATAAGAAAGCCACAAAAATGTACGGTCGGGACTGATAGTGATTTGCATAAACATAATATTTTAGGCTTCAATATTACTTACATACTTACTCTACTGGTGTAGACACCGCTTACGCGATTTTAGCCGAGTTAACAACATTGCGCCATTCGCTTCTTCTTTTTGCTGAGTGGCGCCAATTGGAAATACCAAGTACAGCCAGGTCATTCTCTACCTGGTCCTTCCAACGGAGTGGAGGTCTACCTCTTCCTCTGTTTCCACCGGCGGGTACTGCATCGAAAACTTTCAGAGCTGGAGTATTCGTACCCATCCGGGTACCAATGGCGTCGTATAACTCGTACAGCTCATGGTTCCATCGTCTGCGATATTCGCCGTTGCCATTTCGAAGAGGACCATAAATCTTACGCAAAACTTTTTTCTCGAAAACTCCTAACGCCGACTCATCAGATGTTGTCATCGTCCATGCTTCCGCACCATATAGCAGGACGGGAACGATGAGGGACTTGTAGAGTATGGTTTTCGTTCGCCGAGAGAGGACTTTACTTTTCAATTGCCTACTTAGTCCAAAGTAGCACCTGTTGGCAAGAGTGATTCTGCGCTGGATTTCAAGGCTGACATTATTATTGGTATTGATGCTGGTTCCTAAATAGACGAAATTATCTACGACCTCGAAGTTATGACTGTCAACAGTGACATGGGAGCCAAGTCGCGAATGCGATGAATGTTTGGGTGATGACAGGAGATATTTCGTCTTGCCCTCGTTCACTACCAGACCCATTCGCCACGCTTCCTTATCCAGTCTGGAGAAAGCAGAACTAACGGCGCGGTTGTTGTTTGCTCCATCAATAATGAAATTTTTGCATTAGTTGAAGGTTATTCTTTACCTAACATCTCCTTTCCAGTACCAATTAAAAAATCAAAATTGGGTGAAGAAAAAAGTTAAATAACGATCGAATCGTATATACATAGCAAGATAAAACAATTAATCAAATCAGTTTAAAGTGTTATTTTTTTATATGTATAACTAAACTTGACATAATATTTAGTTTCGAAGTAGTTTTTAACTAGTTCGTTTGACTGCAGGGGTACTTTGTATTTTTCACAAGAAACACATATACATATGTACATTCATACATACGTATAGGTACGAACAGTTATACATATGAATGAAAAGAAATAGAAAACATGGCCAAAACATATGAACCCAAAAAAGACTTCTACCAGTCAAGCTGCCCAAAAAGTCTAACTAACTAACTACAAAACCGTACCGAACTGTAATCCACTCTACAGACACAACAACAAAGAAATCCCAATTTTCCCCATTTATAGCGTATACGTCCATAAATGCAAAACTTCCACCTATAATTGTAAACAACAAATATTGCAATTCAATTTTTGTTTATTGAATAGCTGCTAGCTGCTGGTTGTGCCTCTCCATTCGGCGATGTGACAATATTTGCAGCGGACCTTGCGATGGTAATTTGCTCTCATCGTTAATGGTGACCGGTAATAATCACATAAATCGAATAAAACTTATTTAGTATGTATATACGTGTTTAAATATTTATTTATATTGCGTATGCTTATTTGCATACACACATACATACATATGTACATATACATATATTCATATTTATAATATACTGTATATAATATATGCATATACAACTAAACTTTTGAAAACTCATTCTAATTCAAGAAAATATGAATTTCACCATTAATACATACATATATAATATTAATTTTATGGAAAAGTAAAATAAAACATATAAATATTTATATATATTACATAAATGTACCTGAAAACTCATATTTGTACCCAATATTTGTCTCATAGAAGATCAGGAAGTAGAGAAAGGCGTAATAGCAACAATTATATTACATAAAAAACATTTGCATACATCTCTCGTTATTCTGTTGATTTCAAGGATCTGATTAACTAATTAACCGACCAAATGAACCCAATGTTGATGTTTTCGACAGAAAACTTTTCATTTTTTACAGATACGCATGTGAAATTGCAATAAATTCGGTTATAACCGGCAGGTGAGAATCATATGTGGAGAGGAAAAAGTACCCATTTTTAAATATTTGTATCCTGCAATCCATTTACACATACATATATACATATAAATATGTATACAAATTTGTACATACACATTTTAACACTATGTGATCACCCAAAAACACCGTAACTTTTGTGAAAATAAGACAAAGCTTCAATTGCGAGTTTTCTGTATTTGGTTAAAATCACTTCAAGCGCCTCCACATAGAATTTGATTCATCAATACGTTTATGGTAACCAAGTATAAATAGCTTATACAAATATGAATGTAAATAGTGATGTGTATGCATATTAATATAAAAATACATACCGCATACATAGATTTTGCATTCGTTCTTACTTAGAACAGAAAAATCATTTTGACTGCTATTTTCTAAATGCATGCCAGATTGCAACTTCTAATGGTATGCCAAGTCATAGTGGGTGTTCAACTGAGACTTGACGCTTTTTACAAAGTGATAAAGCCAAAGCTAAGCGAAGTAATCGAAAATATGACTACTGTGATGTAATGTAATGATCATACGAAAAATGAATGTAAATCATTTATTGACCTTCGGGGTGATTATAAAATTGTTATTAATTATTAAGGTATAATTTTTTCGGTAACCTGATGGTCAGTATTTGGTATTGCATTTTATTGAACCGCGTTCGGTGAGGCAAAAAGACATTAAAATCAAGTTTTACATAAATCTTCGTCCTCTCTGAGGACTATCAGAAAAAACACATTTACTAGTATCTTTATGATTTAGCTACTGTGATAGTTTTTGAGTACAGTCAATAAATAAAAAATGACATTATTACTATTTGCCGAACATAACAAGGATAAAACTGTAGCTAACATAACTGTAAACCACGATTAAACGTTTATTTTCAAAAATATTTAGTGTTATTGTATTAAGCTACAAAATCTTTATTTACATATACCTATGTACATGCACCTTCCTTGGCAGAGAGATAAGTCACTATTTTCAAGATACACTCTCTACAGTATAAGTCTGTATTATGGTATGATTTGAATACTTGATACTTGAAGTTATTATATTAACAAAAACTATTTTGAATCGGTAATCGTAATAGACGTACATGTATTTGTAAATATCACAGTCAAGTATTAAAAACACTTTTAATTAACGCTTATTATGATACCGAAATGTGAATTCATACTAAGCTTATGCATTTGCACATTTAAAAAGCATAATACGCGCGTTTTAGGTAGCCGGTGCTTTAGAATTTGGCATTTCGTACTTCTAGACGTAACAGAGCGCGTTTAATTAAATAAATCTTGTCAACTGAAATTACAAATCGATACTAAAAGTTAGCTGGCCAAACTCATATAAAAAAGTGAGTTCGTTGCTCGCTCTTGTGAGCAAAATTACCATAAACTGATTTCGAATATACTCGTGTGCTGACTCTCATTTAAAGCCGGAATTCCATTAATAGAGTATTTGAGTAGAGTACGCTTCCGGTAGAAGATAATACCAGATAATGTAAATATAAAACAATACACATCATTTTTAATTTTTAATTACTTATGATTGTAATCTGTGATTTCCATGACCAAAACAAGATCAAAAACATGTCAACCCGATTTCGAAGCCTATCGTTCTTGAGCTATATCGATGTTTTTTTTTTTAATTTAAATATGTTT
Organism: Ceratitis rosa; assembly: GCA_037013455.1. Taxonomy (NCBI): domain Eukaryota; kingdom Metazoa; phylum Arthropoda; class Insecta; order Diptera; family Tephritidae; genus Ceratitis; species Ceratitis rosa. The sequence continues at coordinate 301,596 of JAWMAG010000041.1, forward strand.
AAAATGTTTACAACTAACTAATTTAGTTGAATTTAGTGTTAGTTTACTTTTAAATACATACATTACATAAAAATACATACATAGAGACTAATTACGGCACTCTGTACAAGCTGAGCATTTTTTTCTTGCAGTTTGAGTCCGAAATAGCTTTTATGCAAGTCCCTTTATGGGTCGCGCCTTCGCTTTCGACGAGAACCCCAATGTGCCTTGTCCGCGCTAGCGCATCAACACCCAAATGTTGTTTGTTGTTATTTATTTATTTATTTATTATAAATGAAAAATAATAATACAATTATCATTTTACAGAGAAAGAAGCACTAGCTACCAGGGCTTACGGCTCAGTTGTTTGTTGTTATTATTATTAATCCTCAAGCGGTCATGCGGTGATTTGTAACGGCAGTGGTCGCGCGTAAGCCAAATGACCTATGGGATATATTAGAGATATAAAACAGTAATTAACTAATAACCGTTTATTTTTTTTGTATTTATATATATTATCATTGTGTTTAGACACAAAAAAACAATTTTACCTACAAAACATTCTGACATTTGTACTCACCAGGAAAAATGTCAGACTTTCAGTGTTTACTGTCAAAATTTACAATTTTCTACACATCCTATTTAATTAATAAAGATATTAGGCAATTTTATTAAAAATAAAAAAAAATAGTTAATGAATCAAACGATTAGAAAATTGTATTATTATCAAAATACCTGCTCTGATTATTGTAATAATGTACGTTCTCTGATTTTATTTTCTTATTCGACAGAGAACGTATAACGTAAATCTGGAGAAGAGAAAACCACAGAATGTAGAATAGCTGTTAACCAGAGCACGTATTTTACATTCTCTGGTTTTCTCTTCTCCAGATTTACGTTCTTTGGTCTCTGTTTCAGAGAACGTAAGTCTGCTGTCAATAATTTGTCTACTTTTCATGTTTAGTGAATTTCTTTTTAAGTAGGAAATAATGTCTTCGAAGCAGTCTGCGAAAAAGTTTAAATGGGCACTGGATTTTAATAATGGGTAGTTAACAACAAAATGAAAACAATTGAAACGGAGATTTAAAAAAATTTTTTTTATTCTCTTAGTAAAAATGCCGACCTGCCTTCTCCTCCCGGTTATAATCCATCGGTGCTAGTCAATCACACAGAGGTGGTGAGGGATCAACGTCTTGTTATCAAGAAATCGTGGGATCTAGCTCTCGGTCCTTTGAAGCAGGTACAATGGGTTTATATTTTTGTATATAAATAGTTATTAACCTGCTATACCCCTACTATAGATACCAATGAACTTGTTCATTATGTACATGTCCGGAAGTTCCATATCGATATTCCCAATAATGATGGTTGGTATGATGTTGATTAGACCACTCAAAGCTATGTTTTCAACAGCAGTGACTTCTAAGATGGCAGATGGTGCACAAGGAAGCGGTCAAAAGCTTGTGTATATTCTGGGGAATTTGGCAAATGTAGCTGTGGCATTATATAAATGTCATAGTATGGGTCTATTGCCTACACATGCATCCGATTGGTTAGCATTCGTGGAGCCACAAACACGTCTTGAGTACTATGGCGGAGGAGTATCATATGTATAAAATAAAAAATGAGTGGAATTAATAAATATTTTTCATTTTATTTTCTTCAAACAGTAAATTCAAATAGATCAAACCGATTTCATTGATATAATAAAAATGTATATGAAAATTTATCTCAACTAATTCCATTTGATGTGAGGGATCAGTCAATAAGTGTTTTTGTGCTTTTCTTTACATTATGAATAATTTCCTCTGCTGCGGATCTGAAAACATATACATTTTTACTTATAAAATAGATGCGGTCAAATAGTTTAATATTTCTTTGTTAATTGGGACTGTTAAATGTGTTTTTTTGTTTAATTCTATTGATTTAAAGAAGTTTTATTTTTTCCCCAAATAATTTGAAATACCTGCCAATATATTGAGTGTTGGAACGTTTAATGTAGGAAGTACTTCCCAAATATGTTTATACCTTAATTAATTCTAATAGAACTCGGGGAAATGTGGGAATAATTTACGCGTCGCGACAAAAACCTGAACCATATTCATAAAAATAAATTTCCCAAAAACATTTTGCCACTGCTATCATTAAGTTAGGTGTCATAAAAATATTATCCATATTTAAGAAAAGGAAGGTATGTATGTATTTTCTGTTTTGAACAATTTTTACTCGATGTGTCGGCTTTTGTTTATTGTATCAAGTTCTTGGTTTATTGAAATGATTTTAATAGAGTACAATTAGTTTCGATTTTTATTCATTACTTTTTCCGGTGCTCGTCAGCAAATTCCTTTATTTTATCGACCAGTTTGCCAGGTTCATCGACACGGGGAACCTAAAATATTTATAGTTTTAACTATTTTAGCGTAACAAATATTCTTCAACAACCTCATAATTTTGACTTATGTATATTCCAGTGTATATACCAGCACCGAATGTTATCTGAAATATAAAATGTGTGCACACATTAAAAAAAAAATATAATTTGGTTGTTAAATTAATATAAATATACATCTGGATATTTTCACTATTTTTCCACAATTTAGTAACAAAATACGGGAACAACTAACTATCCGCTTTCGCCAACACAAACGAAGGTGTCCTCTATGATGTGCATGCATATTCTTTCATGCTTCATGTTCGTTACTTATATTTACAATTTTTTTCTTAAGTTATTACCATATCATCGTAATTAATAACACAAAAAAGTAAAAGCTCACCAAAAATTTCAACATGTCGGAAAAATCAAACGCCACTTTGAAGAGTTACCCAAAAACTGAGCACTGAATGAAACGAAATAAGTGACAGCAGTAAATTTTTTCTCTGACGGTTCGGCAAAACAAAAGAAATTTGTTGGTCTTAGCGAAGGAGATCGTTTGGTTCTATTTGTTAGATAATCACTGATTAAACGAATTGAAGGTTTTTGTTTCGGAACTATAACGCTTAAATATAAAAAAAGATACGAAATCACTTAGTAATTATTAAACTGTATGTACATTTACTGAAATTAATTAATTGATAGTAAAGTATATTTGGCCTATAATCTATTTATTTTTTATTAATCACTTCAAACAATCCCCAAATTGCGAAATTAGTAAACAAGAGCGAGAGAAGATAGAACAAGGTGAGAATTGGCAAACTCACACAATTTACGAATCGCCTTGGTTGTTATAATAACAGCAACATTCCGACATTTCAAATTTGGACTCTTAGCTTGTATGATTACACTATTATATATATATATATATATATCCGAACTGTGTGAATTTGCCTCGACTGATGGAGAATACTTTGGAACTACAAGTTGTATATTCTAAGCGTCTACGGCACAATTTTCGAATATGTATATTTACATACATTAAAAATATTAAAAAACCTCTATTTTCCGGTGTTTTTTGTCGAAAGTGTATCGTTAGCAAATCAGCGGAAAATTTATTCTGTTATCCTAAGTTCTTTGAAAACAGCAGCTGATTGCCAAAATTTTTTACTGAGAGCAATGAAAATTTGATTGACGCAATCTCTTCATTCTGTCTTTGGTGGACAAATTCATCTTCGATGATTTCGCCTTATTTTTCTGTTTTCGGATTTGAAGTCAGCTGGCTTGTATTTGATGGGGGTTTAGTTTTATTTATTTATTTTTTGTTTCGTACACTAGTTCGTCACCTTCAAGGTATGGTTTTTTTATGTAAGTGTATACATATATTAATATATATTGTATGAATAAAAAACTAAAGTAATTATTACTATTTAGGGCCTTCGTATTTATAATGAACAGTATTGCAAGTATTGCATAAATGAATACGAAAATTCCAATAATTCAAATTTGCCTATGGAAAATTTAAATGAAGATTGTTTGTTCAGTATTTTTAGGCATATCCCGGAACTTAAAGATCAAATACAGGTTGCGCGAACTTGTAAGAAATTTGAGATTATATTTAGGCGATTGTGGGCTAATCAGAAACGGTATCAAGTATTTAATTATCTAGAATGGCAAAGTTGGTTGCCGCAAGAAAAGGATCTTTCATATTTTTTCCATATCAGACGCGACGAGATAACATCAATGATTGTAGTTTATCAGACGATAAATGAATATCTGAGAAAATTGCAAAAACTCCTCAAACCAAACACCAATAAAACACTTTGTAAAAACAATTTCCTATGTTTAGAGGCAGTGAAACATTTCGTAGACGAGGAGAAATCAACTGATATTTTGCTTGAAGATAGCGATATCAAACTGTTAGTGCAAATTATCCCGAATATTGTATCACTTCACGTAAAAGAACCTCTCAGCGGAAAATATATATGGGATTTTCACAAGCTAGAGGAGTTATATCTCTACGTCCCATCGCAAACTTCTTTTGAGATAGAGAGCACTCACTTTGAGAACATTTGTCAGCGACTAACATATTTGCGAATATTAGACATACGCTTATATGATGGCATGAGTCGTCTGGACTTAAAACCACTGTTAAATTGTCGCAATTTATCTGTTCTTAAAGTGAATTTAAATCCACTTAAGAATTATATTTGTGAAGTACTTCTGTTGCCTGAATTGGCTTGCCTTAATGTTATGTTGGATTGGGATATTGACATCCAAAGTATAGGAAATGTAGATTTATACAACTTTAAAATATATCAAACGAATGAATTTTATCATATATTAAAATCTCAAAGTGAGCGTATAACTGGTTTGGCTATAGATCTTCTATTTTTACCGCTGCAAACTAATTTGTCTTCAGATATAGCTCTTTGGCAGGGTGGCAGGATGTTAAAAAAACTGGCAATTTGCAACTGCAATTTTTCACCCGATTCGTTAATAGATTTTGTCAATGAAATGAAACATTTGCAAATCCTTTCTTGTCGCTGTTGGGAAAGCTTAAGGAATGAACACGTTCTACATTTCGTAAAGCAATGTAAGGAACTAGAGCACTTAGATGTTAGTTTTTCTAGTAACATCAATGGAAAGTTGCTTTATGCAATACTGGGTGTATTCAAAAACCAGAATAGGGAACACCCTATAAGGATATATTATCGAAACAGTGGTTTAGAAACCGAAGTGGAAAAGGTGGTAAATGCTTGTTATTATATAGATATTTAATAGAAACTTGAACTTGGTTCTCTCATTCTTAGAATCCAAAGTTTTGGCAAAGTCAACGTTTGATAAAATTATTTGCGGAATTTCCCCCTGGCTCAGAAGAGGGATTGAGCTACGTCTATCGAGGATTCGAATTCGACTTCAATCATTTATAAGCAGATATATTATACTATTTAAAAAATGTTAATTACTTTGCAACAGATTTTTGAACATTGAGAATAATAAGTAATTTCTGTACATACTCGAACTTTTTTTGTATTGCAGTTTTGGCTTAACATTTTATAGATTATGTATATAAAAGAATTTGTCCTTTTATCCAATTTGGAGGTTGTGTTCTGGATATGACGTAGACATACGATAAGAAGGGATTTTGCGTGAAGTGGGCCGATCTATTCGAAAAACTCGAATTTTTCTTTCAGGGAAGTATTCGAAATCCTATTAGAGCTCAATTTGGTTGATATTTAGACAAAAAAGTTTTGTATTTTATAAGTATTGAGAAATTTCAACAAAATACTTGATTTATTATAATAAAATGAATACCGTAAAAACGAACTAAAAATCTTATACAATCGATTCTGTTATTCCATGCGGACGAAGTCGCGGGCAAAATCTAGTTAGTGCGCCTAGAGTAAATTTATAGTAAAATGAAAAATGAATAAGCAAAAAACGAGCTCCTAATAAAGAAAATTGGACCAAGTCATAAGAAGATATCCAAAATAACGTTTGGAGAGCTGGTTGTTATTACAGAATCCCAAAGTCTTCTGCCAAAGATCGTTTAAAGAAAAAATAACAGAGTTTTCCTGCAAGTCAGATCCACAATCATGTTATATTTTTTACGCAAAAAAGAAAGCAGGATAGTGACATACATATATGAAGATAAAACTTGTGCTTTGTACAAAATACGACTTTTGGACCAAATCAGATCGCAAAAATTTTTAAATAAAATTGGTTGCGGAAAAATACTATAATTTTTTGTTTCTAAATATCCGGGGAAGGTGGTTGAGAGGATACACTCCACCCTTAAAGTCCGTACGAAGATAGAGATAAGCTGTAAGGAACTCTGCCAACCAGACGAGCGAGCCTCCGCGATAACACGGAGTTCTTCATAAATCAGATATTTTTTTAGTTGAAATATGCTTCCATCAGATAGGTTATTTCAGCTGAGTCGATATATTTTTAGCTGACTGAGCTACCAATTAAATTTTTCTAACTGCAACACTCGCTTCGCTCATTCCGACAAAATATACAACCACATCGAGCGTTTGGCTCCATTCGTTACGTTCCCACGCAGTGCCTACAGCACAAACTAAAATATTGCATGGCGGCACCGTAAAATAATCAAATTAAACTCAAAAACCATTTTAATTCTAACGTTTTCTGCAATTTTTTTTCAGGATAGTATTCTTCCCCAAGTAAATGGTAATTTTGGATTCACACAAAGCAATCATCAGCACCTGACGAAACTTAGAGTAATTTATTTTAAAATACAATAAGTAAAACTTATCCTTTATTAGTTATTCTCTAAATATAAATGTTTAGATGTATAAGTTTCTTGATTTGAACGACGATTGCCTGTACACTATATGTACTTGTTTGGATTTGAATGACTTGTTATCACTGAAAAAATCATGTAGACGCATGGAAACAGTTGTTATGTATTTGTGGAGACATCGATATAGGACGCTATCACTAACAAGGAACCAAATGAATTCATTTTTAGATAAAAGTATATTTGTTGATCTAATGTCAAGTGTTTGTGATATATTGGAGGAACTTACGATTACCAGTATTGACAGTTCGCAAATAAAATGGATTGGCCATTTGCGGTTTCATAAACTACATTATTTAGAATGTAATATAAATCATAATTTTAATGATAACTGTGATGGGACTACGTTTTTATTAACTAAAATGTGCCCATATATTACTAGATTGACACTATTAAGTAGTACAACAGGAAAATACATAAAGGACTTTAATGATCTCATTGATTTAGATTTGAGCTGTTGCAATTATCTTCATACAGAATACATTGCAGAAATCTGTAGCTCATTAAAATTGCGAAAAATTTCCATACTATATTATGGCTATAATACAGTCATCGAGATGTCTGCCATTACTAATTGCCGTACGCTCGAAGAGCTGAATATCGACGATCATCACCTAATGCTCTTCATTGACGAACTATTGTCACTTCCGCACCTCCGGAAGATCAGTTGTTATACTCGTGATTATGATGTTTATTTAATGGATAAAATCACTCTCACGCATGGGTCAAGCATACATACAATGATTTTTAATAGTGTTCTTTGGTCAAATGATCGCCATATTCAAAATCTAATTCAAATGTCGCACTTAAAATGTCTAATATTGGTAGACGATGACATTGAAGACGAACAACTTATGGAACTATCGCAGCAATTGACGCAACTACTTGAATTCCATTGTATAAACAGTCGTTTAGAAAGTGATGATGGGATTTTAGAAATTATAAAACGATGTGAAAAGTTGCAAGTGCTAAATTTAACAAAGTCAAATATTAGTGTGGATTTTTTGAAGAGTTTTAAGTGCGTAGAAAATCAAATCAAACGAGTCGTACCCTTGAAATTATATTGCGGTCAAACATCGATTGAAGATAAAGCATTAATAGAGGTGATTAATAAAACATTTTTTATATCTACAATGTGGAATATAGTTATCTTTTCATCCAATTTTAGGATGGAAAGTTGGTCGTGTCAAATGAAAAATTAAATTTAGATTTGCCGAGTGGACGTTGTTTTCAATGCGAATGGTAAAAAAATGTTTCTAACTTCCTACTAGTGAAGATTATTGTTACGCAAATGAGCTAAAAGTTAAAAGAAAGTAAAAATAAATCAAAGGTTATTTTTAATGCAAAATTTTGTCTTTCGTTTTTTTGTTTTTCAAATTTTTATTCAATATTCTAGAAAACAAGGTAAAATTTGCACAATCTTAAATTTTCCTAAAACGAATACGAGTTTTATATAAAAGTTTGCACATGAAATATAAAAACTTGCATTTAGCGTTTGTAAGTAAAAGCAATGTTCTAGTCCCTTAGAACTTATACATATACAATGTATATGAATTTACAATATGCCTAAAGTCTTACAAAAGATAATAAAAATAAAATTAATAAAAATTACAATGTTCCTTATTTGATTATTTGTTCTCTCTGTATTATAAAGTCCCAAGTATCTTTCCATCGCAAATTGATTACTTCATCCGAGGACAACTTTTTTATGCCGTATGTAAGTGGTAAGAATTTAAAAAATACGCACAGAACTGCCACAAACCATAATATAATGCCAAGTCGATAACTCCGAACTAGCCAGAGTCGCTTTGGGCGTACAGCCCTCTTTGCGGAGTCTTTATCTTTTGTACAACAATGCAGTTGTAGCAGAACATCGATGTGTTCTATGATGTAACACAAAAGCAAAAGTTTGAATATAAAAGCTGGAAGGTAATTGTGTAGAAATAGCGCGCGATCCATCGTGAAATACGGTAGATAATGCATTAAATAAGCTACTAAGAATATGTCGCCAGCATATCGAAATCGTTTCCATTCACTTTCTGGGATATCAAAATGGAGACGACGTCGACGCAGTACATAAAATATATTTAGCACGATGTATAACAGAAGCGCTCCTGTTCCAGTATACCAAGTAATTATGTTACCAAGTAAATGTATCTGGCTATTCGTTTTAGTGTCCACCCAATAAGCTATGCCTTTATCCAACAACGGCCATTCCAGCGGCGATGAACTGTACATGTGAGCGCCCAACGGTTTCGTGCTCCAAAGCATTTTGGTTTGCAATTCATAGAATTTCTCAAGAAAACTTAGTTTTGTTTTTTTCGTGGGAATCATTTCAGCTTTAAGTAGTTGACGTTCACGTTCCCGATGGTCTTGTGCTGTGCGGAAAAAGAACTTTATTCTCATAAAATCATTTTCAGTAAAGATTTCTTTTTACTTTTTGTGTAACGATGTTCTTCTACATTCCAAATGGCGTCTTTATGTTCCACAGCTCGATCTGCCACCACTTCGTGTTGATTAAAGCCCCAATCTGGAAGTTGACGTCCACTAAAACGCAATGCGGCACCCGTGGTTTGATGAATGAGTCGCACCTCTGACTTAATAGCATGCCAAATATGCCCTTCCTAACAACACAATAGTGAATAGCATAGACATATGAGTATACATATACATTACATATTACATTACATATGTACATACATACATATGTATCTATGTGAAACATATTGCGAATATAATTAACCGCAGGATTCAACAACATATAGTCAGGAGTTATATACCAATCAACACCCTCCGGAGCTGAAACATATTAATTTATCTTTACAACCAAGCGTTTGTAATGGCGTTTCATGTTTTAATGAAAACTTTATCGATTTCTTATGTACTTCGCATTGAAAAATTGTTTCTAAAATTATAGATTAAGTAAAGCTACATATCCAATACTGCCAGCCAACGAAAATATTTGTATATACGTTTTTATGGTATATTTACGTGACAACAATTAACAATAATAATTAAAAAACAAAATTATAAAAAATTATTTTGCAAAAAAATGTATTAACCGGAATTATTTCGCGATGTCTTGTGATCGAGCTTTTTTTGTATAAGTAAATTTTATTTGTCCTTGTCACCCAATAGTTTTTGCTAGCACAGAAAAAAGATGAGTACTCACTAGATTCCTATTTTCATAAATATTGATTACCTACCGTATCGCGATTTAAAATCTCCACACGCCATAGTAATTCACTACGCATTTTGATTTCATAATCAATGTAGCATGATACTTCTTGACATTGTGGTGTCATTGGCGCAGCTACATCATGAGAGTTAAGTCCACGACTTGTGATTCCATGGACCAATTGAATAATATCTCCATGGCGTATAACATCCAACTCATCCCCAACGACCAAATCTTCTCTTTCGGGTCGCTTAACGATCCACCAGTTGTTTACGTCTTTAAATGAATAGCAAGTGACCTGTTGCTGATGTGAAGAACCACGTTTATCCGGATAACGCACCGGATAGACATGAGTATGTGAATGTAACCAACAAGTACGCCCATGGGTGTGTCGTAGAGTAATCTGTGAACCATGTACAACTTTGAGCGGCTGGCCTTTAGTAATCGATGCTAGACCACCATCAAGAGAAGCTTGAAAGGCACTTGTCATTGCACTGTCATGCGGCCCAGCGCGAAACAACACTTGCAAATGGATATAGAATATTCCCATATATAAGGCCACAGGCACAATGGTAAATATAAAAATGCGGGCAAGAGTTTGTAGCGTTATATGAAGATCTATAAAAAAAATTCTTTAAATAACGACAGGAAAGGTTAGTTTCATTTATAACTTGCTTGATAGTGTGGCATCGTACAGCTTGTCCCAAAGGAATTGGCAAGAGATATAGCCCGCCATACTGTAAGTTAAGAATCCAACATACTTTGTAGTTGCCGCGAAAGTGAAACATGTTGTAGCCATCAGTCCGAACAGTAGCCAAAGAATACTTCCAAAACGACTGCGTTGAAAGCATAACATATAATAGAGACCGCAAGTAGTAAAGAATATGAGCATGGACTCCATCAATATAAAGCGAGATTGTGTTAATAAGGCATTATCAAAAATAACAAGCAATCCCCCCAGAAAGGCAGACCACACGGAGAGATGCGCCTCCATAAGAAGTTTGTAGACGACAGGAGCTAAAGCGCTCCCACTTAACGCCGGCAAAAAACGTAACCAGAAGACGGGTACATTTTCGCTATATTCCGCACCAATATGCGGAAAAGTGTAATTACCGTCGTAACCGTTGGCGACATGGGCAACTGCAGCTATGAGTTGCTTACCCAGTGGTGGATGTTGGTCGAAGAAGAAGATGTTACGCATGTAGTAGGATATGTACTTGCCATAATGTATCTCATCAAAGCTGAGAAAGTAAGAAATGTTAATGATGATTTTTTTATTAGAGAAACACAGATACGTTTATATTAGTACTTACACAACGTGGCGTGGTGTTGATAACTTATAGAAGCGTGTACATAACGCTAGAATGAATAATATCCAAGTACACAAGTCCAGTTGTAGATGTACGGTGAAGTATCGCCCCAGCGGAGGTAGAGTGATATCCCCTGGAGGCGTTTCGGCGGGACCTGTTGCCTTATTAGCTTCAATTCCAACACCGGAATCCGGCGAACTATCTCGCAAACCTCTTGCAGAATTCGTTTGTTCGGTAGGTGGTGTCGTTTTTGTGACGCTCTCCCTCAAACTGGTCGCAGTAGAGCTCCGACTGCGTCTATTGCTCTGCGAACGAGAAGCAGAAGACACTGCAGAGGCATTTGAAGACATCGATACACGTTGTATCTTTTGCTGGTATTCTTGTTGATTGGCAAGCACTGCAAAGCGTTCGTTCATGGCATTCAGACTGCAGTTGACATCGTGGCAACAGGCAATAGAACTATTACATAGAGGCGACGGTGTTCCGCGCAAAACTAAGGTGGAGGAGGGACAGGGACTACTACTGTTGCTAGCGTTGGCTTGTTTTGCTGTTTTTGATCTCCACATCATAACTGCGAGTATGTCGCTTAATGAGTAGCGTTGAAGTCTTTTGTTTAAAGAAGTGGGCTCTAGCATTGACGCGTTGTATGGATCGTTTATTTTAGAATTTTTACTTGCTGTTGCTGTTGTTGTTGTTGTTGTTGTTGTAGCCGATGAAGAATTATCGTGTACAGAACTTGTACTCACTGCAGCATATTTTGATTTCGGTTTTGTTATTAATGCTTTGCGCCGTTTCACACTGCTACCATTGCCGAACATAACGATTTATATGTATATGTATTAATATATAAGTAATATATTAACAATAATTCCTACACTTTTAACGCCAGAACATACATAAGTAGTGTATGACCAAACAATTGAATTTATTAGTTTACGAGAAAATATATTCCTTATAAACCCAATATTCAGCTTCCAAACTATGTACCAACGTATGTATGCACATACCGTATTGTCGCCGTTTACTCTTATTTCAAACTAAATATAAATTTTTAACCCACACCTTTATTTAGCATAATCTTAATCTCCTAAAAAAATGTTTATATGTATGTTATATTTAGCTTTCACTCTTGTTCAACAACAACGCAAAGTTGATTTTTATTATACTTGGTGCAAATTTGTTGCAGTTTTTTTAGCCAATCACTTTATAAAATCTTGAAAATAAAACTGTTTTATGTAGTCTGAATTTTCGATTGCATATATGATGTGTAATATTTAACACAGAAAATGTGAGCATGCGCAACTAGTTACTTGGAATGTTGTCCGATTTTCACCACTGATGCGTACATATGTATGAAAACCAAACACAGATTAAAAGCATCACGATCACAACCGTCGCCACGTATTCTGGTTTAATAACTAAATACAAGAAGTCTTCAATGCATTGCTCTTACTATTGTTAACCATAAATGCTGAGTAAATAGTGTTTGGCTCTCATTTAAACTGTTTTCTTTAGTTGGGTTTCTCCAGAGCTTAATTTATTTACATACTTGTGCAGCGAGTTCTCTCCTGTTTCTTATTTGTAAACATATACACATATAAAACGTAAGTGCAAACGAGTAAACATTTATACCGTTATATTTTATATCATATTTACGTATTTTGTTATATAAAGTATTTTTTATAAATACAATATTTATATGAATATAAAACGACGTTATTTTAGTGAAGGAATTTGCCATGTAACGAAAAAAATCTGAATAATTATTATTTCCTTCCTATGTAACCCAAAAAAACTTTTATTCCTATGATTTTCAATTTGTGTACTCAAAAACTATATAAGCTATTTTTCCTGTTATCATTTAATATTTTTCTTTAGCGTTCCCTTTACTTCATTTAATTTGCAAAACTCATGTGTATTCTTCAATCACTTTCACCTGGTATGTCATTTGGAAGAGAAAAAATTATGTAATTGTTGATAATATGGCAAAAATTATTTAGAGATATAATGTATAAAGGTGCATATCAGAGATGGGCACCGGTGCCTTTTTTCAGCACTACTGGTGAACTGGCCTTTCTTGCGGTGTGTGATATTAACACCACCAAGAGTGGGTGGGTGTATACATGTGTACACATTGCATACAAAATTTGTGCGTGTGTGAAGCACCAAAACAGTAAAAGTTGATTTACATAAGAGTTTCGTCTCGTCTTACCTCAAAGTTGCATGCATACTGTCTGTCAAGCAAGGCGAAGCTGGTTTAATGTGAATCAACCTTAAGAAGTGTATAAACGCAGCAACAGGAAATGAGTTGTTCAAATTTGTATCACATATTCTCATACAGAGTTGAAAAATGATGTAAATAAATGATGCAAATAACTAAAATCATTAATCTGCCTAGTAATAAATATGTACAATGCAATAAAAATATTAATAAATATTGTCGTGTGTTGAGAATTTATTATAATTTAAATTCAAGTAATTATGGTGGATGGGAGTTTGTAGAAGTGCACGCAAGTGAGAAAAGTTTTTGACTACCATTTACCTGGAAGTGGCCAGAAACGATTCTTTTGCATATGGTTCAAGCCGCTCGCGACTTTCGGTCTTAGACCCGCTAAGCGGTGGATGAACGTCTCGCCACAATTCGCGTCAAAACGAAATATTTTAACACAACGCTGAGTTGAACACTTATGACCGACTTCAACGCCAACTGTCAGTTGGGTTGTGGCTGATCGACTTCGCCGGGCCCGAAATATAGTCGTCTGTAGTACAAGATTACAGCATAAGAAAATTAACCAAGCTACTTGGCTATCACCAAGCATATTGATCAAGTTGTGATAGACGAAAGACAAGAATCCAGTGTTTTAGATGTGCGTACGTTCCGAGGTTCTAACATCTACTCGGATCACTATCTTATCGCAGCGAAGATACGCACGCACCTCTGTGTATCAAAGGATGCCCGTCAGAAGCGTCCGCCGCTATATCTGAACTTGGTATCCCCCGAAAACTTATATGTCTGTGTAAACTGTCGCTAGACAACACCAGAAACGCAGTCAGAATTGGGAAGAACCTCTCCAAACCGTTCGGTATCAAACGAGCCTTCAGAAAGGGTGACTATTTATCGTGTATTTTTTTTAATTTGTTGATGGAGAACTGCTAAATAGACAAGGTACAATCTTTTACATGGGTATTCAACTACTGGTGCCTGCCAATAATATTCATATTTTAGGACTTAACAACCGCGCCTTTAGTTCTGTTTGATAAAGAAACAAAGCGAATGGGAACCAGTATTAAGACCAACAACAGTGTCAGTTTGGACATACCTACAACGCAGAATTGCTCTTGCCAACAGGTGCTACATTGGCCCAGAAGCGTAAACGGTGCCAACATCTGATGAGGGAGTCCTCGAGAGAAAAGTTTTGCGAATGATTTATGGTTTTTTGCGCATTGGCAACGGCAAATACAGCAGAAAATTTCAAAAACTTAGCAAAACTGTAGGAATAGATCAAGACGAAAGTCACTGGGGCAGGGGCACAATTGCGGTTATCCGACCATTTTTGGATGCAGACGTATCTCAGATACCCAAACGTACCCTCAAACCTCGGTACTTTTAACATTGAATACATATGTAGATCCATAACGGCTGTAACGGCTGAAAATGAGCCAAACTTGGTTTTTATATTCAAAACTTACATTTAATTTGTGTTGTGTTTCAAGCAACTATTGGCTAACTAGAACTGATGGGTCTTAATCACACAATTTTCCGTAGAAAAAACTGTTTAGTATCTAATGTTCGATTCCACTCAAACTTGGCAATTCGTTACTTGTTTTGTTTAGTTTTTTTAGTCCACGTGGAGTATATTTTACTTCCGCATATCGTATCGAGCACTCGCGTTTTTTGCAAGGTGTGTATACGTAAATTCGGGTATGTGCAATTGTGTTATTTTATTTAAGCGTGCATGTGTATTTGAGATGAGTAGGTGCGTAGTTGGCTTTGGTTTTTGTAGACATCATACATAAATATACATATATATTTGCATGTGTGTTTATGAAAATTTCTGCAATACATTTAGGCATATGTATAAAATGCTTGCTAATGCAACGATGTAGAAGATTTATGCATGTACATACGTACATATGTATGTATGTATGGATGCATTTATATGAGGTATTTGTGTGTTTGCAAACATGTGTATTTATTTATTTTATTTTATTTTATTTTATTTTATTTTATTTATTCTACATACATAGATAGGCACATATACATATACATACGTATATAGTTATTTGAACAAAAGTAAATGGTTTTTAAGCGTCATTCTTTGCTTTTGATATACCGGTCGGATAGCAACTACAGCAGCAACAACAATAACATAAACGCGCTGGCAATTAATACAATAAATTTTGCGTACAGTCTAGACAAAACACAACCAACAACAAATTTGACAACAAAAATACATCATCAATTTGCCAGGATTTCATACACAAATATATAAAAGGTATACAGTGTGTATTTATATACTGCATATGTATGAATGTTATGCGCATAAATCCCTTGAACGCCAAACAAAAATTTAAGCTTTGCCGCAAAAATGCATTTCGTGCAGTTTTAAAGCAAGTACAGTTGCTACAAAATATATTTCCACAAAAAACATGGATATGTTTATGCATGTGTCTATATATCTGCGTATAGAAATGCATATAACATATCTACGAGTATTTACGTAAATAAAGTTATGTACTCGTATACATAAGCATGCATCTGCATTCATTATTAGTTTTCAAATCAACTTCTACTAGTGTATTATGTGCAACGTAAGTGCATCGAACTGTGCAAAGGATTGAATGTCATTTTTTTTCTAACCAGCCAAGAAACATTTTAAACATCCTTTCTGTTTACAAATTAGGTTTCTGCGGCAATGCAGTATACAAATAACGTGGATAAGTATGTCTATCCATACATACATATTTTGCCAAGTTTTAAATATTCAACTAAAACAAAGCTATTTAGGTAAGTATTGCAATTAAAGCTCATCTTTTCGCGTAATCGCAAATAATCACTCCAAATATAATTACACACATACATACGAGTATGTAACCATGTCGCGATAACAACTTAAAAGGCCATATACCCATATGCATGTCACCCATTAGTTTTCACTGGAGCTTGCTGAACCTAACGTGGCCCACGTGGTATGAGACGCGCAGTATTCCGCTTACACAAACGCTGCTAAATACCTGGACATTGTAGTGTGCTCACTGAAAACCCAAAATTCTAAAAACAACAATATTTGAATATTGGTTTTGTTTAGAATTTTAGATTTCGGCGTTTAGCGTAGAATTTTATGAATGAAAGTTTTGTAAATAGCACACACCAACGCCACTGGCGAAGGTTTTGCTGACGTTCAATGGGAAATATATGGGGTTGGTATATAGAGGAATGAAATTTGGATTTTGTTAGCCTATCTTTTTTACCCTTTTCACTTCTTGTTACAAAAACTATCAACTCCTCTTTTTGTTATCAAAATTTCCATTGACTTAGAATAAAGTTTAATTTTTCTTTTCACGGATACACAAACATATCGTATATGTACATATAAAAATGGGTTTACTCTCGTGCATATTTGCATTCTACCTCAAGGATGGTGGTTGGTAGTGTTGTTAGATGTAAAAAATATAGCTTACATCTCTTCCTCATGGAGTGGTAGTAGTTTTGGTTCATTTTGCGAGCAATGAGTTATAAACATACGACACACATTTTTTGTACAGTGAGTTTAGTGGATAACTCCTCCCAATATAATCCTAAATTCGCATGAATGTTTGGTTTCCATATTACTAATGAAAGTGAATTTTGTTTAGAGTTTCGTTGATTAGAAATTCCATACTGGATTTTGCAGGGGATTCCAAATAATTTAAACCAGTTGTATTTGTTTAGACACATATGTATGTGCATACATATTTGCATACACGTATCACTGATTCGAATAGAATTTTAGGTTAACAACTTGTCGGATTACTATTTAGCAGATGACACACATTGTATAATTATGTAATCTTTGCGTAATGCATAATACACTTGAAGACAAAGATATACACGTATATATATATAATTGGCGTTTTGTAACCGCTAATTTTCTATAACTTTTGGATGTTGGTGGCACCGGGATTTGAACCTGAACCTTCCGAATGTCAGGTCGCAAAGCTAACCACTCGGCTACCGCGGCGCCATGTTGACAGATATAGTAATAATAATAATGCTAAACAGCCATTCAGATAACTTTGTAAAAAGCTATACTAGAGTAATTTAAACTACATATTTGGAAAAACTCATACTTTTCCAGGAGTATAAAATGCGGAGATTCCGAGTTAGGAGTAAGTTTCTTTTACTTTAATATGAACGATATTAATGTAACAATATTTCACTAAAATCGACATAAATCTAAAATATAAAATTCCAATATGTTCATTATTCATTAATTAATTTATTAAGAGGCTTTCGAAGCAGTGCTCATTGCAAGTTTACGGTTTTGAAAGATACTAGAATATTTGTCATTACGTCTTAATATGAAGGCAATATAGCACTATCAAAAGAAAATAAATCAATGTGGCAAATTTTCCAATGTTATTTTTCAAATCAATTAGCCTTTTAAATAATAACTAAATTTTCGGCTAGCGGTATTCGCCTTTGCTAATGTGTAAATAACCATACATCTTCACTTAACCTTTGTCTGCTTCTGTAATACAATATATAACAGGACGAGAGTGTTGAGCGACTGGTAGATCTTTGTTTCGAGAGGACTTCTTAATTATATTATTAAATTATAACCATATTGTACTCATGTTTCTAGTACATAAATAATTGTACCAACGTTTGAATCTTATCTTTATATTTATAATAGTTATATGGACCTATTGTACTTCTTGGAACTTCGCCTACGTTGGACAATAACTTCGAATAACTTATTCTTCTTCTTAATTGGCGTTGGCACCGCTTACGCGATTATAGCCGAATCAATATAAGAGCGTCATTCTTCTCTTCTTTTCGCTGCCTGGCGCCAGTTGGAAATGCCAAGTGAACCCAGGTCACTCTCCACTTGATCCTTCCAGCGGAGTGGAGGTCTTCCTCTTCCTTTGCTTTCACCAGCGGGTACTGCATCAAATACTTTCAAAGCTGGAGTACTTTCATTCATTTGGACGACAGGGCCTAGCCAGCGTAGCCGCTGTCTCTTCATTCGCTGCACTATGTCAATATCATCGTATAGCTCGTACAGCTCATCGTTCCATCGTCTGCGGTATTCGCCGTTGCTAATGCGCAAAGGACCATAAATCGTTCGCAGAACTTTTCTCTCGAAGACTCCTAGAGCCGACTCATCAGATGTTGACATCGTCCACACTTCCGTGCCATAGGTATAGTAGGACCGGTATGATGAGCGACTTGTAGAGTTTGGTTTTCGTTCGTCGAGAGA
Organism: Ceratitis rosa; assembly: GCA_037013455.1. Classification (NCBI taxonomy): domain Eukaryota; kingdom Metazoa; phylum Arthropoda; class Insecta; order Diptera; family Tephritidae; genus Ceratitis; species Ceratitis rosa. Next base: position 320,224 of record JAWMAG010000041.1, read on the forward strand.
GGACTTTACTTTTCAATTGCCTACTCAGTCCAAAGTAGCACCTGTTGGCAAGAGTGATTTTGCATTGGATTTCCAGGCTGATATTTCAGGAGATATTTCGTCTTGCCCTCATTCACTACCAGACCCATCCGTTTCGCTTCTTTATCAAGTCTGGAGAAAGCAGAACTCACGGCGCGGTTGTTGAGGCCAATAATGTCGATATCATCGGCGTACGCCAGCAGCTGTACACTCTTATAGATAATTGTACTTTCTCTATTTAGCTCTGCAGCTCGTATTATTTTCTCCAGCATTAAATTTAAAAAGTCACATGATAAGGAATCACCCTGTCTTTGTTGCTTAACGTCAGTTTACATAGCCGTATAAGTTTTGCGGGGATACCAAATTCAGACATAGCGACGTCAAAGTAGCTCCTATTCGTGCTGTCGAAGGCGGCTTTAAAATCAACGAAGAGGTGGTCCGTGTCGATTCTCTTTTCACGGGTCTGTTCCAAGATTTGGCGCATGGTGAATATCTGGTCAATGGTTGACTTACCAGGTCTAAAGCCACACTGATGAGGTCCAATCAGTTTGTTGACGGTGGGCTTTAGTCTTTCACACAATACGCTTGAGAGGACCTTATATGCGATATTAAGAAGGCTTATTCCACGGTAATTGACGTAGACTGTGGGATCGCCTTTTTTGTGGATCGGGCAGAGCACACTTAAATTCCAATCGTCGAGCATGCTTTCATCCGACATATTTTAATAGCTCGGTCGGTAATACATCGGTCTCTGACGCTTTGTTTTTTTTTTTTTATGCGGACGATTGCTATTCGGACTTCTTCATAGTCGGGTAACGGAAAAACTTTTCCATCGTCATCAATTGGAGTTTCGGGTTCACCATCTCCGCGTGTTTCCTCTTCACTGCCGTTCAGCAGGCTGGAGAAGTGCTCCCTCCAGTATACTCTGGGCATCTGTCACTAGCTCACCTCCCTGGGTCCTACAAGAGTTTGCTCCGGTCTTGAAACCTTCTGTAAGTCGTCGTATCTTTTCGTAGAATTTTCGAGCGTTACCCTTGTCGGCCAGCTTCTCAAGCTCCTCGTACTCGCGCATCTCGGCCTCTTTCTTTTTTTGTCTGCAGACGCGTCTTGCTTCCCTCTTCAGTTCTCGGTATCTATCCCACCCCGCACGTGTTGTGATCGATTGCAAGGTTGCGAGGTAGGCAGTCTGTTTTCTCTCCACTGCAACACGGCAGTCCTCATCGTACCAGCTGTTTTTGTGACCTTTCCAAAATCCAATGGTTTCGTTTGCAGCTGTACGCAGGGAGTTTGCAATGCAGTCCCACAGTTCTTTTATACCGGATTGCTGATGTGTGCTCTCAGAAAGCACTATTAAGGACTATTAATGGAAACAATGCCAACTTAGATACTTATATACCTATGTATATTTGTACATATGTATTTGATGGTAAGTATGAGTGTAGGCATAATTTTGTTTATGTCGTGATGTATACATACATGCTTCTGCAATCTGTAAGCACATACATATGTATTTCTAACAAATTCAGACTGTACATAAAATATCTTTTTGAAAAGAATATATGAAATCAATATAACGTATTGTACAAAAGTAAATAAAAATAAAAATTAAAAAAAAAAAAATAAAAAATATCGTTATCCTTGGGTTTCGGAGCAATAATATAAATACTGGCAACACAACTTACTGAGTTTTATTGATTCTTATCTTTTTAAAACAAACGTTGTGTGAGAATTTAGCTCGGTTATGGTTTAAACGATGAGTACTGTTGTTGTATTTCCACTTGTAGGCAGTGTCACGTTCCTTCTTATTTTTTTTCATTAATCAAATTATCAAAATTAAGATTACGACAATTTTTGCAGTGGTCTTTCTTGTAAAACTTTTATCTATGAAAAAAAGTTAACTCTCTTTTTTGCTTTGGCCGAATTCTTTGTAGAATTTTAATCGACTCACCCTAATTGTCAAGTACGACACATACAAAATATATAAATGTTGCGTATACGCACCGACAATAAAATAAAATACATATCCATTGAGAGATAAAGAGAGAGAGCCGGTCAGGTTTTAAAATTTATGAGAGTAGTGTATGTTATGTAATTGGGGTTGTTGAAAACGGGTTTATAATGAAATTTAGCGATTTTGAGACTATAAAAGTGAATATGTGCAAATGTAAGCATATTCGCATACATGTATTTCATATAATATAATATTAACTACCGAATTGATCTGAGCTAAAAAGTGGAAGTATTTTTATAATCTTTAGTAGTGCACAATAGTGAACGTATTGAATGTTTTTGAAAAAATCATTATACGTACATATGTATTTATATACAAATACATATGCATACTTGACGCCAGCCCCGAGATTATATTGAGTTGACATTAGCGTACGAGTTGCATGAGCAATTTACTAACTAAAGTGGGGGCAATACGGTCGTAGTATAAAAAGACAGACACTTGTGTGTGGGGGAATGTGTATTCACTCGTATGTCTGCGCACGTATGAAATTTTGAAATGTTATTGTTTTTCCGAAATACCTTTTAGTAACTTTTGTTGCTAGCATGTTGTTCTTGTTTTGTTGCATTTGTGTTTACTAGTACATAAGTACATATACACATTCGTTTTATAGTTGAAATGTTATGTGTATGTGTTGTTCATGTTTGCCTCCTGTCCTGTATGTACGTATATATCCCCACATACACGTATGTACATATGTATCTGCCTTTTTGCAATATGTATTCGATTTTTACTTGCCGGCGTCATCGTCATCACTGGAGCATTAGCCGTCGCACATTATTGCATTGCCCAAGCATATCAACCGTGGGACTATAGTAGTTGTAGTAGTTGTAATCGGGAAGTTGCCGCATTCACATTCGGATCTGCCTGCGGTATTGCTCTTGCAATTTCGAAATGACGGCATTGCAATAAAGTAAAAGTACATTCTTTAGGTGAATTCCCAACGTGTTTTTATAATCGCAGCCGCAGCTTTTGCAAAAAAAAAACAAAAACCAAGTTGACGTCTATTCGCCAACTTCGCTTCGTACACAGAAAATCTACAAAGCTCACCTCAAAAAGTATGCTACATTCCTGCATGTAAGTAGATACGTGAAAGCAAAGTAGTAAAAGTTTCGCGGATGTGCTAGTTGCTAAATGTCTGAATTTGTATAATACTTCGCAGGGTATATGTATGCATGTATATGTGTATGTGTGTAAATTTACAGAAATTTTAATTTTTCCTTTTGGAAGAGTAATGATAGTGCTGATGGTGTTATTGGTAGGTTTACAATCTCCCACAAATTACTAGTGCTAGATAAAATTGAAGAGGTCGGCTAGAACGTAAAAAAAATAAATTAAATCAATTTAAATGCGCACACCCTTCGCAGCGTATATCAACACCTTTGCAAGGTTATAACTACATGTACATATGTGATCCAAGCGAAGCTCGAAATATATTTTTGAAGTCTTTGCTAATGTTCATTCACTTGCATTTAAAAAATAATTTTTCTAATTGCGGTGGATTTCTGTCATAAAATAATCCATCAACCTACAGATACCGATCAGAGAAAAACTGTAGGTCTTTCAAAATGTTTGAAATCAAAAATTAAGTTGCACAAAATTGTCAAAAATTGTTTCAACGTTGGTTTGGGTCAATAGCTGCAATTTTTTTTAATATTAATAAAACTCTTTTGGTTAAAACTATTGATTTCTATTCCATAAAAATATCTTAAATTTCATATAACAAACCGAGTGAAATCACGGAGAAGAACTAATATTAATAAATACGTGTACATACATACATAAAAACCACTTTTTTCTGAAAATAATAAAATAATTTATTTACACAAAGAGCGTACTGTTTTTTAAAAACACTTTCTTAAGACCACACAAAAAATGGATAAAACTAAATTTGGTGTCAACTCACCATAATCGATATGCATTCCCTCTTCGCACAAGGTATTAAATAAACCTGACCTTGCAAAGTTGTTCTACATAAAAGTCATTCACCCTTACGAAGCGATATCCGCGTAAAGTAAATGCGGTACATAAAGACTAACGAAGTAGCTCAAGGACACACAGAACAGCGAAATTCAACCAAAATACCGCAATAGCAAAAAGAAAACAAAAATAATTCATTCGAAATTTGGTCACTTGCACCAAAGTGCATAGCCCCAGTTGCAGCGGTAGCAGCAGCAGCAGCAGCAGCAACAGCAGCAGAAACACAAGCAACAGTGGAAACAAAAGCATACACATTATCAGAAGCAGCATCGAAGCCGGCAACAAGGAGTAGTAGGTCGTTCATCAACAAACAGCGAAATTCCACGGCAACCCAATTTCGATTTCCATACGGCATAACTAAAAGGCAACAACACTACGAAAAGCTGCAAGGATTCAAGGACGAAAGTACATTGCACGTTGCAAGGATGCAAGGCCGACGACATGACGATGGCGACGAGAACAACGGTGTTACGAATGTTGTGTAGGCGTTGGTATGGCGCCCAGTCTACGACATTTCAAACCAGGCTATGTAAAAGTATATTCGCAAGTACTCGTACAAGGCTCGAAGTTGGTGTGTTCTGGTGAAGGCGGCGGCGCTTGAATTGCAACAATTGCAGTGGCCCCCTTCATTGCACTCACATGCGCATATACCAACGAGCATGTAGTAGGCAAAACCGTCAAATCAACATACCCATTTGAATACATGCGTGCAAGCAGCTGCCTGTAATCACCATCCACCAAGTGAATTTGGCTATTCAGTAGTTGCAACCGCGTGCGCGACCACCAAGGCCAATCGTCGACGAAACCAGGCTACGATGCCGACGTGACGACGATGGTGTCGACGTACATACAGATTGAAGTGGAAACCGCCCTCAGTAGCCTCATCATCTACTGACTAGGGTCCATAAAAGAGGCCATCGGATTTTCGAGTGCAAGCTTACACACTCATTTGTACATTCTTTATATGAGAGCATAGTATGAGGAATTTTGTGTATGTATATGTAAACCAAAGAGGTAAATGCACTTGTCGCGGCAACCTTGCCAACAACGAAGGGATGCAATGCGCTGCATACGCGACTATTACGCCTACGGCAACGGGTATGAGATGCCAATCTCAATGTTTATATGTTTATGTACGTACACATACTCATTTGGTGTTTCAAATATATGTGTACATATGTGCATGTATAATGCATATACGTTGAAATTGAATAGAGTGCATTATACAGAGACATAAGTAAGAGTATTTTTTTTTTATTTCTAATTCAATGGTGTTATGTGTTATCTTGATGTTGTTGTTGATGTTCCTGCTTGGTACTACTAAAGCAGTGACGCTGACGTTACAATTTTGACGTCGCAATACCATTCAAAATTTATGTAGTTAATGATACAATAATTAGAAGGTACAATAAAATCGATCACTTCAAAAAAATCATATTTAAAAGATACGCTAAAAATCTGTTTTAAAGGTGTTTTAGCAGAATTCGTAAGTACTTTCGTTGAAATTTTACTGGCTTTTTGCTGTACCGAACGCATACTAGTATATATTGGTAACAATTACAATATTACATCAGGTCATCCAAGTGAAAAGGATCAGGTTTAGCTAAAAAATATTCAAATGAATATCTAACAAGTGGCAAGATCAGACAATTTTGAGAAACTACTTAATGAAACTTTTGAATCAGGCTCTATTCTGTTCTATTTTCATTCATTTCGCCACTTATAAAAATTAGAAATACTCTCAGTCTGGATTCATATGTATGAGTATATGATTTATTTGTATACTCGTACACGTCAACATACATATCGTATTTATGCTAAAATCATCCCTTCAATCAAATATACCAATAAAAGTTAAAAACTAATTTCAAACTTGTAAGACGAGTAAGACCAACTAGTCAGTTAACTACCTCTTTCAATATTTTTATCAAGGCAAAGCTCTACGAGATGGTATTTATCAGATTGTAACCTGATATTAGGGGGAAGCCAACTCAAGTTAAAAAAGTCTTTGTTTTTAAACGAAACTATTTCATAAATAGGTGTTTCATTTCAAATTATTATACATAATCATGGCACAGTTGCTTCGTACCCGTTTTGGAACTAATGGAGTATCAGTCAGAAATTTATATTACTCAGTCAAAAGGTAATTTTTTTTTAAATGAAGGAGTGGCTCGCTTCTCTTATGTTTTTTTATATAATATAATTATGTAAATATGCATATGTTTAAACGTGCTACAATTATTTTCATGAACATTGAACAGTCGCACGACGACGATGGGGAGCACCGAAATGCATTGCGAAATTGTTGCATATACGGATGCAAGCCAACGACTCCCTCTCCACAACTCTTCATTACTCTCTTATTTGTACATATATGTATACGAGTATGTATATATATATATATATATATATATATATATATATATAATATCTCCACTTTACGATGTATTGCTTGGTCGCATGGTATGGAATGCAGAGGACATCAGAGATAAACAAAGAGGCCTTAGCACCAACATGAAAAGTGGGTACTTGGTTCTGTTATTTGTTGAGCCCACTAAACTCCTCCCTACGCGACTCATTCACTACACAGTTGTCCTTGACCGTGATGCTGAACATTTGGCGATGACGATGGTGCTGCTATATTTCCCATGTTGTATATGGATGTGTTGTGGTTCCGTAGACGCGGCGGACACGACGACCGTATGCACATTTGTAATGCAAGTAAATTTACTCTTGCTGCGGTAGTGTTGGCAACAGCCAATGTCGTGATGCTCAACGATTACGTATGTTGAGGTAGAAGGCATTGGTCTAATAGGTGTTGTGTCCTGTAGCTGTGTTATCACTGGTTTTGATGTGTGTATTGAGGCCACGAGATCTACGAGGCGACGAAAGTGAAATTTAACTTCAAAGCTTTCAGACATATTTATTTATATATATGGACATACTCGTATGTGTATGATAGGTAAATAAAACTGTATGTACAGATGAAAGTGTTTCTATTGTAGTTTATTTCATATTAAGAATGCGACACAACAATGAACAGGGATATATCTTTTCATATAGGGGCTGCGACTTCGTTCAAGATAACTTGAAAAAAAATATTATATTAATAGGCGATTAATAAATCGTAAATATCGACGAATATATGCAGGTATATAAAATAACATAGAATCGAAATTACATTTTGGACGTCAGAGTAACATCCACAATAGTGTTCCAGGAAATATTGAGATATTTCACATAAATATTTCTTAACGAAAATCAATCTGTTAATGAATGTAGATAGCTGTAGTTAAAGTTAAACTTTTGCACTTCGTAAATTTTCTCATTTAAATTCTTCCTCTCTGCTTCTCTCTTTTTTGTTCGGAAAATGCTTTCGGCTGAGTAGCTTGTTGGGGATGATTGCAAACCAAATTTCTAGCATTTACATTTCTATATTAACCCTGCATACTGTTAGCTGATTTCGGGTGTGATTGTAGAAGATAGACGTGCGTGTTTTTTGACTTAAAATTTACTTTTTAATTTCCATTCAAAAACGAAAAGAAAATGTTAAAAAAAACGAAACAACAAAGATAACAATATGAGCAAATTCTATTAAAGGCTTAATGTCGCGACGTCCCGACGGGTGGCACGCACGTAGGATTGTATTGATTGTAACAACGACAACCAAGTAATGCTCCACTTTTTGGGTGAGCAGAAAATAAAATTACATACATACATTCGTTTGCTTTCGAAATGGTATGTAAACATACTCGACTAATTATTTGCGGTGACGCTTTCGACGTGGATATCCCCATTATTTTCTCGAAGATTAAAGTGCAATATTTCTTCGCATATAAAATGTTGGTGTGTGTTTTGAAAAGTCTTAATTTTTCTGCAATATCACTGCAACTGTGAAGTAATTAGTTCACTAAATTCCCGAGTATTTCCAACACAAATATCAACAAGATTGCGATATATATACGATATACATTGTACTCGCAGGCAACATCTTGCTCGTACCATAAGTTCCAAAAGTTACAAATAAAACCTAATAAATAATGACTGCATGAGAGTTGGGTACATAAACCTTTTATAGGGACTATCAGCAAAAATATCGAATTAACGGCGGTAGTGTATAAAATGAAAATATCAACTTAGTACGGAAAAAATTTAAAAAAGTATCTAGTATGGAAGCGAATAAAGAACTTAATATGTGTTGCAAACGAACATGTACTCGTACGTATATAAAATAAAATACAGAACAGTAGATTGTAAATACATAATGCATACATATGTATATAAATTTAATTATTAATTAAACAATTAAAAAGAGCTTGATGCCACTTAACTTGCTGGAACTTACGTCACACACAATGGCTGTACGATATTATTTTGAAACCGTAATCATCGAAGCATCTATGCGTTTGTATAACGCTTTATTTAAGGTAGCAGGTCCACCTGGAGCAATAGCCCGGCTTAAGGTTAGTTTATTCGCCTCAAAACCGTAATTTATTTTGAAAATAAATAATATTCCGCGAGTTTAGTGATTGCCTTATCATGTTTGTGTAAAATCAATAATTTTTAGGATTTTTTTTTTTTTTTTTAGTAAAGCACAGAACTGAGAGCGGTCCTAAATTATGCTTATTGACATTTGGGTAATACGTAAACAAATACATATGTATGCTTATATGAATGTGCTTAAATAAATACACATGCATATTTGTGTGAAACTGAAAATTTATAACACGTTGAAAATGGCTTTTATTGGGCGGACACTTGCTCCCAGTGGCTTAACGTATTACACATTTTTGAATTATCGCCATTTGTAAAGCATTACGATGATGTTTATTTTTTATTTTTGTATTTTGTGTGGTCATGTTGCTAAATTAACTCATTTTGCTCCTAACACATTCCATCACCCAACATTGCACCACGTTTCTCAACTGTCTTTGGCGTTCGTCCTGCGCAAGTTTTTCTGCTCTTGAGCAATACTCTCTACTGAGCGTAAAACACTCCCATATAGTGCCTACTTTTGTACTTATCTGAGGGTGGTTACCTTCATACATGGTGCCAGCATACGTGTATATGATAATTTTATTTTTTTATAAAATTTAATATAATTAATTAGGATAAATATTTTTAGTTTTACTTTTAATTTAGTACTCTACTCACTCTCCTATTAGATGTTTTTTTAACGTTTTGGATCTTACGGGATTTCTTTCTCTCTTGTTCAGCAATGTAACTGGAAAGCTTTGACGCAATACATGTTTTTGTTTTTCAATTATTTTACTGCCAAAAAGTTAAAATATGCTTTGTTAAGTAATAATAATAATAAGTTTAGAGTTGCATATGTCCAAATGTAGCGAGTTGGCAGGGAAATTAATAAAAAAAAAAAATGGGAAAATTAAAATTTAGGCGAATCTAGCCGAGGGAAATAAAGAAATATTTGGTTTGCGTTTATACTTGCTGAAACGATATCGATCGGGCCCTTCCTCCAATTTGTGGTGTGCGTCTTAATGGTTTTACCATGAAATGGTGGGACCCACAGGCATTTATTGTTAGAAATGCACTGATAGTTTAACATTTCCTAGTCAAGAGTCGACTGCGTTTAGATAAGCCATAGAGAAAATGACTTTCGGTTTGTTAATTCGACTTGGGAAAATAAGATGAAGAAGAGGAAAATTCGGGTTTTCAATGGTTCATCGATGATTAATTAGTTAAGGTGAATTTTCCATATCGGTTGTATGTTCTGTCCAAAATTGCAGTTGACTGTTGAATTCGGTTAGTCGTAAACTTTGTATGGCAAGTATTGACCTGGAGCGATTATATTCTTTAAATAGATTAGTTTGTAAATGCTAATCTATAGCCAATAATTGAATGTAAACTATTTCTTTCTCATCTTGATTTTAGATCACTTTTGAATCGGGTGTAAAGCTAATTTCCCGAAAGGCTGTTAGCAAAGGCTTCACTTTTACACAACATAGAAGCGAATACCTTTTACAACTACACAAAAACAACGGAATCTTCAAATCGCAATGAATTTTACACCATTCGGCAATCCTTTCCCCGGTGCAACTACTATTCCTGGGTTGCCGCAATTCACAACAACAGCAGCGCCCCTAGTTGCGACGGTAACGTCGGCAGCAGCAGTTGCAACCGTTACGTCGCAGACTGTCACCCCCCAGCAACAAGACGCGGCCTCTACAAGCGGTCGCTACCAACAGCAACAGCAGCAACAGCCACAACAGCAACAACAACAACAACAACAATCAAGCACCAATGTCAGTATGACACATTTTAATCAGCCGACAATACCGATCGGTGCTGGCACAACCGTCACAGCTATACATGCCAAGTTTCGTACTCCGGGCGATGATCAAGGAGATAAGTACAACGGACACTTGGTGACCATAGACACAGCTGGTGCAAGCGGTACGCAACAACAGCAATACAGTAACATACCCACGTACAGTACACAACAGACGGATGATAAGCGTTTAATAACTGCAGCGATTACATATCCGCAAAATGCGGTGGCCGCCACTGCGCCAACGGCTGCAGCAGTTGTGGCCGGTACGAGCACATCGCAACAACATCAACAGCAATTGCAGCAACAACAAGTGTCAGCACCGCAAGAATTAACGCAAGACTTGTGTAATGCAATTTTACAGCAACAAGGTGTGGATACCAAACTTGGTGAGTTAGAATTGGGACAGAATAATGCTAATTGGTTTTGAAAAGAATTTAGTATGGATACACTTATATAATATATAATAAATACTTTTGTTCATATGTATTTATCATTTCTATAGGACAAAATTGATTTTTTTTTTACAAAAAGTCTTAATAGCTTATGATATAGAGCAGTCAGAACAAGCTTTGCCCACATCGTACTCGTAGACTTTGAACGTATTACTAAGTTTTTTGAGCGCTCTGCATTAAAACAGGAAATAATAGCTAATTAAGGACATAATACGCTTGCAGTCAAAATTTACACCGACATTTAAAGAACTCGTTGTTTCGTTTTATAGTCTTATATATTGATTGTGATTAACATTTTCCGTTGCTTATATATTTCTGTAGTTCTACAAAATACCTCATGGCAATCGCTAACACCAGGTACCACAGTAGCTGATTACCTCTCCCATCTTCCAGCCAATACACTACCATTGTCGCTACATCATTTCCTCAAATATTCGGCGGAGACGATCAAAAAAGAAAATCAGGGTGTAGTAAGTATAATAAACAAACTTATATAGACGTAATGTATGCATATGTATATATATCCTCCGAGATACGGTTATAGATAAGAAACACATTTTTTTTTGCGCCAACATGTTTTACAGGTTCAAACGGGACCACCCATCGGTATCAATACCATAGGCGGAACAACAACCATTACAATACCTCAACAACAAACGACAGCACAAATACAACAACAGCAGCAACAACACATACATCAACAGCAACAACAACAACAACAGGGAGCAACAACAGTTCACTTACAAGCGAACCCATCGTCCAGTGACACTGTTGTAGTAGCCTCAACTTCAGCTATAAGTGTTACTAATGCAACGAAAAAGAAAAAACGTAAAAAGCGTCCTAAGGATAGAAAACCGAAATTAAGGCCGGGTGAAATTCGCCTTACAACAGCACTGGATGGCAGCCCCTTGTATTTGTGCCCCGAATGTCAGGTAGCATATCCTGAGCCTGACTTGCTTGAGATTCACTTAGTTGGACATAATCTAGAAAGACGCTACATCTGCGATATTTGCCAAGCGGCCTTGAAACGTAAGGATCACCTCACGCGGCATAAACAGTCTCATAATCCAGAAAGGCCATATATCTGCACAGTCTGTTTGAAGGCTTTCAAACGGAAAGAACAACTCAGTCTGCATTTTGTGATACATTCTGGAGAAAAGCGACACCTGTGCCACGAGTGCGGTAAAGGTTTCTACCGCAAAGATCATCTTCGAAAACACACACGTTCTCACATAGCCCGCCGAGTAAAGGCAGAACTTAGTATGCAGAACGAAAGTGAACATGGGACTAGCATGCTGCAGCCGGTCACAGTAACGACAATCTCAGAGGTGCAACAACAACAAACACAATCGACCAATACAGTACAACAGCAGCAACATACCAATCCACAGCAACAGTCTAATCAACAACAGCAGCAACAACTTCAACTGCATACACAACAAATGCAACATGTTGTTGTCACACAACAACAGCAACAACAAATGCTTAATTAGCCCAGTGGCGGCAATGATTTTTGTAAAGTCAGTTGAAATTCCAAACCTATTATCAGTATTTTGTTGAAACTAATAATTTTTCGTCGCTTTTCATTTACGAAGTGTTTATCTGGACATTCATAGTTTTTGTTCTTTTACCATCTTTGTGCTGTTTATTATGTAATTTAATATCTGAAGCCTTTTCTATATCTTACTTGATTTCGGCACATTGATAAAGTAAAAAGGCAAGTGTAAAAAATGTATGCATCAAAGACTCTATACTCTAAATGCCTCAGCCACCATAACTAAGCCATAGGAGCGTATTACAATGCTTGATGTAGAATTACTCAAAAATTACTGTTCAATGCAAAACAGCCACTTAAAAAGATTTTCCAAGTTTTGGTTAGCTTACAGGATAATACAGTTGGTTTGTATTCATCTTCAAGTTTTTCGAGATGCTGAAGGATTTCCGGTTGGAAAATTTTCGCTCACTGCATTAGTTTCATTTATTTATCTTATTTTCTCACGATAAAATTAACAAAAATCTAATTCAATATAAGTTCTGTTTTAATATAATGAATAAAATTATGCGTGTATTTTAGACCGATAATGACTTATACAAATAATAATGAACATCATACGCCGCCGAACAAATATAAGACTACGTAATACAAAATATATAAATAGATATGCTGCATGAATAGAAATTGAGCTTAGACTGAAATGAAATTGATAAAAAACGGAAAAAATTGAGATGTACATATATATGTAAGTTCATCATGGTACGTAACTAAATGATGACATTTGTTTTCTAACCTTAAAATTAATAATGAGAGTACTGAATAGAAATTACTATATCACACCACTGCACTAAAACTATTTAGCTTAGAACATAAACCCGTGGTTGGATGATAAATAAGGGATGTATTTTTGTATGTGTAACGAGAAATAAGTCTAGAACTAAAAGTAAAACATAATAAAATAGTTATAAATTTTATCAATAAACGAATATACTCGATTTTAATATATAAAAGCCTTTTCTTATGTACATATACATATGCATATAAAGTTGTATAACAAACGGACAAAGCCTGTTTTTATGCTTTTATGGGTGTACTTTAAAATTCTTTAATTTTCTTTAATATTTAGACTGTAAATAAATAAATAAATAAATTAAATAAATTATATTTTAATAGAAAAATATTGCTTTTAAATAAAACATATAAATAAGAATCATCTAAAAATTGTCTACAGGACATAATTATTTTCTTCACATACAGATATTGTTATATATTTTTGATTTAAATTAATTTCCCTGCAAATGAAATGACTTGCTCTTGATTGGGCTGCCAATTACAAGTGAGTCAAAGTTAAAATCTGACTACTATTAGTCTGGGCTTACACGCGGCAACTATAATTGATATAGCTTATACCAACTGCTTTCCCTGCCTGATTTATCAAGCTCTAATCATGGCGCGAGGCCAATCGAGGGTAGGACACGGTTTGATAACTTTGTAAAACATAATTAAATATAAATTTACCCATACGAAATAGATTGCAGTGTTATTTTCACTCTTATGTGAAACTTAAATATCATGTACTACAATAGAGAATTGATGAAGCGTAAAAAAGTTGAATATTCGGCAATATTTTTCTTCACTCACCTCAACTGATTGTAAAGGGGCTGTATAATGCCTGAACTATGTTTTATTTGGTTTTACTCACACAAATACACAGCTCGAACATAACTGTCAAAACGCAACTCTGATGCTGCAACTATCCATCTCACGTACCTTCCGTCCTTAGCAACCTATCTTATGAGAGCGCCATGCAAATCAAAGATGACTAGATACGAAACTTACTCAAAATCACTCAAATTGCAGCTGAGAGCGTTCCCCATCTCACATTCTAATGTTGGCAGGAGTGTCAGATCGGGGAACATTCAGCAGGTGATGTGCAAAACACAACAGTACCACTTTGTCAATAAAAAAATCCATTGCTTTTGTTTCTAAAGAAATTTGCTTCAGCAGTAAATATTAAAGAAATTATTATAATTTTATTCTTAAAACTTAATATAATTAAATATTTCACTGTTTCTCAATAAAATATTTTAGTGAAATTGTATTTAAAGACGTCGTTGTTTGTAATAAAATACCCAAATTATACCTAATAATCCAAAGAAGTCACTTTTCTGTCACAGTGGCACTGTTCAGAAATGTTATAAAAAATGCGGATTTTTGAGCGCTCTCACGAAATAAAGAGTTTCGTATCTAGTCATCTTTGATGCAAATGAAAAGTTGTCGCCCATACCGTTACTGACGGTTGTCCCATAGTCCGAGTTTACATGAGGATACTTTTTGTCGCCGAAACACTCGTTTGTACGGGAGGGGGCGACGACGAAGGCGACAATGCAAAGTCTCTCTGTGCTCGTTCTACTCATTTTGTGTTTCTATTCGTCTCTGTAGATTTTGGCATTCCCTTTTATTTTGTTTCTCACTTAGAACTGATTGTAGCTGTCTAAAATTTCAAATGAATAAATGCCGTAAATTTGGAAATTGAAATTGGGGGTTTTTACTACAATATTTACATATATGTAATATATGTATGCAAACATATATGCCTTTGTGTATATGTATCCGATTATTAATAAATATTTCAGATAATGGAGTTTGCTGATAAAGTTGAATTAATGCAAGAAATATTATAGAGTATTGAAGAAGCCGCTGAGATTGATTTTGATGATAGTGAAAATCATGACAAATGTAAATAGATCACACTTTGGAAAGGGTAGAGTTGATGTTTAATAAAATGTAAAAATATATAAAAGATATAGATAAATAAAAGCTGTGTCTTCCTTTACACAAACATAGTGTTTTTATTTTGGACATATTAGAAAGCGCGATGCGAACGAAAAATTGCAAGTGTAAAATAAAGCGGAGTAGAGAAAAAAAAAATGAACACCAAACAAATGTCAAAAAATTGCTTGACGAAAGTATCTCTGTGTGAACGTGAAGGGCGACACAAAAGAGAAAATGTCGAAAAAAAGCGACAAAAAGTATCCTCATGTAAACTCGGACATAGAAACCAGCGGCGATTTGACTTTTTCCGTAAACAGACTCAGCTCATTTCTTGCTCTTGTACAAGGTTGCCAGTATAGACTTTGTAAACTAATATGAAATAAACTAATAACTATTAATATGAAAATGCATAGTTTTTTTCAAAAAAAGAGAAATCTGAATTCGTAATTAATTATTTATTACCATATATATCATGTATATTTGATTGGTGTTTATAATCGAACATTTAAATTATGAAATTTGTTGACGAAAATTATAAATTTGTTTAAAAGTATGCAATCACATTGGCAGCTGGCAACATTTCGTCGATAGCTCGTGTATATACATTGCTCATCCAGTCGTGTGTTATGGTTGTCACAAATGGAAAGAGAGCGCCAATTACAAAAGCTTTTAGGTGAAGAAATATTAATGACCCAATATAGACTGGCTTTATTAGTTTTGCTATGAGAACTTTCAAAATGGAATAGAACTATACTAGAACGAATAGAGAGACCAAATGTAGCTTTGGTTTAAGCACTACAAATTTTCCAATAGTTATATGTTCTATTTACGTATGATTTTCACATTATAGGTTGTAAACACTGTTGCCACTTTGGACGAAATGTAGCACTTTTGATTGCTTTCCCAGCCCAGTAGGCCAAGTCAATGAAAGCGACCATGGCCAGCTTACATTGAGTTAAGATCTTAATACGCCTATTCTGTCGAAGTAACAAAATTTACCATACAGAAAATTTTGTTACTATTTCCTATTTTGTGTTCACTATCGCTCTGTAAGTTTTGTTAACCGCGAAATAGGAGGTAACAAGCAATCTGCTGTATGATTTTGTGTTGTTAATTTTAGAAAAAATAAACACCAGAATGTATAGGCATATTTTACCTCTAGAATTCATTGAAGATGAGAAAAAGTGAAAAAATGCGCATGTTAAGAAGTTTGCGAGAAAAAAATTACGCTTTTATTTTGAAGAAAGTGTTTTCATTCAGCTTTGTTTTTTGTCGTCCTGGCATATTTTCTATAATTATGTTCAACTATTTATGTCGTAATAAACAAATAAATAAAACTTATTTATTTTGTTGCGCTCCGTCTTCCATTTCGTTGTGAATATTCTTTACCAACTCGTAAATGTAATTTCACATGGTCGAAAAAAGCAGTGCTGCCAAAGTTTTGTCAAACAATGTAACCTTTGTGCTAGAATACCAAATTCAATTTCGGGTGTTCAAAAAAAGTAACAAAATTTACTTTACCGGTAACAGTGAGAATAGGCTTGTAAGTATTTTCTTTGATTACAGTCACTGCCGCTCTAAAAAACCTTTATGCTGCAACTACCCATCGCACGTACCTTCCGTCCATAACATAACACCATAATAGCGGTGACAACTTTTCATTTGCATGGCGCTCTCATATGATAGGTTGCTATGGACGGAAGGTACGTGCGATGGGTAGTTGCAGCATTAGTCGTTGCGTTATCGTATTATTAGAAAATATATATTATTGAGAAGGAGGGGGCGAATAGAGCTAGATAGAGCGCACGTTCGTTTGTTATCGCCAAAATTCCAACAGAATCTTTTAAAAGATATATACGAGCAATCTGTAGCTATATAAGAGAGTAGCGCGTACAGCTGACATGTTTAGTTGAGTTTGGAACTCGGTATAGCAAACATGGGTATAAAGTGGAGTAGTGGCGTATTTAGCGAAAATCGTTAAATTCATTCTCTGATCCTACCCAGTGCTCACGCAAAGTATCGACTTTCTGAAATCGCTACTCGTATCTTTCTATCACTAGTTGTCAAATGTAGATAAATAGTAAAACAAAACAGAATGGAAAACAAATAGACATATGGCAGAAGGTAATAAAATCAAAAGAAAAAATAAGAAAATTTTCTTCAACAAATCATCATAAATCGTGTTATTTCAAGTGCAGAAAACGATAATAATAGCATCAAAAAAACTTGTAATATTTTATCTTTTAAACAATATATTTGATTTCAATAAAAACATATAATGTGGTATTTGTAGTGCAGTAAGACAAAGGCTTCAATAGTTGGGGTAATATCTAGCACCTGTGAATTAAATTGAAAACTAGGCAAGTGGTGGAATGCTTCTGACTTGCTAAGGGTGTTTTACTCCGTGGTAAAAATATAATCCATTACTTCAAATTAATGGTTTATTGAGAATCATTATTAATTGTATAGCTGAAAATTTACACAATTGAACAAGCACATACCAAAGTCAACTATAATAAAGGAGACATTCTTACGTATTTTTTGATATCAAGCCATCATCTTGGGATAAATACGCAAAGAAAAACAAGATTTAAACTCAGTTTTGGTGATTTTTAGCTTCGCCAGCTTAAAATTTACTATGACTATTAAACCGATAATTACACCAGCACAGAAGCGGGTTGCTTCAGATGAAAAGAAAGACACAAATAGCTCGAATAGTCATGGGCATGCTCATGGATCCCATTCACATTCACATGGTCATAATATAGTAGAACCGAATAGCAATAATGGCCAAAACAGTGGACGAACGAGTGCTACACATGTTCAATGTCGGGCTGGACAGGTAAGCAAATATCTCAGCAAGCAGCAATCTATATCTACATATATAAATTGTATCATTATAATAATGAAAACGTGAATTTTAGTAGTATACTGCTACCGAATATAAGGTACTCTTGCATATTTCCAACAAGATGAAACACCTTGGTTTTTATATTTAAAACTTTATCCTAACTAACTGGCTCACTAAAAATTATAACTTTTTTTATTATCATTTGCCTACTATCATTAACGCTTTATTATTACTTTTTTATTATCATTTCCTTACTATCTATTAACGCTCTCCTGAGACATAACTTAGCACATGATTTGCATATAATAAAGATTTAAAAAAAGTTAGTTAAAATGTAAAAGAAAAACAAATACCAAAAATCTAACCAAAGCAGATAAGCCAACAACTTTTACTACTAGTTGTATGCGCTAATTTTTTTTAGCACAAAATGTATCTTGTATTTTCGGTCTTCGATTTTTATCCTTCCCCTTTAAATTTTATGAATTAATCATCTGTTATATTTTCTATATTAACAATTATTTGTTATATCCGATTTATCTTTTATTTCTTTTATATGTCTAGAGTCCCCAACGGCGTGTCGAATCTTTTGATGATATGAACCGCCACCGACGAAGTCCTCATAAAAGGTATTTAAGAGTTTTAAATCATGATGAACAAGGTCAAAATATTTTTTTGGATTGTTTTAAATATAGTTCACGTTCGAAACGTCGGGAACATCATGAAATTTTGCAAAAACGAGAAAGAGGAGAAAGAGAAAAACTGTCAGCCATTAACATTTCAAATAATTCCATCTCTAATAAATGTGGTAGTCCTCACGCGCACAGTAGCGTTTTATCAGGAACTGCTACAGCAATCAATGCAGTTAACAATTCCGCAGCAAAAAGTGGACTTGGCTCTAGTAGTCCGACTCATTCAACGAGTACTGGAGGAAATTCTCCTGACCATTTGGCTGCCATTCCCGCTGTACTTGGTTGCCAGAGTCCAAAATCGGCAGCAGCCCTAACTCAAGTGACTGGTAATTTAATAAAAGCAGTCGAAGAAACCTATTCCGGTTACAACAGTGGAGATGAACACCTACAGCCCAAAGAAAGTTCTATTTCTGCAGATGAGTGGCAACAACGTGATGATCAGTTTGCAAAATGCATGGCAGGACGAGGCTATGAGCTTCGGCCAGTTGAAGAAGACGGTGCTTGTTTATTTAGATCCATCTCTTTGCAAATTTATGGCGATGAGGATATGCACGACGTCGTTCGCCAACATGTCATGGACTATATTGTAAGACGTTATGAAATAACATATAAAAAGTGTGTTGATTTTTCCTTTTTCAATTTTAGTATAAAAATCGGGAATACTTTTCACAATTTGTTACAGAAGATATAAACAGTTACATTAAAAGAAAACGAAGAAAGGATTCCCATGGTAATCACATTGAAATACAAGCCATGTCAGAAATTTATAATCGCCCTGTGGAGGTTTACTGCTATAAGTCAAGTAGGCAGACATACATATATGTGTTTAGTTTTATATATATGTATTAAACTTTTATATTTGCTTTAGCTCCCATAAATATATTTAATTCAGAGCAATTAAATAAAGGTTACGCGCCACTACGGTTATCCTATCAGCGCGGTTCTCATTACAATGCAATCATTGATCCATACGATGCAACTGTGGGTGTTGGTCTGGGTTTGGCTGGTCATAAACCAGAATTGCAAACCAAAGAAGCGGTGCTGTTGAGTGAGCAAATGGAGATCGAACAGGTAAGATAAATGTCAAACTCAGTAAAAGCACATAAGTTCTTAAGGTGAATTGCTTTGGAGTAGTTCTCTTCGTCACTTCTAAAAGTAAACATTAAAAATATAAAGCACAACAAATAAAATTAATACTTTTAGGACGCATACTACACTGTACTAATTCAGTTGAGTTCTAACTCTAAATTTCGCTATAGAGTTACTATTACGAGAATAGGAAGAGTTACATAATTTTTCAATTACAGACTATGTTTGAAGACAAACTGAAGACAACTGATTGGGAAGCTACAAATGAAGCTATAGAAGAACAAATCGCACGCGAATCTTACTTGCAATGGTGCCGAGAAAATTTGCAGAAAAGTCGTGCCCCCACTACTGCTGCTTCTACTACGGCAACTGTGACTTCTGCTGAAGCTGCCTCAGATTCTGAAGCATCGCCATCAAAATATGCTATACAACGCAATAAGTCGAGTAATTTAAGCATAACTACCACAAGCAATTTTAATAACAAACCTACACACACCGTTGTTGGGAAAGCACCACAAACTGTTACAAAGGTAAATACCTTTGAGGAGAATTTGAGTGGTATAGTTGAGTCGGCCCATCTGAACAACAATTTAAACTCCTCCCCTCCTTTGGAGGCATCAAATTCATTAACACATGGTGCAAATATAATTTCAACCTCTCCACATTCCGTCGGTGAGCGTGAACTAGACAGTGATGATACAGATATGAGTAGTACCAGTTCTTTAGGAGCAAGTAGCAACGCTAGTTGTACAATTAAATCGAAAGCACGTAAAAAGCGAAGTAGTACTTTGCGGATAGCAGGAAAGAAACGACGTTGTGAGTCTAACTCTATAAAAAAGGGAAAAAGGTAATTGAGAAATAAAATAATACAAAACAAACATTTGCAGATAGAATTGACTTTTTGTTTATATTGACCTTTTATTCTACATAATTTTATAACTTATCTCGAAACTTTAACAGCGTCGTGGTTACAAATCGCATTGTTGGAAAAAGCTCTAAGCATGAAAATGAGGATGTAATGCAGTTGACAAAAGTTCAATCACGGTCACATACACCAGAGGTCGAGCAACAACCTTGCACATCAAAACAATCGTGCGCCTCTACACCTGAAAAGAAGTTGCAAAATGTTCATGATAGTAGTGTAGACATGCTATCAGCTTCAACTTCAAAATGTACCTTGCCTTCGTGTACATCAACGTCTCCGAAATTAATTCAATCAGTCAAACAAGAATTATCTTCAAACTTTTATCAAGAGCTTTTGGAAGCTTCATACGCTGCAGACGGTTAGTTAAATGTTGAAATCTTTAAAACTTTAAGATAAGTTCTATTTAAATGCTTTTTGTATATAGGTTTTGGGCAGTTAAGTGAATCCGAAATGCTTCAACGTGCTATACAATTATCCACCCAAGACTACATCGATGAACAGAAGAGAAAATATTTGTTTGGGCCATAAGTTACATGAATACAAATATAGCATGATGAAATCAAACAGTTTTTCTACAACGGTTTAAATGATTGAAAGCGTAAACCAAAAATAATGAAATTTCAGATATTAGTACATATAATATATCATATTAATCGTTGGCGAATTGAATTCCAATGAAATGAAATATAAGCAAATATAAATATGAAAAAGAAATATAAAATATAAAATAATTATTTCTTATATATTTGTTCCGAAATGTACTTTGAAATACATGCTATTAATTTGAAACACTTTGCATAACTTTGAAGCTTTTTTAAATAAAGAATTAAATTTATTTCGAAAAAATTGACAATATTAAATAACGTTATCTTCCATAAATAACTAGGGACCATTATATGAATATTATCGCCGCTACAACAGCAACAACATACGAATATTATCGCTACACGTACCTCCTCCTTTTCTTTGTGTACCTAAAGAAAGGTTTCATTCGTACTTTTTGTTCGCTAATATTTTCCAAATAGGCAGATGTATGCCCTCCATCAGTTTTTTGCCATTATATTTAGATACATACATACATACATATGTATGTAGCTATTAGTTCTTTGTAAATTGTCTGTGTTTCTCGTCTTCGTCTTCCTCAATCACGATGCAGGGAAATGCTACCTGCTGTAGATGCAATGCAATGGTAATAATGATTAAGTTTACTTTATCTGTATGTATGTGTGTTAGGAAGCATCTAGAAAACTTTCGCAGGCTAGAAATTTTGAAAGGCAAATAAAAAGTGTATTTGGGAAAATTTGTCATTGTATAAAATATATATACATACCAAGGTTTATAGAATAGAAGGTTACGACAAGAGCGATATCATATGTTTAATGACGAAGTTGGTTCAATTTTATGGGTTGCCGAAGATTTTAAAATATTTTTTCATAATTTTATCAATGAAGCAGCATCACATTTTGACTATAAAACTCTAAAGATTTGCATATTAGTTTTTTAAAATTAATAACAATTACAATTAAAACGTTTTGAAAAGTTTTATGTCGAATAAATGTATTCTAATTTTAAAAAAAATTAAATTATGAAAAAAAGCTAGCAACTCTAACCGAATGGATGAGTAAATAATGTCAAAAACGTTTAAAATTTTCAAAACTCGAAGCGAACGGATACCATTTATAAAAATTCAATATAGAAATCGATTTACGCATAATTTCTTTATGTGCTAAACAGCTTTTGGGAAATGAATAATCAATATTTAGTGAAAAATTCGTGTTTAAAAAATCGAAGCGATGAAAAAGTGCTTAGTGGGTTATAGTGGACAAAAATTAAAAAAAAATAATAATAATATTATACATAATTTAATGATAAAATTTCTAAAGCTGACAACTTGAAGTTTTGGTATTAACAAAACTAGAGTTCATCGGATAGTTAAATATATAATGTACATATATGCAAGAAAGGAGTATTACTTGCATTATATTAATAATAAATATATGTTGCTTTAAAAAATGATATTTACGTTTAACGCCACCGCAGCAGGTCCTTTGTGTAAAGCTCTTATTCACATTTGGTAGCCCTGGCTTGATGAACAAAGGCTACACCTCGCACACTACTTTGTTGTTCGCTAATTTTTGTGTAATTTTTTTAGTCAGAAAGATTGCCAAGTCGATGCGATGGTAAGTACGAAAAAAATATTATATAATTTGTTATTTTCGGCTGTATAAGAAAATGTTTCCTATTATTAGATTCACATACATATATATTTTTTAAAAAAAAATTACTCTTTTTATCATATACGTGTAAGTATCAAGTCTCATATGCAGTGGATGTGATGAAATTGGTTCGGTGACGTCAACGGTTGTCGTAACCTTGTATTCTATAAACCTTGTATACATACATATATTTAAAGAATAATATAGGCATTTGAGAGACCCCACATTAACATGATAACACCATGTTAACTTTTAGGCCTGAATTCAAGCACCAAAGACACATTTTTCATTTTACCTACTCGCTTGCAAGTCTTTATGAAAAGCTACTTGGGTATCCGTATACAAATACTCTTATGTGCATATATATAAATACATACATACATACATACGAGTATGTACATCTGTATGCACGTATATGCGTGAAATTACAAAAGTTTTGTACTTCTCTTATCAGTTTCTTTGGCGAAGGTTTTCGCAGAAATTATTGAACAATTTGCAAAATTTCTTGCCATTTTTTATGCATATATGTATGTTCGTAAGATATGAGCGTATCTATCTTAATTAAGATTGTCATGTGCATTTCATCATGAGGTGATTGGTATGTACTGGAATATATGTATACATATATACATATGTACGTGCATGTATGTATATATACTCATAGATATAAATTTTGCTTCCTTCTAATGATCTACATAACTTCGCATTAAACTAATTATGGCATTTAGTTAAAGATTTTCACGACGACACTGCTGTATGTGAATGTGCCAACATGCATACATACATACATACATATATAATTGACGGTTTATAGCCGCCGAAGCGATGCAAAAATTAAATAAAAAATACTTAAGGCCTTCTATTGTATATCTGCATATACAATAGTCCTAAGATATGGAATGGTTCTCTTAAAGCATTTGGACAGAAAAATATAGCTCCGTAATACATGTAAGAAAGTTTTCTCTTTGAATAACTAGCTCTTTAAAACACATGTTCATAAAATAATGACAGTGAGCTTAAGTTTTTGTTTTAATTTTTGGTTTCGGATGGAGTTGGCTATAAATATGTAGGTATACACATACAACACATAAATATATACATATATGTATATAGTCACAGGAAGAATACTTCAATATTAAGTTGTATAAATATGATTATTTACCAATCGATCTAGACATACCTATACACACAATCATATACCTACACTAATTGTCACGTATTTAGCACAATTTAATTAAATTGAAACTGGTACCCAGTAATATGCTTTTGATTAATAAGTATTGTAAAATTATTTCTGCTATGGATTGAGCCATGTAGGTCGCCCCATAGTAGGGTAAGTTAAGCCCCCCGAGTGTATTACTGACATGAAAATCAAAATTCCTCATAAAAATCCATCGATTGTTCAGAAACGACTTAGAATTAACATGTAGGATTCTTCTTTTGTTGAAAAACATTTCAACGCACTAATCTAATCTACGCACTAATCGCTTTAACACTAATTATATTATTATACATACATTTTACTACTGCAAAAAAGGTTACAGTACCTTGTAGTCCGTTCATATTTAGGCAAACATGCCGAATTTCCGAGCGATAATGCCCTTAGTTTTGTTTTGACAGCTGATTGTTGTTTGATGCGTCAGCGCACAAGAACATCGCATCCATGGCTAAAATCAATGACTTAGGCCTCCAATTGCTTCCGCAATCACCGTATTCGCCCGGTTTGGCTCCCTCGGACTATTATCCCTTCCCAAACCTCAAAAGATCATCAATAAAAAATTCAGCTCACGCGAGGAAATCATCGATGCTGCGGAGGAGTATTTTGCAGACCTTCCGGAAAATTACTTTTCGGACGGGATGAAAAAGTTGGAAAATCGCTGGAACAAGTGCATCGAGCTAAAAGGGGGTTACATTGAATGGAGGTTACTTTTCACCCCGCCTAGTATATACACGTATATTCGTATAATTGAAAGCTCGCTTCAAAAAAATATTAGTTCACCAATTTCAATCTTCATGTATATTCTAAATAAGTGCTCACTAGTGTAATTTAGGTTAAGTAAACGAGTGCAATCACACGTCTACTCTTTTAGAAAAAAATTTCAATATCAACGAATAATAAAAAGAAATTAATTTTTGCAAAGAATGGTCTACATATGTACGCTCATGCATGTACAAGTAACAAATTATAATTTATTTTTACTCGTTTTGAGAATTTTTGCATATATTATGCGGAAACCGAATAAGCATAGTTATCAGTCTGTTATGATTTTTGGGCCATCTAACACCTTTATATTAAACCTAAGGACAATAGAAATGCGAAACGGTATGTACCCAGTTTATATATGCGTAAATCATCTCTTGAATCTTGATGGAAACACGAACATTTTATGCTTTCAGTATTTTTTGGAATAATTCTATATGTTTTACGTATTAATGGTACACTACAAGAAGATACGTGCGAAGGACTAGAGGAAGGAACTCGCCTACCTCATTCCACACAATGTGACCGCTTCATAATCTGCAGAAGTCAACGCATGTACTCGGTTGGACGATGTCCTCGTGGTCTACACTTCAACCGTCGCCTAGGCGTTTGCGACTTTAAGCTGCGTGCTCGTTGTAATACGTATTTGTCAATGCCAAACCTAAGCGCGATGTCGAAGGGAAGTCTCTATGAAGACAATTGCTGTAGCGGCTGTAATTGCAATAGCAACTCTATAAGAGCACCCTCTTATGAAACTGCAGCTGCAGCTGATATACACTTACCAGATTCGAAAAGCCCATCCACAGGTCCTTCGGGTACTACTTGCAATAATAAAGGCATTTGCGAGAATCAATCAGACGGTGCCATGTTTCCACGCCAGGGATCAAATGGTTACATTGTTTGCCAGTGTGAATGTGAAATTCCAATGTCATGCCCGCCAGATTTAATATTTAATCCAATACTTAAAGTTTGCGACTGGAAAAATATTCATCCAGACACGGAAAGCACCCCGCTCATTAGAACTACAACAGTTGTATCCTCAACACCAAAATACTCGTCACCCTCTGACACATCCTCAACTTTATACAGATCTTCAACTTCAAGTTATCTGTCTACTACTGGTACATCTTCAACGCCATGGGATTCAACGTCAACGACCCAAATAGCAGTTACTACAGATATATCCTCAACACCAAGCTATCCGACTACCTCCGACACAGATTCAACGACAAAATCTACGACTTCAACAACAAGTAATCCAGCTGCTGGACCTTCAGGAACAACTTGCAATAATAAAGGGGTTTGCGAAAATCAACCAGACGGGGCTATGTTTCCAAATCCAGAAACAAACGGGTATATAGTTTGCCAATGTGAATGTGAAATTCCTATGCCTTGTCCTTTGGGATTAATTTTTAATCCGCTGCTTAAGGTTTGCGATTGGCCCGTTGATCATCCAACCACAGTAAGCCCACCGTCCGTTAGAACTACAACAGTCTCATCATCTACACCAAAATACTCGTCTCCCTCTGACACATCCTCAACTTTATACAGGTCTTCAACTTCACGTTATCTGTCTACTACTGGTACATCTTCAACGCCATGGGATTCAACGTCAACGACCCAAATATCAGTTACATCAGGTATATCCTCAAAACCAAACTATCCGACTACCTCCGGCACAGATTCAACGACAAAATCTACGACTTCAACAACAAGTAATTCAGCTGCTGGACCTTCAGGAACAACTTGCAATAATAAAGGGGTTTGCGAAAATCAACCAGACGGCGCTATGTTTCCAAATCCAGAAACAAACGGGTATATAGTTTGCCAATGTGAATGTGAAATTCTTATGCCTTGTCCTTTGGGATTAATTTTTAATCCGCTGCTTAAGGTTTGCGATTGGCCCGTTGATCATCCAACCACAGTAAGCCCACCGTCCGTTAGAACTACAACAATCTCATCATCTACACCAAAATACTCGTCTCCTTCTGACACATCCTCAACTTTATACAGATCTTCAACTTCACGTTATCTGTCTACTACTGGTACATCTTCGACGCCGTGGGATTCAACGTCAACGACCCAAATATCAGTTACATCAGGTATATCCTCAACACCAAGCTATCCGACTACCTCCGACACAGATTCAACGACAAAATCTACGACTTCAACAACAAGTAATCCAGCTGCTGGACCTTCAGGAACAACTTGCAATAATAAAGGGGTTTGCGAAAATCAACCAGACGGGGCTATGTTTCCAAATCCAGAAACAAACGGGTATATAGTTTGCCAATGTGAATGTGAAATTCCTATGCCTTGTCCTTTGGGATTAATTTTTAATCCGCTGCTTAAGGTTTGCGATTGGCCCGTTGATCATCCAACCACAGTAAGCCCACCGTCCGTTAGAACTACAACAATCTCATCATCTACACCAAAATACTCGTCTCCTTCTGAAACATCCTCAACTTTATACAGATCTTCAACTTCACGTTATCTGTCTACTACTGGTACATCTTCGACGCCGTGGGATTCAACGTCAACGACCCAAATATCAGTTACATCAGGTATATCCTCAACACCAAGCTATCCGACTACCTCCGACACAGATTCAACGACAAAATCTACGACTTCAACAACAAGTAATCCAGCTGCTGGACCTTCAGGAACAACTTGCAATAATAAAGGGGTTTGCGAAAATCAACCAGACGGGGCTATGTTTCCAAATCCAGAAACAAACGGGTATATAGTTTGCCAATGTGAATGTGAAATTCCTATGCCTTGTCCTTTGGGATTAATTTTTAATCCGCTGCTTAAGGTTTGCGATTGGCCCGTTGATCATCCAAGCACAGTAAGCCCACCGTCCGTTAGAACTACAACAGTCTCATCATCTACACCAAAATACTCGTCTCCCTCTGACACATCCTCAACTTTATACAGGTCTTCAACTTCACGTTATCTGTCTACTACTGGTACATCTTCAACGCCATGGGATTCAACGTCAACGACCCAAATATCAGTTACATCAGGTATATCCTCAACACCAAACTATCCGACTACCTCCGGCACAGATTCAACGACAAAATCTACGACTTCAACAACAAGTAATCCAGCAGCTGGACCTTCAGGAACAACTTGCAATAATAAAGGGGTTTGCGAAAATCAACCAGACGGCGCTATGTTTCCAAATCCAGAAACAAACGGGTATATAGTTTGCCAATGTGAATGTGAAATTCCTATGCCTTGTCCTTTGGGATTAATTTTTAATCCGATGCTTAAGGTTTGCGATTGGCCCGTTGATCATCCAACCACAGTAAGCCCACCGTCCGTTAGAACTACAACAATCTCATCATCTACACCAAAATACTCGTCTCCCTCTGACACATCCTCAACTTTATACAGATCTTCAACTTCACGTTATCTGTCTACTACTGGTACATCTTCGACGCCATGGGATTCAACGTCAACGACCCAAACATCAGTTACTACAGGTATATCCTCAACACCAAGCTATCCGACTACCTCCGACACAGATTCAACGACAAAATCTACGACTTCAACAACAAGTAATCCAGCTGCTGGACCTTCAGGAACAACTTGCAATAATAAAGGGGTTTGCGAAAATCAACTAGACGGCGCTATGTTTCCAAATCCAGAAACCAACGGGTATATAGTTTGCCAATGTGAATGTGAAATTCCTATGCCTTGTCCTTCGGGATTAATTTTTAATCCGTTACTGAAGGTTTGCGATTGGACCCGTTCTGGTGTTATATCACCAAGTAGTTCCTCCACTGGTCCATCAGGTACAGTGTGCAACAATAAGGGCAAGTGCAATGGTCAAAAAGACGGCACCTTATTTGCCGATCCCAACACTAATGGCTATATTGTGTGCCAGTGCGAGTGTGAGGTCGTTATGCCTTGTCCGAATGGGTTAACTTTTAATCCCGGCGTAAGTGTATGCGATTGGCCTCAAACCTTCCTGTAAAGATTTACAAAAATAAAGAAATAATTTGAATTGAGAAAACTGTGGAATGACACTTAATTGAAAAAGATCTCCTCAGTAGTTGTATTGGGTATGGGGTGTAATGCTAACACCTTTATTTAAATAGCTGAGCTCTAATAGAGATGATCCATTTTTAAAGTGTACCAGCTACTTTACAAAATAATTTGTTTGTATTTTCCATGCAAAATAATCCGTTTGATCTTTACATTCCACTACAATATATTTTCGTACAAATAATTGAGGGATTTCTTTATTTCTAAGTGAAAATAAAATAAAGTAAATCTGTGTTACAAATAAAAACTGGCGATCTTCTGTATGGGAGGCAGGGTTGTTTGTTTTTGGATTTGAAAATAGTACATATAACAAATGTTTGATGGCTGGATAAAATTTTGTATTTACTTCTTAAATAAAAAAAAAAAACACATTGTTAAAAGACCTTGAAAGTGCAAATTTTAATGTTAAGCTGATAGAAAAGTCAACTTATTTCACTGTCAAAACACGATTTCTCGCAAAGGCATAACGTCAGATATAGTGGGCACCTTGCAACACATTCACCAATAAACTAAGTGACTACCGAGAATGGGGTAATTTCATTGTCTTTGATAATAAACACACAAATACGAATATACATCAGAGTATATACCATCGTAGATAAGTACAACTTACCTACTGAAAATAATAAAAAATAAAATAGCATAGAGTAAAATGTTAATGTTATCATTCGCATGCACTTCGATAAAAATCACAGATGCTGCTGCAAGCCCGATAAAGTGCGATAAAAAGATGTTAAACAATATACTTGGTCCCTGCATGTAGGTACAGAGCTATGCGCATTCTGGGGACAGAGAAATTTCCCGTTGTAAATAACTAAGAACATTTATAATTAAATTATAATTAAACGCTGTTTCCACCTATATATAAATGGCATGGGACTTCAAATGCAGTAATGAAGATTTGATTCGCGACAAAATAAGTAGCACTTGTGCGGCCAAACTTAAATGTTAAAGATGTTAAGAGGTTAGTTTAAATATTGCGCCGTGTATGAATAATCTAAACTCCTGAACTTATTGGACTATCAATATTACAGTTATAACGATCGCTATTTTGGTGCTAGCTGCCGAAGGAGGGAACGTATTAGAGCCAAGATGCTTCCAGGAGATGGTTGGTGGAAGACTCGCTTTTCGTACAGATTGTGCAAAGTTTGTACAATGTGTGAGTACATCGGTTGGAGTCGTGAAACTTTGTCCAAGTGGATTACATTTCAATGCGGAGAGCGAACTATGCGACTTTCCATCACGAGCTGGTTGTGGTAATATGAGATCTTCTTTTGCTAGCGCGAACTGCGAATGTGATTGCGAGATTTGTTGTCCGAGTTGTACGCAACCTTCTGAGACCACATATCTAACAAATTTAACACCAACAGAAGCAACTTCACACGGATCTTCAGCAATACCAGATTGCAAACCAACACCTTTTGATGATATATCAACGCCTTCAGAGACCCCAATCTCATCGAGTTCCCTCTCTCCTACATCTCCAACATCTACAATTGAATCACCCACTCCATCAGAGGGACCTCCTACACCTACTCCGATGGAGGAAATCCCCACACCTTCTGATTCTCCAATAACATCGAATTCTTCACCAACACCAATATCATCAGATGGTACTCATACTCCTTGTGCTAATCCAACTTCTGATATAGATGATGCAACAACGCCTTCAGCTTCCCTAACATCATCAAATTATCTGTCAACACCTACAACATCGGACGGACCTCCTACACCTACTGCTGGTCCGACTTCTCCAACAGACGATGCACCAACGACTTCTGATTCTCCATCTCCATCAAATTCTCCCCCAGTCCCCACAACGTCAGACGGATCTCCCACACCTACTGTAGGTTCACCTACTCCTACGGACGATGTACCAACACCTTCTCATTCTTCAACACCATCAAATTCTCCCCCAGCACCCACACCTTCAGGCGGATCTCCCACACCTACTGCAGGTTCACCTACTCCTACGAACGATGTACCAACGCCTTCTCATTCTCCGACACCATCAAATTCTCCTCCAACACCAACACCGTCAGACGGATCTCCCACTCCTACTCCTACTGATGACCCACCATCGTCTTCTGATTCTCCAACACCATCAAATTCTTCACCGACATCCACACCAGACGGAATATCCACACCTACTGCAGGTTCACTTACTTCTACGGACGAAGCACCTACACCTTCTGATTCTTCCACACCATCAAATTCTCCGCCAACACCAACATCTGCGCCTACTGATGACCTTCCAACCCCCACTGTAACAGAAGAGCCTTCTGATTGCGATGCAGTGTGCTGTAATAAAAACGATGGTTTCACTCATATTTTTGAGGGCAATTGCCAGAAATTTATAGTTTGTGTTGATGGAAAAGATATTGTATTTACTTGCTCAAACAACCTGCAATACAATTCGGCAACCGGTGAATGTGATTACCCAGATAATGTGGAGTGCCAATGGCCGCAACCACCACCAAGTGGGCCCTCCGCTGGGCCATCGGGAACCCATTGTGAAACTGGTGGCCGGTGCGTCGGCCAACGGGATGGTACCTCTTTTACCAACGAAAGTAGTGAATGTAGCTCAGACTATGTTGTTTGCCAATGTGAGTGTGAAGTGAAGCGCAGTTGCAGTTCTCCGTTGATGTTTAACGTTGAGTTAGGAGTATGTGATTGGCCAACGAGCTTCGGTTGCTAATGTATGCAATTAAGCTACTTGAGTTTTAATAAAATCTAAAGGATTTTCTTGAAAGCCATTTTTGTAAGACATGGCCTAATGTGCGTAATCAAAAGAAAAAAATTGTGGGGCTCTGTCAAATACATACAACATCGAAAAATAAATAAAAATAAAATTTGAGATATGAACCTTGCTACATACATACGTTGGAACTCAAGGTAGGCTGGCATTATAAATGCCGTGGTCGAGTAAACAATTTGGAATTATATGAAAGGCGCCAATTATATCATATATGAATATATATTTATATTGTATGTACCGCTGCCGCGGTAAAGTTTAATTAATTTTTCTAATTGCGATCGGCCCTTAGCTGGAAATGTCAACTCCTCCGAGTGTGTTTCTGACATGAAATAAAGAATCCTCATAAAAAAAAATCAACCGTTCGGAGACGGCTTAGTAAAAACTGTAGGTCCTTCCATTTGTTGGAAAAACATCAAGACATAAAACCACAAATAGGAGGAGAAGCTCAGCCAAAAATCGCTTCAATGGGTACAAAGCGCTATATGGTGTATTGAATCTCGATTTATGTACGCGAATTCAAATATAATTTTATGAAGACTTATTAAAAATGACAAACATAGGTATAAAATTTAGCCCATCATCTCCTATATGAGGAGCTTTCACACCGCCGACATTTTTGTTCAATAAATTAGTCACTGAATCTAACGTGTGATAAGTACCCATCAAGCCCTCCTTACTTGTTTCCTTTTAGTTTTTATAAGATGTATTTTTCATATTTATAGAGCGAGGTAAAATTAATTGCCGATTTGTTAACATCGGACTTTACAAAAAATATTGATTTAAGAGTAATTTAGGTATTAGCTTTTTAAACATTAAATTGACATTTCTCAATCGATGGCCATTCGCAGCGTCCATATTTTCGACTGAAATAATATCCTTCTGAGCAAAATAATTTCAAAATGTTATGATTCTTACAGAAAAGAAAACGGCCACAATCTACTGGATATGGGAACAAAGTACCGTCTGGACTGTTTGCGCAAAGATTATATATATTCCTTGCATTATAAGCGCTCCCCGGTTTATCCATGGTTTGATTTTATAGTTTATTTAAATTAGAAACTGGTTGGACACATTTCGCCATAGCAGGGTCTTGACAAAGGTGACGTGTTGCATTGAAATGCAACATGGGCGGACAGCTGCGACGATATGGACGTTGGATTATGCAAACGTAGTATTGTGAACATGAGTCCAATTTGGAAAGAAGTGCACCAGTAGGCAAGCCTTCACAGATTGGTCCAGCGCTGAGATCTGCGACCACTTCGTCGGGGGTTTTTGGTTTCGGCAATAACGAATGGGTAATTTGTTTTGTGTTTGTTGGCTTGTAAGCCAAATTCTCTAACTGTTGCTGTTGAACCTTGCAGCCCGCTTTCAGTGGATGGTCACAAAGTCCAGTGCGCGGATTAAAATGATAAAAACTGCCACATGAACTCGCTATAGCATTTCCATTGACACATATATAAAAGCCGTTACATGAACTAGGCATTGGTATGGTGATATCGCTTTCATTACGACATATTATCGAAAAACTTCGCCCGATTTCCTACAACAACAAAAATAACATGAGATACATATGTATTTACGTATTTAGTTATCTTCTAAATCACTTACATTATAAACTTCCGACATAACGCTGCTCTGCAAGAATGCCAGACATAATAAAGTTTTGCATAGAGGCCCCATGACTATTACCAAGACTGGAATACAGTTCTTTTGATCAGCTTGATGCGAAATTCCTCTACGATATCTTATATTCAAATACGAATTACCTATAGAGCTGTGCAACATAATTCCCTATATTTATAAACTTTCTTTGTTGCTTATCAAAAATACTAAAAATAGGAAATGTTTGCAAAAACAAATTTACTACGTTTAGAGTAAATTTGACAGACCGCTATGATGTTCCTTTTAGATGCTTATTTGCGATATTTTTACACAATTCTCATGCACAAATACTCTGGCATGTATGTATAGGTTTTGAATGAATAAGTGTGTTTGCTTTTGGCAAAAGTTAGACAAAAAAGCTTTTAGGGGGAGTGAAAAAATTTCACTTACTTTAAAGCAAGACAGATGCCTGAAATTATTTCCGTCCGTATGTCCGACGCCTGTCATGCCTATTTATACTCAGTGTATTGAAACGCTGCTGTGATAATATCTCTAAGGAAGCAGTCAATGACTTTCTAGCAGCGGTCACTCCTCATCCTTAGAGATTCTGACAGAAAGTATCTGACATGAATAAAAAGGTCGGCCTCAAACCGCTGAACGCCGACGTAAAAAATTTAAAATTATATTTTACATACATACAAACTTATAGGAAAACTTAAAGCAATCATACGTTGTTGACACTTATAATCGAGAGAAGCGATCAATTTGCTATCATATCTACGTATATACGAATACGTATACATATTTACATAAAGGTATTTAAGATTGATTAGGTTTGATTAACTTGTTGATATTTTGAGTTTATTTGTATGAACGTTAGGGCGTCCGTTTTCCCTAGTTAATTTTCAATTTAATATTACTTTATTTAATAACGTTTTTTATTTTTTTGATACATCGAATCGTGCCAAATTTATCCATATACTTTGTAATTTTTTTTTTTTTTTAATAATTTTTCTTTTTCGTTTTATTATGTATAGTATATCCAGAAAACTTAGCGTAATGACTGTCCAACAGATATTTTGAATAGAAATTTAGATATATTGATAAAACTTGATGTGCAAAGCGGAATGGTATAATGACTAGTTAAGTTAAAACAGCAAAATTTGATGGCACTGCGCACTTAAAAAAACATGAAGCACAGAATGAGATATACCTGTGTGTGATATCGAATACATCCCTTGCAAAGGGACTTCTACTGTAGACATCTTGTTCTTTTAACTACTAGCTTTTCCTTACTATTTTAATATTATTTAACATAAGGAACCAGAAATTACTTAAACAACGACATATTTAGCGAAGCGCAACTACAATAAATGTCGTACGCTTTCAACAAGTGGATGTAAAAAAAAGATGATGCGAAGGTAGAAACGTGGAAGTGGGCAGTCCTAATCCTGAAAAACAAATATGACTTTAATTGTACATTTCGTTACTGAATTATCACGATTTTCAAAATCAAATGTTATATGGGAGGTGTGCATGAACTTGATTAGATTTCAACCAGTTGCATTAACGTTCGTACTTGTGGAATGTTTGAACCAAGTTTCACCAAACTATCTCAATCCATACTTGTATGTACAAATTAATAATATAGAATACAAAATGGCAAAAATTTAAAGTTAAAATAGCTGTTTTGCTTCAAATAAATCATAAATTATCAGGGAAGGTTAGTGGGAGAGTTTAACGGTTTTTCCTTTAATTTCTTACTGTGATACAATGATCACCGCAAAACGCCTATTTCAAAGACGTCCTGGTGAAAAGGTCAGTCGAATATTATAGAAAGAATACTTAATATGTACGAAAGATAATAATGTATTTTCGCTGTACATATTTCCTCCATAACATTTACAAAAAAGTTTTTCCACATGTTTAAACATAATATACATGAGCACGGGGAGTAAATGAAAGTATTCGTATTATAATATTGCTGATCACTCGTACAAAATGTATTTTAATAAAGATTTACCTTTAGTGTAACAAAATAAAATATATTATAATTCTCAGCTTATTTGCAATAGCGGTCACAGCTCATAACTTCGGAATTCCAAAAAAGACCGTTGCCACAGGTATGCACCGATGCGAAGCCATCGCACTGAATAAATTTGTGGCAGTCGAAAGGGTGTCTTACATAGTCTACGCCCGGCGTGCTGCATAAAGCCAACAATTCGCTCTGTTCGATGTCGTTAATTGAATATTGTGAAGCTGGCCTTAGTTCGGGTTTTAGAATTGATGGCCGTGCTGCCTCAGTCGGTATCATATTACTTATGTATGGACTTTGTGGCCATATGTAGGTAGGATTTTCACAGACGGCAGTTTGTGGGGAATCGCATTGCTCTAACACGGAATTCCAATAAAGAAATGATGGACATCGCATCGGTACACATTTGTAGAGCTTGTTACAGTCTGTGCCATCTTGTTTGTATATAATCTTCTCTGATATGGGAAAAGCGCCGCCATCGGTTATACTTGTTGGATAAAACTCATTTGGAATGGTGCCGACACATTTGGCTGTAGTAGGGTAATCGCAATGGTAAGTCTGAATACTCCAAAGAAGTCCGTCTTCACAATACATGGAGTAAGCGTAGCCATTTTTGCATGTATAATACTTTCTACAATCGGTAGGGTTAGGCAGTTGTACTGGATGCAGTGGATCATCGAATAGTGGGCAATTGGGATGCCGAATTGGTTGTTCAAGCTGAAATTCTCTATGTGAAAGTAATTATTTTTAATTTTAACGTACTTTCTTACCATTTCCTTAAAAGCAACAGCTGACCAGACACATAGGCTAAGTAACGCCAATAGTTGTCGACATGCGTGAGAATACATGACTTTGCTAGCTGATTAAAAAGAAACCAAGAAATGCCTTTTGTTCAGAAAACATAATTAATATAAAATTAACTCACGCATTTTGAACATTCTTAGATGCCGTAGAAGGTGCAACTATTGTCTGTCTTATAAGCGTCCCACTTTATATAGATGATAGCCTTATGCTGTAGAAGAACATCCAAATATATCGACATATATATGTACAATATGTATGTATTGTATTTACCCTAGCCTCTCTTAGGTGATGCATGGAATGCGGTGTGATTTTACTGATAATCGAAGAGGATTGCCTTGAACTTATAATAAATACGCTTCAAAGTATAATAATATTAAAGCGAGTACAAAAGAACTAACCCGAGGAATAAACTGATTGCTATCAGCTATGAATGTGGAGCTTATCTGATAAACGTACAAATGCTATTAAATACAATTTCAAAAATTTTCAGAAGAATCTAATTCGTGTTCAAAAAAACACACATTTGAGTATTTTTCGTTTTTCGATTGCAATGTCCTTTTTATTTTTCAAATCGAACTTCTGTAACTAATTATCAATGGCTTAGTGGACTGTCCAGAGCTGCTTGAGCAAATCAGCTTTAATGTTCCTCATAGTATTGTACTTTGCGCTCTCATTATCCGTTCTATTTGGATGCAATTAAAGCCAATTACCATAATTACGATCCTATTGTTAGAACACTCTCTGAATTTAATAGAATCTCCAGAAGCTTTGATCTTGATTTCGCATTCCCGAGATCTCGTTTTGGCTCTATCCTTGATGCTTTTTATTCTTAGTATAGTATATTATATAGTTTTAAGAGTGTTTTAAGGGGTTACATATGTCCAGAATTTTCAAAAAATCGATTTTTTTTATAGGTTATTATTCTTTATAGTTTTAGGCGTATTTCTGTGAAAGTCGATTGTAAAAATTCCCCATAGATACAAAGTTATGGTAGAAAATCAGACCGCCCGACGAGAGTTTAATGCACACAGGTAGCTGTCCTTCGTTTGATGCACATGAAAGTTTAAACGCGTTTTTCTCGAAACTACTTTTCCCGGCACGGTCTGCATGATAACTCATACAGTTTTTAACATTTTTTGATGCGATTTTTTTTTAAATATTCGAAAATGTTTTCTCTATAGTCTGTCGAGCCGTATTTTCGATATTTTTATTAAAAAATTTTATGAACATAATTAAAGTGTGACGTTTATGACGTAAAACGCATACTTTTTTTCTAAATACCGTAAATTGGAAAATTTTTCGAAATTAAAAAATTCGGCTCGACAGACTATAACTACAACTTCATTTTACAAGAATTTTTTTTATTTTTACAGATCCATCAACATTCCAAGGATAAATGATGCAGACCGTGGAGCAACTTTTTTTTCATTGTACTTTGGGTCACGTGATATTTTATGTACTAATTTTTGTAAAGAAAAATTAAAATACATTTTTTTATAAACTTTAAGTACCAATAAACATTGTATAAAATTTCTTTATATTTATTTCTATTGTTATCCCTTCTGAAAACAGTTTTTGTTTTAGCGCATTTTTGGTGCTGCTGGACGTATGTAACCCCTTAATTAATTTCAACTTCTAGTCTATTAGATTTGTAAATCATTCACTGAATAAAATGAATGAATTGAACATACATACATTAATAAAAGCTAAAATGAGCCAAAAAAAAGCACAGCCATTTTTTTTCCTAACAAATAAATATTTTAAAGAAGTCATATTTACACGAGCAAGAGAATCTATAATAATAAGTTTTATAGATTTTCTGCTTGTCCGAGAATTTCATTTATTGCGCCTAAAATTGTGCCGAACGGAACATTGCGAAAAGAATAGTTATATTAAATACTCAATAGATAGAGCTCAGAGCTCATTAAATCACTAGAGCAACACAATTATTATTTATTGAGTGGAAGCATTGATAAAATGTTGCTGGTACGTATTCCCAAATGTTTAGACACGGTTCTATTTTAAATTTATGTATGAAATCTTCGCGGAGCGCACCATTGGTTCGGGCGTGTCATAGATTAAATTCCAACCTCTCTGATTTATTTCCCAATTTTGAATACATAATTGGCGCTTTGAAATCGCTGAAGCGATTTTTCGGCCGAGCTCCTCCCCGAATTTGTGGTATGCGTCTTGATCTTTTTCCAACAAATGGAGGGACTTTCAGTTTATTCTAAGCCGCCTCCGAACGGTTGATGGTTTTTTATAAGGAGGAGGAGGGGTTGACATTCCACGCTAAGGGGCGAAAAATTTAAGTGAATGTCTATTTAAATTAATTTTTAATGTTGGTCGGACCGGGACTTGAACTGTAACCTCCCGAATGGCAGTATCAACGCTAACCACTCGGCTATCGCGGCCGCTCTGCTCAAATTTGAAATCTAATCGTTAATATCCTGTTTATTGCGGAATACCATAGCTTTCAACTTTTGAATCCAGTTAATGTTCAGGGGTGAATAGCCAAGTGGTCATATTGGGTTACATCATAATGTCTCGTCATAAGAGAACAGCTCGATAGTACTAAGCTCACGTCTAAAACAATTATTGAATCTTCGCACGATAATAAAATTAGGATTTCGGTTCGTCTGAACACCAGAGGTTTAGCAAAGTACTAATTGCACTCTCCTCTTATATACATACATAAGAGTATGCCCAAATGAAAGTACTGCTGGTATACGGACAAATATAAGGGTTGTTTTCTTAGCCACAAAGCATAGAGAGCTTGCTGCTTATGTCATTATTGAGACTTGGATTGGAAGCGCATTTTTTAATTCTGAACGTTTTACGCGACTGCATTTCATACATTCCGTAAAGATAGGGATGCTGGCCTTACTGGTTGCTTAAGAGGTGGCGGTGTTTTAAACGCTGTTAACCGCTCTCTACGTTCATCAATTTTGTGTTTGTTTATTATTTATTTATTATAATATTGTTTGCTTCTATTACATTTTATGTGCAATAGCATCAATGTAATTAATTTTTTAGATAGTATTTTTAGCCGCAAAGCCGAGTGGTTGGCGTTATGTACTGTCATTCTGAAGGCCAGGGCTCGACTATTGATCCAACGAACACCCAAATTATAGAAAATAAGTTTTTCTAATTGCCCTCGTCCCTCTGCAGGAAATGTCAAGCCCTCCGAGTGTGTTTCTGATATGAAAGCTTCTCATAAAAACCCATCGACCGTTCGGAGGCGGCTCAGAATAAACTGTAGGTCCCTCCATTTGTTGGAAAAACATCAAAACGCTCTGCCGAAAATCGCATCATTAAATTTGTTTAATTATTATATTACCAGGAAGCAACGAACGAGGAAATATTCAGTGTTCATTCATGTTCTAAGCAAAAAACCATACGGAGTAAGTATATCTGGGATTCCATACATAGAAAATGCCAATGAATATTTGCTTCTGTATTGGCGACTGCAAATTATAGTAGCTTTTAGTAAAACAAATGTTTCAGGATAAATCGTTAAAATTGCTAATGTCCGGCTCAGAATTGCATGAGCTGAAAGTTTTCAATGTTAATAATAATTGTACAACGATTCTTCCATTTTCTAATAATTCATTCCTAATCATCTCTTTATCATCATATCATCGCTATCAATGCGATTCTTGCATGACATCAACGTAGAAGTTAGTTTCAAGAACATATTAAGTAAGGTGTGGCCTCTCAAACAGATTTTTCTCACAAAAAAGATACAAATTTGAAAATCAATTAAGAAACACTTGTTCGTACATGATCTCAAATTTGATAAAATTTAGAACAAGTAAAATTTGCTGTAGTTACATTTTGTAAAAACTTTGTCGAAATGCCAATTTTTAGCCGAATAATTGGGTATAAAAAGATCACAAAATAAAGTACCGATATTAGAGTTTTATTTGAGTATTTGGTGTAAACCAGCATTTTATAAAGAGACAAGGCACAAGGGTAGTTAGCTTTTGAAAGTAGAATTTCGGAAACTAGAATGAGATGTAAGCATTACCGTTCAAAACATTTCAATTTCACGCATATTAATAAAGGAATTTTTTTAAAACTTTACAGTTATATTAATTGCTGTGGTTTTCTTGGCCACAGCTACACTTTGTAGCGCAGCTGATGCTGAGTGTAAGTATCGTAAGGCTCGTAATTTGGCACTTCATTGGGCCGATCCGACCGATTGTACGCGTTACTATCGTTGTACAAATAGAAGCGTTAAAAGGGAAGTAGTTTGCGCCGAGGGAAAGGCGTACAACCCGAAAACCGGAAAGTGTTCAAGTAATAAGGAGGGTCTTTGTAAGCTGACGTTGTTGGCGCCACTAAGCGGGGTGAGTTTCAAATAAAAATATTACAGACATGAAAATATATTATTTATTGTGCATATCATTAGGCAATCAATCCGTGTGCCGACGAAGTTTCTGGCACATACACTGCACAACCAGGTTATTGTCGCAACTTCTACATTTGCAATAATAATCAAGCTTATCCTCAGGCATGTGATGCTGGTAGCCTTTTTAATGCTACACTCGGATATTGTATCCCAGACTCCAACACTAAGTGCTGGCAAAACAATTGCATTGGTAAACAAAATGGTACTTATCTGCCAGACCTATCCTCATGTACCTCATTCTACGTGTGTGCTGGTGGAGAAACTACTTTACAGAAATGTGATAGCGGAAGTTATTTCAATAGCTCTAGTAATATTTGCCAACCAGACCCAAACGGAGATTTTTGTTGGGAGAATTTGTGCGTTGATAAAAACAATGGTGATTTTGTTAAAGACATTAATGATTGTCATAGCTATTATGTGTGTGCTTCGGGTCAAGCTGTTAAGCAGTATTGCCCTGACGGCAGCTACTTTAATTGGTCTGAGAAGGGATGTGTACCAGGTGAATGTCCATCAGATGAAACTACAACAGAATATCCAACGACCGAGACCACAATATCATCGACGGAGTGCAGTAAAGAAACTACTGAGCCTTCAACTACAACGCAGTGTAGAGAAGTCACAACAGCTGTCCCTGAGCCACCCTGTGAATGTCCTGGAGGATATAAAGAAGGCGAATTGGTTCCCTTCCCCAATTATCCAGAGAATTGTGATAAATACTACGAATGTTTGAATGGAAAACTCGAAGAAAAGGAATGTGGAGTGGGTAATCGCTTCAACAGTGCCCTGGGTGTTTGTGAACCTGATACCGACCATGTCTGTTGGCCAACAACCAGTACCCCTTGCACCGAAGTTACAACCCCTACTCCTGAACCAACCTGCGATTGTCCTGGCGGTTATAAGGAAGGCGAATTGGTTCCCTTCCCCAATTATCCAGAGAATTGTGATAAATACTACGAATGTTTGAATGGAAAACTCGAAGAAAAGGAATGTGGAGTGGGTAATCGCTTCAACAGTGCCGTGGGTGTTTGTGAACCTGATACCGACCACGTTTGTTGGCCAACAACCAGTACCCCTTGCACTGAAGTTACAACCCCTACTCCTGAACCAACCTGCGATTGTCCTGGCGGTTATAAGGAAGGCGAATTGGTTCCCTTCCCCAATTATCCAGAGAATTGTGATAAATACTACGAATGTTTGAATGGAAAACTCGAAGAAAAGGAATGTGGAGTGGGTAATCGCTTCAACAGTGCCCTGGGTGTTTGTGAACCTGATACCGACCACGTTTGTTGGCCAACAACCAGTACCCCTTGCACTGAAGTTACAACCCCTACTCCTGAACCAACCTGCGATTGTCCTGGCGGTTATAAGGAAGGCGAATTGGTTCCCTTCCCCAATTATCCAGAGAATTGTGATAAATACTACGAATGTTTGAATGGAAAACTCGAAGAAAAGGAATGTGGAGTGGGTAATCGCTTCAACAGTGCCGTGGGTGTTTGTGAACCTGATACCGACCACGTCTGTTGGCCAACAACCAGTACCCCTTGCACCGAAGTTACAACCCCTACTCCTGAACCAACCTGCGATTGTCCTGGTGGTTATAAGGAAGGCGAATTGGTTCCCTTCCCCAATTATCCAGAGAATTGTGATAAATACTACGAATGCTTGAATGGAAAACTCGAAGAAAAGGAATGTGGAGTGGGTAATCGCTTCAACAGTGCCCTGGGTGTTTGTGAACCTGATACCGACCACGTCTGTTGGCCAACAACCAGTACTCCTTGCACCGAAGATACAACCCCTACTCCTGAACCAACCTGCGATTGTCCTGGCGGTTATAAGGAAGGCGAATTGGTTCCCTTCCCCAATTATCCAGAGAATTGTGATAAATACTACGAATGTTTGAATGGAAAACTCGAAGAAAAGGAATGTGGAGTGGGTAATCGCTTCAACAGTGCCCTGGGTGTTTGTGAACCTGATACCGACCACGTTTGTTGGCCAACAACCAATACCCCTTGCACCGAAGTTACAACCCCTACTCCTGAACCAACCTGCGATTGTCCTGGCGGTTATAAGGAAGGCGAATTGGTTCCCTTCCCCAATTATCCAGAGAATTGTGATAAATACTACGAATGTTTGAATGGAAAACTCGAAGAAAAGGAATGTGGAGTGGGTAATCGCTTCAACAGTGCCCTGGGTGTTTGTGAACCTGATACCGACCACGTCTGTTGGCCAACAACCAGTACTCCTTGCACCGAAGATACAACCCCTACTCCTGAACCAACCTGCGATTGTCCTGGCGGTTATAAGGAAGGCGAATTGGTTCCCTTCCCCAATTATCCAGAGAATTGTGATAAATACTACGAATGTTTGAATGGAAAACTCGAAGAAAAGGAATGTGGAGAGGGTAATCGCTTCAATAGTACCCTAGGTGTTTGTGAACCTGACGTTGAACAAATCTGCTCGCCAGCGGATTGCGGTGATCGCAATACTAAAACTGGTGCGCACCGTGTTAGACGAAGTATTAGTAGCGAAGCAGTAGCGACAGAAACGGGTGTTAATAGCTGCGTTGAAGGGCAAGTAATAGGACATTCCACAGACTGTCGAAAATATCATGTTTGCGTTAATAGCGAACTAGTATTACACGATTGCGGTTTTGGCAACTATTTCGACCCAATTATGCTTATATGCAATATTGACATTCAGAGAGTTTGCATTTCCAATCATGAGCCTGTCGATGTGGCAAATCACGAAAATAATATTGAACATGACTCAAATTTAGAGGAATATAACACTATTCATGGATTTGAAGTGTCTAGCTCTGAAGGAGTTGGTGAAAACATGAAACCGGTGGATATTATCTCAACATCAGACTGTACATGTCCTGGCGGCTACAGAGAAGGAGAACTGCTACCATTCCCCAACTATCCAGAAAACTGTGATAAATATTATGTTTGTGCGAATGGAACATTGCAAGAACATGAATGTGGTGTTGGTAATCGTTTTGACAGTACTCTTGGCGTCTGTCAGCCTGATACCGATAACACATGTTGGCCAGCCGAATCAAATTGCACATGTCCCGGTGGTTATAAAGAGGGAGAACTATTGCCTTTTGCTAATTATCCGGAAAACTGCGATAAATATTATATATGCTTAGAGGGAAGACTTGAAGAACGCGAGTGCGGTATAGGCAATACTTTTAACGGTAACCTTGGTGTCTGCGAACCTGATTTAAATAATGTTTGTTGGCCAAATATATGTAAAAATCAAACTGATGGTACTGCTTTGGGGGACCCTACAAATTGTACCT
Organism: Ceratitis rosa; assembly: GCA_037013455.1. Classification (NCBI taxonomy): domain Eukaryota; kingdom Metazoa; phylum Arthropoda; class Insecta; order Diptera; family Tephritidae; genus Ceratitis; species Ceratitis rosa. The sequence continues at coordinate 363,968 of JAWMAG010000041.1, forward strand.
CGTTTTATCTCTGTGAAAATGGAAAAGGGCAGATTTACGAATGTCCACCCGAAAAGTGGTTCGATCCAAAACATAAAGTTTGTATAGCAGATTACAATGCAACTTGCATTAATCCTTGTAAAGATACCACTGGTATTACATTCTTGCCCAATCCAGACTGTTCAAAATACTTCCTTTGTAATGATGGCAAAGCTTACGTTGAAACATGCCCTAAAGGTGGATTCGACGTAACCTTAAATAAATGCGAAGAGGATGCTGTTTGTGAGGCTACAATGTGTGTGGGTAAAGATGATGGCACCACTTTCCCTATGGCCGGCAATGACACTAAATTCTATTTGTGCCTCGGTGGGGAAGCAGAGATATATAATTGTCCTTCTGGCAAAACGTTCAATGACGCAATTGGTATTTGCTTGGAGCAACCTAGTGTAAGTAGATGATACATTTTATTAATTGGCATTGATTTGCAAGAGTTTCATTTTTGGCTTCTTTTATTTCTTTTTATTTGTGCAGTCGCAATGTAATCAGACTAAATGCAGTCCTCTTAATTCGGAAGACAACGCCTTCGCACCTTTAACAGACACTGATGATTCCGCCTTCTGTTTGTGCCGTGATGGAGCAGCTTTCTTGCACCACTGTGCTGATAATTACACTTTCAACGCTGCTATCGGTGTTTGTTACTCGGTAATAAGATATGATAAATGATAACTGTTAAGTCATTTGCATAATAAATTCTTTTCTTCTCTTATTCAAGAACGCACCTTGCGATCCAGAGGTGTGCGATGCTTTACCGGAAAATACTCGTTCGCAAAATCGTAATGATACACACAGTTTCTGTTTATGTGTCAGCAAGCAGCAAGTTATTGTTGATTGTCCAAATAATCAAACCTATAATCCGGTCACCCAATTGTGTCAAGAACTGGACGTAAGTGGAAAAGAATTTAAAATAATTTATAGGCTAAACGCAATATATACTATTTTCTCCATACTTCGTGGCGCATAGGATAAATGTTCTCCCACTTTTTGCTTTACTGCTCCGGAATATACTACTTTCCCCGCCTTAGACAACAACACAGATGGTTTCTGCGAGTGCATTAGTACGGGAAATATATTTAAACTGTGTGGTGATGGCAAGAAGTTCAATGCTAATAAAGGCATATGTCTACCAACAACTCAGGAGGCTTGTAGTGATGCACTTTGCGTTGGTAATGCTGGTATGATTTTTGGGGCTTTTGGTGATCCGCACGCATTCTGCTATTGCGCCAGCGATGGCGTTGCAATTAAGCAGACTTGTCCGAACTCTGAGACATTTAACGAGACATTGCTGATATGCGAAGCTGTAAGTATACACAACTTTCCTAACATAATTTTTTGAACAGTGCATATAATATTTATATTTCGAATAATCGCTTTGTAGACGGGTTGTGATGGTCAAATTTGTTTGACAGATCCAACCGGTCCATTCCCGGCACTAAATGAGCCATATTCATTCTGTATTTGTGGAAGCACAGATCCGAGCTCCGTGACAAAGCACTCTTGCAGCAATGGCACCCGCTTCGACCCTTACTACTCTATATGTAAAGATGTATGTATTAAATCTATTGTAAATATTTTACAGTCCAATGAGCAGTAATTGCTTATACTTTGTTTTCTCAGGACCCTTGCGATAAGAGCTTCTGTTCTGTGTCAACCAATGACGGTGTTCCTTATCCAGCAAATAATTACCCACAAGGATTCTGTGTGTGTACAAGTGGCGTGCCCACATTACATCTTTGCTCTGAAGGCTCAGTATTCAATGCAGCTAAAAATATATGTGAATCAATGACAATTGTAAGTACAATATTCCAAATTTTTTACTAATTACACATAACGATTTCAATTCTATTTAATTTGAATGATTCAGCTCGAATGTGACATAAGAGAGTGCGCTAACGCGACTGCCGATTACGCGTACCCCGTTGCAGCTAAAAATAATTCGCATGGTTTCTGTTATTGTTTCTCACAAACAGAAGTAGAATTCTTCCCCTGCCCTGAAGATGCACTGTATGACCCTCAGCGCGGAATTTGTGTTGTGAGTGTAGAACCCACGGAATCTCCTGAGCAACCTGGGGATGATTGTACATGTCCAGGTGGTTATACCGATGGCCAAGTATTACCAAATCCCACAAACTGCCGGCTTTATTATGTCTGCAACCACGGCCGCCTACAAGAATTCGATTGCGGCCAGGGCAATTTCTTTGATCAAGCCAGCCGAACTTGCCAGCCGTTGAACAGAAAACTGAGGCAGAGTCAAAGTCAGCTTAAACGCTCAGAAGTGATACCGGAAGATAATGTAAGGTCTATGAAGGTTTTAAAAGATTTATTTAAAAAATTTACCTAACTTTAAGCTTGTCCAGAAGGCTTGCCTCTTTCTAAAAATAATTACGTGACGATTGCAAACTTATAAAAAACAACATATTAGCATAGCACATCGCATAGAAATTCCGCTTGATTTATATACCTGTTCATAACAACTCGAAAAATTACAATTTATCGACACTCTATCGACAATCATTGAATGAGACACTTTAAATATACTTAAGCATGTACGATTATTTGACAATAAAAATATTGCTAATATATAGCATAATTCATTACTTATTTTTAATGAGAATACGAAGCATTTAAATTAAGGTAGTGGGCTGAATTTATACCTAAACAACCCAAATTTTTATTGTACCAAATTACAGTTGAGAATATTATTGTTTCCTGAGGCAAGCCTAGATGGCGAGTACTTTTGGCTGATGAAGTGTAGAAATGTCCTAACTGACACCTTTCAAATTTTACAAAAAACAGGAAACTGGTTCAGGTTGTGGCAAAGATTTTCACAAGTGCAAATACTTTGATTTGTACAAAAAGACATGAATTCTGATGTGTTAGAACAGTCGTATTATGTTGTAATAAGAAAAAAGTAAAACTGAAAATAAGTGTTTGTTTTTGTCCCGACATCTAACTTTATGTTGTTACGGTTAAATGTATATTTAACAATAATTTAACTCACTACTCATTCTGGAGATATGATTTAGTATGATGAAGTTTATAACATCTTAAAGAATACATAAAGATTTTGAGAAATATGGTTTCCAACGTCAAAAAAAACCCAAAGGCTTTGAAAAAAGTTCAATTAGGGCATACACACAATTCATCAACAAAAAACATAGAAATTAATAATAAATATGTATTGCTCTCTATAACGTAGAATCTGTGTGTAGAAAGCGACAAAAAACACGTTCACTCTAATTGCTCGCAATATGAAATTTGCATAGATGGCGTTTGGATACGTCTAACCTGTTCAGAGGATAGATACTACAATTCTGAGCAACGAAAATGCCTAGAACCACGAGATGATACCATTTGCATGTATGCGCGGGTCAAAAATCTGCCAACCTGTAACACATTAATGGAGCAACGCACTACAACTAACAGAGACCTTGACTGCACCCAATATTACCGTTGCAGCCATGGTAAATGGCGATTAAAAACTTGTCCCAAGCAACACTTTTACGCAAATCATTTGAGTACGTGTATTCGAAGTTACTTCGACGATCCTTGCACGGCGCGAAGAGAAATGGAAAACGATTTAAATTCGACTAGCTCGAAATGCCGCCACATGGCAGTACGACGCTTTGAGCCAAATTGTCGCAAGTACCTTATGTGTTTGGAAGATAAATGGTGGATTCAGTACTGTCCACTTGGTATGTACTATAATCATACTTACAACTACTGTATGCCCAACACAGATGGGCAGTGCTCTTCAACGATAAGTATAAAAACCAATACAACTTCACAATTAGAATTTATTACACCGTCTTGCGATTTACAAGGAGCTTTGCGTCCCTCAGCTTTGGCTTGCGATCGGTTCTATGAATGTCAATCGGGATCTTGGGAATTAAAGAAGTGTGCTCGCAACCAATATTTCAATGCTACTGAAGGATTATGTCTAACTGATAAATTGAAATTTTGCCTTGAATCCAATGAAGTCAATTGCACTGAGGGTGAACGCCGCGAGTTTCCATTCAACTGCACCGCCCATGAAACATGTGTAGATGGCAAATGGCAACGGAATAATTGCAAATCTGGTTTTATGTTTGATGATAGATTGAATACATGTACAATAAATGATGGGAGCTGTGCTGAGAATGGTTTGAGAAAAGTTTGCCGAAAATGGGAGGTCAAACCGCATTTACTCTCTGAGAATTGTACTCAATTTTATTATTGTTTTCATGACAGCTGGAGCGAAGGTACTTGCTTGAAAGCCCACACTTATTCTAAAGAGTTAGGCAAGTGTGTGCCAAATGCTTCTAACGAAAAATGCCAACCCTTCACTGAGGAAGAGAGTTCATCCATTGTTATAAGCTTAAATTTATCCGCTCAGTTAGAATACGGTAATAGTATAAGTACGATCTGTCGCGATCTCGAAGATGGTAGTGCTGTACGGCATCCAGATAGCTGCCTACATTTTTTCATTTGTTTCAGGCAAGTGGCAATTAGTGAACAGAAATGTATTAAAGGAAGTTTTTTCGATGCAAAACTTAATTATTGTCGTCCAAATGATGGTAGTTGTCTAATACCTCTCAGTGGTGTATGTGAAAATGCCACTGACGGTGGAAACGCTCCACATCCGAAGGATTGTCGGGCATTTTATCAATGCTCCACTTTGAATGGTACTGAGTTGCTCTATTGCGCCGAGGGCGAGTATTATAATACTGCTACGGGACAGTGTCAAATTGATCAGGGTGAGTGTCGGGCCATATTTAAAGATAATAGCAATTGTGCAGGTGTAGAGCACGGAAAGCATATAGCACATGAACGATTCTGCAACATTTATTTCGCATGTGTACGTGGCCTGGCCATACCAGCTATGTGCCCGTCAGAACAGCATTTTAACATTACCGTTGGGCGTTGTGTGAGTTATGTTAAACAAAGTTGTGAAAATGGAACGCTGTTAAATATTGTTAATGAGCTTAACCCAATTTATGGCTGTGAAAATCTAGATGATGGTCATTACCTTCCCGACATTGCAGATTGTACGAGATATTACGTTTGTTCTGGAGGTATGAAGGTAGCGAAACGATGTTCGTTGGGTACATATTTCGACAGTGAGCAGAGTCTTTGTATGCCAGATGATGGATCCTGTCCATACATTGAGAAAAAACAGCCCAATCTTCTTTTAGCGCCACCAGATCCATCTGTATGCGAAGGAAAACATGGAACAATCTTGCCAGATTCGGTTGATTGTAAAGAGTTTTACGTGTGCATCAATGGAAAGTTGCGGCATGAGCGATGTTACACGAACTATTACTTCAATTCGTCACTTATGCAGTGCCAAAGGTACCATGTAGACGTTGGCAATACAACACTTGGAGACACTGTTAGTGGGAACGCACATCGATCGAAGATAATACAAAATGGACAGGAATGTAAAAACGAACCTTTAAATAATACTCAACTGTGCTTGCAAATGCCTCAACGCTCTTCTCTTGCTGAAGAAGGGGACTGTCGGCGGTACATCAATTGCAACGATGATGGTCAGCCAATATCCCAACGATGTCGCAATGGCGAAAGTTATGACAGCTTACTTGGTTTCTGTAGACAAAATGATGGCACATGCTTACTGGAGAATGGACAGAGAGTTGGCGTATGCAAAGGCCTTCATGGAGAGCTAGTGCGAAACTCAGACGATTGTCGTGGATATTTTGTGTGCATACATGGACAAAAAATAGCTGGTAATTGCAAGGGAAACGAATATTATGATAAGATCCAATCGAAATGCATTGCAGATATGGATAATCAGTGCGGCGAAGGTACCACTCAAACGAGCGAAACGCAAGCAGTGGTTAGTATGAATTGAATGTGGGTCAGTTATTTATTCCCGAAATATGAAATTATTATTTATAATCTTTTTAGTCCTGTCTTGGCTTAAGCAATTCCATACTTTATCCATATACATTCGATGATTGCCGCTCTTACTTCCAATGCGTGAATGGTATACCAAAAGTGCAAAAATGCGCCGATGGACTCTACTTTAACGTTACAATAACACGCTGTGTGAAGGAAATTTCAAACTGTACCTCACCTGTGGTAAATCAAAAGCGTGCGCCGGAAAGAATAACGCATCGGAAAGAGGCTGTGAGTTTTAAACCATACATATGAATATTACATTTTTTATAAATTAAATATAATTTCGTCATAGGTTTCTGTATGTTTTAGATATGTGTTTCTCTATGAAAAAATAATATTTTGACCTATTTACAGATTTGCGATAAGGCATTGCCAGGTCACCGCTATGCTAATCTAGATGATCACTGCCATTCTTTTTATGTTTGTGATGAAGACGGCAACGCAATCCGCACTAATTGCGCTTTTGGTGATCTATACAATGCTGAAACTGGAGTTTGTGAGCCTTCAAGTCAAGTTGTGTGCAAATGGAATCCACTTCCTTAAATCATCAAATATATTTGCGAGTGATTTTTAAATTTTCCATATGCCGTATTCACTCGATTGGTGCAAATAAATAAGTTTGAAGTGTTAACAATATCCTCGATAATCAAGGAAAGAATTTATTTACTTATATGTACATAAACGTACACAAGTATATGATATCATAATGGTAGACAAAACAATTTCTTAAAAAATAATGCAAGAGTACCATCGCCTATTATCTCCCACCTGTTGATGAATATTGTATGTACAAAAGTTAAAGGCTACACGTACATAGTACTTATGTATACACGTACATATATAACACATACTTATTTGTATTCAGACATATGTATTTATTGCCACATACATATAAACTTTTTGTCGAATTATTAATGAGCTTCCATACTTACATACTTTATGTTGTGGTTGTTATTGTGTAGAGTTGCTCATATCCGTCATATTATTGTCTGTTCATGCCGACATGAAAATAAAATTATTTAAGGAAGGGCATCGTGCAATAGTCAGATACTCGTATATACCCAGCCAATTATCTAAGAAGCGCTATGAAGGAAATGTTCAACACAAGTCCGAATAGAGAGCAGTCCCGAAAGTGATTATTAAAGGTATGCTAAAAAGAAAGAAAAGGAGAAAGATAGCGTTAGGTAAAACACTTGTTTTTCCATAAGCTGTGATTCAAATAACAATCTCCTTTTCTCAGAAATGGCTCCTAACAATTTGTATTGTGTGAGTTCAATAGAGATTTCTTGGTTTCATATAACTTTAAATTGCAGAGTTTGTTTTCTTTGTGCGAAGCAAATTAGGGAAAGCTGCTAGTTCCGCAGTGTTGGGCCAAAGAGTAAAAGAGCTTTCAATATTGTAACGACAACTAAATTTACCAACAGTGAAGGAATAAATTCATTATATTTAGACCATCATGTTGCATCGTATGGCTCTAAGTCTAAGTGCTTGTGACATGAAATTAAAATATATTTTTCAAATCTAACATCCTTTTATAATAGTTATTCTCCTTAATGTGCTTTTGATTGCGAGACTGTGACAAGTTTCTTTTCATAAAAGTCGGCTTAGACTATTTTAATCCACCCGTAAATTCTCATAAGCCTATGTAAAATTACTACAAAATCTAGGGCGAATACTCAAAGTGGCCCAAGTACTTATTTAACCAAAATGTTTCAGTTTTTTTTTAAATGTAACATACATATATTATGCAATATACACGTATATATGAATGTAAGTGTGAGTATATTTAAATATATATACATATATATTTATATATATATACTACATGAATGCATATACAGGCATGTGGGTGCTCAATTGTTTGTACTATATAGTATACAATACATATTAAAAATATTTGAACACTATACATACGTGTATGTTTGTAAGTGCAGACATATACACACAAATATACATATTTAAAACAAAGTCTGTGCGACAGGAAGTGCAACAATGCGTATTGACCATTCGGATTATTGTCATTCATCGGTTCGTTGTCCGTCGCAACGGTTGTGACTAACAAAAAAATAAAAATTTCGAAACGGAAAATGGGGTCATGGATGTGATTTATTGTAATGATAAAAATTAATTTATATAATAATATTCGTACATAAAAGCAGTATACTAGTTTATACGGCTAGATGCCAATTTTTCGAGGGTGATATGATATAGAAATTAATAACTAAAATCCTTACAAGGAAAAAACAGTCAATAATGTGATTTGCTAATTTATTTTAATAATTACAAATATAATTAAATAAATCAAGTGAAATATATGTGGGCTTTTGTAAAAGTAAAAATGGACTACTAAAAATAGCGTAAATGCAAAAATATTTACTGCTTAACTCAAGGTCAGACTTTTTAACATTACATGCAATTATACCTATTTATTATATTATTAAAAATAAATACAATAAATTACTAATTCTATCGAAAATCCCGATTTAAAAACTAATAATATTAATAAAACAATACTGCGGATTGTATTTTTCTTTGTTAACATAAAGTAATAAGTAACGAATAACAACTTCCTATAATCATTTGAATCTAAATACATAAATTTAGGCATATAGTATACTTATACATATTGTAAAACACAAATGATTATTTATTTTTATTAAATAATTTTTACAATTAAATTTTTATGTACATATATGTATGTGCATTTTCCAGGAACACTTGTCAGTTATGTGAAATATTCTCACCACTCCTTATGTAAAGAAAATTCTTGTACAATGCGGTGAATTTTATGTGATCTTAACCAAGTGGCCTGTTATTTACAAAGTATGGTATATACAAAAATGTACGTGTGAGTAACTCAGCCGCAAAGTATGCCTTCATTCGCATGTACATGTTGTACAGGTTTGTATACGCAATATGATACCATTTGTTGGATTCCACGGCACTCTAATTTATTGGGGTGAAGGTGATTTTTTGTTAATACTTATACTCGTACATATGTATATGCATTCATATAATCAATAGGCATGTTGAGTATTGTCTTTCCATATCTTAAAACTTCCATATACACATATAAAAAATATTAATTTAATGCGTCTGTTTAGAGGGCAGTGAGGAGCGGTGCGTATAAGTAACATATATAGTTATAGATTCAAAAACTGAACAGTAGCTTAATCACTGGACATAATTTAATAGTGCGAACAATATTTATATTTACTACAACAATCTAAGTCCGTCGCGTACTTATCGAATGAAAGCACATTAAGAAAAGGTGAAGATCAAACGAAAACATCGTTGCGGGCTCAACCCAAACTTAGCCCTTCCTTTTTACCTCTTTTCTTATATACGTGTACAAGTGCGACTAAGCGCGGCAAATTTTTAAAGTCAATGGCATTTTCTAATGGTTTTAACTTTAGATTATACTTTGATGTTTACTACATCATTAACACTGTTTTTATATACATATGTATGTAGGTATATGTCAATGTCAAAAATTCATAATAACCCTCCACCATACTCATGTGTGTATATGAATGTAATGAACGTTTATTTAAATATTTATTTATAACATACATATTTACATATTTTTATGGACTTTGGCAAACGAACAGTAAATGTGGTGCAAATACTGAGTAGTTGATAAATAAAAAAAAAACATACACTACCCAAAATAGAAAGTTAATTTGGTAAGTTATTCAATATATTTATAAAGCGAGTCGGCAATATATTTTTTGCTCTCATTATTTTTGAGTTATAACCTAAAGACTAGGTCCACTTTCATACCATAATCCCGGCAGCATTATTATTCTTTTTAAAAATTTACATACTCAACAAGAGATGTCATCTTTTTCTTTTGAGTTTGCTTTGTTATTTGTATGTAAGCTAAAATAAAAATTTAAATAATACACTCACACACCCCACGGTATATTTTGCATATAAAAAGTATGAGAGACACGCATGTCGATCCTACCAAAAAATTAATATGCAACGCTCCTGTAGACGTCCAAATAAACCTCCATAGAAGGCGCTTGAAAATGCACTCCATTTAGGGGGTTTGATAATCAAAAATAAAAAATATGAAAGATTCTAGTAAATTATAGATTAATGAAGGTGTTATTATTATTATTATTCTTAACGGTTTCTCACCACCCGCCAGTCTACTTCACGTACGGAATATTTTTCTGGGTTTTTAATTAACACAGGAATTTGTTAAGTGTCGAAAAGCAAAGTTATAAAGCAAAAAAAATATCAGCAGATTTTAAATAACTGACTTAATGATATCGAACGAAAGTATTATAAAAAACTAGTAATAATTGTTTAAATCGTATTTACTTGTTTTCTTGTTCAATGCCTGAGGAATATATCTAAGACCGAGAAGGGATTTCAATATATGTATTTAAATTCTAAATTGTAAAAAAAAAATGAAATTGCCTATAACCTCTTGAGGTGGTTGCAGGCTTTTCCTATTTGTAATAGTTTGGCTGTTTTTTCTTATTTTTTTTTGGTTTTAAAATACAAACATAAGCTGGTTTGTGTGAATAATGCAAAAAACTGTATTTTTATAATACTTTCACTTCATGGATATATTTATGTATTTATATGCATACAATTATAAAGTATTTAGACACTGACTTATAAGTAACTTTATTTTCTTTTTATACAGATAATAACATAATACCATAATAAAGCTTATTATTGATAGTATCGTCATTCATGTATAATCATATGGACATATGGTAGATACATACCTACATATATGTATGTAACAAATATAAATGGTTGTTTGTCGATATTTGGAAACAACTTCAAACACGTTGACACATTAACCTAATAATGCAGTTGGTTGGGTTATCACTGATGTCGAAAACTTAAATAGAAATTTTTTATTTTCCAAAAATAACTAAAATATTCTCTATAAATATTATATTTGGCTGAATGTAGCACCAATATACATATGTATGTATGTTACGGCAATAATTGTAAAACGGTATAGCAACAGTGATTTTCCAATGTCGATTTAGCGGACACGCAAGCGCGCCCAAAAAGTAAATACATATATACATGTGTGTTTATTTGCATATGTATGTATGTATGTAAGTCATGACGCACATGTAAGCAATTGGCTTGTTATGACGTTGTGGTAGGATGTGATCTAGAATAGAATGCGCGTGAATAACTATGTGGGTGTTTAACCTAATATTATATTTACGTTTGTACGAACTGGCATAGAACTATTTATATTACGCACGTTTTTTTCGTTTCGTTCTTAATGAAGAAATATTGTTTTGAAACTTTAATTTTCAGAATTCGTGTAAATGAGAAGTTTTAAAAATTAATTGAACGAAAACATGTATGAGAGCAAGGACAATTTTAATAGTAAGAGCTCTGCACACGCTAAATATAACAGCGAACGAATTGGAAAATCAACATATGATCAGTCTACCACTACACATGCTTTGGGTACTGAACCGAGTGCTAACAAACATCATCTTCAAATACGCATTGACAGCGTCGACGATGAGAGCACTGCACCAATTACCGAATCAAATTCACATGAGGATCTCATATCGAGTAGTGAGCGCTTTGCTGAGACTTCACGAGACTTTCCACGTAAGTGTTTAAGCATCTCAAATATTGTAGCAAGCAGAAGGAACCTTTACATGATTATTAAAATTTCTGTAGGATTTTTATCAGTACCTGCTTTGCGTAACTCCCGTCCATACTCCGACAAAGTGGTGAAACGTCAAATATCATCTAGTCCAGCCAAAAGTGAACGAATAGTGCGTTCTCATCTGATGGAGGGGAAAATACAGACTAGACGATTAAGTCAGGACAGTGGTATCGTTTCAGGTCGCCTTTTTGCCGGATTGGTAAATAGAGAACAACTCGCAAAACTCTTTGAATTTCTGTTTAGATAGTTTGACGATATTTTAACTTTTTGTCCATTTTTAGGAAAACACTTTCCTTCGTACGGTGGCACCTACTAAGCACTTTACAAAATCCTCTGATAATTTGTATAATTTTCTCATAAGTGAAGCTGCTACAAGTGCGTATAACCAAGAAAAAGAAAAACAAAAAAATTCTAATGAAGAGCAGGGAGCAACTGAAGAAAACTCACCGGATGAAATATCATGCACACCCATTCCACGCGAACCACAGACAGTATTGCAAAAAGCTTCGTATACCGAAAAATGGCTGAACTCGACGATGTCGCGAGCTTTTGGCTATCTAAAGTCAAATACCATTGCTATACCACTGCCTACTCATATTGAAACAGATTCAGCAGAACCAAGTCCAACACAAGCTTTTGGACCGAAGATTGTAAATGCAGAAGATATTCCCGGTACAGCAATGCGACGAGGACTAGGCCCCTATTTGAGTACATCACTTGTTGGGACAGAGCAGTCGGCTTTGGATAAATTGACAAATGACCATAACGAAATATTGAACTCTACACATCCACATGTTTTACAGGATCAGTTCGGCTACAAACAATTGTTACCTGTGTCCCGTAAAAGCCCTAATAGTTCTGTGACTGAAGATAGTTTAATCGACAGCCACAGTGGTAGTCGCAAAAGTAGCAAAAGTCATAGTATGAGTGGAGATGAAAGTGATATGCGTCGCATTAGTAAGCAGGATAGAGAGGTAAAATTATGATTTGATAAATGGAATGCTAAATAAGTATAACTAACTGAATTTAGGGTCTCGATCCCGAATCTCTCATGTTTCGAGATGGACGTCGTAAAGTCGACATGGTGCTAGCATGGGAAGAAGAAGACTTTGGTGTAATGACAGAGGCAGAATCCCGTAGACGTGACTATCGACGTTGTTTCATGGAAAACTTAATTAAGGAAGGCCTTGAGGCTGAACTCGAAGATAAAACACAGTCCTTCAACGAAAAAACATATTTTTTAAAAATTCATCTACCTTGGCGTTTAGAGACGCGACTTGCAGAAGTAATGAATTTAAAGTTGCCAATCAAACGATTTATTACAATATCTGTGAAGGCATCATGGGTAAGTCAAATACGTATGGAAATAAAAGATAAAACTTGGCATAAATGTGGGAGAGTAATGGAAGATGAGGTTGAAAATTACTCATCCCTTGCAATTTACTTCCTTAATTTTTTCAAAAATTTCTGTAGAATAAGCATTGAGTCTCCGGTTGTTTCTCGTTAGTATATTCCGTGTCAAAACTCATACAAATTTATCATAGACTAACAATTTGGCTTTAATTCTATTTTTTTCCGAAAGATTTCATCATGATTCAAAGTGACTGTAAAAGTACCTTAAAATAAAATTGAAATGACAAATTTTATGACATGGATGTCATATTTGGCAAATTCGCAAGCATGTAATAAGAATTTGATCTATTTTTAGGATGATGAAAACGTCGTCGCGCGAAATATGCATTATTGGAAGGCTGTGTGGAATCGATTAACGCGCAAAATTCAGCTCGATCAAAGTGTTTTAGAAGGCGAAACAACTTTTAAGGCGGCTACCGCCAATGGCAATGCCGAGGAACAGTAAGTAATACTCGCACATATATATAAGAATATTAGGCGACCCGTTTAGGTTGATTATTCTTCTTACCGTACAACAGATTTATTGTCAAAGATCGTGCCACTGCATACACTAGCGCCCAACGTTCACTAATGGTTATGCAAGTGCTTATTCGTACACCATTCGACGATAGTGATCGCGTCGGTATTCGTCGTTTACTTAATGACTCCACTTATTTGGCTTGTTTTCCTTTGCATGAGGGCCGTTACGATCGTCCTCATTCTAGTGGCGTTTCATTTGACCGCCGCCTGTTATATCTGACATGGGCACATCCTTCGCAATGGTATAAGAAGCAACCATTGTGCTTGGTTCGAAAATACTTCGGTGACAAAATTGCACTTTACTTTTGTTGGCTGGGATTCTACACTGAAATGCTCGTCTACCCTGCAGTAGTTGGCACTTTGTGTTTTCTATACGGCATTGCATCGCTGGATTCAGAAGATAACACACCCAGTAAAGAGATTTGTAATGAATACGGAACGGGAAATATTACTCTCTGCCCGCTGTGCGATAAGGCTTGCAGTTATCAACATCTGTATGAATCATGTCTGTTTTCGCGCCTAACATATCTCTTCGACAATCCATCTACAGTATTCTTTGCAATATTCATGTCATTTTGGGGTAAAAAATAAAACTAGTACGAATCGTTTCTTTCAATTACAAATATCGTCCTTTCCCACAGCAACAACTTTTTTGGAGTTATGGAAGCGTAAGCAATCTATAATTGTCTGGGAATGGGATTTGCACAACGTCGAATCGGATGAAGAAAATCGTCCGGAGTTTGAAACCAATGCCACCACGTACCGCATGAATCCAGTAACGCGAGAGAAAGAGCCTTACATGTCTACATGGAGTAGGGCTATTCGTTTTGTTATCACCGGCAGTGCTGTCTTGTTTATGGTAAAACTCTTTTTTGATATGCTTTCTTAATACATTCAATTATAAATTATTGAACATGTTACAGATTTCTGTAGTGTTATCTGCTGTTTTGGGTACTATCATATACCGAATTTCGCTGGTTTCAGTCATTTACGGTGGTGGTGGGTTTTTCGTTAAAGAGCATGCAAAATTGTTTACAACTGTTACTGCGGCATTGATAAATTTAATTGTTATTATGATATTGACAAGAGTAAGTCACTACTTGCCCGGTATACCATGTAAAGCCTTACATTTTTTATTATTATGTTTGTAGATATACCATCGTATGGCCATTAGACTCACGAATTTGGAAAACCCTCGGACCCATACCGAATATGAAGACTCGTATACTTTCAAAATATTCTTCTTTGAGTTTATGAATTTCTACTCTTCGCTTATATATATAGCATTTTTCAAAGGCCGGTTCTTTGATTATCCTGGTGACGATCAAGCGCGTCGTAGTGAATTTTTCCGTCTCAAAAATGATATTTGCGATCCGGCTGGTTGTTTATCAGAACTATGCATCCAATTGGCTATTATTATGGTGGGCAAGCAGTGCTGGAATAATTTTATGGAGTACTTATTCCCGAAATTTTACAATTGGTGGCGACATCGCAAGCACAAAGCGGCTACCAAAGATGTTACTCATTTACATATGGCTTGGGAGCAAGACTATCACATGCAAGATCCCGGACGTCTAGCTTTATTCGATGAATATCTCGAAATGAGTATGCATAAAACACATTTCATATAGAAGACTAAGAGATAATTATTTCAATTTCAATAGTACTCCAATACGGCTTCGTAACTTTATTCGTGGCTGCATTCCCTTTGGCTCCACTTTTTGCACTGCTCAACAACGTTGCCGAAATTCGTTTGGACGCATACAAAATGGTAACGCAGGCGCGAAGACCTTTGGCGGAGCGTGTTGAGGACATAGGTGCATGGTATGGCATTCTGCGTATTATCACTTATACAGCAGTAGTGTCCAATGCTTTCGTAATAGCCTATACCAGCGACTTTATTCCTCGTATGGTCTACAAATTCGTATATTCCAATACGAATACACTCGTTGGATATATAGAACATTCGCTTTCAACTTTTAATACATCCGACTACAAAGAAGAATGGGGCGCTACAAGCAACGAGAAAGATCCAGATGTATGCCAATATCGCGGTTATCGGTGAGATAAATGGTTTAATGGTATTTTGATAAAATGGTTTATTTCAACTTATTTATAATTACGAAAAGTAGCAACGGCCCACATGATCCCGAACCCTATGGCTTGAGCCCACATTATTGGCATGTTTTCGCTGCTCGCTTGGCTTTTGTCGTCGTTTTCGAGGTAATTATAAGTTAGGTCTACTATGTATTTATGTTACAAACGATTATCCTTTTTATTTATAGCATGTAGTATTTGTCATAACTGGCATAATGCAATTTATAATTCCTGACATACCCGCCGAAGTGAAAACACAAATGCAGCGCGAACAGTTGCTTGCAAAGGAGACTAAGTATCAGCACGGCATTAAGCGTGCACAGCAGGGAGATAATCAGGATTTATTGAGCATCTTTCGAGATGCGGGAAGTCGTAGTAGTGGCGCAACTCTGGGTGCAAGCGGGTTTGTTGGGCGCGGTAGTTGGGCGCGGCGTTTTAGTCGTCTAAGTGATGGTTTGGATGCACACGTAGAAGTTGCGGCAAGACCGCGGCGCTCAGTTGAATCGACGGTGTGGGAGGTTTCTTGACATGAGGAGGAAGAGGATAACCATGATCCAACCACATTTGCCAAAAACTAAGAAATGTTACAACTTAAGCACATGAAATTTAAAATATTGGCAACAAGTGCTACAAAAATTTAAGTTAATTTTAGAAATTATAAAACTTAAATATGGGTATTCGCGACCTATAAGAACCGTGTTAGCAATAAAAGTAAAGAAAAACTTGGCTAAGCTTTTCATTTGTACCCAGATCCTTTGCATGTACCTACATCTAGCCAAAGGGAGTATGTGGATTTTATTATTAGTGAAAACTTGAGTTTTTGATTATGTGCATAATTCTGGCATTAAAGGATTATATTTATGATTCCGTGTACTGATGTAATGAATCAAGAATTCGTTTTATTTATTTCTTTTCCCGTTGCTTACGGATTAACGCCACCGCAGTTACAGATTTTAATTAAAAAAATCCGTTCAAAGTCAGCAAACATAAAGTTACTGTACTGTAGCGGTGTCGGTGAAACGTATGTAAGTATCCTTTTTCATTTATATATCAATCAAAATGTACAGACATATATGTAAGTAGTTAGGTGCAATCATTTATAAAAATATTTTTGGAATAAAGTACCTGCTTATTGTATATTGCGAGACCGATTTGTATTTCTAAGTATTTCGCGGAGTTTCTTTTTATACCTTTCATTTGCGAGAAAGTACCAGAAGGAGAAGAGATAGGTCAATCAAAATGTATACCTACAAGTATATATGTAACTATTTATAACTATAACATACACACGTATGTTTCTACGACCCATTTTTCAGATTTGGCGTTTATACATTTGTATTCAAAATGATCGAAATCGGACGACTACAACATGGGGCTATACAACCGATTTGTTCAAATATGAGGATTTCGGTCAAAAATCCGTCAATAGAGCACATAAGGCGTGAAATTTGGTATTCTCCCAAAATAGCAACCATAGCAACAAGGCAATATTTATTCTTTATTGTTCATTGAGATAGGTACATATGCATGCATTTAAACAGAAAAATAAAACACATAAAAGTTAAAAATCAAAAATAAAATTTACAAAAATGACGAAAAAGCTTGCTTCAGAAGATATTTTCTATGATCATTTAACTTTAGGTTTAATGGGAACACTTGGTGAGTTGATCATAATTGTAGAAGATCTAATATATGCATATACTTGCATATGTACGCAACTTACTAAATATGTAAATATTTTCTTAGCTAAGATACCACGAGTGTGCAATGTTCGCTGCGAACACCGTAAGCCATGTGAGAAGACTCAGGTTGTAAATTGGGAACAACGGCACACTATGTATTTGCCAGAAGACATGAAAAAGTTTTATTTATCTTCAGATGGGTTTCTATTACAATGGAGCTATCAGTATGCTCGTACGATTTTATAATTTTACATTAATGCACAAGTTTTGAAATAGGATTCACTAACATTCCTTTTCCAGCTGGAGATTTGCGCCGTGTTGGTTACATTCATATTCCACCTCTTCAACAAATAACTTTGTTACGAGAGAGCGTTGAACCTTCCAGCAGTTCGGCAACAGCAAATACGTCTACTATTTCTCTATGCAAAAACTTAGTACCAACAACAAAACTTTCTGCACAGCCCGAAAATTCTGGAGCAGGCCCGGTTGTAGATGATATGGCAGGTGCCATTGGGTGTATCAGAATTATCGATGAAGTTGGGACTAGTACTACTGGTACATTAGGTGTCTCATCACCATTACCAAAAAAGGATCGTTGGAGTAACCCATTACCTAATATAACAACGAAGACAAAAATATTTGAAATAAATAACGTCAATGACGTTGCCAAAGTGTGTATGCTTTTTGAAGCGAATAGCTGTAACCTTCCAAAATTCTACCTCTATGAATTGAACACAATGAAGTGGACATTTCTATCCGACACATTCAGCGAATATTTACGTATGGCCATTGCTCATTTAGGTTTGCCTTATTGGGAGCTTTGTTTCTCCAACATAGGGCTACCATCATGGACAGAGGTTTGTGTGTAGTTCCATGTATTGTAAATGTATGCTTTAGTTCACATTGTATTTTTAATATTCTAAAATAGCAATTATTTTTGTTGCTGGCGCCGCATTTATTAGAGGACTATGAGCCTCGTCGAGATCGTCAAATTAATCCATCACCTGAACATCCCTACAATATTATCGATTCATCAGTTTTCCGTACCAAACCAAAAACATCTGTGAAGTCCGCTGTTTCAAGAAAAAATGCATCATAAATAAGGTTTAAATGTCCGCTTAAAAACAACTGCTGAATTTTACTATATAAATTTTATTTGGTTATACATATATTTTCCATTTAAGCTATTTTGGATTAACACAAAAATATATAGCACAATTTTGTTATAATAAATAAATAATATAGCTCGCAATATTCTTATTTAGTAAAAATCAATATTTTGGTTTTCTAAATCAGCGAGCATTTTATCACGTATTTGGGGCCGCGGATCCTCTTTTATATCTGTCGTAATAGCTTCAGCTTGACCTATTAAAAATTCTAACTCATCAAGTGTAAGTTTTTCACCACGCAGTTCCAAGGGTCCAATATATTGTTTTTTTAATTGACCTTCATGATAAATGAATATTGTTGGCAGATTTTTTTCTGGAAAATTAGGTATACACGTAGTAGCAATGGAACGCAGAAATTTCGTTTGTGGAAATCGTGCAGCTAGCTGTTGCATATGGTGGTGTATTAAAGCGCAGAGTGGCACACCGTTCGCATATAGATGTAACACAACCCAAATACCATCTCCTGCTTTCGTCACCTCACTTACATAGTCCTGCCCAGAAATCTCACGAACTGTGCCGAATTTTGCCTTGTCTGCCAATGCTCTCATTTCCGCAATGCGACGCTTACGGTATTCTTCCAGTACTTCTTCGTCTTCCGAGTCTTCCAGTTCATCCAACTCATCCAATGTCATGTCATCAATTTGCTTGGAGCCCGCATTTAAGTCCGTACGCTTATTTATTGCATCGTCGACCATAGCTTGAATTTGTTCCTCAGTAATTTCAGCCTCTTTCTGTTTGGGAGGAAGGATTCCTTTGGCACGAAGCACATCATTCCACTCAGTATCTTCATTAGGATCCTGCACAGAGCAAAATAAATTTGGAACATATCTTACAAAAGCTTTAAACAGCATGTGGAATGTTATTTTTAGAAGTCCATTACCATATTTGGGCACGAACATAATGCACTCCAAGTAGCGTTTAAAGACTCACCTGCATAACTGGTTACGGATGCTTTTGTATTTCTCCGAATAATAATGTATTAATTAAGTTTACCTTTCTTTAATATTTATCTCTTAAAAAAATGTATAAAGTTGCAAATACTGCAGTATATACACTGTGAGTAATCTTCAAGAAAAATGTCATTTCTCCATTTCTTGTAGTTAAATTTTTTGTATTACAGTGCTGCCACCTCAGAGAATTATGTGTAAACATGTCTGCGGGGGAATTCTCTATTAAATTTTAACGATTTTCAGATTGCTAATATGACTTAGCCATAATTCAAGCGATTTCGCTATTCGCTGGACATATTTTAACACAACGCTTAGTCAATTAGTTTTGTCGAGAACTACTCGACAAATCGGCTACTAAGCGACGAATATTTTGAAATTGTTAGTTATCGACAAAATATTATTATTTTTTTTAAGGTTAAAGTAAAGTAGATCGTGAAATTACCTAAACTATACAAAAATAAAAATAAAATAATACGTGTAGTCATTATAGTGCTTATAGATACTGACCACCTTGCGATTCTTCGCAACTGCATGTTATCATCGTCCCGTTAAAGAGCAATGGGGAATATCTGAGTCAGTCGTCCGTAAGCCGTCGTATTGCGCCAGTTTTTTACGAAGGTTAGATTTCCCATTTCCCAAGAGAAAAGTTTGCTTCATCATTGTCAATGAGTTAGAGAATCGTTAGTGCAAATGACAAATTCGCAAGTTTGCGATCCGACAAATCCTGTCGACGAAATTTACTGAATTGCACCACTGAAAAGAAGGGTATGCTCAAAAACCTTAACGGAATTATATATAAGTATTCCGCCCATTAAAAAATTTCTTAATTTCAATCTTTATTTATTATTTTAGGTGTGTGTTATTTTATATTAATACCTTAGAGCAAACAGAATAGACACTAGCCTGAAATTTTTAACTAGGGTTGGATTTAGCGAACAATTTTAATGGAGAAGGTATACAAAGACAACGAATTACAATTTATTATAGAGTAATACATTAATTAATAAAATTGATTTGATATACTATATAAGTACCCAAAACACAAAAGAACTACACAACTTAATTTGTATTTATGTTTGGTCTATTAGTGCATTTGGGATAAGATATTACAAAAATTAATAATTAAAAAAAAGCTTCTCATTTCGATACATGCATATATTATTATATTCACTCATTCCGTCCCATTATATGGACGTTTGAGTAATATGCGTAAAAGTTAAAATTAAATATAATAGTATTGATGAAAAAAGCAATATTCTGCAAGGACAACACTGTAACCAAGGTAATTAACTTAACTCGCCGTTGGAAACTTGTTACATGGCTGAATTATTGAAGTCTTACGCGCAGGCACTGTTTCCGGGGTAGGTATTGCTTCACCTGTGGCTACCTTATTGGCAAACACCTGTTTAACTCCACCGCCTTTCTGCTTTGCCATTTGGTAATCACCGGAGTCGAAGAATTTTTGCTAAAAGTTTTTGAGATTGTAATGCTTACCTTTGAAGATAACAACGTTTACTTTTACTTACACCTTTCTGTAGTCGTTTTTGAAGAAATGCTGAATGACCTCCCGGACCTCGGAAACCAGATGGAAACTTCGATTTCAATTTCTCTTCCTCAATTTTCTCTAATTCTCGGGGGTTAATCTAATTGGAATAAAAAAAATAAAAGTAGGGCTAAGTTCGAATGAAACCGAACGTTAGACACCGGATTGTCGACGTTGTTCGAACAAGGTATGTGATTGCGCGCCTAGGTTTAACAGTTTTGGTCGGTACCCATTATACATTTAAGTGAATTATGTTTCGAATTTGGTTTATACATTGCAAATATAAAGATAAATGGCAAATATACAGATAGGAACGAGTGGTAGATTTTGAACTTTCATATTAAGGATTGAATTAACTGAAGACCCATTTTCACCTCATTGATGTGAAAGCCAAAGACTTTATGGCTAAATTCGTTAATTCGGAATTTTGAATAGGAAGGCTAGAAAATATATCAGTTTATAAACAATAATCCCTTGCTTGAACCAATTTTTTATTTTATTCTGTAAAAGTTAAAGCCACACGTACGCCTACTTCAAGCTGTTAGAAACCAGAGCAAATCTAATTAACTATATGCGCACCCTTCAGTCGGATACAACGGATCTTTTGCGTTATACATACATATGTACATGTGAATGTACATATATAAATATCAATTGTAACATACTTGTTCCTGAGACTCAGTCACTTCTTGAGGAGTGGTTGGTTGGCTAGCATCTTCTGCAGAACTCATGATTGCTTTAGTTAATTCTGAAAATATACAATTATATGTAATTTGAACCATTTATACAACAGTAAAAGTATATGCAATACAACGAATGTAAATTTAAAGATGAAATACTTTTATTGAGCATACAAAAAAAAAAATAATAATAATAAACTCTACATAATAAAATGTGCATTCATATTTATTTATTTCAAGATCGTCTGCGAATATCACAAAAAACATAGACACTATTATAGAGTTATCGACATTTATATGAAAAATTTACAGCACATCACGTGCATTTCGCAATGTTACTGCAACACTTGAAATAAAACATTTGGAACAAGGACTACGACTTTAGCTCATAAGAAAAGAGTAAGTATGGGATGAACCATATAAAAGCCAAAAGTATATTAACTGTCGACTTGAGATTTTCATATAATGGTAGTCAACATACCTGGATGATACAATACTCGTAGGTTTGATTTTTATTTCTTCTGCACTCCTTGTTCGTTTAAATTCGTGTTGCTTTCGACGGCTACTTTTGGGATGCTCCGCTGGTAGCCAAAAAAAAAAACAGCACAGCCGTTGATTTTGCACGAAATGCAATGTAAATGAAGCGGTGAAAACAGCGCAAATAACGGACCCAAGTATTTATTTTGTCACACTTAGAATGAATTCGCACCTGATCTACCAATGATTTTATATCAAATAAATTTCAATCACAATATTTAATATAATATGCAAACAATAAGTTATTTCTTAAAAATTTTTTTCTCGACACTTTTATTGGCTAGTTCCGACCCAGGGTTGTATTTACACCGTAGACTTATGCTGTGTTGCCACTAAGTTTAAAGTTTTAACCTAAAATCTAAGGACTCCTTATACCGACTGCCTTCACTTGCTTGAAAATTTCCCTTGCCACACATCTCGATAGGCAATCATCAATTGCATACCAACTGCCATTAGATAAAACAACGAAGGTTTTTGCTAACTTTTAAATATGGAGAATCCATAAATAATAGAAGTCTTCAAGCGGTAGCAGCCCTAGAGAAACGTCCGAATAAGATATTATAACTGCAATACATTGTTTTTTTGTGTCTTAAGATGTCTGCACTTCAAAACCGCATAATATCTTTAAATTTGATTGCTTAAAAGCCTTCTAACATTCCCTTCTTGAAATGGTTCATAAGAGCTTGCAAACAACTAACACAGCTAATCCAATGTTTTTATTGTTATTTAACCATATTTGAAATAGTTCTGAACATAATTTTGAAGTATCAAAAGAAATATATATAGAATTATAGAAAGGCAACTCTGAATAAAAGTCAAAATGGCCGAATAGAATAGTAGTAGACTTTCCTAAAGTGATAGAAGACTGCTTACAGTTTGCTTACAGTTTGCCTTGTAATGATACCTTGCAAACTCTGACATTTTTGAACGATTTTCGTAGAAATAAGTTGCTTTTCGGTAAAATGGCTGAAATATAAAAAAAAATCAAAAAAACAAGTAATATAATGTTTAAAAATGATAAAATAAAGCATTGCAAATCTGAAAACTGAATTCGTAATTAATTATTAATTACCTATAGGTTATGTATATTTGATTGGCGTTTATTTTCGAACATATAAATTATGAATTTCGTTAACGGAAATTATAAATTTGTTTAAAAGTATGCAATCACATTAGCAGCTGGCAACATTTCGTCGCCTTTAGCAGCGTCGGTAGCTCGTGAATGCATATCGCTCTAATAGTCGGGTGTTATGGCTGGGCGGTATGTAAGATGGGTAGTTGCAGCATTAGTGTCTCTCAAACTATATATATATATGTAGGCTCTTGGCAGTTCCGCATAACATAGTGGTGAAATGATCAAGCTCATATTGAGTAATTTCACCCTGATTTTAAATAAATAAAAAACAGCTGATTTGCTTTTGTCAAACGTTTGTCATTTCTGGTTGAGAAAAGAAATTGACAAAACATACAGGATTTTTTCATAGTGGAAGTAAAATATATTTTCATGTTTTCGCTATTTGCATAAGAAAAACAATTATTGAATTTTAGAAAGAAAAGATGAGCTCCAAGGATAAAGAAATTTCCAAGTCAAAATTCAAGTTCTTTATGAAGAATGTAAAGGGTGCTTCGGGTAAGCATCTGCCATTCAAAGTGTATTCCTTAAGGAGTTTTTGACTGTCTTTATATACATATAGGCGTTACCTGTGAGCGTTCTTTGCGTCCGGAAATAGAACGAGAGTTGAGGCCGGAGTTAACAACTGCCCAACGATGCAAAACTTTGTCAGAATTGCAATTACAGAATTTGAAACTAGATGAGGTTAAATTTTATAATTGCCCAAATTGATTAATTAAATAATTTTATTTACACCAGGCTTCAATAAGAGAACTATGGTCCCTTACTAAAGACTTGATTATTCCGAATAAGCCAGCAGAATGCCGCCAGACGGCATTAACTTTTTATAAAAGACTTATCCGTAGTCAATATAAAAATTTGAATTTGCTGCGCCAACATTTTTTCCTTGTTATACAAAATCATGAAGTTGATGAAGATCTGAGACATCGATTGGAACTGCTAGATACGTTAACAGACAATGGAAAAGACATACAGAATTTCGAAGAAAAGGTATGTTCCATTTAATATTCACTTGTTGTTAAGGCAGTACGAACTTATGTTTGTTTCAGATTGGAAAATTTATGTTACAATGGATACCGGCTATAACTGAGGCTCGTTTACTTCGCCCTTTTTTGGATATTTTGGGCAATATAATTAAATTTAATGCTTCACTTTTGGACAAAGATATTGTTGTTGGCATCGTTCAGTATGATTATTTTCGTGTTAAATCCTTATTTAATATAATTTACCTATTAAATTACACATATTTTTTTCAGAAACGCCTGTAATTTAAGCTGTACCGAAGAGGACGATATTGGGTTGCAGTGCCTAACAATACTTGAAATGGTCATGTGTTATACAATATTCCCAAGCGAGCCATTGACACAGTGTGTTTTTACTTTGTGCCGTACGGTTAATTGTTCCCTGTATTGCCAAGCATCATGGAAGGTGAGTTTTAAATACAATCACTAAACAATATGTATCATATATAAATATATGTATGAATATAAGTATTGGGACGATGGTCTTCTCTATTCTCTTTTATTGTTCATGGTGAATGAATGAATTTTCCTAGTAAAACTTCAAGTTTACTTGAAAAATAAAATAGAAAGAAGTGCCAAGAAAGTGGTAATTTTTTTAAGGGTAATACCAAATTATATTTGATATTATTATAAGTCTTTATCTATTTTATTTTACAACTGTATAAATTTTGATGACAATTTATCGTATACTGATGGGCTTGTATTAAGAGCAAAAATTTTTTTGTTTTCTTTGAAATCTTCCTTTTTCATATTAATATTCTCAGAAAATTTGATTGCGTCTTGACTTACTGATGCCTCTTTAATATTAGTAGTATTTGAAACTTCTCGCTGTGGTACTAAGCTGACATTGTCTTCAGTTACACGAAAGCCAGCGATATGTTTTTTTCCTTGTCTTTTCGATACTTGCTCAGTGCTTATCGGAATTTTAAATTTTGATTCCGTACCCAAAATAAAATGTTTCTTCAGGGTCTTTTCTGACGTTTTGGCACAAATCCCACTTGCATCCCATCGGCAGAAGTGGGTCTTTGTATCATAAAACGATCCTTTTGGACAGACTTTAAGAGACACTCGTCCATTTAGACATACAAAAAATTTGTCGCAGTAATGTTTAATTGGTGTAAAAGCAGTAACGTTATTTTTAAACTGATCGCATTTTTCTACCAAGTCCACTTCATTTGAACTAATTGTGGATGCTGGAAGGCATATTCCATTTACGTCTGGCAAACAACTACTGACTTTTTCGTTGTAATATTGACCGCGCGGACACCGGTGTAGTTTGGCTTTACCATCTACGCACATATAATACGATACACACTCATCGGGGTTGCCTATAATGGCATATGGTGGCAAAAGACAACTACATTTGTGGTCGGCATTGATGGTTACTGGCTGACAACTGGAATATTTCTTTGAAAAGTATTGACCTTTCGTACAATTCTGTACTACAAATTCTTCATTCTCGCAAAGTAAAAAAGCTTCACAATTTCCCTCGATGTGGCGGACATTGTGAGATTTGCATTTAGTTGTTGACTGCTCTGTTGGACACTCGCCTATTTTACAACGCTTTTCTTCTCTATCAAAATAGAAATTCGCCGCACAATCAAATTTCTCTGCCTTTCCATTAACACATATCCAAAATTGATGACAATTCTCTGTGTTAGCGATGATGGTCCAACTAGATTTCGCTTCACATACGTTATTAAGTGCTCGTAACTAAGACATCGAATAGTAATTTGTTGAATGAAATATATACAAGATTATACATATGTATACTAAAAAAAGATGCAGTTCATTCAAACTGAAATTTAATTTCCTAACTTACTCACATTCATTTTACTTTGGTCAGCATGATTTCTTCCAAATGTTTGGCATATAGTAGCGAAAATACTTGCGATTATTAGTATCACTGTTAAAGTTATGCTTATTAAGAAAATTAGTCTTCAGTGTGATATTTTTTACTTACACTTCATTTTAGTAATAAGTGCAATCTACTCTCTTCATATAAAATTCGCTAAAGTCTGTCAATGTGCTTTTGAACGATGTTAAACGTAATATCAACTTATAGCTGTTAAAATTATTGCTACTGAATGACAGTGTTAATTTCATGGTTGCTTTTATTTCAAAAGTGAATTGGTAATATAAGCAGTTGCACGGTTTATCAGTTAATTTTTGAGCAACATCCATATACTTCCGTTCACAGAAATGTGTTTATATTGTATGCGTGAAACAGCAATGCAATTATTATTAACTTGGCTCTATTCACAAGTTTTGGTTATGCTAGAAAAATGTCCGTGCATTCGAATTTATATGTAGGTAATCTTGTGTTGTGTTGTCACATTAGCTGTTTTGGTTTTCGTCTTAATCAAAACCGTTTTATCTGGTATATTGTCGGCTCTTTTCAAATTCAAATTAGTCAACTTTGGTTGCTTATCTAATTTCCTCATTTTAACAGTGTTTTTTTTTATATCTGAGATGGTTACATTGCTAATTGGAATGTTTTAATATGTACTACCGATCTCATAGTCACCGGTTTTTAAAATTATCATTCTTTATAAAGTAGTAGAATATGTATTTTAGGGGTGCCTAACCTTCAAGTTTTATGAAATTTTTATTTAGATAATGAAAAATCTACTGGGCACACAGTTGGGATATCATTCAATGAAAATGATGTGCAACATCTTAAATGATCGTAGTCTCTATGGGGATCAACAATTGCTACGTGGCGCAGTATTTCATCTAAATATGAATATATTCGGTTCGAATGTAGTTTTCCAAGTGTCGCCAATGTTTTATGCCTCAACTGTTCTCACCTGTTTTTTGCATGTAAGTACATAAATTACTAAAACACACCCAGGTATGGATATACATCAATATTATATTTTTAACGCCATAGGCATTGGAAAGCCGTCAAGTTATTGTGACTTTCGAAGTAATACTTAGTATAAGACTAGTTATTAAGTACTACAAATCGGAAATATCAGAGATTATCTGGGATTGCATTTGTGATACAATGAACGCAATCATCGATAATATTGAGTATTATGGTGAGTTAAAACATGAAATAATCAGAAAAGAATGAATAGAATACAACGCTATCTTCTTTATAGAACGTATTAATATCAATAGAGATCGTCTTCATTATTTGCAAATAAATTTTCATGAAAATATTGATTGTATAGAGCAACTATTGTACGATGATAAAACTCCGATACTTGCAAATATCAATCGTATTTACGATTTAATTGAACGCGTATCGGAAAATCGGCCTGAATCTTCTGTACTCAAACTGATTGAATACCGCTCGACAAAAGTAACTGCCACACGTCCACAATGGCTACAAGTTCTTAACGATTTTATCAGTCGTTTTTATAAGATGCCAAATACGAATATACGTTTGAAAGCCATTCAATCGTTGGTACGCATCATGTCATTAAATCGTTTTAGTTATGAGGAGGAAATTCTTGAGCGTGTTGTTATTCCTCATTTTTCACAAATATCAAATGAAACAGATTTGGAAGTTCGGGTAGCCGTTGCTAATGCACTGGTGGATTTTGCACGACACTGCGACACCAAACGATGTGGTGAACTATTGGATATATTAGAAAAGCTTGTTAATCGACCATTCGAGCAGCAAACCAATTTTAGTGAAACGATAATTAAATGTGAAGCAGATATATTGGATGTTGTGACGGCAGTACAAGGCCTAATTGATATTTTTGGTGTTAAGCTACATCGTTTGCCTTCAACACATGCCATTAAAATTTTTAATATATTGATTGGTCACCTGGAACAACATTACGAGCGCCCAAAAGTTTTTGATAATGGGCGTGTTGTGCGTTTGAAGGTAAATATTATGTGCTTTGCTGCCGTTTACTAATTTTTTATGCTTTGGCAGATTTTAAGGTGGATTTTGCGGGCACGTGCCAATGTTTCCTATCATATTGGCTACCCAGATCCTGAAAACGGCGATATCATAAAGTTTAGTCCATATTTGGGTATAGATTCCAGTCTACCACTACAAGGACACCAGCATACAAGACATCAATTATCAACTCACGATTCTCATTTTACAACCATCTCCATACGTAGAGCTTGCAAAATTATCGTTAAATGCTTAGACGCAGAGCGCGGTGAGTTGAATTTAATTCTTTAAAAACACTATTTTTTAAGCTATTTGCTTCATCCTCGGTTTAGGACTTCACACGTAAGATTAAATGACTCACTAGTCTTATGTTAGTAATAATTATCAAGAAAAAAACTCCTAATTTTTTTCAGTAAATGACGATTTGTCACGATTGTAAATATGTCTTTACAAGAGAAATATAATTATTTTTCCAAGTTTTTATCCTTCGCAAGATAACCAAAGCCATTAAAAAACTAATACGTTCTCACCAATATAAAGAATTACAAATATGCACACATACAATTCCTGCAATATTTGTTAGATTGATTTTATTGTGAAGGCCTTGTATACCGAGTTTAAAGATAATGAAAGATGTCAACTAATTTGTATATTTGTAGATTATGAAGTTTTACAATTGGTTATCAAAGAGCTACCCAAAGTGTTGTGCAATAAAGCTCTTATTCAAGGCAACGATATTGAAGCATTGGCTGTTTCATTGTTCCGCATTTTTCAAGACGTCAACAAAACTCTTCACCTCAGCTACGCACCAACTAGTGATGAGGTGAATGCATTACTTCTGCCCGCAATCGCTTCTTTGGTCATATATCATCACAGTATATCACCACAC
Organism: Ceratitis rosa; assembly: GCA_037013455.1. Classification (NCBI taxonomy): domain Eukaryota; kingdom Metazoa; phylum Arthropoda; class Insecta; order Diptera; family Tephritidae; genus Ceratitis; species Ceratitis rosa. Next base: position 393,071 of record JAWMAG010000041.1, read on the forward strand.
CAAATCAATACGCTAATATTGGCGCTTTGTTCCGGGATATTCTCAGGCACAGCTAATGTTTGCATCAATACCTTAACGACGATGATACTTGAAATGCCTGATACATTGACACGTACATTGGCTGATATACTGCTGCAGATGAGCAAAATGTCGGATACAACAATGGTCGCTATACCCGTTTTGGAGTTTTTATCAAGTAACAAATATATCAGAGATACTATTGATTTTTTTAATTTATGTAATTATTCCCATTTTCTGTATGGATTCATATTTTTTTTAGTTTTGAGCCGAATGCCAAATCAATATTTCACGAACTTCATTCCACGGCAATACATGTATGTATTCGCCATATCTTTGCCGTATACCAAACCGAATAGATATGATCATTATACTGTATCGTTGGCACATCATGTGATTGCTGGCTGGTTTCTCAAATGCAAACTAGAGATGCGTAAAAATTTTGTTACCTATATAATATCGGTATGTTTATACAACCGACTCATATTCATAATTAAATCTACCGCTCTGTTTGTTTCAGTCAATTCAGTCCAATGCTAGTATGCTTTACGATGACATTGACAAGTTTAAACATAGCATACAGCGTCAGGATCTCAATAGTTTAAATGAGGATTCATCGAATCGTAAGCGTAGTACCAGTTTGACGGAGCGTGGTAGTCGTAATACAAGTGTTCGAAATGGTTCCGACATGCGACCGCCAATTAATGATAGTCTAAAAAGTTTTCATGCAGAATTAGCTGAGACTTGTATAGATTTTCTGGCTCGCCATACTTTTTCACCATGTTCGGCATTACCGAAACGGTGAGCTAGCATTGTTAAAAGTATATTTTTGGAAAAACAGTTCTGAAGTATAATGTCACTACAAAGTTGCAATTATACAGTATTAACATTGTGGCTTTTTCTCGCCTTATATATTTTTAGCTTGCCTGCAGTGGAATATCTGTTAAAAGACGGCTTCTCACAAACATGGGTAGTTGGTCACAATCTTGTAACAATTACGACCTCGGGTTGTCCGACTGGTCCTATACGCAACGGCCTATGCGACCGTTGTTCTCAAATGGGAAAACATCCCATTGCTGGCAACAGCTTAACAGCAAGCAAAAGTGATTCAAGCAGCACAGCACCTCTGTCACCAGAAGCTAACAATACACAATCCTCGGCCGTTGCATCGACTATTGATCGACGCTACACAAAAGCAAGCCTTCAGTATAGTAGTGGAAACGAGTCTGCTGGTAGTACTGACCTGACTTCTTCTTCTTCATCTACTTCTGCAGTGGCAAATTCAAATATAAATTTAACTCAGCGACAGATATCTAATAGCTCAACTGCTTCGTTAGAAGCTCTTTCCCGTCGTGGCTCTAATCCAGAGCCTACGGAAGGAGCAGCCGGCGCCGTTACTGGCAGTACCACTTCTTTATTGGGCGGTAATTCCCTTTCGACAACAAGCATAAGTGTGTCGCCGACACAACTCCAACCAGTACAGCAACAGATCTGTATACGTTCATGTACAGGCTGGGCCGAAATTTTGATACGTCGTCCTACCGGCAACATATCGTGGATTACACGCATACAAAATCCTATAGCCAATGATTGTTTTGGACAAGATTTGCCTTTTAGTAATATAGTTTCACTCTTTCTACCTACAGCCCATGGCGGTGTGTTTGGTCCGGATTACGTCCAGTCCGCATTACTGCCAGAACCACCGACAGAATGTGGAGTAACATTAGCCTCAGCAATAGCTACCAGTAAATCTACAGTCGGCGTTGCTCCAAGTACTTCTATAGCCAATATGGGCTCAGGTCCAGACAATGATGGTACAGTACAATCGACCATTAGTTCGAAAATTGCAGCAGAAGAGCAAAAGGCAATTGGTGTAACTTCTAAGACACGTGCTCTGCAACGACAGGAAGAAATTTCGTCGTCGGCAACAATGCCCATGTTGGTCGCATCGTTAAGCACCGCTGCTATCGACATACCCAAACCATTAGCCAGCAAACGTGTGGGAGGCAAAGAAGCTCTCGCTGATAGCGTAAGTGATGGCGAAGCTGATGATGACACAATGCAAATAGCGGGCGCGCAATCTCGTGCTCGCAATCCAGTGCGACGTGTTAATTCAAGCCCAGAGATGAGCTCTAGCTGGCGTCAGGCTTTCTTGGCGGCAAAACCAGCGCCTCTTTCCGCTGAGTCAGCTAGAGTTAAGGGAAGTAAATATTCTGCCAGCCTCCAAGGTCTCGAGGAAGTTCATAAACAACAACAGCAACAGCAACAGCAACAGCAAACACAACAACAGCAGAAGAAAAAGAGCGTACAATATACAAAGGATATGCGGGTCAGCTGTGAGGCAATTCCTGAAGAAATCGCCGGGTTTACGCCTCCACAGGCCCAGTCTGGCGAAGCTCATGCCGATATATCGGATAAGACAGATACATCTGCTGCTGTAAGTTCTGTCGCAATAGCAGGACAACAACTTTTGACAAATAGCACTGCCACTATAGCACTGCCCCCTAAGCAACACTCAGCGGATGATGTTAGTATAAGTGCAAGCATGCCCATCTCTTCGGTACAACAGTCAACATCGAGCTCTTCTCTGAAACTGAATGTTGCGTTAGATAAGGTCGTGGCAAAGCCACCACATTCTCCGGTAACAGTGTCGGTACCCCAGTCACCGCGATTGGACAAACCACCGGCTATTGGTATACAAAAAACCGCCACTTTCACAAACGTTCAAACAACAAGTCATCAAGGGCTTGCTAAATCAAGCAGCAGTGGGGGTGGCAATACTAATTTTACCGGAGTCTCTTCATATCTCGGCGGAGGTGGAGGTGACTATGGTAATAGTGGTAATGGTGACGTGATGAGAGGACGTTCTAAAACCATCTCAGTTGTACGTGAGGTAAATGGACGCTCTCGACCCGCCACCTCCAATTTTCGCAGTTTTAACAACAACTCAAAGCCATCTGTCAATGCCAAGCTGTGTATGAATCCGAGCTTTGTGTTCATGCAACTCTATCACACAGGCCAACTCCAGATTACAGATGTACCCATCAAAGTCCCACAGGAAGAAACCAACGTACTGACAGTGCTGGACTTAGCGCCACCTTTCGAGACACACAAGATTGGTGTGCTTTATATTGGCCAAGGACAGTGCAACAATGCTGTTGAAATTCTGCGCAATTCGCATGGTAGCATGCGGTACGTGGAGTTCCTCAGCCACCTTGGTACACTTGTTAGTTTAAAGGAAGCAGAACAGAACAACTTGTTTGTCAATTTGGACAGAGGCGGTGCAGATGGAAAGTTCACATACGTGTGGAAGGACGATATTGTCCAGGTAAGTTGACACCGAACACGTACAAACCAATTTTTACTAAAAATGATTCTATTGTTCTCATTCAAGGTTACGTTCCACGTCGCCACTTTGATGCCGACCAAATTGCAGAAGGATCCTAATTGTAACGAAAAGAAGAAACACATTGGCAATGATTTCGTCAAAATCGTCTATAATGAGAGCGGCGAAGAATATAACCTTAACACAATTTCGGTATGTATTTATTATAAGATATACAGACATATTTGCGTGAGTAACTGTGTATGAAATAACTCTGATTTTTTACTATTTAGGGCCACTTTAACTATGCTTGCGTTATTGTAGAGCCTTTAGAATTAAATAGCAATCGAGTGTATGTGAAAGCTCGTCCCGAAATTTCGAAATTCGTATGCCACCCAGAACCCAAAATTGTATCGGATCACAGTGCACCGTTATTGGCGCGGCAACTGGCTTTGCATGCGAATGTAAGAGAATATGTTTGTTTTCATGACCATCCCGCATAACATTAACTATTTTGTTTTACCTTTTTAATTTAGCTCGCATCTCAAGTATACCAAAGCTTGCAAAAGAAAAACCCTTATGCTTCCAATTGGCTAGAACGCTTGCGAATAATTAAACGATTACGCACGAAGGTGAGACGCTTTTAGTGAAATAGAGATTTTGGTAAATTAAAATTAACTACATATATCATATTATTGTAGCTAATTGAACAGCAGAATAATCAACATCAGAGTGGAGCGACTTCTGGGCCTGAAGCGGAAGAGCACACAGGTGATCCTTTAAAAAAACAAAACACTAACCGTGATTTTACCAAATACGCTTAATATTGTTAAAACTGAAAAGAACGCATAAATAAAGCAGCAGTAATTGTTGTTACTGAAGAATAAGCATATAATAAATATTTAATCATTTTACATTAAAGTAGTAAACAAATAAAGTTAACCTTACTCAGTAAAGGTGTGTTTTAAATTTTTTTGTTGTGATTATGAAACACATATCGTGTTTTTTAAATAACAATTAATACTTACATCGAAAGATCTGCAGCTCACTCTTGGTTATTAAAACTTTTAATACTTTTAATACATTTCTCTTTTTATTTTTCAATAGAAATTTTCCCATTATTTACCTTTGCTTAAAATATGTTTAGATAAGGGGGTATACCAATAACTTAGATTTTTTTAAAAACCTTTTTTTTTTTTTTTGAAATTTACTAGTAGTTATTCCATATCTTTATCAGAGATTTTTCACTCCTGGTGGCAAATAAGGTGCAAAGTTACTATTTTGCCAGCGTTTCAGTGATTTGATTTCAAAATTGAATTTACACCAAAGCAATGCAAACTCAGATTAGCATTTTGATGTATTGTAGCAAGCTCTTTCAACGAGTAGTGAAATTCTCTGTTGTAATTTTACAATTATATATGTACATATGTATATTATTCATATTATTACTGTACTGGCGATATCTGTATTTTTCTTATTATATAATATTTTTTAGAACTTTTTCCACGCCATCATTTTTAATTCAAAGTATTTGCATCTAAAGATCTAGTATATTATTTATATTTTGTACATCCACAAATAATAGTACGTGTATCTCCAGTAATTGCGTATTGTATTTGCTCTATTAACGAATATGCGTATGTTAAGCACAAACGGATAATTCTAAGACTTATACATATGAAAACATTTATTTTGTTATGCATTTAATAATACTTATAAATTGATATTTAACAGAAGTTCTTTTGAATGAATAATGTATCTGCTTAACCAATTGAGGAAGAAATCGTGTTTTTTGAGAGTTCAAATTCGGAAGGCACACTTATTATTCCATATTTAGAGCTCATAATCACCATCGAATTGTTACTACGAATTCTTTATGGAACATGAAAATTCTTTAAACAAACCGTTTAGAAAAGATCAAAAAGTGAATTCGCCAAGCTCGTTATTTCAATGTTATTCATATTTTTGAATACTTACAGAAAAATGGATATACTTATACATATTACATTTTCATTTCACTTTTCAATTAATCTTTGATTTTCTTTTTTTATTTGAAATTTTTCGTTATGTAGCAGAACAAAGACTTTCAGTTCTATTGGTCGAATTTTTTTTTTAGAATTTCAATGATTTTTACATTTTGCTTAAAAATATAAAATATTAGGAAGAAGTAAGGCGGCTTAGAATCACATGTACACGTAGGTCCTTTAATTTGTTGGAAATATATCAACAAGACGCGTATCACAAATTGGAGGAAGAGCTTGGCCGAAAATCGCCTGAGCGGTTACAAAGCTCCAATTATATATATATATATATATATATAGTATATATATATATATATATATATATATGTATACGTATATATAATATATTATATACATATGCATACAGATTCTGTACCAACACACAAATTTCATATGGAATAGCACAAAATGTAATAATCACCCTTTTCACTTGTAAGGCCAATAAACTGAAACTCCCATAAAACTCAACGTTGATTTTGAAAAAACTAAAAAGTTAATTTTGCTTAAATAATAATATTTGGCAGACCATGATACAATAATTTAAAGGTAGTTTCATTCTCTCTTTGCAGTAGACTTCATAGCTCTATCAGACATTAAACTTGTTTCGTCTTTTTCGTGCTACCTTCTTCTCTTGATAAAAATCTACGACTTTTAAATAAAAATTATGTAGTGTTTTAGTATTGTTTAAAGTATCAGAAAGGTAATAGATTGAGCTCACTGGACTTGCTATATCTACCTGTACGGTTGAATGCAGATCAAAATTTTGTAAGCAGACAGGATATTTTAATAATTGTTTGCTTTTGGGAGAGTCGTTTAAGTCGACTACATATTCCAAAATATTTAGTATTATTCTATAAAGGAGATTCCTCTCACCTTTGCAAATGCTCAAATTACTTGGTATATAGTATAAAGTTTAGAAGGATAATGATGCCTACAGATGCAAGGATATGACACATAACCAAAGAAAACTTTTATGAGAAAACGATAACGGGTAGTGTCGTACTGATTTCTCCTCATCTACGTTAAAAAATGTCAACTCTTTCCAATTTATTTATAATAAAAAGCAGAAAGACGGCTTGAAACAAATATTTTAATACTTCCATACGCTTAGAAGATATTCCCAAAAGCAATACGAAAGATCTCCAAGTTAAGTATCTTATAAGTGGCAAGATCAAACAATTCTGAGCAAACACGTTTAGTGTCGAAAATTTCGAAGTGAAACTACCTTATAGAATTTTTGTATCATGTGGCAAACTATATAATGTTTTTTAATGTTTTTGATAACAACTAAAAATTGTTCTCTTGCGTCCTCAGTCAATAGTCTTTTACGACACTAACTTAACAAAATTTCTATTTTCTTTAATATTTGTATATATGTATGTATAAAATTTGTGTATTTGACTATTAGTGAAATAGAAATGCGACTTCGGACCGTTTAAGGTTCACATATTTATCTATAAAAAGAAATATTCGGTTTTTTGCCACTAATATAACATTTTGTTCTTTCTACGAATGATTATAGATTCCTACTAAATATAACGCTTTCTTTATAGTTAGGTGTCCAAATGTCATCAGATAATGCCAGTATTTATTGTATTTATATTTAGTAATTTTTTGTTTTAGTTAAACTTATGCTCTACTGAATACATACATATATAGTAAGTAAGTAAATACTTCCTTTCATTGATTATATTTATTTATACAAGTTCTGTTATCCGACTAATATTAACAATAAGATAATTTAATTATAATATGTTTGTAGATACTCAGAACCGTTTTTACATCACAATTTTAGTACTCATAATGAAGGGTTAGCTACAGAATATGAGTTAACTTTGCAGTAAAAAGGGTCAGGCGTAACTCTAATACACAGGCAAACAATTTAAATATTTCTATTTATGCATGTACATATATGTATGCATATGCCATTTATAACAAGACAATATCTACAGTACTAATGCCTACTTGTCTTCGTACTAATAACAGTTTTGTTAGTATTAAGTAAAGCCCAAATTTATTTAAAATAAAACTGCTCACTTACAAGTGAATGTACTTAAATATACTCTATATTAATTTGCTGAGTGTAAATATTAATATGTATATATATATGTAAGTACACTGAATATAGTACTAAGTTCACAGCTGTAGGCTTGTGGAAGGACACAAGTGAAAGGAGACTATCAATATATTGTATGTATATGTATGTAAGTACAAATACGTGATATCAGGCTTTGGTTGCGTACTCTTTAAATAGGTATGTATGTATGTATTGTAGATTCCTACCAACAATTATATGCATGTTGTGCTGGCGAAGTTTCGCCTTTGACTTATCAGATATCCAGCACACTTGCTGGTAATTATGGAAATGTGTATATATTTTGATTATTCTTTTATTAAATTTAAATACAAAAAATCGTTGCTCGTCTTGCAGTTGTTAAAACTGAGTTGTTTAACTCTTTTATTTGTTTTTAGTTTTCTGCTCGAGTTGGTGCTTTGTTCGGTATGTCCTCCAATAATTATTTTATTGCATGCGATTTTTCTTTTTAGATTGAATATATTATATATAATACAATATTAAAACTTTATGTAAATTTACTAAAAAGGTGTCTACTATATTCTACTTCCCTAGTTTTTTACTTATCCCTTTTTTGCTTTCATATGCTTTGAAGACATTTTGTTAAAAATATTTTGAATGCAATATATGTGAGTGTTTGACTACAATATTTTACACGAAAATCCTGCGGTAACACCACTTTTTGGTTAAACGCCACGGTCTTTCTAATACTATTCAATACAAATTTTAATGTTTGCGTTTGATGGCATGCCATTAAAAACAAATCAAACATCCGTTTCGTTGCTGGTAGACAATTGCTGTTGGGAAGAAACATCTGTCAAATTATCATTAGACAGTTGTATTGTCGTTGCTTCTGGTTCCGCTGTTGTTGCACTTTCACTAGTGCACTGGCATTTATTTTGATTAGCTTGTTGCGCTCCACTACTCAGTGACGATGAGATTGCGGAGGTTGAGACGTTTCGTGTTGTTATGCTATTGGCTAGGGGTGTTTTCTGCAGCTGATGTGGGCAGAATGATGTTGCAGAAGTCTGGTGTTGTGTCCAGTTAATGCTATTTTGTGATGTTATATTGCGAGTTTTGACTAGCGGCGGATTTTTGGTGGAGGTAGAAAAAGCCATGCCACGTCGTAGAGGTACCCTTAGAAGTAAAAGATAAATATGTACACATGTACATACAAGCACGTTTGCAATTTTTATTCAGAAATCATTAGTCCTGGAAAACTCACCTCGTTGGACTGGGCGGTGGATATGAAACTCCCCTATGGCTAGGCGATAACAATACATTACCCGAATGACTTGTGGTTCCGGGCACCAATAGAGTGTTATTACTATAAGTATAATACGGATTACTATACATGGTACCACCAACATCCAAAAGTTATGAAAAATTAATTTAAATAAATAATTAAGTTAAATTTTCTAATTGCGGTCGCCCCTCGGCAGGGAATGTCCACTACTCCGAGTGTATTTCTGACATGAAATAAAGCTCCTCGTAAAAAAACCATCAGCCGTTCGGAGGCGGCTTAGTATAAACTGTAGGTCCCTCCATTTGTTGGAAAAACATCAAGAGGCAAAACCACAAATTGGAAGAGGAGCTCGGCCGAAAATCGCTTAAGCGGTTACAAAGCGCCAATTATATATTATATATAAATGCTACTAATATTTCATTTTGTCCATCATCGTCGCTTCCCAGCACGAATTTGCAACTTTCTCTCTCACTAAACGTCAAAATTGCGCTCTCCCGTTACCAATTTTTATTGGGTTTTTTGGCTAAACGAACACGATCCAGTAAGGTCTGGTAAAAATTGTTACTGCCCATCTATTCAGCGAACAAAACTAAATTGAGAGTGCTCAAGGCAATCTAACAGTTTCAGGGTTTCATATATTTATAGGGATGTTTTTTCAACAACATTTATTACAACATTATTACAAATATATACAATATTATACTTACGTATGGGAGTGGTTCAAGTTAAGGTTTGGTAGGCTTTGCCCGAGGTGATTAAGGGGCTGCACGGAGAGCGTATTCGCTGTTGCAGTGTTTATTTTGAGTTTAAGGGGAACTGATTGCAGGTTTTTGCCTTAAAAAAATGAATTATATTAGAAATGAAGAGATAAAGTTACTCCACTACTTACTCATCGAACCCTCGTCACTGGATAAAGAATTGGTTTTCTCAAACTCCACTGATATATTGCGCGAATCATTCCACTCCACCGAACCGCTATGACTGTTATTCGTACTCGATACATGACTACATATGGACGAGTTCATTGGCGATTTTTTCACACCCAGCGAATCCACTGGACCAATACCAGCACTACTTCCGACGAAGCGGAAACTATCCCAATGGCCTGCGCCTTGCTTCAGTCTTGTGTAGATCATTTTGGCACGTTTCAATGAATCGCACCAATTTTTTGCCTCCGAACATTGTAGCGTAAATGCAGTTATTGCTACTTGAAATTCATTGAGGTAAACACAATTTAATATATTATTGCTTTGTTGTACGACAAGTCTATCTGTTAAATACGGTTGACGAATCACTTTTAAAGAGCCGAGACCACGCTTAGCGATCGCTTTACACACGAGCAGCATATCGGTTAGCAAAAAGCAATGCACGTCTGATTTGCCGAGGTTGTCCTTAAATTTGTGATCACCCTCCATAAAGAGGTGGCGTACTTGATGGGCGGCGCAGCCCTTCATCGGGGCACACAAATCAAACATTTGACTATACTGCTTTATCATTTTATCTAAGACTTCATTGTTTGTATCCTTTTTGTGCAAGAAGAAAAAAAAATATACATGTTCAAATATTATTTAAGAATTTTAGTACGTGTTGAGCTCCTCTACTTACCACCACATCATAAGATTCGATACGCGCCATAACACCTTTTAAACGTTCATTTTCCTGGCGTGTTGTCAAATGGCTGTTTACACTAAACACGAAATTCTCGACTGAATGGATCTGGAAACATTGAAAAGTGAAACGAATAATAGTCTTGGCTTAATGGCGAAGTCATACCATTGAATCGATGGCCTCGACTTGCTCCGCATCCGACATGTGTTTTTTTATTGCTGCCAAAAGCAGACTGTATTTAGTCAATCTTTGCATCGGTCGCACCAAGATATCAGCTAACCGAAGCCGATTGCACAGCTTCTGAGATTCACACCAGGCCAAATAAGAAGTAAAGAGAGCATTACTTCGATTAAGCTCCTTACAATAAAACTGACAAGTACTCTGCTCGGCGCAATATTTTTTGTATGGTGCAAAAATAGAAGCGAAAGCGACAAAGCCCTGATGGAAGAATGTAAGATGTAGCGGTTCACGAGTATTAATGCTGTGTGCCACCATTGGGTAGAGATAAAGTGTCCAAAACTTAAGATTTGCTTCGCAGATATCGCGTACATTGGAAAAGAGCCGATTTTGATCGACATCGGTTAGCAGGCGTTCGCCTTGCACCGCCTCTAAACAGGCGAGAAAGAGCTGAAAACAATAATAAATAAGGAAAGAAACTCAAAAATTCGGAGGAATATCTAGCAACAATAATACTCACGTCTGTGACGGTTTGAAGTGCATGAATGTAGTACACTTCGGTCGTTACTAGCTCCCAAATCGCTGTTTGTATCCTCGTTTCGTTGTCATTCATAGCTGTACTGTCAACGAAATCTTTCCACGACATATGCATATTGTCCAAATATTCTAAAGCCGCGTCGAAATTCGGATGATCGAAATTTAGTGAGGCTGACTTTTGCGGTACACCACTCTTGGCGTAACTGTTAAGTAGTTCACATAATTGACTTTGCTGTGGATTTTTGATGCCAAACAGTCCAGACCAGCGTTGTTTTAGTTGCTTTCCTGGTATTGCCGCTTCACTAGTCTCTTCGGTTGAAGCGGAAGAGATTAACCGTGGTGGACGAGTGCGAGAACCCTAAGAGAAACCCATGATATTTACTCTTCTACAGTTTAAATTGGTAGACCTTACAAAGGAAGCAGCTTTTTGTAGTGTTTTACGACTGCCATCGCGTTCGGTTACAGTCAAATGGTGTCCAGCCAAGTTTTCCACATCGGTATTTTCATCCAAAGAACTTGCTAATGGCGAATAGGCTGTTATATTCAAAAGGAAATCCATTAATAACACAATCTTCACCTCACCCATAAATTTCAACGAATCACTACTATTGTGAAAAATATTACCCTCAAAACCATGCCAAATTGTCATACTAAAATTTCGTAATACATATGTATACTATAATGCGTTTAAAGTTTGGTTTCTTAAGCATGATTTTGAGCGCAAAATTTACCACAATAGAGCTCGATGAAGTTTTAAATAATCGCATTACTGTTTCTTTTAGCATATTCAAAAACAGAAAGAAACAAGTGAAGTGAAAACTATATTCATGCTTTGCAATATTTCTTTACGTACCAGGTTCTAACAAACTATTAGGTGGGTTATTGTCGGTAATGGCGATTTGGGAGAAGCTCAGATTACGTCGTTTCAGTGCCTGGCTGAGTGCGGCGCTAGAAAGTTAAAAAAGTGGTTTCACGATATCTTGCCTAAATTATCTAAAAAATTTACTTACTAAAGGGTTACGCCTTTAGTTGCAGGTATAAATTCTTCCTCTTGAATCCCTTCATCCGTACAAAAACTCACCGAGAAGTATTCTGAACTTGAAACCTATAATCGACACAGAAAAAAATTATTGTAAATATATATATATATTTTTCAGGTCTTTCACATTGTTCATGTTTGATTTTTTTTTATTAAACTAAAACTTAATGAATTGCTCATTCACTAATCGCTTGCAACTTAATAGAGATTTACAGTTAGATTTAGTAGACAATTTTTCCCGAATGTAAGCACAATTCAAAACTGAAAATAAGTAGATAGAGAATTATTAGTGAGTTATACTACTTTTAAAGTTGTTTCATGATCAACAATTAATTCATTATGTGATTCGATCGACGTCGATCGATATACTCAAGAGCCCTTGCTTCTCAAAAATTATAACGCACATACTCGTACATAGGTACATAAAGCTTTGTAGGTAAGAAATTCTCTATGGATATACTGTTTTGTCTTAATTAATTTCCGTGAGAAGGTGGAAATTATTAGTGAGGCTGTCAAATGCATTGAAGTGGCAGAAAAAATATATAAAACACGGCAATTCAAATGATAGTTTAGTAAAAGTATTGTGAATGCATTTCTTGTTGCGTGAGTATTAAAGTATCTATCTTTTATCTCTTAAAAGGAATCACTTAACGAAAAAAGAAAATAATTATAGTGAAAAAGAAAATAAAAACACCATCAGCTACGAAGACACATCTAACAGCCAACTCACCTCACTGCGTACTAGCAGTGGCTTTTTGCGTGGTACAAATTGTGACTTTGTCTTATAACTCGTCGCCGGCGCCATTGCTGTTGAGACTGGTACACGAGTGGTCGAACTCGTGGTCACATTCGAAGAATAAGTTTGTTGAAGCTCTTGGAGGGTATCTGTGGTGGGGTTCCCGCTCTGAAATTGATGCGACTGCAATCAGATATGTACGTACATATGTAATCACAATCGAATTTGCGGCAACGTCTAATGTGCTGACACTGTTGCTTAAAAACAACAACGTTTATAAGCTATTTGAAAGGGTGGTGGAGGTTTTTTGGCTAACACAGGCAGTTCAAGCGGCAGCACGCGGTATTGTGTACATGTGTGCGTTTATTATAGTTTTTTGAACGATGGTGAGTGCTTCTTAATGGAATGACTTATAGTTTTGCTCATGAATGAATAGGGTTTAGATGCTGATAGTGTTAGCTGCTTGGAAGCATGCGTGACCAGACTAAATGTGTACTATTTAAGACAATTGAGAAACTAGAAAAAAAATTGAGAAAACGTACATCCATACGTGTATGTATATATGAAAAAACCAACGAACTAAATTTTAATAATTTTCTAGTCATTTAATTTAACAGCAGTGTCAAAAGTTTTAAATATTACTTACATATGTACCTACATGTCTTTACATACAAATGTATACGTGTACATATGTGTGACGCAACAACAACGAACGGACACACACACAAATAATATTATTGATATTGATAAAAGATAAATGAATTTTAATGACATCACTAATGATTTAATATATGTAAATACATATGTAAATGCTCGTCATTAACAACTGTAAGTGACACGTTTTTAATTAAACACACGGGCTGCGTTTACTTTATTTAGAAAAATTATGTAATCATTTAGTATGTAGTTTTCATTGAAAGTAAAAAGCTGCGAATCAATAAATGATATATCAACTATTAACAAGAAATATAACTTCGGTGCAGGCATTCTTATGCGAGTGAATAAGCTACTAGTTAAGAAGTGATTATAAAAAATATTCAAAGTGGAATGAGGGTAAATCATTAAGTACAACAAATGCAGATTGTTTTTCTATGTCTATTTTAATTGTGGCAAATTTTGAAACTCATTCAGAGTCAGCGGCTTCGTTGCCGCCTGGAACTTACATCATTCGATTTCGAGCAAGCGTGTTGATGACATGCAACCGTCGTGTCTAGGCCATCTAAGTGTGTGAGACTTTTAGATTTCAACTGCAATTAAGATAGAAGATGATTAGTTCGAGATTTAGTCGATCAAAATAAATTAACTTGAAATGTATTTGTATATGTGTATATATATAGGTATGTATATATGTATTTATGAGTAAATGTTATTTGTTCCAAAAATAACCAAATGTTATCAGTAATACAGCTAAAATATAATAATAAAAACGATTGAAATTCGAATTTCAAAAATTATAAAAATATATAAATTTATGAAATATATAAACTAATCAAAGGAAAAGTTAAAACATGGTGTGGAATGGATGTTAATTTTCATAAGTTATCGCCGCGCAAATCCTAAAGCAAAGACTTTCACAAAAATTATATTATTTTGTACTTTTTGAGCTTTTAAGCATTTTTGAGAGTTTTAAGTATAGTTTTAAGAGAAGTTGTCAAAACACCATGTGATGTGATACATTTTGAGCGAGCGAGCGATTTTTTTACTTAAATACCCAATAATTTAGTTTTGATCGAGTTTTTTCTACATCTTTATAATAACATTTCACAATTTGAACAATTGTTATAACACTTAAGAACCGATTTTTTTTTAAATTAGTTTTTCTCCAAATGCTTGCCAATAACATAAAAATTAAACCCCCACGTGGATCTTTAGCTATTCCCATGTAGATTACGAAAGCAATTTTATTTTGATTCATACTCAAATTTGCACACTGTGAGCTGCGTATCGCCTACAGTTTCGTCATTGTGTATTATTTTTTATTGTAATTTTTTTTTTCATTTCAATAAAAGACTTCGCAAATAATCATAGATGTACGAGTATTCCCTTTCCAGGTGCTTTTTTTGGTGAAGTACTAGTCAATATTGCCAAATCAGTTCTAAGCAACATATTCAACTTTTTTTGCAACACACAAGTACATATTTAAATTATTTATTTTTAAATCTGCTCTATCTGGCCAAAACCTAAGAAACCAAGTACAATATAAGGACATTGTTTGCGAAAAGTACTAAAATTTTGCAATCTTTACGATGGCGAGGTTTGGGGTACTTAAAAATATAATTTAAAATATATTGAAAGTAATATAAAACGAAAACGAAATAAAGTATGTACCAGTAACCGATCATTTACTTTTGTATATTTAACGGTTCATAAAATAAATTGTAACGTACCAGCACACTCGTTAAATTTGTTTTAGTCGATTATTCAGTAGGTTTCTCTTGAAATGCTCAATAAATCACGTATAATCAAAAGCTGTTTATTGTTTTCTAACGCATTAAAATAAATTTCAAAATGACAATACTTTGTATAAGTGCTGCCATAAAAAGCATTTGGTTGTACATATACGTGTATGGTATATATATACGTTATATTATATTATATATGTACGTAAGGAAATTGATGCCTGAAATTTGATGCGTGTACGCCTATAAATACACTTCCACGCCGTGGATTTTCCATTATAAATTTTCCATAGGGGCTGTTTTCTTCATCAAAATTATTCTCCTGTCTTTATGAAAAAAATTAACAAATATAGCTAAGAAATATAATATTTACACTCTCAATCAAAGTCACACGGAAGGCCATGCGTTTTTCAAATCGGCTCAGCCTGCTAAGTAAAATGAAACATAGATAGTGACTGCGACATTAGGTCTACATAAATAGTATACGTGTACATAGGTATGTATGAATTTCCAAAGTTATTCCGAAAATGGCTCTAACAATTTCGATGAAGTTTTGTGAATCGGTATTGATTGGTCATATAGTATTTATTTATGAGTTATATAAAATATCCCAAAATGGGTATAGGTATTATTAGATATAACCTCAAAACTTAGATCAGAGATCATGAAATCATGAATACTGTAATCTAAATTGCAATTGAATAAGATTTTAATATCTTCTGCTGAAACCCATGTATCTGTATTTTATGTAGGGTATGATGGGGTGTAATGGGGTGTAGTCAAGCTTCTGAGTATGCTGTTACAGTTACTTGGCTATACTCTATTTCTACTCTTGCGTCTACGTCGCGCACCCTGGAAACGTGAGCAACCCTTGCTCAAGATGCGCCAACCAATCCCTGTGTAACCTTGGGTCACGGCCAATGAGAGAGGAAGCTTCAGTGGAGCCCCTCCTACTTATTCGGTTTAAGGGTCCGCTGCAGTTTAATTGCAGCCTCTGTTCACCAGAGGTGCGGCTGCGAGTGGGCGTCGGTCTTGAAGCAAGCGTCTCGCTATATAAATGTGTAAAAACTTTAAACTTACTCACCTAGCGAGGTTGTGCGCTCAAATGAAAAATATAACAACGTTTCGGGTGAGCGCCTAGAGCATACTTACAAGCGCTGCCCCCGACACGAAGTGAAAATCGTGCTTGGCGATTTTAATACCAGGGTGGGCAAAACAGGTATCTTTGGTACGACTGTTGGAAAATCCAGCCTTCATAACGAAACATCCCCTAATGGGTTGAGGCTGATCGACTTCGCCGAGGTCCGGTGTCTGTAGTACTAGATTCCAGCACAAAAAAATACATCAAGCTACTCGGCTGTACTCTGATAGAAAAACACAAAACGATTGATCTGCATGTTGTGTTCTTGACGTGCGTGTTGCAGCGAAGATACGCATGCGCCTCTATATATCAAAGAACGCCCGTCAACAAACACAAGGAAAGTTCGACGTCGAAAAGCTGCAATCACAAAAGACTGCCGAACGGTTTTCTACTCGACTTGAACTCTTGCTCTCTGAGAGCACTTATCAGCAACTCGGTATATGCGAACTGTGGGATGGCATTTCAAGCTCCTTACGAAGCTATTGGATTGGACTGCCGTGTCCCAATGTAGAGATACCGAGAGCTGAAGAGGGAATCAAGATGCATTTTTAGAACAAAAAAAAAAAAAAAAGAAAGAGGCCGAGATGCATGAGTATGAAGAGCTTGAGAAGCTGGCCGACAAGGGTAATGCTCGAAAATTCTATGAGAAGATACGACGACTTACGGAAGGTTTCAAGACCGGAGCAGACTCCCGTAGGACACAAAGATTCCCAGAGTATATTGAATTTATGGAGGGAACACTTCTCCAGCCTGCTGAATAGCAGTGAAAGGGATAAGCCTCCTTGATATTGCTTATAAGGTCCTGTCGAGCATATTGTGTGAAAGACTAAAACCCACTGTCAACAAACTGATTAGACCTTATCAGTGTGGCTTTAGACCTGGTAAGTCAACCATTGACCAGATATTCACCATGCGTCAAATCTTGGAAAAGACCCGTGAAAAGAGAATCGACACCGACCACCTCTTCGTTGATTTTAAAGCCGCCTTCGACAGCACGAATAGGAGCTACTTTGACGTCGCTATGTCTGAATTTGGTATCTCCGCAAAACTTATACGGCTATGAAAACTGATGTTAAGCAACAGTAAAAACTCCGTCAGGATCGGGAAGGACCTCTCCGTGCCGTTCCATACTAAACGAAGTTTCAAACAGGGTGATTCCTTATCGTGTGACTTTTTTAACTTATTGCTGGAGAAAATAATACGAGCTACAGAGCTGAATAGAGAAGGTATAATCTTATATAAGAGTGTACATTGGCCTCAACTGCGCCGTGAGTTCTGCTTTCTCCAGACTGGATAAAGAAGCGAATGATATGGGTCTGGTAATGAACGAGGGCAAGCCGAAATATCTCCTGTCATCACACAAACAGTCAACGCATTCGCTACTCGACTCCCACGTCACTGTTGACAGTTATAACTTTGAAGTCGTAGATAATTTCGTCTATCTAGGAACATAGTTCAGCGAATGAAGCAGCAGCGGCTACGCTGGCTAGGTCATATGGTCCGGATGGATACGAGTACTCCAGCTTTGAAAGTTTTCGATGCAGTACTCGCTGGTGGAAACAGAGGAAGAGGAAGACCTCTACTCCGTTGGAAAGACCAGGTAGAGAAGGACCTGGCTGTACTTGGTATTTCCAATTGGCGCCAAATAGCAAAAAGAAGAAACGAATGGCGCAATGTTGTTAAATCGGCTATAACCGCGTAAGCACCGTCAAAGCCAGAAAAGAAGAAGAAGATGACTGTCGGCTATAATTAAATATTATTTTAAAAAGTTCTTTTTCTTAAAAGGAAAAAACATTTATGGTATTTTAATATCATTCAGCTTCAATGTAAATCGATTTTAATTTAACCAAGGTGATTCATTTATTTTTCATCAGTAACAAAGATTTGTAAGAATATTGAATTGAATTTCATAGCAGGATTAAAAATAAGAAAGGGAAAAGAAATATAACCGATGTTTGATAGTTTATTTTCTCTTTAAAGTTTATGCTCTCCTTGTGCTAGCAGTACTTCTGATTTAGTTTTTTAGTAACAATACAATATAAAATGTTTAAGTCGGATGTATGTATATTTGGTGCGTACTGAAAAATATTTTTATTATTTTTTTTCGTATATAAGTTTTTATTTGACTGTGCACCAAAATTTGTACAAATTTTGCTTTATGCGTTGGTGAAAGGTACAACTTAGCACACCCTCAGTCAACTTAACTGAAAACGAAACAAAAACTTAACAATTTCCAGCAATACAAGAATAATGTACATATGGACATTAACATTTACATGACGGCCGGCCAAGTAGCACAAGGAATAATTCATAGCTATTACACAATTTCAAACAAAGTTGAGGAGAAAATAGGAGCACGAAGCAGCGAAGGAAAATTGAAGAAAAGAATCACTGTAATTCATTAAAAAATCAGCTTGAACAATTACCAAGCAAATTACGCAAATCTCTAGTAAAACAAAGTCTAAAACAACGCTAATAACAACAACAAGGCTACAAAGCAGAAAGGTTGAAATGCAATACGTGGTAACAACATAATAATAACACCGTATAAAAGACTGTTGGGTAGCGGATAGCGAAAGGGCGGAGTAGGTGGCCCACTGACACGCACACGGCAAATGGGAGCAAAAGTTCGTTAACATTTCACGTAAATGGTCTAACGGGAGTAGGGGCAATCTCAACAAACAAATACGAGTATATTCATACGTGTTCGTGTTTATGCATGACTCGGTACTTAAATAAAATATACAAAAAGCGAAAAATATGTTTTTTTTTTTCTAAAATAGTCTAGTTCTATCAAACACATAAGGGGGAGTATTGAGCTGCTAAAAAATGTTACCGTTTGTCGAAATTAGTTGTGAAATTGTTAAATATATTATACGTAGTTCCAGTTTTTTTTAATATTTATTTGCAAATTTCATTGAATTTCGCGATATTTTTGGGTTCAATGATTTTGTTAAATATTGACAAAGTTTTTTCTTATTATATGCAAAGCTATGTACATATATATATTTGTATACAAGTTGCTCAAACAGTCAATGGAATGTTGCGGAAATGTTGAGCAAACGGAATTGACACTTTCAATTTGACCGAGTTCGATGGAGCGCACACGTTAGATACAATAATTTGAAATTTTCGCAATTTATGTGTAAAATTCAATAACTATATATATATATATATTCTTTAATTTTGAAAAATCACAAATATATAAAAGAATTTGCACTTATTTACTAAATTTTATTGGCAGTATAAATTCATATGCACTATGCATCTACGCGTCACTATGTTATATTATATTTTGATTATTTACGGTTGAACGAAAGTACATATGAAAGCTTTCACGAACATTCATATTCAGTGTAATGTAGTGTTTAACTCTTTATAATCATAAAAAGTAATCGAATTCTTATAAAAGAGTAAGAGTCAATATTTTGAATATAGCTACAATGAACCAATAATATTGGATTAAAATCCGAGAATCAAAACGAAAACTCCTACCACAGTGCTGTGTTATCGACTATATTATCTAATACCTATATAAAATTCTCGTGTCACAGTGTTTGTACGAATAACCAACAGAATGGACAGACCGGGAAATTGACCGTCCCTTGCTTAAAACCGAGCAATTCCATAGCAATTATATGTTTCCAAGTTTGAGAAAAAATAACTCTCAGAAAGAGCCATGTGGTTAATTGTTAGTACGTATGCAATCAAGCTCAATGGGAAACACTTATCTACATACCTATAACCACGCTGCTAACCACTTGACTACTGCGGTCACCTATCGATTATTGCAAGTTGAAAAATAGACGAATTTAAACGAATTCTAGCACAAATTGCTTTATAAGCGAAATGAAGTTAAAATTTATTATTAGTGGTTATACGTATTGAAAGTATGAATTAGGCTCATTTTTCTGATATGATTACTATTATCCTATTATAAGTTGGTTATCACTTTGCATGACTAGTGTGTTTGCAAAATTTCATGTTTACCAAGTTTTCCAATACCTCCAGTGAATTTGTAATTATCACACGAAACATTCGCAATAAGCACAATTTGGAGGAGCGTGTGAAAATATACGAGATTAAATTATATACCTGCTATAACCTGCGTGACATTTAATTACATACATTTTAAGCGCAGGATAATTCTATGTTTGTATGAGGCTATTTACTTCTAACAACTTTGTATGAATCAAATTAATTTCTGAATATAAACTAATCACTCAAAAACAAGTGCAAATTTTTGTGTAGCATAGAATGTTATCAAGAGCTTGTATCAGTTGTCCTAGGTGCAAATTTTACCATCTTTTTGCCACACCGAACGGAACGCGGCTCAGTAAAGCTTGGTAACAATTGTTACTGCTTATCATCTTATCAGCTCATCAAACAGAACTTATACCTGCTCATAAGTGAATATTCAACAAATCAAGTCATAGAAATAATAATATCCAGTCGAGAACGGATACTTCATCTATTGTGAACTAAGGCCAACATGTGGCTTTTAAGAAAAGTCAAAAATGAACTAAAACCGCTTTTATTTTGAATAAATACTTTGCATATTAACGAAAATACAAAACTTGTTCCATGATATATATATGTTTATTTCAGTTGCCAAAGTTTCGAACGGGTGCTACTGGGTCGTTGGGAGCTTCATACTTTTCAATAGCCACCTGTATAAATTCCTCCATGATGGTAAACCTGAGGATGATGCGCATGACCGATCTTCTTGACAACCGCATTGAAGCCATTGTGGTCATCAGCTGTATACTCAACGACACGTGTAGTGCCATCAGCTTCCTCCAGGGTATATGCGCCTACCAAAGACACGCATATATTCAATATTGAAATTTAGAAAATTGTTTATTTGTCATTTTTACACTCACCTTTGACATGATCACCATCACGATGCTCCCATTGGCTCTTGTGGTCGCCAGTGTGTGAGTCCTTCACACCATATTCGAATGAGTATTTTGGATAGTGATGAGGTTCGTGTTGAAGTCCGAGATGATGGTTGTGTTCTCCGTAACCATAATCGCCGTGGCTGCCATATTCCAGGGCGCCTTGGTGGTGGACATTATGTTGCACCTGTGACACGTAACTGGTAGCATGTCCAATGGGAGCATATCCTGCGGAAGCAATTCCGAAAAGTGCTGCTGCAACTAGGATAATACTCGACGGGGTTTGCATTTTGGATTTTCTGTTAATTATGAATATTTTGCTAACCTCTGTTATTACTATATCGAAGTCGAATAAGCAATTGATAACAATTAGCTGTTTAAAGTGCCTATTTATACTAAGCTTTTGTGGTTAAATTTAGATAATTTAATTTAAAGGTTTCTAAGAGTTCGATTCAGCTTTGGTCGATTTTTGCTTTCTTGTTTTTTTTTTAAGTTTGTGCAACTTTTCAAAAAATTAAATTATATTTTCATAAATCCGACTACTTATATGTGTGTATGTATGTATGTAAGTATTTTAATATAACAAAAACAAAAATAATATAAGGAACGAAAAAAAAACTCAAATGAATGTGATTAAAAGCAAGTAATGAACACTTGTGTATTAATATGGTTGTTCACATTATTTGTTGTTGCTTAAAAGTTTGAATCGACTTCTACGGCTATTAGGCATTGTGAGTCCGGAATTTGCAAAGCGACCTTGCAATACTTGGGCAATTTCAATTAGACCACATACAAAGGTGTCGATTTGAATTTTGCTTTCATTTATTATTTTTTAATCGGATATTAGTAAACTTAGAATTTAGTAAACCTCCATAAACATATGTACATATGTGTGTTTGTTATGTGATACTTCAAATTAAAAGATTTAAAAGAATAGCAAAGTATAAAAGGAGACAGTTGCTGCGGATCTATATCAGTTAAGAGTTTAAGTTTAATAGAGCAACTACCGTCATTAGCAAAATATTTACAATTAAAAAACAAAATGCAAATCCATTCGTGTAGCATCGTAATTGCAGCAGCACTTTTCGGAGTTGCTTTCGCAGGATATGCTCCCATTGGACATGCTACCAGTTACGTGTCACAGGTGAAACATAATGTCCACCACCAAGGCGCCCTGGAATATGGCAGCCACGGCGATTATGGTTACGGAGAACACAACCATCATCTCGGACTTCAACACGAACCTCATCACTATCCAAAATACTCATTCGAATATGGTGTGAAGGACTCACACACTGGCGACCACAAGAGCCAATGGGAGCATCGTGATGGTGATCATGTCAAAGGTGAGTGTAAAAATGACAAATAAACAATTTTCTAAGTTTCAAAATTGAATATATGCGTGTCTTTGGTAGGCGCATATACCCTGGAGGAAGCTGATGGCACTACACGTGTCGTTGAGTATACAGCTGATGACCACAATGGCTTCAATGCGGTTGTCAAGAAGATCGGTCATGCGCATCATCCTCAGACCTACCATTATGGCAGCAAAAATTACGGAATTTGGTAGTAGAATAAAAATCAAATACGGAATTCAATGAAAAATATTTAATTCTTAAAAATGAACGATATGGAATATAAGAAGTAAATACTTTATCTAAATAATTTTTTTATTAAATATATTTGTTGAGTTTAAATGTAAAGAAAGACAACTTGTTTTAATGAAAAACAGTGGGAATACTTACCTAGAATAGACCTGATATTAAAAAGGTTTTGGAGGTACACAGTTTTATAGGGAAATTTATAGTAATATATGGAAGTTTGCAAGCAAGAGTAGAGATATCGGCTGACTTAACATGAGAAAATATATAACATTAAGCGACAAAACTAAATCACACTTAAACAATAACTCATTTTCACCTACCAAATAACCATACCTTTCACATAACGACCTTATTCCTTCTCATTCATAAATAGATTAAATATCAAAAATTAAAGGACAAAGCGTAAAACTCTTTTGAAGCATTCAATTCAAAACTTATTAATTTTCTAACGTATATACTCTTATGCTTCAGTTTCATTAAAAATCTGCAATAAAATTAAGCCTAACTTGCAGTAATTAAAAATAAAATGAGAAAAAATAAAAATTTTTGGAACAAAAAATTTTATTGGTTCAACAAAACAAAAAATACAATGTAAAATGTAATTAAGAATAACAAAATTAATCGTAAAACTATAAACATTCATATGAACATACACATACTGATGCGTAGAATAGGTACAATTTTTGCATTCGTTTTTTATTTTATTATGTAGTCGTGGCATTTACCTGCAATTTACTGTTAGGCGGTGAGACTACTAAGCAAATCTTCATCGTGGCACGCAAGAATTCCTCGCGTTTTGTGTTCAAGTCCTGCGGCGCCGCGATTGGAGATGTAACGGCTGATTGCTTTAACGGTGTACGCTTCACCGAGCTGCTGGTTATGCATGCAGGAGTTGTTGTCGCCGCCGTTGCTCTCACCGTCGTCGTTGTAATAGTGTCGTTGTCATTGCTACATTCAGCATTACTAGATATGGGTAGGAAAGGATTCAGGCTCTTTATAAAGCTATTGCTGCTGCTGTTGCCGGAAGCGGAAGCACATGGTGTGGACTTACAAACAGTACTGGAAGCACTTGAAGTAGCTTGTGTTGATTGTTGTTGCTGTTTGTGCGATGGCTGTTGATGTAGCAGGTGTCGCGTGGGCGAGTTCAAGATGAATAGCTTGCGGCGTTGTCGGCCCGGCGTTGATGATGAACTGTTGTTAATAGGGCTGACAGAAGTAAGTGCTGCAGGTGTACAGCTACTAGCAGAATTTGTTGCTGATAAAGCGCTCTCGCTATGTGTGGACTCTTGGGAGCCCGCCCGACTATAGGATGGTGTTGGCAGTTGTGCAGAATGCGAGCCATCGTTACTACTTTTAGCAGTCTCATTTGTAGTATCCATATTCTGATCGCACTTAATCATCGCCACGTTGCCGTCGATTGGTTCCTCGCTGTGATATGTACGTGCAATAATTTCGGGGAGAAAGGGATTATTCGGTGATGTTAGCGTATATTGATAATATGAGCCAGCAGCTTCATTGGAGTCAACACGCTTCAACACTGGATGCGATGTAGTGTATGTTGCATTGGAATAGTTAGGTTGTGTCGTAGCAGAGCCATTGTCGAAGACATCTGATTCTTCTGGAAAGCTGCCGATATAAAAGTCAGGGGTCACATGACTGCCACTGCCGCTAGTTGTAGTGGGGCCCAGATTTTCCCATTCACCCGAGGAAGAATTATGGGACGAAGCTGTAAATCCCTCATTTGAATGGGCATGGAAGCTTTTTGTGCTCTCATTACTTGACTTGAAAAGAAAATTTTGCAGCCGAGTGAGCTTCGTCGAGCTACTCTCACTGGTGATGCTGCTTCCACGACTTGCTTGTTGCTGCTGTTGCTGATGTGAATCACTTTTGCTGCTGCTTTGGGATTGTAGTTTTTGTTTTTGCTGTCTTCCAGTACGGACGCTGAATGCTTTATGATCTGACGCGGTGCCATCACCACTTACATTATCGCAACCACTTCCCACCGCTCCGCTCAGCCCACTTTCTGTTGTACCGTTGTTACTATTCGTGCTTACCTCACCACCCATGGAGGAATTCGATTGTTGCCACGCCCAGTAACTGATGCTCGATAGCGATGATGTACGTTCGCCGAACTCACCAAAGTTGCTTTCTAAAGAGGTGCTCGAATTTGTCGTCGCAACACTGCTTAAGTGATGATATGCGTATTCGGGTGGTGTGTCAACATCGGGACTGTCCAAAAGCAACGCTGGGTTGATGTGCCCACCGCTATTCACGCTGTAGATACTACTCCTGCTGCCACTACCTGCCCCACTATTTCCACCACTTCCAAGCCCAGGAAGGTGTGTAAATGAAAATATTGATTGTGAGTTACGTTGGAGTGGATACAAAGAACGAATTCCAAAGTGTCCAAAATTAAAGTGGTTGTCAATAAGGCTATTACAGCTGCTATTTGTTTCTTGAGGTGAATAGTGTTTTCCAGTGTGATTAGCACTATTACTATGACCAATTAGTCCCTCTAGTCTATGCTCATGAGGTTTGATCTCAAGGGACTTGTGCTCGCCGCGTCGAAAAGAACGTCGCAGTTTCTCCGCGAATTTTCCGCGTGTTTCTTTGGAACCCTTATTTTTACCGGCTGTCGTAGTTGTGCGAGCGGTTAATTTTGTCACGGCAGCTTGTTTATCTTCCTTCTTTGAGTTGTTTATTCTGGTGACCTTCTCTGGTTTTTGGTCGTCATTTTCCAATTGGATGTTGTCCAACAACTTTTCCTGCATTTGCATTAATTTATTTACCGCCTTATGCGCTGATGTTGTTTTGCCCTTTTGGTCCGTTGTAGTGATGGTTGTTGTCGATGTTGTGGTTATTGTTGTTGTCAATGTAACTATGACTATTGCTTTATTCTCGAGTACGTCGCTTTCGTCTGGTATTTGCGGTTGCAAATGTGTGGCTGATATTGCGGTGGCTGCTGCTGCTGATGATGCTGTTCTGGCTGGTGGTAGCGCTAACCCACCGCCCATTACGTTTACTTTGTCGTCTTTTACGCGCCCACCTTCATCACCTGCTGCTGTTTTTGTTGTTGCTGTTGTTGTTGTTGTTGTTGTTGTTGATGATGTTTTTGCTATTATTGTTTCTGCAAATGGAGTTTTTATTAAACTGCTACTTTGGTCGTTTGCTGATGTTGTTGTTTTTGTTGTTCTTCGCGTAGCGTCAGCCTGTAATTTTAAAGCGGCCGAAAAGGTGTTGCCAACACTTTCTGTTGTGCGAACTAATTTGTTTCGCTTCGAAAGCTGTACCGCTTTTTGTTGCTTATTACTTTTACTATATACTTTCTCAGCATTTTGTGTTTGTGTTGTTAAGTTTTCCATCGGCGTTGGGGAAGGCTTTTCATTAAATTTTCCACATCATTTCCTTCTGCCTTTTGACTTGTTTCCAATAATCACCTCTTATATAAGTTTTTCGAGTTCATTAAAGTATTATATATATATATATATACTGTTATGGTAATTTAATAAAAATGTATAGAAGCGTTTTGAGTTTTCCCCCATTTTAATTGTTTTTTCTAATATAATGTTATTTTTATTTATGATTTATAGATAATTAAATAATATTTTAATTTCAATAGCTTTCCTTTGATTTAATATTATTTTAATATTATCAAGATGATACAGTTTACTTAAGTAATTTTTAAGTTGCAGTTAGTATATATATATATTCACGTTACCTGAAATCAACGGTAAAGAAAACATTAAATTTCAAGTAAATTCCAAAGTCGTTAAGTTTAAATATAAATAATTTTATCATAATATTCCGACGTGTCTGTCTATCTGTTATTGGTTACTGACTTGATTTTTTTTATTACTTATTACTGAACTTAGAACAAACAAGCATTTGCGTCGAGAGGTCGAGTCGGCAGCACCTCTGATAATGGATATGACCCTCAATTATGCGAGGTAGTGTGAAGTCTAGCCACATATATAGTTTTCGACGCGGTAGTTCCACAATTGTGGACCGTTGAATTTTGTTGGTAAGACTTAATTTTATCTCCATGAAAAATTGACAAGTAAAACAAATTTTGTATACATTTCTACTATTATTCAACTGCGTGCGAATGTGTTTGAAGGTGTGATTCCATACCGTTTGCGTGAGTAGTATTTACTTTGACTTATCCATAGCTACGGTATTTCCGGCGACCATAAAATAAACATAATACAAAATGCCATATTAAAACGCATTGAAGGACTAAGAGGGTTATGCCAATACAATAGCAATGATATCATTGAGCAACTTTAGGCGGCGAGGTGAAATGCAAGGGACAATCATGGTCAACAATGACTTCATCTTCTGTTATAATCTGCCGAATACGATATAAATACGCATTTCAATACGTCCGTAAATATGTGTTCATTTAAATATATTTATGTGTAAGTGATTTACCGTGATTTAGATGCGTCTATTTTGCTATCGTATTTGCTTATGAAGAGACGGCAATCAATCATTACTGACTAAACAAACATTTACAATTATTTACATATTTACTCGGGTGTCCGTTTTAGTTGTAGCGTCTAATAAAAATTCTGCGAATGTTTCAACGTTTAACTTATGTTGGTTACGTATACGCACCGCTGCACTAAGAACGTAAGAAATATCTACATGTAACAACATACATATAATGAATGTGTACGTACATCGCATTGCGGAGTGTCACTAAAAAGCTACAAATAGTTAAAATGCTTTTACTTTACTGCTTTCATTATATTAAATAGTTTATTATTAGTAACGGATTTGATTACTATTTTGTATTGAAGCGCCTTGAAGTAAATATATGTGTACATGCACTTGTTTCTCATGTACACAATTTCGACTATAATTCTTATTGTCGTATCCCTTTCTGGGGGAAAAAAGAGCAGAAGCAGGCAAAGAAGTGCTGCTGCCTTTAGACCTGCCGATCAGGAACATATCGAATTTATTGCAAAATACAAAATTTGATTTCAATGACTTTTAGTGCCAATATTTAATTGATTATATCATTATAGGTATACCTACAAACACACGTGTAGAATATATAATTTTATGTTTTTAGATGCCTTATTAAAGTATTTATAACCTAAAATCACATATTTGAACCAACTAGTTGTAGTCGAACGATCTGGCCGGCTCCGGCAAATGATGAATTCACTACAAAAATACATTCTCATACTAAGTTTTGTTGCAATATCTTAAAAATTGAGGGACGCGTTTACGTTCAGACAAATGGATCACATCGGTATAAATATTGGTACTTATATACTTCGGACTAAAATTAATATACCATTTCAAGTTAATAAAAGCTATAAACAAACGAAAGATAAAAATAAACTGAAACAAACAGATTATCTCAATTGCTCATCAATTAAATGATTACATTTATGAAATTACTGACGATTTGATGTTACTATGCTGTTGTGCTATGCACATTGCTGTAGTATATATAATATGTGTGGGAATACGTGTAAATATCGCCAATTTTAAATTAGTCTGGGTTCACTTTTGATGATTTTCATCAGCTAATACGCCTTTATTAACCATGACAACGTAATCCTGCAGAGTTCGGCTGTACTTTGCAGACTGCCGTCACAGTTTTGTGAAGACGACGAGCGTGGAATAAGGCTGATGTGGCAACGGCAAAAATACCATATACAACGAGACATGGGAGATCAGGGATTTGATGGAAATAAATAATTGTATAAAATCCTGCAAAGATTTTCAAAAGAATTTGTTCTCTTTCATTAATTGTATTTTGCATATTTTTAGGTATTTAAGTTTTGACACTTTGATGGATAGCGGTCAAATTAAATACGCAAGTCAGCTGCAATGGCGACCGTTAGGCAGAGGCATAAATGTGTTGAATACTTTGTTTGCTAATGTTTGATCGATAAAGTAATATATTTCCCCAAAGAGTTTGTGGGAAGAAGAAAATGCCAGCTGCGCACCTGTATTGTGGGCCAATATGGAATAAATTTATATTTTTGATTGGAAATCCCGCAAGATATAATTTGTATTACGTGTGTGTGAATAATTCAATAAGGTTTTACTGAAACTGAAAAGGGTTAAACTAAACGAAAAACTAACGCAATGAAAGCACCTTATGCAAAGTAGGCTTATGGATGTTAACTACTATTAACAAATAAAAAGAATCTTGAAATGTTTGCATTAAGTATCTGTAAGTAGGTACGTATGTAATGCTAGACGTAATTTCATAATGGTATACTAACTCTAGTCCGAAGCATTTACTTCTATTAGGCTATAAGTCTATCCTAACTCCGCTTAAACGTGATGGCTAAGCAGTTCTGATTGAACTCGGCATGGTTGGCTGGACACAGTAACATATCGAATAATGAGATGGCGGACGAGCTTGCAAGGAAGGGTACTTCTCTTCCAAATTCGTAATCATTGATGAGTTTAGGCATGGTTCTCTCCACTTCTAACCTCACTATAGGAGTGTTATTCCTTAAAGATGCTAACTTAAGGGAAGTCTCAACGCGTGTAATATGACCAGGAAAATATGGACAGAATGGGAAATGACCTTATCGAGCTGAAAAGAAAGGGTACATAGGTATTTTTACAGGACATATTCTATTGCGGAGGCGCGCAGAGAGCATGGGAGTACTAACGACTTCTGCAGAAGTTGCAGATAGAAGAGAAACCTTAAAGCTTAAGGCACTTCCTTTGCGAATGACCCAGACTTTGGAAGACAGCGGGGCAAAGATACGAATACTCAGTTTAGCAAACTCCACACATTAGTGTGATTAGCAGGTGGGGATATTAGCATTTTCCGCTTGAAAAACATCGACTTGTTTGCACGTAAATTTTAATGTTCAGTTTTTAGACAAAAAAAAACGAAATATCTGAACAAACCGTAACTTTTTTCCCAGAAATTACTTGACAGTAGATCTTTTTCGCATACAATATAAGTTTCATTTATCTGCTTGGAATTCAGCAGGAAAATGCTTGTAACTCGATATTTTAAGATGAGTCTTGAGCAATGCAGCATTTTTGTATTGTTCAATAGCCACATTCGGTATATATTGTATATATATATATATAGATTTGAAATAATCACTAAAAAGGTTAATGTTACATTCCGATGCTAACATACTCACATATATGTCTCCCTAATGGCTGTTTTAATTTCTTTAATATCACAACTAAATCCTATATAAAGCTGTATGTAAGTTCGAACCTCTCTGCTCAATTGCTTTTAGAAGAAGGGTTCAATGAAATGTTGGTATATATTTACCTGCAATGGAAAGAAATATAATATAACATTATTCAATGAATTTTTGGTTAATATGTTTAGTTTAACCTATTTGTAATGCTTATGTAAATTAGCAGAAAATAATCGAAAATATTTGAAGTGCTAGTTGTTGGCATTCATTGTTTATACTTTTCACGCAACCCAGAATATTTGGCGGTGTTAGAGCGGCATAAGAAATGTAGCTTTTGCTGTTGCTTGATTTTTATTCATAACTTTTACTTGCCCTATTTATTTAAGAAGTTTTGACTCCTACACTATCTCGCGATACCCACCCATGCCTCGAAAAGTGTCAATTTTAATAATTCAATTTGTAAACAACCAACAACAACAAATTCAGTTTTGAATAAGGACACGGTAAGTGCTACGTAAGTTAATTGTGTACGCAAAGGCTTATCAACACAATTCAAATCAATCCACATATACGGGGGAAAGGAAGAAGTTTGCGAAATTTGTAATTGTGGATGTATTTAAAACCGTCAAATCAAGTGGTTCAAGTATTTGGAAAATAACAACAACTTACCTAAATGGTTCAACAAATTAAATATGTAAAACATACATACATACTCGTACGTACATATTATATAATATTTGGATTTTGGAACTCGTTTGGGAGCAAAATAACTGGAAGTTTTTGTTTTTATATGGATCATTTCAGATTGAAATTTGATATTTATTAGGATCTTGGGGAACATTCATAGGCTTTTAGCTTTTATTTTCAAACGTATTTTTACTAACCTTCAACTATGATCAATGAAACTGGATATGGTTTCTCACTAGTTTCATATCTGACTTTTTTAAACTAATTTGTTATCCTTTTCACTTCCGGTTACCGAACAATTGAGTTATTGCCCATTATTTGGCAATTGTGTTTTATTTTTGTCTTTTACTCAAACCAAGTTAGTCGCTTTGTGTTCCGTTGAAAAAGATATCTAAGAAATATTTGCTCTTGTTTGCTCAATATTTTGAATTTAGGTAAGTGTACAACCGCAAAATAATTAATTTTAAATTTAAACAAAAAAGGCGTTAGCATCTAATGTTTTAAACAACTTGCCACAAGCCATGCAAACTCAGCCCTATTTTCTTCATTGAGAATAAAGAAAAAATTTCATTTGTGAAGAACTTAATTTCCTCTAAAATTGTCCTTATGTTAAAGTTACGGAACATATGAGTTTCGGAAACTACGCATTTTTGAGTCATTTAGAAATTCTGCGAAATCAGTTCACGTTTTGACATAGTTTCAGAACTATTGTGCTATTAGCTTGGGACTAACGTGCGGCAACTCCGAGATTTTAGTACCAATTCAGCTGGTTGGCCTTTTCAAAATCTTTTTCAAATTTAAGCATTTCAAAATACGATAACAGATTTGGAAATTTCGTCCATAACACAAGTTTTAATCATATTAAAAGAAAGAATTTGCAAATGTAACATATTTTTTATTTACATCTGTATATATTAAATATTATTTTTAATCCGCTTCGAAATAGCCAATATTGAATAGTTCTATATTCTGATTAATGGTGGTTATTGATTTTGACATAACTGCTAGCATGACCATGCGAATAATGTCCGTGGTCACCATATCCATAAGCTTCCTTTTGATAATATACTTGGGGATGATGCGCATGACCGATCTTCTTAACGACGGCATTGAAACCATTGTGGTCATCAGCTGTGTACTCAACGACGCGTGTGGTGCCATCAGCTTCCAGCAAAGTGTAACCGCCTAAATTACAAAGTCAATTTTAAATAAGCCAAAATATATTTCTAGCTATGAATTTTTCGCACTCACCCTTGACATGATCACCATCACGTTGCTCCCATTGACTCTTGTGATCGCCTGTGTGTGAGTCCTTAACGCCATAATCGAAGGTATATTTGGGGTAGTGATGTGGTTCATGCACATAATGACCATCATCATGAGTTATGTAGTCGGCGTGGTGAGGTATAACTTTATGCTGTATAACGGATGCGTAGCTGTTGGCATCCCCATGGGGAATATAGCCAGCATTAATAGTAGCGAAAAGTGTGAAGGCGAAATATAAAACGAATTCCATTTTAAAGGATTAAAGTAAAGATTTTTTGGAAGTGAACTATTTGCCTCAATGAAGAATTGTTTGAAACTGATGCCAGCTGGTTCTTTGCCTTATGTTTATATACATCTACATAGTTAGCAGAACTTATGAATATAAGTCAGATCATTAAGTATTTAAGTATGTGTGTATATGTACTTATATGGGAATGTTCTATGTGAATATGCATATATACAAATTAATAAATTAATAAATTAAATTGAAAGCAAAATTATAAATTATAAATTATAAATTAGTAACGTGTAAACTACTTAACCGCTTGAATAGTTTGGGGCAAGCTATACATGTAACTAAGGCTGAAGGATCGAGGAAGTGGAATCGAATACTCGCTATATACAATAATAGCCAATAAATTAATCCATATTATAGCTAAAGCTTTTGTATTCAGTAATAAAAATGCAGAATGCGATAATGTTTCTTCTGCTGTTTTGTTATCGGCGAAACCAAAAAGGTAGCCAGCCACCTAAGTGAAGCGTATCGAATTGCGTGCAAGCTAGCGGGATACCAACGAAGTATTGTAAGCAAAAAAAAACTGACTTGGCGTCGAAGAGCGGTTCCACATGCTTGCCCATGCTTTTTACCTTCTGTTCAATCAACCATTTACGGCTTAGAAATTCAACCGACTACTAACGACCTTGCGACTGACTGAGTAATCGATCACCAGCAGATCAGCATATACAGAGGTGTTAAGACAAAACATATTATAACTTTAATTGCTTGTTTATTGGCAAGTTGGTAAATATTTGAAAGAAATAATAAAATATTGCTAATGTGTTGAACGTTGTGGGGCGTGACGTGAAAGGTTCCTTTGCAGTACATTTGCAACAGAAAAGTTTTACTACAGTTTGTTGCTGTGCATGTAGATATGTATGAACTACGTATATTTATTCTGCAATAATAATAGACGGATTTATATACGTATCTTACTTATTTGTATTGTTTGATATTGCGTTCTATCAAAAAGTGGAAGTGCGACTTGAGGAAAAAGAGAATTGTACAAAAAATTGAGAGATTTAATTTTGGTATAAATACTCCGTGAAAACTTCAATTTAGTATTACAACAGTTGAGCTCAGTTGAGTCAGTCGGTTGAATAAAAAAATTTAATATAAAAATGAAACTTGTATCTTGTGTTGTTGTCGCTATTGCACTTTTCGAAGTCGCTTGTGCAGGATATATTCCACATGGCCACGCCTCCAGCTATGCTTCTGTAGTACAACATGAGATTGCGCCCCATCACAGCGCTTATGCAGTTCCAGTTAATTACGTAGTTGTAGACGACCACAAAAACGGACACTATGTGCATGAACCACATCACTATCCCAAATACTCATTCGATTATGGCGTTAAGGACTCACACACAGGCGATCACAAGAGTCAATGGGAGCATCGTGATGGTGATCATGTCAAGGGTGAGTGCGAAAAATTCATAGCTAGAAATATATTTTAGCTTATTTAAAATCGACTTTGTAATTCAGGCGGTTACACTTTGCTGGAAGCTGATGGCACCACACGCGTCGTTGAGTACACAGCTGATGACCACAATGGTTTCAATGCCGTCGTTAAGAAGATTGGTCATGCGCATCATCCCCAAGTGCATTACCAAAAGGAAGGCTATGGATATGGTGACCACGGACATTATTCGCATGGTCATGCCAGCAGTTACGTGCAAATCAAACAGCATCATTAAATTTATATCAACCGAGAACTTGTGATATGATGGACGAAAATGATTTAATTGCAATGGGTCATCACTGCGAAATACGAAAATATAAAATATTTACAAAAAGATATTATTGTTCATTAAGGATTAAGAAATGAAACGAAAATTGTTATAGAAAACACTGCTAATATTTACAAAAAATATATGTATAAAAAACACTGAAATGCTTTCGCTTGTGTACTATACATAATTTTTAACACTGAAACATACATTAAAGTTGAACTGGAATAATTTGAAAGGCTGAACTTACGACAGGCAACTTAAAAATACAAAACTGTTAACTGAATGAAAGATCTGATATAGTGTGAATGAGTACATAACTTTTCCCCGTTAAAAAAAAATTACTTAAAGATAAGACATGTTTCAAACTATCGCCATCCTGTTATCCTCTGTAAGAATTTGCAACACTTTCTAGCTTTTTCAGCGAAAAGTATTTTGGCGCTACAAAGTGTGTTAAACATTTTCCAAATGGCTCTTTCATATTATCTTAGTATGCTTTAAGGAACTTTATCAATATTTAACAGAGCACAAAAGAGTTTTGATCCAGCTGGAACTCTATTGTGTTCATCGTGTAACGCTATATACATAGCACAATGTTTTCTTAACCCAGAGATCTGAGTGTGATGGTTTGTTAGGTCCATGTGACAAAAAATATGAAACACAGGTGAATAAGAGCTCGTTGTGTTGAAGTTATCGACTTAACTCTCTTTTCCACATAATATCGAACCAGTACCGATAAGAAGCTTTTTGCTTAAGCCACATTTCGCATTAGTCTTTAATTTTCTTCAAGCAATGCGATACCTTAGTTATGCTAAAACTCTAGCTATCCGGGAATCGACCTGTGCGAGCAGCTCGATACTGGTTCATTGCTCAACTTCTAAAATGTTTGTCTGAAAATTTTCAATTTTTAATTTTGTTTGTCCAAATATCTTTAGTATTTCAATGAGTATTTTACTTTGCATAAACAATTTTAAAATTACAGAGATGTTCTGGGAAAAAGGCAACATTTTTAATCAAAATACTCGAATTACTAGAGCACGTCCTCGAAATGGACGAGCGCAAAGCAAATTCACACGGTACTAGCAATTTAAAGGTAGTTTCATTTTCTCTTTGCAGTGGGCTTCATAGCTTTCTGACATTAAACCTGTTTCGTCTTTTTCGTGCTATCTTCTTCTTTTGATACAAATCTACCACTTTTAAATAAAAATTATTTAGTGGTTTAATATTGTTTAAATTTTTAAACGACAAAAATTACGTATTTATTGTTCTTGCCAACCCCTAATAGTGGACTTCATCGGTATTATTAATCGAATTCGAAAAAATCAGGAGCTCGCTGAACTTGCTTGAATGCAAGTCAAAATTTTGTAATCAGACAGGATATTTTAATAATTGGGAGAGTCATTTTCCAAAACATTTAAATTTAATCTAACCGATAATTATATCGAAATTTGAAAATATAGACAGTCGGTTTGTTAAACTTCTGGCCCGAGATTCCTCTCACCTTTGCAAATGCTCAAATTACTTGGTATATAGTATGAAGTTTAGAAGGTTAATGATGCCTACAGATGCAAGGATGTGACACACAACCAAAGAAAAAGTTTATGAGAAAACGATAACGGCTAGTGTCGTACTGCTTTCTCCTCATCTACGTGTATGTCGTTTGAGAAGCAGCCCATCCTTCTATCATGATTCCCAATAATACAGTGTCCGGTTATTTCACGGGTTGTTATGCATGTGGAAGTACTCTTTAGAAGTAAAGAATTAGTTCTGTGCTCTTCGGTCAATGACCAGATTTGCCTGGTCACATTGTGCGTGGTGTCACACCGTCATCTGCTGTTAGCCGATCTGGTGAAAGTTAACCTTAACAGATACTTTGGCGTAAAAAGCGATTTGTCCACGTCATGTGAAAAGTTTACCGGGGCTATAACTGTTCTCATCGGCCTCATAGTTCCCTGGTATGTCTCTTAGGCCAGGAACCCAAACCTCGGACGTTTCGTATATATGTAGTTGAAAAAATCTAAAAACACATGTTTCTAAAAAAAAATTACCAAAATACCAACCAACCAACCAGAAAGACGGCTTGAAACAAATATTTTAATACTTCCATACGCTTAGAAGATATCCCCAAAAGCAATACGAAAGATCTCCAAGTTAAGTATTTTATAAGTAGCGAGATCAAACAGTTCTAAGCAAACACGTTTAGTGTCAAAAATTTCGAAGTGAAACTACTTTATAAAATTTGTGTTACATGGTAGCAAGTATATTTTGTTTGCGTAATTTGTGGAAAGGAAGAAGAGCAAGGATGATCAAATGCTCAAGTTGTTCGAAAATGTTCGAACAAAATCTAGAGCTCTGGCTTATTCCCTGTTTTAATTCCTCTTTTTTGTCGGTACTTTTTGGTGGTTTTAGTGGTTTTCGTCTTGCCCAAGAAGAATGACATTTCAGCTCTTCTCGAGTCGCTCAACAACATCTAGCATAGCTTCCTAGGGGAAAATATCATTAGTTATCAAGTTGGCATTGTTTAGGCAAAGGACTCACCATGTTAGAGAGGGCATACTCCCAGCACTGATCTAATGGGTACATATGTATGTACATATATCGCGAGCACTATCATATTGCTTATTGTATGTACAGCTAATAAAATACACCAAGAGTAACTTTCTATGTACTTCCGGAATGTGCAGGTGGCCTTGATATATTCGATTGAGTAATCGATAATCGCCACTTCTTAGCAGTCGCTTATGTAATTAAATTTGCCAACCCAAAGTATATTCAAGAAAATTAGTACATAAACGTATGGCTAAGAATGTTTCAAATCGAAAAAATGCCTTAAAATTGGGCAAATTAATTAAGTATATTCGCTTTTGTATTGAAAGCATTAACCTTTGATCAAGCAACAACAAATACTTACATGTTGCTGCATTGCTCGATTGCCAGTGACTGACATACACGTATACTTAGATATATATGTGTATATTTATCTGCTCTTATTCAACTCATTAGCAGAACTCTATTAAAAAATATTTCAAATATACGTACATACTTATGTGTATGAGAGTATAAATTAAAATCAAGTCGTTGACGGGTATAAATATGTAGCCCAAATAATTATTGGAAATCAGTTAGTTTGTACCTTTCAGCAAAGTATATAGACCAGTCTTACTAAATTTAGTTCAAAATAAATTAAGAAAATGAAATACCATATGTGCATTGCTATCGTTACTATTGTCTTATTCGGCATTGCTTTAGCAGGACACATTTCTCACGAGCATGCAAATAGCTATGCATCAGTAGTACAACATAACCATATCCAACAACATGATGCTCAGGATTACGGCAGTCAAGTTCATTATTTGTCGCAGGCGGTGAATGGACATGACTACCACGATTACCATCATGAGCCGCATCACTATCCCAAATATACATACGAGTATGGTGTGAAGGACGCACACACAGGCGATCACAAAAGTCAGTGGGAGCATCGTGATGGTGATCATGTCAAGGGTGAGCCAAAGAACTCTTTATTGAAAATATATTTCAATTTATTGCTTTATCCAAAAGGTGGCTACACTCTGGCCGAAGCCGATGGCACAATACGTGTCGTTGAGTA
Source organism: Ceratitis rosa (assembly GCA_037013455.1). NCBI lineage: Eukaryota > Metazoa > Arthropoda > Insecta > Diptera > Tephritidae > Ceratitis > Ceratitis rosa. The sequence continues at coordinate 430,606 of JAWMAG010000041.1, forward strand.
CACAGCTGATGAACACAATGGCTTCAATGCCGTCGTGAAAAAGATCGGTCATGCGATTCATCCACAGGTGTATCAACACGGTCATCATCACTATGGCGGTTATTAAGGAGCTACATATAAATTTCTTCGTGATGTTACATAAGTTGAATAGAAAGAAATCTGAAAATATTGTATTGGACTATTGATTGTGCTCTATTGTAAGGTTTTGTAAATAAAAAATAAAGATAATTATATTCAATATAAATTTGATAAGCAGAGGTTATCTAATTAGGCATGTATGTGGATTTATTGTGGAAATTAGTAATTTTTTTATTTTAAAAATGCCTGAGATTAAGAATCAAGTTTGGTGATTGTTGAACACAAAAAAGGGAACATGTACATGGAACTACAAATTCAGAAAAAGGAGATATAAAGATGTGAGGTTTTTAGCAGGATCAACGAAATCGTAATGAAATTTTTCTTAGTTGCAAATTTTTTAAATTTGCTTTTACCAAGAACTTTTTGTATAAGTCAGTTGAAGGAATATTTTACTTCATCCATTGATTTTATTGCCATTAGAATTTTGCTAAAGTTTTTTCTTAAAAATAAATCGTATTTATCAAACTTTATACAAACTTTAGAGATTAAATTCGGCATGCAAATAAATAAAACAAAAGGAGTTAAAACCTAAGGAATTAGTCTGACATCCTGGTTAAAATAAATGGTGAAGATTAGAAACAAATCGATGAATTCTTCAACCTTATATTCAAACATCTCGAAAGTCAGCAAATTAACAAAACTGGAAAAAAGTTTTATTAGGCATATGCAAAATGGTGACGTGATACGAAAAATGATGGCTGTGTGATCTAACAATAATTAAATATCCAACATTGTATCTACTTCTGCCCCGCATTTGTAAAACATTATGCACATTCACTCACACACAGACAAAGTAAAGTGCATGCAATGTTGTGGTTACCAAACATAGAATGCGAAAAATTGCAGCTTTATTATTCAAACATTCGTTGATTCTTCCACAAGTGCCTCAGCCTTTCGGCGCACTTGCAATTCTTTCTCGTTCACGGCTAATATAGCCGTTTCAAGCTGGGAACATAATTAATTAAATATGCAATTAGCGTCGTGAGAACTGCATAATAGACCGAGAAGTGGTACTGTGTGCGAGGACGACGAATGAGATGAGATGAGAGATATGGAAAGCTAAAAGGCGAGAGTGGCGGTACGAAATGTTTAGAATTAGACCATACATAATAAAACGAGAAGGTGGTGGCGGAAGTGAGTCTATGAAAAGAACCATGGCAGTGGTGAAAGTAAGAGTGTACTCACTTGATATTTGATTAATGAAAGTAAAGTTAGAGAAAGAAAAAGATGCAATTGAATTGGCCAACAGTAATCTACGCCATAATATAATTATTTGATGTACATGATAGAAAATGGTGGCCGCGGTAGCCGAGTGGTTAGCCTGGTACGACCAACATCCAAAATTATAGAAAATAAATTTAAATAAATATAATTAAAATTAAGTTAAATTTTCTAATTGCGGTCGCCCCTCGACAGGGAATGTCAAGACCTTCGGGTGTATTTCTGACATGAAATAAAAGCTCCTCATATAAACCGCTTCAGCGGTTACAAAGTGCCAAATATTTCATATATACATGATAGAAAATGCCTTGCTACCGCTTTCATTTCAAAAATAAAATAAATCCCGTGGAGGATTAATTTTTTTTTCAAAGATTATATAATAGCCGCTTTGGTTTTCGGCCGAGATTTATATGTAAAACAATAATTCTTCTTTTCTGAAAAGAAGCATTACTCACGGCAGTCAGCGTTTGTCTAACATACATGAGCACTGGGCTGCTTTAGGTCCTTGAAGTATTGCAAATTTCACTTAAACTTACAAATTACATAGTTTAAACTCGTTGATGAATTTATTTATGCATGTACATATCTGCGTGTTAGCAAACAAGTAGGTCTGTTGATATATATGTATATGGTATATTATATTACGTATCTACTTTTGCGAGTATATATGTAGGTATATAATATTATCTGTATAACACATGACATTATGTTTGGTCGAGTCGCTAGCAGTGCGTACTGCCATGCGGAGGGTTATGGGATCGAGTCCTAGCCAGCTCAACATTCATAATAAAGAAAATTAATTTTAAATTAAAAAAATAAGTTCAAGTACCTGTTGAATATTAAAAAAAAAATTACATATACCAGCTCAGTTATTCCCAGTGGGTGTGCAAGTAATCGTAAATACTTAAACCAACTTTTAAGAATATTCCACTCCTGTACGTATGTAGCAGCTTACACAATTAACTATAAACATAACTAAACACTTACTTTTTGCGAATGTTGAAAGCATACGTACGAGCAAATATATGCTTAAGTGAATTAATCAAAAGGGAGTTGTAAATATTTTGAATGGCACAAAATAGTCGTAACACATACACATAGTTATGTAAGTATGTATGTGGATAATGGAAGTGGAATGAAAGGAATAAGTAAATTGAATGCGTTTCCACCTAGCCAATGAAAATACCTTCGCATGTGCACACATGCACAATAACGCTTAGAAATATTTATTCAGTGTGTAGGTACGTGATTGTATACTCATAAGCTTAAGTGCTGTTGTTGTTGTATAATTGTCAGGGTAAAATGTAAAATGCATTTGTGGTCTGGAAATGAACCGTTGGCATGCAATTAAATGCAGCCAGACAAATTCACCCAACCACTTATAAGCATTGATACACATGTATGTGTGTAAGGACATAAAAGTTTGTACCCTGCGGCGAAATATCAGACTGGTGTAGCAAATACCAATTTACAACTAGAATTTAATGAAGTATTTAATATTGAATTTGAGTTATATTAAAAATATTACGATTAAAAATTGTACACTTAATAATCTTTACATTTCGTAAATCTTCCTCATAAGAATATTTAACACTTAAAAAACTGGAAACTAGTCCAAATTCAGTTTATTTTGCTCTAGCTGGTAATTGTCATTTTTTAGGACATTTCCGTTTAAGAATATCAGTTGTTGATATGAAAAAATACGGTTGGCTTGATTAGTTGGGCTCGCTTGGCATACAAGTTTCAAATCAGTTTCTAACTAATTAATTTGACTGCGTGGTAACCACATTTACTTAATCACTCAAACTATAAGCTTAGCTATATCTCTCAAATAATACAACAATGCATTGATTCTGCTTTGAGCTAGTGAATTTTCATACCCAACAATGGTTTGAATTCGTGGTGATGATGCCGCAATGACCCAAGTAAATGTGTGGATGTGTCAGGATTTCATTGCCAAAAATCCATTTTCAGGCTGAAAATCTATTTACCAACCATAAAGAGTGCCATAACACAATATCCTCAGCGTACATTCTAGTTTTAGTGTTATCATTTGGATTCAAAGGACGTGTTAGCAAAACGCACAGGCGTTTTCATCCAATGAGGTGAACCAATACACTAAGCGCATATTAAATAGTTCAAGGGCTTAGCGCTTTCACGGTCGTCCGATTACCATTGTGGGCTGGCAAATATTTACGTATTGGTATTTTTTAATTTAAGTAATTGGAATTCATTGAAAATTGTATATACATATGTACGTATATGTACAGATATTTTTTTAAGTTGAAAAATATTTAATAACATAATAATAAAAAAGTTAATTTGACATTCACTGCTGAGGCACGACCGCAATTAGAAAAATTAATTTAATTTCGTATTTAAATTAATTTTCAATAATTTTTAGATGTTGGTCGGAACAGGACTCGATCTCTGACCTTTCGAATGGCAGCACGCAATGCAATGCTAACCACTGGCGATCGTCAAAACGCCGTAAACCACCTTATTAATGAAACAGAGTTACAAAGTGACAAAACCAACATACACAAAACATAACCAAACACCGACAAAATTTTGCGGTTATTGTTTATTGTGCAAGATTTCGTGACCACTGCCGACTGACTGACTGACCGACCGACCGACCGACCGGCCGCCCCCCACCAATATTTCCTATTCAATGCACAATTTTTAGGGCAATTGTGTTAACAATTTGCTCAAAATTTGCTATGTACGAGTAAGTTTCTGTACAGTACATATTGACTATCTATACGAGTATAAGTTTTTGTTGTAAGGCGTTGTGTTGTACACGGAGTAAATGTGATTACGCCATAGCATTGTATCAATTGCACACACGTCAGTTTATAACTTTGTTTGTTTACAAGTTAGTTTGTACGAAAAGTGGTTTGGACAGTCAACCGTTAACTATGCTTTTATTTTCCCTACGAAACGTGTTCGAAATAAAATAAGAGATAAGTGTCAATTGTATGAAAAGTTCCCAATTATTTGTGCACGTATGTGTTTAAGTATATAAATACCTCACAATTTAATTTCAAACTTTCTCATGCATGTCCTTTAATTAAGCTAAAGGATACTAAATTTATCAATTACGGGCATACATATGTAAGTACATACATATATTGTATGTATTTAACAAATACATAAGTATAATATATCAGCGGATGAAAAGTGCTCCAGTGACAGTCATCGCTTGCTGTTCTTATAATCCGTTATTTTTTTATAGAAATAAGCACTTAAATAATATGCATTAAATAGCATTTTGTAAACTTTTACATTCGTATTCATTGTTTTCTATAAACTATTGTATTTAATATTAAACACTTCGTCAGATTCAACTGAAAACGCACTCCTTTCGGCAACTATAGTCTCAGTGTACACAAAGAATGTCAGTCAATGCGAAAACTTTCTGGCATTTTTGGTTATTATTGCTGCTGTTAAAAGTTGGTGAATTTCTGTAACTTTTACAACTACAGCTGTTATGATTTTATTACACTTGTATTCAATTAAATGTCGCCATTGTGATTGCTAAGCGCAAGGATTCGAATCCGTCTTAAAGTCGTGAGTGATCTTGAAAATTTCACTGAAAAACAAATTTGATAAATTAAAGGTTTAATACGGTCATACTTACAATATATTAATATATTATTTTTTTACTTCTTCCTGAATAGAATGGACTATAAAACAATAAAAATAGCATAAAATATATTTATTAATCGACATCAATTAGTCACTTCATTCGCTCATTCACTCACTCAGGTTAACTTACCTAATTTGGATTAATGATTAATCTTTCTAAATATTTCTACCCATATGTACATATATCCATATATATATCACTGCGTGTGATAAACACTTTGATTAATGACTTGTCCTCTTTTGTTAGATAGATATCAACAGAAGTCATAAATAAAATAGGCCCAAGTATTAATATATATAAACATTCACTTCAAAATCATTATATTGATACATATGTATATAACAATATTAATGTATACATATACATATGAACATAACACACAAATCCGATTCTTTAGAACCCGTGTGATTAGCCATCTAAGTTTAAGTGTATGGTAAGTTTTTCTTTTCAAACGCGTTTTTTTCGAAAGAGCGTTTGCTGTTATTGTAACTCAAAAACTAATCATCGACTTAAAACTTTTTTTTATTGTATTCGTGGGTCACTTTATCGCCCTTTTTGATTTTTCCGTTTCAGATACTGTGAAGGCAGATGAGAGGCAGCAAATTGGAAACTTGATTTTTCGGTCCTCCGCGGGATAGCGGAGAATACAAGATTCCCGTTTGTATATGTAAAGATGTACTATTTGTAAACAAATATACCCTTGATACTGTGAAACATTCAATGCAGAAGTTTTTTTTAAAAAAAATTTCAAAAAATCACCTTTTTTTGCTGCCACACTGGTTGAGTCTCTTTAATAAGTTTAACGCAATTAAGATGGAATGAAAAATGTTTTGATCAATTTTTCCAGTGTTTAGATAATACTTTATTAGGTTTCGCGAAATCAAATTGAATTCGAATCATTTTCTTCACTTATTAAATCCCGTCCACATATACCTAGTTTCGTAAGTAATGACAACAGAAAACTAAATATGCATACTCTCGTCCGACTTGTATCCGCATATATTCCAAATCAACTGGTTCACAAAGAGCAAGAGTAATCTTCCCAGATGGAATCGAAAAGTCTACAGCAAAAGGAACTCCACCACCGACATTGTTTTCATGATCTTTTCTAAAACAAATGATAATTGTTTTCTATTTGATAATTAATCTCTGCATGGAAAGTAAGAAGTTTAAGCCAAAGTTTCAATAAAACAAATTAGTTCATAATTATATTAAATACTATTAAGATACAAATTAGTTAATTTATTATGAATATGATATTTATAAGTGCTAGGATGTCGGATTTATTTGCTGTCTTCTACAATATGTATAATCTATATTAAGAAAATGGTAATCTTAACTTTCAGATTTTAGTACACACACTATTAATGGTACTTTAACAAACTTTATTTCAATGAAAATTGATTAATTAATTAGATTTTACATTTTAATTGTTAGACTAACATATACATATTTATGTATTTCTTAGGTAGCATTAAAGCAAATGTAATTTAATTGAACCTGAAAAGCTCATAAAGAACGAATTATAACATTATAACTTAAGGACCGAGAAGTCGCACTAAATTTAATCCGCAAGCGAACGCAGAAAGTAAAAGTTAATCATCATATAATTCAAATAAGATTGCTCGTCTATCGACTTGTGATGACATAAGCGGCACCCGAGGCTTAACCCGAGTGGTTAACTCGGAAACAGTCAGCGGAAATTCGCTGAATATGCTGCGGTGAAAGGTATATATGTGCAGTTTACCTATATTAGTGATTTTTTTTGCACATAGTAATGGATTACGCCGGGGAAATGGATGTGTGTGTGTCAGGCCTGTGATGTTGTGTGTGTATGCAAACAATTGACATTATAGACTGAATGAATAATTGGTACCAATAGTCAGCTCAAAGGTGTAAAAGAAGTTTTTTACTTATTGTGATTGTTGACAAAAGTATAATAAAAAGTACTATAGCCTTTATCAATGTGATATAAGTACATACCAGGTGTGTTAATTGAAATTTGCCTGTTTTTTTGATAAAGAAAACACTTCAGAGGAATCTCAAAATTTTTTTATTCAAAGTATTGACCATTGGTTTCTACACATTTCGCCCATCTCTCAGGCAAATTATGGATACCATTCCAAAAAAATTTTTTCTCTTTCGAGGCAAACCATTCGACGAGCCATTTTTCGACTTCTTCAAAATTAGCGAAGCAATGCTCTGCAAGGGAGTGTCCCATCGATGCGAAAAGGTGATAGTCGGACGGGGCGAGGTCTGGAGAGTACGGCGGGTGCGATAATATTTCCCAATTAAGTGGTTTTAATGTGTCTTTCACCAGTTTAGCGGTATGAGACGGCGCGTTGTCATGTTGCAAGATAACTTTGCCATGTATCGGGCCCATTCCGACCGTTTTTCGATCAACGCATGATTCAAATTGATCATTTGTTGTCGGTAGCGATTCGTGTTCAACGTTTCACCAGGTTTTAACAACTCGTGGTACACCACACCACACTGGTCCCACCAAACACAGAGCATTGTCTTACGGCCAAAGCGATTTGGCCTTGCAGTCGATGGGCTATGATTTTTTCGCTTCGGGTTCTCAAACTAAATCCATTTTTCGTCCCCCGTGACAATTCGATACAAACGGTTTTTCGATGTTCCATTTGTCTATCGTTCAGCTTGTGTGGCACCCATTTTCCATACTTCTGGATCTTTCCCATGGCTTTTAAACGTTGGCAAATTGCTCTTCGAGTCACATGCAGTGTTTCTGCCAATTTTTGTTGCAAATGGCAACGAATGCCGCAAATGCGATTTACTTGGAACGAAACTCGACATATTCACTGAGGTAGACAAATATGACGCTATTATTTTGGCGGAATGTGACTTGCGTATTTTTGTAGGTTAATGTCAATAGAAAAAAATTACATACATGCCAAATCATAGAAATTTATATACAACATATTGCTAGCGACATCTACTAGTAAAACCGGCACACTTCAACAAACACACCTGGTATATGTTACAGTTTTAAGCCCATCCAAAAAGCATGTGGATTTTCATTAGGAGTTATTTATTTCCTGTCAGAACTACACTCCGAAAGGTTGATACTTTCTGCCGCACGACGACAGTTCGTTCCTGCTCAGATCAGGGTACGAGCCCGTGACCATCCAACCATCCAGGTATGGAAATTATTATAATATACGTACATACAAGCATGAGTACCTACATATGTATGTGTATACATTGTATTTGCATCTATTTTCTTGAACATTTTCATTATTGAAGAGTTTTCGATTGAGCGAGCTAATAAAAATGATTTATAATCAAAAAATTTATTCAATAATATTGATTGATGGTCTTCCAAGCGTTACATAAAAGAAAATGTTTCACATAATTCTCAGGTGAAAAATCATTAATATTCTGCAGATGTATGTATATGCACATACTCGTACATGTAGGAAGTACCTTGGCTAAACATACACAAACACACAACTTATAGTATGTGTGAAGAAATTATTTACAAACACACAAATTTTTATGCGTGGTGATTTACAGTTATTTACGCCATATTCACTCCAAGTGTAAAAAAGATTTCTTGGCGTAAAAAATTTAATGATGCGGCAAATTGCCCCAAAAAATTCTTGATTGGATAACGAAAGGGAAATTATATAAATAAGTTTTAAATCAACAAATAACATCGTCGTGGAATAATAAAGCTATAACTCACTATTTGTTGCTTCGTAGAAACGATTTAAGCTTTCCAATTTCACTCTTTACTTCTACTAACATTTTTACCACTTTATCATAAATATACCATGTTTATTAAAAGCGAAAATACTCATGTGGTGTCATTGCATCTTATTTTAAATATGAGTTACGCATAATAAAACAAATTCGTTCCATATCGGAACATGATTCGATGATGCTCCATTTGTGATAGTTTTATTCTTCAATTGTTTATTTTATTTTATATTCATTTATTTTACTTTAGTTGCTACTTAGAAAAGCTTTGTTATGGTTTTAGATGTTGGTCTGGCCACCCTTCGCAGAGTAGCGTGCACTGTACCATACTTCTACCTACTCTATTTCTAAATTACCAATATGATTTTGCTTTCATTCCTGCAGTTATTATAATACATAATAATAAGTATACGTATTATAGGTATAGCAAATTAACTGCCTCAATCCATCAAAAACACAAACATAAATTGTGTACACCAATTTTTATGAAAAAAGTTGAACAGAAAACTTTTACCATATATAGTTTAATGAACTCGCAATATGTTGGCAAATAATTACTTCCGAAGGAAAGCTAGCCACTTGACAATCAAACGCAATTATCATTCAAACTGTACAGACGTTCGGTCGGACAGTTCTGGAGATGTAACTCATATTGAGTTTAAGAATAAAGCGAAGAATTTACGCAAATGTTGTACATACATAGTAACCGACCATTTTGATATATGTACATATATGGGTATCCGTGCAAGGTGAGTGAAATAGGAAGCAATTCTTATACAGACACAGGTATACACGTGCACATGTATACTGAGCACATTGCCTGTTCGATAAATGGACACAGTAAAAATTATTTTCCAGTTTAAGAATTTGAAAGAGAAGATTTCCGTGCGAGCTTCAAATTGCTTAAATGATCAATGGATTTAATTTGTGAGTAACATATTTCAATTAATCCTTCGATAAAATCTGTGTTTTATTAATTTAAAGAACGATGTGTGACCACAGCATAATGTGATGCTAAAAGTGTAGAGGTTTCAGTACGTGTTTTCTTTTGTATACGACCTTAAAAAGAACACACGGCTGGTTTATTTCCAACTGGCTTATGATTTGTTATTACTTTACAATACTGACGTTAACTGTTAAAATGTAAAATAGGTTTTTGTGAAATATTTAAGCGTAAAGCGTATAATAAAATGAGTTGTATGGTACATAAACATATTATAATATATTTGGTGCTTTGTAACCGCTAAAGCGATTTTCGGCCGAGCTCCTCCACCACTATGTCTTGTGCATCTTAATATTTTACCAATAAATCGAGGGACCTACAGTTTATTCTAGGTCGTCTTTGAACGGCCGATGGATTTTTATGGGGAGCTTTTATTTCATGTCAAAAATACACTCGGAGGGCTTAACATTCCCTGCCGAAGGACGACTGCAATTAAAACAATTATTTTAGATGTTGGTCGAACCAGGACTTGAACTTTGGCTTTCCGAATGGCAGTATGCAACTCAGTTATTGCGGATTGTTCATCTATGAGGCGCGAACTTATCATTCCATTTTGAAGTGTTACTGAACTTTAAAGTTTGACTGAAATTTTCAAAAATTTTGTCGTTTCGCGAGAATTTTCCTTGGGCTCTTATCAGTGGCTTATTCACCATAGTATAACTTTTATACTTTGCTACACTATTAGTGTTTTCTCATTTATGTTAATGTCACATGTAATGGTGAAATATTTTCTATTAAGAAATTAATTTTGAGCATGAAAAATTTTCAAATTCACTAATTTGTTAACATGCTAAGTTGTTAACATACAATATGTGACATGATTGTTACAGTTTTGTTCAAAAATGTTTTCGTTTCGTAATTATGTTATGCCAAATTTTGTTTCGTTTTCAGCATAACCAACCGCTATAAATAAACATAATTCCGAAGACAAACAATTTGGTGTGCCAAAGCTGTATCGGTTGTTATTGTTCTACACACTCTTGTGTATATGATAATGTGTTCTTAATTGTGGCCATCAATAGTAATTAATATCACTTAGTTATTCGTGGTAGTTTTGTTTGTATCTATGTATGTACGCTGATTTGTACTTCGACTTGCTTAACGCACGTATAGTATACGTGTAAACATATCGCTGTATGAATATAATAATTGTGAATATATGCATATGTATTAAGAGTGTTTTTTGTTGTCCGAAATAGTTTCTTCGTATTTTTTCACTCACTGCCTAATTAAATATTGACGTATTTGAATATGTAAGACATTCGTTTTATAATCTTCTGCCAAATTCACACTCTTACTCTAGTGAAAATAATAAGTAATTCGATTTGAATGGGTTTGTTCGGAATAACATTCACCTAATCGATAGTTTCTAAATTCAAACCATTTTCTGCCTTGAAAGTACTTTGGTAGTTGTGAATAAATGCCCAAAGTGCACGATAGTCAAACTGGAAATATTCAACCTTTTCAATATCCGCTGCAGAAGGCGCTCTACACTAACTAATAAAAAATTCAATGCAGCAGCTTCAGCCGTCACGACGACTTGACCTTAATTTTGTGGAAATGTGTTTTTTGTGATTTTCAGCGAAATTGTTTTGTGTAAGCGTTCGCAGGTTTTGGCGATACTCCTTCATAATTTCACTGTAACTTCTTGAAGAAAATTCTTAGCCTGCTCTCTGCTTAAGCATAGTTCTTCTATGAGTAATGGTAGTGAACGTAAAATTTCCATGAAATCATCGGCGATTGCCTGTGCAAGCAAAAATCGAAAACTTTACCCTTACCTAATAACAGATTTCTTCCTCTTCTCTTTGTTAAAAGTAAATATTGTTGCTTTTTGCTAGTGAACTCTTAGGCGTTTTTACTTGAACATTCAAATTTGCACAACTCACCAACCCCTCATTGCATGCATACACAAATTGCATTTTATTGCGTCTTTGCTTCACTTCCGCCATGGTACCATGAATTCTGGCATACACGTATATATTGTACATACATACGTGTACATACATAAGTACAGTGCAAAGTAACATTTCTATAAATTAAAGAAAAGTTTTACGGATTCCGTTATCGCATGCTTCGGTTTCTGGTACCTTCCCTTTTTGGTCCGTCGGCTTTTGGTGGGGTCATACCATTAGAATGGTGGCAAGTGATAGATTTCAACAAATATACGTGAAGCAGCTGGCTGCACCCTTAGAACGGTGATATAAATGTAGTTAACGTGTAAGAAAATTGTTTGGGGCCATTTTGCCACAAATGTTCAATTTTGCAATTTTTAAAATGCGTTTTAAAATGTAGTATTAAAAAGAAAAAAACTTTTGAGGAGACTTTCCACTTTTATATGTATGTATGTAAGAACATTTTAATAATACATCTGACCTTTTTCTAACCTAAAAGCAAAAGAATTTTTCAATGCGCTTAAAATTTCGTTCTGATCGTTGTCCAAGTACGCCGCTCCTCCACCATTTCCTAAACTTTATTTTTAATTTCTAAACTGAGTGAAATTCTTCCCCTTATTATCGTGGGAAATTCAGCATATAAAACTGTGCAGAAAACAACTAAGAGTTGCAGGTTGTAAAAGAAAAGCATAAAATACGTAACGAAGTAGCGGACATGCAGCAAGTTTTAGGGAAAGCATTATTTTATCAACCGCGAACAGGAGTGTTTTGTAACGGTCGTCAAAATATGGTAATTAATTTCAATTTCGTTTCCATTTCGCATGGGGCTATATTACCCACGTGCTCACTCACCTACTCTGCACAGTTAATACTAAAGAAAGTTGCTGTGATTATTGCTGCAAAACGTACATAAAATGCATGAAAAACAAAGAATAATATTAAAGAAGATTTCGCAAGGAATGCGAATTGAATGCAAAGAGATTTCGCTGTAATGATTTTCGTGCACATTATTATTGTTATTACTAATTTTTGTTGTTGCTGTTGTAAGATAAGAGGTAGTTTGTTTTAATAAATAAAGAATTTTCGTATTGCGCTTACAATTTTAGGGAGTATTCATATGTTTTTTGAATGGGATAATGAAAGTTGATGTGCCTGCCCTGAACACAACTTAAGGGCCGGAGTTTTCACGCATGCAACAAGACTTGGGTCGACCTACATATGAGGATAAAGTTCATTCTCAAAAAGAAAAGTTAAGAATAGTGAAATTCATATTTCATATTTGCTGGTATGAATTTGCATTATTGCATGACATATAATTTTTGTTCTAATTCTTTCACCACAAAAGTATAAAATTTATTAAGAAATCGGATGGAAATCAATAGAGCTATATTTGTTATAATATACAAGATGCAAGAAGAGTTTTGTTGTAAAAATGAGCAGCGAACACAGAACTGCCAACTAAAGGTCGCACTTACACTTTTGTCAGCCTTTTGGTAGGTCCGTAGGTAGAAATGAGCTGACGTTTTGGGTTTGACGTCAGCAAAATAAAACTGTGAGCGGTGCAAAAGACATACAGTCCGGCGAGTCACGGAAATACATACATATGTATGCACGTGTAACACATAAGCAAAAAAATACTAAGCACATGCTAAAACTATATGTACATACACGTATATTTCTGCTGTAACGAATGTAACATAAAATCGTGTTGGCATGAAGAGAGAAAAAATAAGGAAAGTCAAAAACAACGTCGAAAGAGATGTCACTTGTGCTGTTATCATTATATATGTAGGTATAATAAGCCCATCGAATGCCCTCCACCCGCTTAACCGACACGAGAGGTGACATAAGCGTCTGTTAACCGTCGAGATTTAAAACTGTTCAGCTACAGAAAAAATAATTATTCATCAGCTGAAATTAAGTAAATATGGAATTTTACAATTTAATTGTTGAGAGAAGTAAGAATAGATCGAAGGTGCTGGAATGAAAATGAAAATTGTGGCACAATCGGCGAATGGGTTCATTCAATTCATAATTTGTGTTACATGATTTTAATAGTAAAAGCCTAAACTGCTTAAATACACGAGTTGAAATTTTAAACTTTACCTCAGATAAGATCCGTTAAGAAGCTTCACTACGAACAATGCGCCTAACATTTCTCTACGATTTGCGAGAGTAGGTGGATTTAGAAGCTTTAAACGGTTCGTACAGTGAGGAAGATTTATCGTAGAGTTTCATCGGAAATGTCTTAATGCAAAACAGTAAAACTTGCTTTAGAACAGACTCCATAACAGTGAACCATATTCTAATATTGGCCTAACCAAAGTCGTATAAAGTGCTTTAGTTACAAATGGGTCTATACGTTCATATGCAAGTAAACGAGTGCCATAAAGGATAAAGTACGTTTTGCTTTTTCTTTACATAAATTATTTCTAATACATAGACGTATGTATGTGTATGGGTGTGTAAATTTGTTTACATATATTGAACAACATTGATGCGACAGGCTTAACTGCCCATTACGCATGGAAGACCGCACACTTTAGTTGCAACACCATTGTCAACATATCTACATAACACCTCAACCACACACACTCACACACAGTATTTGATGATAACGAAAAGCGCTAAGCAAGCCGGTATCATCTACAAACAGTCCAGTGCGGCTGGTGGTTTTGAGCAAAATACCTAACCTGTCCAACCTGTTACGTGACATATGTGACGTCAACCTGCATACATGCATGCATATGTATGTATGTATGCCTTCTCACAAGTGCCACTATCAATATTTTTATACTCGTGGGCACATTGAATATCCTTCGAATGGCTACTTACACTTCATTTTATGCGCACTTTTCGGTGGTGAAGCTTTGCATTATAACAGCCATACATACACTCCTACAATTTTTATCAGTAAACTTGTGTGCGTATACGAGTATGTTTGCAAAAGCTTTTCGCATTCAGTTTGTTTTTACCGGAAAGTAAGTTTTATAGCTAATTTACATGTGGAATGAAAGAAACTACTGCTGAAGTCAGTGTAGCAGCGTGTTGCCGTACAACTTTGTCCTGAAACGAGCAATTGATTGATTATTTGATATACGAGTACAATAACAAAACCACTAATGCAAATATGTAAAAACATACGTGTATATCCAAAAAAAGTTTACTTTTTACTTCAGAAAAACTGATACAGATTTATTATTTTTGAATTCTTAGATGAGAAATAAAATTACCAAACCACATTACGGTTTATATAGAACACATTACGCTATCGTTGAATGGAAATTTGCTCTCTGCTCGTTACGTCACATGGTTGCCAAAAATTGCTTTCATTTAAACATATGAAGTATGTAGTTTATGCGAGTTTTACTTCATTTGTAAACATTTATTATTCATATCCCTTTTGAGCTAGGTAACATGATGAAAAAGGGAAATAAAAATTTGTTCACATAATTTAAGCAGAGTGAAATTATTACTGAACTGCGTTTGCCCCCGATACTTCTTAGCAAGCTGAGGGAATTCAAAGGTTGCGAAGAATGAATAACAGTTTAACGGATCGCCCAAAATCTCCTACATAATTAATTCTATTAAGTTAATGTTAAATTTAATTAATTTAAATTTCGAAGAAATAAAAATATGTATTATATTGTATGCTCATGCATACACGTATGCATACACATATTGCCTCCAGCAAATGAGTAAAACTAGCACGTGTCTTCGCAATTACAAATTTTGTTAACACCTTTGGAGAAGGACTCACTTCCGTACATGCGTTTGTTACGAGTGTAAAACAGCTTGTGGGCGCCAAAATGTAGGCTACAGTCTTTCTCTTTGAATGCGATGTAAAACTGTCGCGCTTGAATGCCAGATAAAAAAGTAAACGAAAGTGTTTGTGTGCGCGGAAAAAGGGTAACCGATGATACAGAGATCAGGTTGTGAATGTAGTTAGGCTAAAATCCCCGTCGGTGGGGTATATACATAACATCTCTTTGTGGCATTTTTAAAGTCGAATATCACTTATATAAAGCTTATAATGATGACATGTTAAAGCGTTTGTACTAAAATATATGTATTTATCACACTGCTGTTGTGAGAGCTGCACTTTATTGTAACTCACGACCTGCGAAGAATGAATAACAGTACATTGATTTATATAATTTTTCTGCTTGGTCGTTCCCCCCAAAAAAAACGAAAAGTACAATTTTTTTCTGTTCCGTCCATTTAATCCTCTACACTCTACAAATTGATATACGTACACATTTCTGTAGCTTAAATTTAACTAATGAAAGAAGCTCCTGAACGTGCATGTGTGTGTATGTATTTGACCCTACATAGCCATTTAAACAAATTTTTGACAGAGCCTCACCTAGTACATACGGAGAGCGTGGCAATATATAATATTATTTTTATAAGTGGCTTCAGTTGGGGACTAAGCTCATGATCCTTTGACTTATAACATGCACCGCAACTTACTTTACTAAATCAATCGCTGACAAAATATGACTGGGCCTATGTACGTGTATGTGCGTAAATTTGTGAATCATAACGTGAAGTACAATATAACAATTCTAAAGTGTCCGCCATAAACCCCAAATTTGAATAAATGGGCAGAATCGTGTAACTTTCGCAGATAAATTTATGGAGGCAATCGAAACCATTTACAGGTAATAACTCTACAGTGAAAAGTCATGCCAGTTATAGTTATTAACTAGTATTTTATTGATGAAATTATACCAATTCCCTATCTGACTTTACCTTCTACATGAAGGTGAGTGGTTGGCGGGCATCTCGGCTTGGTATGAGAAAATTTTTTAAGTACTGCTTTTTATTATTATTTCCGCTAAGTTGAAATGAAATGAAAAAACTGGTATAATGTATAAAGCACATTGTAGAGGATCTCTGTGGCGGTGGAGCTTGTTTGGCATATTAGTTTTGGGGTAGTTTTCGACTAGTCTATTTTGCTGCAAGGGAAGTGGGTTGGGTATGTTGGAACATGTGTACATATGTAAATGTGTATACATATAGGCGTAGACAAATTAAATACGTTGTTTTTGTTTTCATATTTTTAAAGTAGATGGTATCAATGAAGCGTGAAATTTAACATGTCATCTACACCCCACACAGTTTTCCTTGTCGCTTACTTATATAGTACATATACATTCACATCTTTGTGCAATTTTATCAAAAGATGAAGCTTTCACTTTTCATACTCATTCCATTCATGGTTAAACAGTTTTTGCATATAAAATATTCGTTGAAAGACAATTTGAAACAGTCGAACATTTGTTAAAGTAAATAATTAATTTTGTTTTCAAAGCCTGTTGAATTATTCAATATCGTTTTGAAATCACGATCAAAATAATCTGATTTTTCGGCCAAGCAATTAAATAATTCCATTAACTGTCGCCACTTTGAATTGAAGTTAATTCTCGAGTTCGCGCGAAAATCTAATGAGTCCACGGAGACCGTATATGCGAGCGCTGCGTAGTAAACAGTGAACTGTTTATATTTCCCCGCACTTTCGTTAATTAATTGCATACCCCACACAAAACAAAAATTGCACATAAACAAACTCAAAATAAGCTCAACGTCCAGGAGTATGCAACGAAAAAGCACAAGCACACATTAAATCACAAGGTGAGCTGCTTCAATGCCAAACATATAAATTAAATGTGCTTACAAACTAAACTAAGCTGACAAACACACATCTTTCAGCTCAGAAGTTGTTGTCGTACAAATGTGTTTATTTTGGCCAATGGAATTCAATAGGCGAGAGATTTAAGCATTTGAAGGACACTACACTTAATTTATTCTCTTCCTTAATTTCCTTTTACCTATCAAAATTGTTGTTGTTTGTAATTACTACATTGTAATAAACATCAACAGTTTCTCCTAAAATCATAATAAAAATGTGAAAAGATGTGAAAAGGAAAGGTGAACAGATACGTATAAGAAGGGAGTAAAAGTGACGCAGTAACGCACTTTTCGGAAATCGGCGCCAATTATAGTCACCAAATAAAGTTAAGTTCTTCTCCACCTTCCATGAAATGGACTTCCATGAAATAGAAGTATTTTTCTTCCTCTGCTATCACCTGCCAGTGCTACCGTATTATAAATCTTTCGCCAAACCTTTCTCTCGCAAAGTAATAATGGTAACTCATCGGTTGTCGCCATCGTCAACATTTCGGCACCACATAGCAGGATGGGAATGATGAGAGAATTTTATAGTTTGATCTTTGAGTATCAGGTGAGAACTGTACTTTCTTACTTCATAACCGCTGAAGCATTTTTAGGAAGAGCTTCTCCTTCTATTTGTGATGTGCGCCTCGATGAGTTTTTTACAAGTGAAGCTACCAAGTGATTATTCTAAGTCGACATTGAACCGCGGAGGTACTTTTTAATTCATGCCAGAAATATTCCCTGCCGAGAGGCGACCGCATAGGAAAATATAATTTTTTTAAATTTTTCCATAATTTTAGATGTTGGTAAGTCCATGGTCTGTACTCATTACCCTCCACTCGACCACTGCGGCCGCGAAAACCCTTCACGAGTTGAGATTAAAATCTCTTAACCGCACATTGAAATGGTGGTCGATTTTAAATAGGACCCCAACCACTATCCCTCTTCATAGTCCAAAAATTCAAAGAATGTTTTTTGTTTTCTCTCAGCACATAAACGTAAATCAACTCTATTAAAATTATATGACCAAATGCCTAGCACCAATAAAATTTATATTGGCTTCATAGCATGTCTTCCTCCTACCTTTGCCCACCTTATCCAACATCTCCGTTTATATTGTTTTTTAACTCAGACACACAACAGTTTAGAAATCCTAAGTAAAATCCTATTAAAGTTTTACCTAATTAAGTAACGGTTGGACACATTAGCGCCGCATTTAACACGACATTTACACGTGCTGACTGTTCGTGGCTACGAGGATAACTCGACTGCCTAACTGACTCCATCTTCCATTTGCCATCGCCTTATTTGCTGTTATTTACCAATTGACCTTATTGTGCTTTATGTTTTCACTTATTCAAAGAAACGCGAAAATAAAATTAAAATACCGTCGGAACGCAAATAAATGCGAAGAGGTTGCGGTAATAAATAAGATACTATTTCAAAAAACTCCCATGCCGCGAAATAGCTCAAGGACTGTAGGCGCACATAAATATATGCAAACAAAGCTATGCGTAAGTTGGAGAAGTGGGGGTGGTTCGATCGAAGGAGTCATATGCGGCAGAGTGAACCAATACACAGCAAACAAACGGATTTTAACGAAGTGGAGAAATCTTGCGTCATTTACGTAAGTAAGTTGAAGTTTCGTTCGATTTGCTTGCAAGGTCATTTCAATGATGGTCACTACCCAACAACGAAACGGACATCGAAAATTGCGCGGAGTTGAGTTTTAAGTTTGACTGAAATGGCAGCAGGTTGAGGTATGCACGGCCGGATGAGAGGAGGTCATTACGTGTTCAAGTCAAAGGTAAGACAGATATAAGAATACACATTTTCACACAAATCTATTTATTTATAGCTAAATGTATTTTTGTATTGGATGAGTGCATAAGTTCGTGCCCGATTCCGCTGGATGCCGTTCGAATCGTTTGAGAGTGGCGCTCGTGAAAGAAATATATACATATTATATATCGTTGGAAAGGTGACAGTCCGAACTGTAAATCAAGCATAAAATAACTTCATTTTGATTTGAGTTGCTTAGTGAAAAGACGCATGGAAGATGAACAACGAAAAAGATCATATGCGTCATATTATGTTATACGAATTCCGCAAAGGAAAAACAGTGGGCGCTGCAACTAAAGATATTCGCGAAGTTTATTTGGACCGTGCTCCAGCACTCCGCACAGTAAAGAAATGGTTCGCGAAATTTCGTTCTGGAGATTTTAACCTCGAAGATCAACCTCGTAGTGGACGGCCTTCTGAGCTTGATGACGATGTTCTAAGGACTTTAGTTGCGAATAACTCACGTATTTCGACGGAAGAGGTTGCCAGTGAATTGAACGTCAACAAATCAACTGTGTTTCGTCGTTTAAAAAAGGTTGGGTACACTTTGAAGCTCGATACATGGGTGCCACATCAGTTGAGTGAAAAGAACAAAGTGGACCGTATGTCAACAGCAATTTCTTTGCTTCGACGGATCAAAAACGAACCTTTTTTGGATCGGCTCGTGACTGGTGATGAAAAATGGGTCCTGTACAACAATGTTCAACGCAAAAGAACAAGGAAACAGGCACACGAAGGGGCGGAACCGATGTCGAAAGGTGGATTGCATCCGATGAAGGTACTGCTGTGCATTTGGTGGGATATCCGAGGCGTGATCTATTTTGAGCTCTTGCCAGCTGGAGAAACGATCACTGCCAACAAGTATTGTCAGCAATTGGTCGAATTGAAGAAAGCAATTGATGAAAAACATCCGATTTCGGCCAATCGCAAAGCAGTTCTTTTCCATCATGACAACGCCAGGCCACATGTTGCAAAACCGACCCTGGCCAAACTGAAGGAGATGAATTGGGAAATCATGCCGCATCCCCCATATTCACCCGACATTGCACCTTCTGATTATCATTTGTTTCGATCGCTGCAGAACAATTTGAATGGAAAAAAATTTAAAAATGTGGAAGACGTCAAAAACCACCTTGACACCTTTTTCAACGAGAAACCGCGCGATTTCTATGAATCAGGCATCCGTAAATTGGTTGAACGTTGGGAATGGATTGCCGAACATGATGGCGAATACATAATTGATTAATAAAAGCGCTTTCTTCAAAAAAATTCAATTTTAGTTTGCACTTGAAATCGGGCACGAACTTATGCACTCATCCAATATATATACTTCTGTTACAGCAAAAGTATTGTACAAAGGCAAGACTAACAGCAATCGGTTGTAGACCACAACGTGGTAGAATAGAGTTCTGGCGGCATTTTCTCATGCTTCTTCTGGGTTTTTGTTGTATACCAATCCACAAATCGATCGGATTTTTCACGACTCTCAAAGCGACAGTGCAAAACATCTTACACACATGAAAATACAAACATGGCCTGCAGCGCTCACTATAGCTTCTACGGTGCTTTCCCAATAAATGACGCACGTTTAGCACGCAAAATCTTGTAAAGGACACCTGCCGCCAGCCATTAATAATCAACTGACAAAGCTGCGCCAGTTAGGCAAGTCACACGACTCATATGGTGATGAAAAAGAGGGGAAAGGGGGAAAAGGGAATGTTTAAAGGTAAATATGCTCTGCCTTCTCAATATCAAAACTGTCATGGTCTTAGTCTGAGACATAAGGAGGGTTAACGTAATTTCTTGGCAAAACATCTAGGCACACGCTAAAAATAAGAGAAGGAATTGTCCAACAATTTTTCCAGAACCCGAATAATTTTATTAAAACAAAAAGATAGTATTATTGTGAAAATGGCATCGAGCTCTAATATCGTACCAAATAGAGGGACAGGTGAAATACACTCTCTGAAAATACACAATTCCCTGTGGAAATCTATATTTGTTATCCCTACAGGATATATCGCAGAAAATTTAATAGGCTTTAAAGGGAAGCGAAGAGCCTTTCTCATGGCCAGGGAATGTCAAGCCATCCGAAATTATTAAAATTGGTTTTTTGACATTGTTGAAAGGCGTGAAACCTTCTTTAGGGTTAAAAAAGTTCTGTGGCTCTGTTCAATTTTGCTGGCAAGTTTTAGAATATCGGTGAAAACTAATGGAGTACTGTCCACTGTGCAAAGTTTCAGTGGCACAAACATGTACGCAGCCCCAAGTGTTATTGTCAATGTTTATGGTAAATTGGCGAAACATTTAGGGACGAGGAAAAACTAAACTGCCGCCGTGTTTGCTGCTTAACATCTGGGGACTAATTGAAACGCGCGCTCTCATGTCAGCTTCCAAAGTGAAGTAATATGCAATGCATGTATGTATAACTGTACGACTATGTGTATATGTATATGGAAAGTAGCAGCATAATGTAGAAGGTGAGTTGAAATTGTTGTTTTGTCAGTTTCATGAAATCCAGTATAATTCCATATAGATTAACATGTAACATGTTAACTTGGCCGTCAAGCAAATTAAAAAAAGTACAAAAATCACAGCTTAGTCACAAGAATTTGTAGTTAAATATATGTTTACTTATTGAAAAAGCGTTAGTTGAAAGAAATTACAAATAACAATACTTTCCGCCACCACTGTTGTCTACCCATTCCTAAAAGACAGTCTTATATATTATCTGAATCATAGCCCAAATGGCTGATATGCCATCCATAAACAGTGAAAACGTTCTGCTACATCTCCGCACACGGTAAAAAAGGGATTCTCCCCACCCACATAGCAATTTTGTTTTGTTGTAAATTTTGTGTTTGTAAATTTTACTTTCTATACTGACTTAAATCGATATGTTTACACTTGCTGCGTGTTGGCTTGGCTTTTCATCCGCTTTTTCACCTCTTCGATTCGATGTGGTTAGGGTTTTGTGTGCCCAAGAACTTATTGAAATGAAACTTTGTTATTTTTGCTAATACCGTGAGCTGATGCGTTGAAGTGAATCAAAAATGGTTGAACCGATAGGCGAAATTGACAGTGTTGAACGTTTTTGTTGCTCGATAAGTTTTCTTGCAGCGACTAATTTGATTTCTTTCTTTTTTTTGCGGAGTTCATGTGGAAAAGTGGCTTGCGGGTATTTTTCTGCGAATTTTACTAAGGCATTTGCTTTAATTAAAAAATGTCTTCATTGAATTATTTTCTGTCGATATATGTAAATTGTGTTAGTTTTTAGTAGAATTCGATATTTTGTTCCACCAACCAACTGAAGCGGCGGATTTCGAGCATTTTGAGCAAAATCGTCTTAATTTTGTCTTTTTCATATAATTATAAATTATTTATGCGAAATGTTAAAACGATTAAAATGCTAAAGGAAGTTTGAAATTTTTGTTCTGCAATTAGAATTGCTCAAAAGCTAAAACCAATTCCAAAACCTTAAATTTAATAAGCATTCATATATATAATTGGCGTTTTGTAACCACTGAAGCGATTTTCGGCCGAGCTGCTCCTCCAAATTGTGATTTTGCGTCTTGACGTTTTTCCAACAAATGGAGCGACCTATAGTTTATACTAAGCCGCCTCCGAACAGCTGGTTTTTTTATGAGGAGACTTTATTTCATGTCAGAAATACAGGGGTTGTCATTCCCTAATTTCTTATTTAAATTAATTTGGGTCACACCGGGATATGAACCTGGGTCTGGCAGTACGCAATGCTAACCACACGGCTACCACGGCATTCATATGTATGTATATATAATAAAGTTCATGTAATACCTAGACGAGTTGTTTTAATTCGAGATTAATTTGGTATTGCTAATGGCTGTAATTGGTTCAGAACGAGCCGAAAGTACACAACGCCATAATTCAACAAAGAGTCTAGCGCGTTTGTACACTATGGAAATTATTTGTTTTACACAAGTTCAACTTGAATGATTTATTTTTTATTCAGGCAAAAACAGTGTTCTTGTAATTAATGCATGCACTTTTCCACGTACAGGCATGTGAACAGCACAAAGGAAAAGTGAAATTAATTCAGCCAATCCTCCTGTCGATCGCGGAAAGGGCCTGTCGGTGTCAAAAAGTCTCTTCTACTTTATGAGTAGTTATTGCAAACTTGCGACAGCGAAAGTCCGACAACACAAATATTCAATTTCCGCTTTGCTGATGACAGCGTAGAACAACGCTTAGAAGGCGACTACAAGGCTGACGCCAGTAATTATTTCAGCAGCTGCATAACATGCAATTTGTATGCAGATGCTAGGTTAGACTACTCGTACATGTTATTGTTTTACTCCATACGTTATGAATATATTATTTGCTTTATTTGCTTGACTATTAAATGAAATTACTTCAATTTAAATAAATAATTTTTAAATGATACATCGGAAGGAGGATTGACTGAGCTTCACCACCTGCCAAAAGTTCAAGCTGTAACTTCGATAAAAGTTTTGGTGTACTGTAAGAGTTGTGCTAGCTTTACTATTGTATAAACAACAAATGGAAAGCGAAAGTTTTCGAAATGTCGTTAAACTAAATATTATAATGATATTCTGATAATAACCAAAGTTACGATAACTACTAAGTTGTGTGATGGTTCGAAAATAGAACTTTATGAAAATTATAACAGTAAATAATGAACTGCTAGCAAATTGCTTTCCTGCAACAACTTTGATTTTTAATAGAGACAAAAGTTTTCATTTACACTTTTAGTTAACAAAATGCTTGGGAAATACAAAGTTTTGAAGTTAACATAAGTTAAAATTTATTAATGGAAACAATTATATATTTTATTTAACTTATCAAAGGCAAAGTCCTGATGTCCATAGAAATACGATGCGTATGAATACTTGCTAAAGAAACAAGGCTTTTGCTGTGTTTATACGTGTACGAGTACAACAGTGCGTATACGTAACCTAATTGGAACAAATTTCAAATTATTATAGAAATTCATAAAAACAAGTCAGAGAGAAAATTAAATGCCAGCAACAATCAAAAATATTATCGATTTAACAAAAGATGATAAAAAATGCAATGCATTGTATATGTAAGAGTATGTATAAATTCACATACACAACTGGCTATACATACTTGTAGCATTGTTGTTGTTTTCTATTATTTTCTTTTAGTTTAAATTTACCATTGACACTTTCTGCTTCACTTAAGTTCCACTTGATGAATGTGTTAAATGATGCGACTACCTTTTTGCACAGTCACTGCAGAGACCCCTTTGCTTTGCACACTTGTACGTGCATGCATATACATATACGTGTGAAGTGTATGTAGATGTATAGATTTTATGCTCCACTAAAATCAATTTTGCTCATATTTTTTTCTTCCATACGTCAGTGCCTTTGTGCTGTGTCGCTACTAAGCATACATGAGGGCAATTCCAGCAACTTCTGTGGCTTCTATTTTATTTCATAAAAGTATACATATGCAGATATACCTATAACATCTTAGATCATTTCAAATAATTTGCCTAGTATTGGGACTTTCATACAAACATTCATATAAATGTCAAGGCACAAATAGCATATATGGATAACAAATTAGTAGTTTGGGACTAATTCCGTAAAGACAACAAAAATGAAATCAGCTATTAGTGTAAATGCCATTTCAATTCGTTTGTATTCACACCTACATATACAAGTATTTTGATCATCTGCATAGTTTTTTCTATTTCGCATATGAGCAAAATGTCTGTGAGTGTTCTAAAAAACAGAAACATTAAATTTTGTTAAATGATGGCAACTCTTGTTTTCGGTTTCACTTACTGCTCTGGAAAGTGTGCAGAAAGTGCAACAAGCGATTAACTGCTGGACAATGTACTTTTTAATGTTGCTGAAATAAAATCTTGGTTGGCTCCAAGTAGAGGCTGAAACTGGACGATGGAAGGGTTGGAGTGAACAAGTAAAAGAGATTTCAGCTTTTAGCATGCGGAGCATACACAGTTTTATATATTTGTTTCCCAAGTGCGTTCAAACATTTTTGCACAAAATTTCGCGCACGCAAAATTCTCCCTGGCTCTCTTCAGTAGGTAGTTATTTCTCTTGTTAATTTTGGAAATTTTTCATTTTTGAATTTCGGTATGCATCTTAATGGATTTTCTCAGCACCATTTGAGGACATTTTAATGTTTACGAGGCTTCGATTAGGCCACATGAAAATTACTCACACGCACTTATTAAGCTCCGGAGACACATCCTGCTTCTCTTGTAAATCTTCAAGAACATCAGTAAAATATATGTTAGATAAATGTTCCCAATTCAACATTACAAGACGAAGAATTTTTGGCACAGCTTACCATCAGAACAAATTTATCAAACATAAACACTTTATCTAATTTTCTCATTTAATTATATTTTATTTAATATAGTTTTAAATAAATTCTTTATATTCATACACAAATAAATATAATTAACAATGTTATAAATAAGCTGAAACTGTAGATAATAACAATTAATTATAACAACTAGCCGATGACCTAAGGTCATTCTGAATCTGAATCTGCACAGGTTAGGGCCTATACTTTCAAGCCGCCTCCAAACGGTTAGATGATTTTTATGAGAATCTTTCATGTGCAAGGTGTGGTCTTAGAATCCCAGCAAAAACCCGGTAACTATTAAATTAATTAATTAATCAATATATCCACCCTTACATTATCAGTCATTAATATCTTGTCACAAAAAAAAAAAAATGAAAAAAATCAAAAACAACCACTCTGAATAGATATTTGTTTGCATATTTGTCAATTAGTATATATGTACATCGCACATTCATTGCAATACTTTTACTGCGAATTCACACTCAACGAAGCGAAAATGCTGACAGCCAAATGATTTCTGTAGTAGTCATGCACCACAGCATTGGAAACCACACCTTACTCCACGTATCCATGAAAGAAAAGGCATACATATGTATGTGTGCATGGGTGTGTAGGTATATATACAATATATGTACGCTATGAAAACATCGGGGACACAAGTGAACAATCTATTAAGTTCACCTATATCCCGACACACATACGTAACTTATCATACATACGAGGACATACATGTGTACCTAAATGAGCATTTATACATACACGTATGTATGTATACATATATGGTACAGGAAACACTCAGGCCGAAAAAAAAGAAAAACGTTAGAAACAATTTGCACGGGAAACAGTAGTTTGTCTAATTCCTGCTCCGGAAAGCTCACGATCTCCTGCCCTAAGACGGTTGACTGCGTTGTGTGCGAATGGAATTCGAAACTATTCACGATCTAGAACTGACATAATCGGTAGCAGACGCATGGGTGGTTTGATTGAGTGATATCTACTGTATAGAGCACGTGATGTACCCAACAATACAACAACAAAGTGCAACAAACTTGCAGCAACACAGCAATTGGCGCAATTCTGGCATTTTACCGTTGCCGCCAAGACAAAGACCAGTTAACAGCAGTCAACAACTGAAACTAGTATAGTCGGAACAGCAAATACAACAACAACACCACCACATTTTATAGTTTGAGTTGGTTGGCATAGCCATCGTTGGGCTTTCGTTCTGCTAAGTGAAAATAATGAAGGACGAATGCGCTACAAATTGGCAATCACTTTGAAAAATTCTGCTGTGTATGTGATTGTGTCTTCAGTTCAGGAGTGGTGGAGGCGCAGATCATTCCCTCGCTGGTCCCTCTACAAGTGATTTGACACTTGATTAAACAGATGGATAAGCTGTAAGTGTAATAGGCGAACGGAATGGAATTAGTGAAAGGCAATTTAGTTCAACTCGCTTCTTGAGAGATATTGAAAAATACATACGCATAGACCTATTTATGCAGAAACTTATTTTGCTCTTATAGATTTAAGATACTATGATTATTACATAACTTTTAAGTTAGTTTTGCATATTTTCTGAGAAAATGAGCTGGCTTGGACTTCAGCAATACAAATTCCATAAATGTTTGTTTTCGTTTAATGTAATCATATTATTAATTATCTAAATATTGTTTTTATTTAATAAATCAAGTGTCCATGTATATCACCAACAAATCCCGTAAATATTTATTAAATGAAATGTCAGCCTTCATGTCAAACGAAATTTATTAGGTTTATATGATCGAAGCATGAAAAAGGAAAAGAAATAATTAAAAAACATCACAAATCACAGAAGAAAAAGACAATGGCTTAGCAAATACAATGGTTAGCGCCATCGCATCTAGATCTATATGTATGTGCGTGTGTTTTAAAGGCCAGGTAGTGAGCGAAACACTAAATAATATTCATTTTTATATTAATATTTAATATAACACCGAAAAAAACAACCATTATTTTTTCCTTGATTTTTTTTGTTTGTTTTTTTTTTGTTCAACCTCTAACGTCCTTCTTTATTGTCATGTATGTATGTGCTAACGTTCGTGCATTTCAAATAAAGTTTGATTTACGACTTTTATTTATTTTACCATGGCGGGCGTCCGCCTACATATGTATGTATATTATGAATGTAAGTGATTTGGTGGCTCCACATGGACCAATGGCTAACCGGCAACCCACAAAGAAAAAAGAATAGAAGTAATAAATAAAATTTTGCTTGGTATATAAACAGGAATATTTGGCAAAACCAGGGGACTTAAGAAGTAATTGTGCTGACTCTACTAGACATAATGGTCGAGAAACACGACGGCATATTGTAGTAATAATTTTTGATTTTATTTCCTTTGTCAACAATAACAAAAAAAAAATTACAAAATAAAATATATATAGTAATATACAATTAATTAAATAAATTAAATAAAAAATAAATAAAAGTAAAATAAATAGAATAATAAAATAAAATAAAATAAAATAAAATAAAACAAAATAAAATAAAGTAAAGTAATGTCAAATCCCTGTTTTCTCTCAGTGCTCAGAAATTAGTTATTTCAATTTCATTTTGATGTGCATGAGCTGCTCTTGCTGATCTTACAAATATATTATGCACTATATGCACTTATGCTTCTAATTTCTTTGGTTCACACATGTTTATGTATTTGATTTCGTAATGTTTTCTCTCAGATAGTTGATATTAAGTTTGCGGATTTTTTGGCCAGTTTTTGCCATGCCTTTTGAGCCACTGACATTAGGGGCATGTCAACACACAAAAGTGGATATTTAATTCGCATATATGCCAACACGGGCAAGCACACACACAATACTAATATACAAACATTCGTTCATACATACAAATATCAATAACACTGCATATAAATTCATGAATCATAACACGGATATTGTAGGAGTGGCAAACAAATAACTATAGAAAAAAATTGACAGAGTGAATGTAAACAAATGTACAATACATACATATGTTAGTGAATAAGGAAGGTGTATAGAGAGTTTATATATGTAAATCTGTGCCAATGTATTGACCATTTTATGATACATATTGATCATTCTACGGCACATATTTGCACCTCTCAACAATCACTGGGGTTGGTCTTTTCTCAAAATGCGTACAGATATACATACATACGTATATCATGTCAATTCCACGCATTTGCTTAAGAGTTTGGGCTCCATAAAAAATACCATCATCGTCGTTACGAATGTTTTTGCCTTTGTTGCTGCCACATGCTACAGTTTGGCATTTTACTACAAAGTACACACATATATACATACATCTTTTTCTTAATATCATGGGTATTATTATTATGATTCACGGTGTTTCTGTACATTTTATTATTATTAGTACCATTGTATGTGCTGTTGTTAATATTCATTAAGGTCTTTGGTGATAAAGCCAAATTTATTAGACCTATAATGATTTTCAGGTATCTATATATACACATCGTACATGTATATGTTTGCATGCTTGTAAATGTATGTTTATTTTGCACACAAAGCGTGCATTTCTTTACTAAAACTGTGACGTCATAGCACACAAAGTGAGCCAAATATACATACGTTCCTTAGGCCGAAGGCTCATCGGCATGCTTGCTGTTTTGTTATTGTGTTATTTGACATACCTTTCCTGCCTCTTCAGAGTCATTATAATAACATAATAACATTTATTCATGTAATTAATGTGGTCTGAAGAGCCGTTGGCCTTACTTTTCACAATTTATTAGCATAACAAGGAAAACGTCAAACTCCCCCAAATGGCTTAAACAATTTGCTTTCTCTCAATTTTCAAGAGAATAAAGGATTTTTGTACAAAAGAGAATATAAAACTATTATTTTCAGAAAAAATTTAATAATTTTTAAAAACAATTATTGACCACAATGCCGAACTATTGATGACATGGTAATATATACTGTTAAAATTAAATTATACAAATTTTAAAAAAAATTCCAAAATGTTTCTCATACGCAAAGGCAAAGGCCATTCTTAAGCTAAGAAAAAACCTCACTTGAAAAACAAATTCGTAGCACTGTTGAAATGAGTAGGTCTGAGTTGAGTTCTAACTTTAATTATCTAAAAAGCTTTGAAGAAAATATAAATAGAATGCTATGGTCTGCGCCAATTGAAACGTCGTTCTCTATCTGATCACCCCAATGGAGTAGATGGCATCCTCTTCCTGTTTAGGTCTTCCTAATTAGGTCTAGCCCTGCTCCTGACTGGTAAGTACAGCGAGTGCTCAGTACAGTAGTTCATGTAAATAAGAAAAGGTATAATGATTTATTAGCTCGAGTAGTAGTGACAGATTAGTAGTGACAGATGAGCAAACATAACCAAAAGAGCCAACAGAGTGTTGCCATTCCTAACGAAGTGGTCGTATATTGCCACTGCCACTCCTCGCAGCTGATACACCAAAGAATTGTACAATGGTTTGTTATTTTCTGTTTTATTGCTAAAATAAGAAAAGAGGAACTCTGTGCAAAAAGGACTAGCAACAGATTTGTGTAGTGTCTAAAACAAATTATAAGTAAATAATAGCCAATCTTTAGTCTGTAAGTAATTTTGTTGACTTGAAGAAAATCTTGCATTTTAAACTAAAAGTATGTCTTATTGTAAATATGTATGTACATACATAATTTTCATGCTCGTTGCATTAATCGAAATCAAAAAAAGCTTGACCAGAGGCATTTTTTCTGTTGACTGCACCTCTTTCTTTGTAAATTACCCCCGGGCATAACAGGAAATATCAAAGCTGTGCAGAAACAAAAGAAAATCTAAAACACACCAGGGAAACTGTTAGGTAATTACGCAATCTCAATTTATGTATAATAAAAAAATGTTGTGAAGAAAGATAATAAGGAAACAATAATAATAGTGAAACGCTTCAAGTTCATAGAAAATATTCAGATTTAGTAATATAGTATAAGCGTCTAAAGTGATGCCTTCATTGTGTCGTTACATCAATGGGATGTTCCAATTGTAGGTCACTAAAAAATTCTCCTCTAAGGAACCGATGAAGTGATAACTCATCCATATCCGTGATATATCAAACTTTTGCAAGCCTTTTTTGATAGGATAGAAATAATAAGTTTACTTAGGTTCAGGTTTCAAAATTCCTTTATATAATTCCCAACCTATCATTTCAATATATCCGCATAACTGAAGTCAAAGGCTACCAGGGAGACCAGGGTAGGAGTCCATTTATTGTAAAATCGTCAAGACGCACACCACAATTTGGAGGAGTTCGGCGAAAAATTGCTTCAATAGATACAAAACGCCATTTATTTAAAAGACAACAGCACTAAATAACCTGCTTTTTTTGCGACCTTTCTTTTCCAAAACCACTGTAGAGCTCATATAGTTCCGTTCCATGAAAAAAAGTTATTTAAATACTTCAGTATTAAAGTATGCATATTCTCCCGTAAAAATTTAAGCGCCACATTTATAGCTGACAAAGCTGTTACATTGCCATCTTTTGCTTACATTTTTTTCCCCCAAAAGACATAAAATTAAAAATACAGCATGTTGACCAAAGGATGGGGACGTAGAATGAGAAAGGGCAGACATATGACTTATCAGTTACTTCATCTCAATCTTTTTCAAGCTTGAACAGGCAAAGTCAAGTGTCAGCTGCTATTTATTACCTTTGTCACACCTTCAGAATGTGGGGCGATGGCACCAGAAGTTTTAAAGCGAAAGCGAGATTGAAAATGTCTATATATATGTATGAAATTCTTGCTGATCTAGCACTTTTATATTTTGTTTAGTGTTGTTTTGAGTAATCAGAATATACAAAGGTAGAGATTGTATACTTTACACTTAAAGCATAGGAACACAATATGACGGATAATTACTAATTACAAAGGTGATATTGTAAAGGTGTGAGTAGCCGAGTGGTTAACTTGGCCAGACCAGCATTCAAAACCATAGAAATTTAATTTTAAATTAATTTTTCTGATTTCTTTCGCCCATCGGCAGGGAATGTCAAGTCTGCGTCGGCGTAAAATATATTGCAGGTTCCTTCATTTGTTGGAAATCAAAATGGAGCACACCAAAAATTCGAGCAGGAGCTCGGCCGAAAATCGCCTAAGCACCTTATACGAGTATATGAGTTGAAAAATAATACACTTTTAAAAATTCTAACATTATTATGACCGGATAAACTCGAATGATTTTGAAAAGAAAATGATGATGAGGAATGACCAAAAGGCATTTAAAATATTATATTTTATAGCTCAATGTCAGTGAAGCGATATTCGGCTCACACAAAATAAAACACAAAATTTAAAACTTTACAATAACGGAGCCTATAATTTTGCTTATAAACACCAAAAAAACTTGTTTAGCTGGTTTTTTAGTTATTTTAAGACTTCTGCGTAATTTAAAAACAGAAGACAGGGCGCCGCTTATGGCAAGGACCAAGTTTTATGCTGCCTCAACTATTTATTGTTATCTCAAATTGCTATTATTGAAGCGAAATCGCGACTTTTGTTAATAGTGTTGTTGTTTACGTAAGCTTATCTGTGTGCAATGAAAAGCACGTGCACATCACTATGGTTAAACGGATAAACTCGTACATACATATCGTCGGCAGTTTTCTTGTATGCGCTCGTGCTTAAAAACTTTTTTTTGGATTTGTAAATTCCTATATGTATATATACTTTCATACAAACGTACTATAAATTATATAAAACTTTGATAGAAGCATATTTGCAGTTTACACTTTTGCACTTTAATACTTACTTCTGTTTGGTAACTTATAATGGTTGTTAAAACTTATTTTTCGAAACATACACTTCATACACATACATATACACTAGTGTCGTGTTTGATTTCTATTAAACTTTCACCAGAAATTGTTTCATTCCATTTTTACTTAAATTTGTCAGTGCGCCTATTTGTATGTCACAAATTTTTTTTATATATACCACCACCGCTGTTGCTAGTATATATTCATATATTTGTATATATAGTATGTATAAGTATAATTTTGCGCTATCTCACACTGTTATTTTTTTTACCAAAACATACAAATTCATAGTTATAACGCATATGTATGTACTTTGTATACATACAAATTTAGATAAAAAGTGTATAGAAAAAATAACGCAACAACAACCGTAATGAAATATATAACTATTTTTTATTTATTTGTATGTTTTGGTTTGGTTGTGTGCCACTAAGAAAAACACCGAAGCACCGAAGGAAAACAAATCTTCGTACACATAGGCACACATACAATGCAAACACTTCGCTGTTTGCTGAAATTGAACTTATCGCTAAACAACGGTTGCGGGAAGCTGTGTGTGGAAAAAACGTTACTGCTGGCCGCGCTGCGAACTGCTCCGTAACTAGACTATGCTTCGTATCGTGGTTAGACCAATATAGAGAAGGTCAACCACATCCGTTCAACACAACGGTTTGGTTCGAACTGAACACTCATTTCATGCACGCGTTCGTTAAAAAGGACGAATGAGTAGGACGAAAAGCACCTAAGCTTTTCATACATATAAATATATGAATTTAAGTATCATCGGTTTGAAACGACCGAAGCGGCTTGTGAGCAAGAAATAATGCGAAAGTACAAATCCAAATGAAAGTGAGATTAACATTAATTGAAAGTATGCAAAAATGGAATTGCTATACAAAAAATTTAAAATTTTTGCTTCCATTCACATTTGTATGTATGTACATACATATATTCCATTGTAAATATTATTTTATTAAGCGTTTAGAATTTCATATTTTATTGAATAAAAAGATGGTCTCCAGTTGCCTAAAATATTCCAGTTTAATTCAGAAACTGTCATTTAATTGAAGAAAAACGTTGAAGCGAGCTGATTTTGTCCAAATAACACAATAACTAACTGAAAATAATATGATCCAAATTTTGTAAATTCCAAAACTAAATAAATATTTTTCCAGTTTTCTGGATTTTAAACAGTAGCAGTTTTCCGAAGTTCTGAAGTTCTGAAGTTTCATCACTGTTTAGAGATGCAAACACAATGGGAGCATAAGTCTCAACCACGGTCCTTTCACTTATTCGCCGTTACTCTCTATTTCTATTTAAACTTCAGCCAACTGCCTTGCGTCACCATTTGATGCTCTTGTGTAAACAAAACTGACTTTCATTCACAAAAGCTTATCGCAGAACATCAACCAAAATTGTTGTATATAAGAAAAAGTGAAAAAGAAAGTCAGCAAAATATAAATATCAATAAAAGAAAAGTTGCACAAGAAACTCCATGTGGCACATCAACCTAACTATTTGTAACGCAACGTCATGCGAATTGAGAATCAAAACAAACTGAGAGAAATGTGCGTCAAAGAATTCTATAACAATAAATACAATATACATATGTACATATGTATGTATGTATACTCGTACATAAAACTAAAATAAAAAAACCGCACGAGAGCCGTGATTTCAGCGAACAAAACAAGAAAAGCGATTCCGGTAACCAAATTCGGCGATACACGCTTACAAATGACTCATTTCGCTTCCAGTTTGATAAGCTAAAGACAAAACCGATTTGCCGTTGAGAGAGTATACTCGTACATACGCGCACAACATAGTATATGTAAAGCAGAAACACGTTATTTTTATTAAAAACGGTAACGCTTTTGAAGAAACCAACAGACAAGAAAATAAGGCAAATGCAGAACAGAAAACACAAACTAAAATCAAGCAGCCAACAGTGTCGCAAAACTAGTAAAAAATTAGTAAATTTCTGAACACAAATTATTAATTGATGCATAATGTATATTATTGAAGGAAATTTGTAAAAAGGGGAAATCAAGCATTAAAAACAAATGACAGAGATGCTGATTACCATGGATGGTATATATGTATATGTATAAACATTTTAATTTATATATCTATATATATATATATATATAAAACTAGCGGGCTTGACAAATATTTCTTTGAATGAAAGATATTGAAACATAATGATTGAATAACAATGCAAGGAATGAAACGCTTTGTGCTCTGCCCGTAGCCGATTGTTTGGCAATACGTACTACCATGCCGTTCGAAGAAGTCTTAGAATAATTTGTAGATTCCTCCATTTATTGGAAAAACATCCAGCTTGGCCGAAAATCGGTTCAACGCTATATACCATATATGTATTTCGTATAAATTGCTTATACAAATATCGTCTTCTAGGTTTTTTTTCGCATTTATACCTATTTATTATTACAATATATTTTCTCGCCTTATATACAAATAAAAAAATTGGACTTTTGATACTTTTCTGCCCACTGTGCGGCGCTTGAAACCAAGATATGAGTCATGGATGACTTAATAATTACTGCGATATGAGCACATTAAAGTGATATAGGCAGCGATGACAAGCGTAGGAAGTGTTGGTGGGGCAGATACGTTTGCCAATATTTGCATTTGAAATGCGGAAAGCAACGGAAGCGATTAATCATTAGTGGCGAGCACAATATGCTGCAAGTATTCTATGATTACCTCATTGCCATTGCACATGTGTTTAAAGTGCTTAAAGCCAACACAAACATTCACATCCATATTTTGAAAGTCCTTTCATTTATTTTGAAGAACAATTCTAAGCCAAATAATTAAAAATAAAATATAACCATTAAAAATGATTCAACTTTTTCTAATTTCAATCAACTTTTACTTTTTTTATTTCGATATTTACTTATATTTTGGGCTTTCGCATCAATTATTAGTTACTCTCATGCAGTCGTTTCGGAATGAATCATCCGTTATACAAGACACCACAAGCCTCAATGACTTGTACAAGTTCACATGTCACCTCATAAACATACATACATAAATCATTGCCTTCGGCTAGCCGGTTCAGTTCGGACATCGCGCTCATTTCGAGCGAATAGATTAACGAGCACAACCGTACAAGCTGCTAAGCTTGCTTTGTAAGTGAGCTGCTCTCAGGAATTTAATAAGTCTCATATACAATAAATCGCTTAGTATAAAATTTAAAAGCACTTTTCGTAGCAATAAAGAGAGAGGTTTGATGGAGCCACTTCACATTTGAATAAAGAGATATCACATATAATTAAATAAAGAATTGTTCGAAGAGATCATAATAAAGTTTGCAGTCTACATGTCTGTGTGAAGATATTTGAATGAACAAAAATACAATTTTATAGTAATATTGACCTTCAAATTCAAATTTCTTGATCTGGCGGTGCGTGAGATAATATAAAATGTTTAATAATTTAATTTTTAACTTATTAACTTATTGAAGCAACTAGAAAATATAACAACAACTTGCACTGTTTTCAATATACATACGTAACTTACATTGATTACTCTCAGTGCGAAATAAATTAACTGCTGGATTTTACAAAATGAGTCAACTAACTTATTTGATTCTAAATAAGGCTTATTTCATTTAGTGAATTCAATGACATGCGACCAACTTTTTAATTAAATGACGCCTAAAGAAAACGAATTATATTAAAATAAACTTATGTAAAAAGAAATAAAAATATATAAAATGAGATAAATCGAAATAAAAAGTAATAAAAAAACAGAATTAACAAATACAAATTAAATAAATAATAAACATATAAACAATAAGCAAATTAACTTAACTTATATTATATTACAATAAACTTAAGATGAAATGAAAATATAATATAAAATAAAATCAAAGAAAATAACATGAAAGAAATTAAATCAAAATTAAGTTAAATTAAATAAAGTAAAATGATATGAATCAAGATAAAGCAATAATAATAAAGTGAAAAAAAATAAATTCATTTAAATTTGAAAGACTCAAATGAAAGGAATTCTGTAAATATGTATTTTTTAAATTTATATTTTTAGTGTGACTAAGAAGCCACCGATGTGGAAGCCATGAAGGCTTGGAGGAAAAATAAATTAAAATAAGATTCAATCAGCAAGTATATGTATGTATGTATAAAAATGCCTAATTCACACTCTTTCTACGTTACATGATAACGGACAAGTTGTTTTCCAATGTATGCCATTGTATTTTATCTTATCAGTATGATTGCAAAAGCTCATGCTTTACCTGCTGCCTCGGTCCGTTTTTTTTTTTAGATTTCTACAATCGTTTCAGTTATCGAACAACTTCATACGAGCTTATACGAACAAAAGTACCTACATATTTTAAATTGAACGGAAATATTTCAATAATATCTTTCTATAATTTTACTCAGTATTTATTTTAACATTGACAAATTTACAGGAAAGTGGCAAAAATGGAGTGGTCGTTGATTTGGATAGCTTCAATTGTCATAAAGGCATTGAAATTGGTAAGTTTTCACTCAATCTTTTTTGAAAGCAAAATATGCTGGCCTCTTGAAAGGAATTTGAAAATATTGTGTAATAAGTAGAAGAAAACTTAAATTTATAAGAAACATTATGTTTCCTTTTTAATGACTATTTTATTAGTAAATTAAAAATAAACTTACACGATTTATTATTTACTAAGAATTTTGCTTTTATAAGCATTAGTATGGTTGAACACAATACTAGCATATTTTATTCTCCTGATTTGCTTTGGGTTTTTTTAAGTTTATTAGGCTTCATAGCGATATTACTCATATACGTATAATGTTATCGCAATGTGAATGTGTAACTTTAGTATGGGAATTATTATCTTAAACTTTGGCTTACGAATTTCTGAATAAATTAATTCACATATATTCAACCCTCGTACTTATTGATTCAAGTTTAATTTTTGAATAAATTGAATTTTTATTTAATAAAAAATATATCACCTTTTTTGCCGTATAAACGAGCTCAAATGCATAAAGTGTGTACATTTATTTAACTCAGCAGTACCGTAACAATGGTTGATTGTCTGAAAATATCGCCATACTGGCAACGACTTGACAATTTTTTGAGCGACAGCGACTATCCAATTAAGCATTATCACAGAACAGTTCCTTATTTAACCAATTTAAAAAGCAAAAATTAAAAATAAAGTTAAAGATAAATTTGTTTTTCTTTTAATTAAATAGTGCTAGATTTTTTGATATTTTAATTTGCAAATTTTGGTGTAAGTTGTCGTCAATTTAACTATCGCAACTTTGGCGTCGTCCTTTTTTTCTTTTTCTTTTCATACCATCGCGGCTATATACGTGTAGTATTCAATGCTTAACTCACGCTTCCAAAAATATTCTTTCTTCTTAACATATGCCTTCTCTTTTGCAGATTCTCAATTTAGCCATTCTTATAATTTATCGTATCGGAGCTGGCGGCTATTTCCTTGGTGTTGGTGGCACCTGGAATTTATGGGAGGAAAAAAGTGCCGGCTGTGAGATCTTTGCCTCTGGGGTTTTCTTTGGATTCATTGTATACACAGGCGTACACACAATAGCATACTTTTTTGGTCCCAACAAGTACAGGCAGTAAGTACTCGTATAAATGGGTTTCTGAATATTTTTATGTGAATATTTAATAACATATACATATGCATATGCACATATGTATGTATATATGATAAAAATAACAATAACTCTCTCTTATTCACATTCTTTCGCAGCGAACTCACCGACACCATAATGAATGTGGTGGGCACCTTCTTGTGGGTACTTGTGGGTGGCATTGCCCTCCACTATTGGGTTGGCTATATGGATACCAACGACTACTCATACCTGGGCATTCAACATGTGCCTGTGAATGCGAGTAGTGAAAAACTCGTTGGTATTATAATGGGCTCTCTATGCATACTCGAGGGTGCTTTGTATTTGGTGGATACCGTTATGAGTTGCCTACACTACTCGAAAGGCGATACCGAGTATACTGGAGTGGCGCGTTAAGGCGAAAGTAAAATGCCCCGCAAAGTGACAACAGATTGAAAAATATGTATGTTCACTCACATATTTGGCAAATGACAAACAAATAAATATAAAAAACATAGAAATCTACAATATATTACAAAATATCTATTTACATTTAATTGCCAACCATCCCTTAATAAAATGATTAAGATAGTTTTAAAGTTTTCGAATCGGTATGACGAATTACCAACATTATTTATGTTTATGTTTTATGTATGTACATATACGAACGAGTGTTTAAGTATACATACATAAGTTCCTGTGTGTCTTACATTTAAGTTCTTTAATTTCCGTATTTCATATCATTCTACTATAAACTCTGAATATGTATACCATATGAAATATTATTTTAATAAATTCAATACTAAAACTTATGTTGTGTTTCTCAGAGCCAATTTGAGCTTCGATAATGCTGCAAAGAAGTAATTAATTATAAAGAATTTTTCTCGGAGAGGTTGACATTCTCGGCCGAGGGGCGACCCCAATTAGAAACGAGCCAACCGCTCGGCTACCGCGGCCGCTAAAATAATTTTTTTATAAAAGCGAGTCCGCAAAAAGTATAAGGCAGATATCAGCTCGAAACTGTAAAAGTGTAAGCGTCCACCAATGAGCGGAGAAGCCTACGCCTGATTAAGCGAGTATGGTGTAGAATTTTAATTATGCGGCTATAGACATGTACGAGTAGGTAAGAATGTTTGTATTCAGTTTCAATTATAGTCTATTGTTGATTATTAGTCGCACTTTAGAAGTAAAAGCAATTCAGTTCGGTAAGTGAAACAAATTTCAAAAGCGCCACAAAACTTTAATGCGCGTTCGCTCATTCGTTCATTCGCTCATTTCAATTTCGTCTAACGTGTATACACATACATACATGCTCAAAGTGTCGCTAATGATATATGCACATAGCAATGTGTTGAATTTTTTAATTCATATGCGTGAGCTAAAACTATTCGATCAATTTGCGCCGAATACATTTTTATTGAACTTTGTTGCCCCCAAAAGACGTTTGCATAGACTTTTTGAAAAATTTAACTACTCAGACTTGTAAACAAGCAAACATATGAAAATAAAATTAAAATTATGTATTTAAAAGTCCTGCAGACTTTGCTTGGATATATTGTCATAAATATTAGAGTTTAAAAAAATTCAAATGACTTAATTCCATGAAAACAATACTAATTGAAGGGCACAACTTTTAGTTTGACACCAAAGCGTCCGACTGAAATATAAAATATATAACACCCGCATTTCCAGCGAACTTGATCTGCCTTACTTGTTCACTTCGCCATCTATTTTAATAACAAATGTGTAAATAAAGAAAAATTATTTGCCAACTATGAGCTTGTCGAGTAAATATGTATACACTTACGTACATACATACATACATACATACATACATACATACATCCATACATACATACATACATATGAGTGTATACATTTGCTAACAAAGCTTTATGCAAACTACTTTTGATATTATTATTATCCGAGTCATTTCACATACATATGTACATACTCGTATCTACTCGCACATATTCGCATTTTATCTTATCGAAGAACAAGCGCACTACAAAAAACATCGATTCATTTGTACGGCTCGTTTTTCACCTAAGTTGCCATTTCCCATACATTCTCAGGTGACGCTTCTTCGCCAAAGAGCATGAAAGCGTTTAGTTGTCAATTGACTAGATACTAAGCGATCGCGATAAAGAAATTTGCGCTTTTGAAAAATAAGCCTCTTCAATTCGACGTTACGGAATTTGTTAAACTAACAGATTTTAGACTTATGACGGTACCATCACAATCGGTTCTATAGAGGAAATGGATCGCTCAAAATTGGGCTCATTCGAAGTAATTGCCTCAATATGCCTGAAAATACTAAAACTGGTAAACAAATGAAGTCAACAATCATAAATACATAACTAATGCACATACTTAAACTCTCATATTTTTCAGTTTAACAACATGGGCGTTTTAGTTTTGTACCGCACCGGCAACGGTGGCGATTTTCTGGGTATCGGTGGCAACTGGAATTTGCAGGAGAAGCATAGTCCCGCTATAGAAATGTTTGCTTCTGGTGTTTTCGTCGGATATATAATATACACTGCTGTTGTCATTATTGGCTACTGTTTTGGCGGCAACAAAAACCAGCGGTAGGTATGAATGCACTAGGTCGTCATTATGCAATAGAAAACCAGTCATGATAATATTCCTCCCCATTTTCATTTACTTTTCTTCCAAAGAAATTTAACGGACATACTCATGAATGCTGTCGGTAGCGTAATGTGGGTGACAATTGGTGGTTTAGCCATACATTACTGGCTGGGTTATATGTCCGATGGAAGTTTCGCTTATGTAAGTCCTGAACGTAGTGTTGGCTTAGCGATGGGCGCTTTGAGTGTCGTACAAGGTGCTCTGTATTTGGTGGATACTATGTTGGGCTGCCTGCTATACTACAGAGGTCCCATGGAGTATGCTGTTATAAGCCATTTTACAGTGGAGTGAAAAGGAATGAGAACGCCCGGTTTGTTAAACGCATTGAAAATTCCAAGAACAAAAATGTAATATTAGTTTGTAAACAAATTGTGTAAAGATTAGATAATTGGATTTATTTTGTATCATTCATTTAACAATTATACCAATTCAATAATAAACAGAGAACGCAAAAATTTTTTAATTATCAACCGTTGTAGAAACCTAGATTAGATTGTCCGAGTGTATTTCGGACATGAAATAAAGGCTCCTCGTAAATAAAAAAACCATCAGCCGTTCGGAGGCGGCTTAGTATAAACTGTAGGTCTCTCCATTTGTTGGAAAAACATTAAGACGCAAAACCACAAATTGGAGGAGGGGCTCGGCCGAAAATCCCTTAAGCGGTTAAAAAAAGCGCCAATTATATATATATGGGGCTAAAGAAAATGGTACTAATCTCTATACCTCAAAGCAAGATAGAGCCTGCCTAGATAGCATCGGCAACCGCGTCCACTAGAGGTGAATTTCATTAAAACTTTTATTGACCGCCTTACACCCTTTGTGTTCGGAACTTTAATACTATTCTTATACCCTTTTTTTCATATGGGCTTTAGATTTGGTAGGGTAAAGATAAAGAGCTAGTTTTAATGCTCTTCGTATTGGCGCATTGCGTACTTGTTTCAGTATTCAAAATTGTGCATTTCACAGACACTTTGCCGTTGCCTCCATATATACATATAAATATGTATTCGTATATAGATATATATATATATACATACATATGTGTGTAATTTAGGTGATGATGTTGACAACTCATTGCTTAAGCACGCCAGATACTGTTATCTTATCAGCGCAATCGCTAGAGCTTTTTTTTTCAAAGTTGTTAAACATCTACATATACCATATATGTGTTTTGGAACATTATTCGCCTCGGAATGTGCTTTCAATTTTCAAAAAATTTAGTCAACGAACAACGATAAAGCGACAGCGAGCACGTAGACACGCGTGTTAAGAAAATTACACAAGTTTATATAAAAAATAAATAAATCATATTTATAAAAAAAAAATTCTTTTGAATTTTTCCATTTATTTTCCGAGTATAAAAGAAATCATCGAAAGTTTCAAAATGGTGTCTGTAGAAACAATTGGTTCGATATTCATCAAATCGCTGAAATTGGTAAGCAAAATGAGGTTACTATTTTCGCGGAATAAATTACAAAGGAAAAACAATAGGTTTTAGCAGACATCTTTTGAATAGAGAATTTTCTAAACTGTGTATGTGAAAATTTAAATAAACCTTTTAATAAGTTAATTTATTGAAAAAAAAAATAGAATCAAATTTCGAAAGCTTCAATTACTCATAACGGAACTTAGATAACGACATGTGCAGGTACATATTAGCAAAGACACCAATACCAGAATAACGATAATATGTTTACTTAAATCAAAAAGGGAGCGGTTCATGAGTGAGCACGATGTGGTGGCTTACACTAATATATAAATATATAAAATTTTCGCTTTGTAACCGCTTAAATGACATTCAGCCGAGCGGTGTGCGTCCTGTTGTTATTTTTCCAGCATATGGAACGATCCCTGCCGAGGGGCGACCGCAATTAGAAAAATTAATTTAATTTTTTATTTTAATTACTATTCTAAAATTTTTAGATGTTGGCAGGACCAAGACTCGAACCCTGGCCTTCTAACTGGCAGTACGCAATGCTAATCACTCGTCTATCCTTGCCACCGCTAGATATGGCTGTTTTAATACACAAATACACGTTTTCATTTAAGTTTAACTAGAAGGAGGAATATTGAAAGAGCGGAACACATCTCTTTTCATATTTTTTTTTTTTTTTTTTTTTGATTATAAAAGGTGAAACTTTTAATAGCTTCTCAAGTATCAGAGAATTAATTAACTTGGTGGATGTTAAAGCATATTTGCAAATGTGCTCTTAATTTTTTTGTTTTTTTTTTCCTATACAGACCATCAACATTGTTATT
The DNA here is from genome assembly GCA_037013455.1 of Ceratitis rosa. NCBI lineage: Eukaryota > Metazoa > Arthropoda > Insecta > Diptera > Tephritidae > Ceratitis > Ceratitis rosa. Next base: position 473,442 of record JAWMAG010000041.1, read on the forward strand.
CTCATCCTCTACTGCATTGGCGATGAGGGAATTTTCTTAGGCGTTAGCGGCACCTGGAATTTAAATGAAGAGAAGAGCCCATCACCGGAAATTGTGGCCTCTGGCATATTTGTAGGCTTCCTAATATACACCACCGTGCATACGGTAGCATTCTTTTTTGGCACCACCAAGCACAAGCGGTAATATTATATATTGAACGACTTTGAAAAAGTGCTGATGATAAAAACCTTTGTTCCAATATTTTTTTAGCGAGCTCACCGATACGTTGATGAATATGGTTGGCACTGTCATGTGGATTACTATTGGCGGCGTGGCCTTGCATTATTGGGGCGGCTATATGTCTGATCAAGACTTTCTCTACGTAAATGCTGAGCGTCAAACGGGTATTGCTATGGGTGCCCTGTGCGTAATTGAAGGTGCACTCTATTTGCTGGACACTGTATTGGCATGCATACACTATTCCAAGGCAGAGGATATCGAATACACTGGAGTTGGACATTAAGCAGCGAAGGACATTACCATCAAAAGCGTCGGATACATACATACATACTTTTATATTAGTCATATTCATAAAGTAATTACTTCTTATAGTGCAAACTAGCTGTAGAGAACCACCTTCGTACATACACGTGTATATACATATAATTTACATGAGATGACCATATTTTAGATAAAATAGATTTATTCGAAATTAAAAATTCATAAAAAGGAGATATAACAAGTACTCTTCTCTGGAGCAACATATTGGATTTTTTTTTTTCAATTTTAAATGGATTTCAAATCTTGCGAGCAAAGAAATTTTATGAAGAGCTTTACAAATACTTTCGGAAAGCTTGACATTCCCTGCCGATAGACGACCACAAATAGAAAATTAAGTTTATATAATTTTGGATGTTGGCCAAACGAGGACTCGAACCGTATGGCAGTATAAATTGCTAACCACTCGGCTATTGCGGCCGCCAAGACTATCAGACGTTAAAAAGAATTAATATTGGATATATATAAATATTGCAATTTCTTTACGATTCAGATGCGAATGCAAATGCCAATAGAGAGCTCCAATTCAAACATCTAAACTTAGATGGAAACAAAAAGAGTCTTTAATTTTTTCTGGGAGCACTAAGTACATTTCAAGCTAACTTGACTTTACGGGTCTTATTATTTACATATATGTATGTATGTGTAATTTCAAGACTCACCTGTACAACAGCTGAGGAGTCCACAGTATCCACATTGATTTGCCTAATGCTTTTCGCTTTACGCTGTTCCTGCAAACGACCGTCCTCTAAATTCAGCCAATCCACAATTTCTTTATCCATTATAAAGGAATTGCGTGAAAAGTCATTTAACCGTTCAAGTTTACGTGAATCCAAGCTATCGCGATACACATTGCGCGGTTTATCTAAATTATGCTCATAGTCGGTGTCGAAATTAAAACTTCCGCGCGAGTCGCTTTTGCGATCAGCCAATTGGCGTGCCACACTCGGTTTACGCCTACGCACAACAGCCTCGGGAGTAATAAACGAAGTATTACTCACCACGGAGGGCGCAATGCCACTGTTTGGCGTAAGTGTAGGTAATTGTGGATTCTGCTCCATAGTTCGTAGACTCAGCGTCGAAAGTTGTCGTTCCAATTGTTTTTCATAGCCATTGAATTTATCATAATCGATGAATGACATATTCTCATAGCTTACCATATTATCGATGGCTTGAAGTGATTGTAGGGAGGCACTCCACTTGGGATTGAGTTTCTCTTTCTTCTTTTCACCAGTTATTGTTGCAATAGTGCTCTTAAAAGACGCCAGCAATGTATTGGACCGGCGTCGCTGGAAGTTCGCTATGGGGTTAAAGGGCACAGCATTTCCTTCGCTCGGCGCTAGCGATATGGACGAGGTCTTCCGACGCAAAGATATAGCTTGCGTGCTACTGTCTTCGACCGGTGTTGAGGTTAAGGGCTGTAAATTTTGACGTTGCGGTGTTTTCGATGCCGTCACCTCGGCATCGATGCTTTTATCATCGTTTGTAGAGCTTTTATTAGACTTTTGCATTGTTGTTAACAAAGGGGGGCCCTGCATTTCGGTTACTTCTACCGACATTTTACGTGGTGACGAGGGTAACGTAGAATCGGTTTCTTCGGAGAGTTGTTCCAACTGAGGTTCAATTAAACTACGCCGATTTGAGCGTCGTAACAGTATCATTGAGCGACTGCGTGTGAACTTGTATGGGTTGGCATTCTCATCGTCCAGCCTCGTCAGATTCTCCTTACTGCCCGTTATCGAGTTAATGAGTTTAGAGAGTTTGCCGCGCAATGAAAAACTATTCGATCTTTCGAATTTCGGTGCATTTTCGTAACCAGGTAGAACCGGGGGTGATGTGGCGATTTTATGATTAACGTTGTTATTATTTTGTATAATGTTGTTGTTGTTGTTATGTGGAACTGGCATTTTGATTGTTTTCCCAGTCAACTTGTTAACACTGTAGTGCGTGGAAGAGGGCGGCGTCCCTGTTGGTACTGTTGTTGTAGTTTGAATTGTTGCATTCTGTTGATTCGACTGCTGTTTCATTAGTTGTTTTTTATTAGCCTTAATCGCTTTCTTTTGCGTCTTCGTGCCATTTTTCCATTCTTTGGTGGAACTCATTGCTGCGATGGGCTAGTTTTGCACAACTGCACCGAACAAAAGCTTTAAAAAATATACCTAAGGCGATGGTTTACAGTTTCACGATACTTGAAAGGAGTTATCTGCAAATATATATGGTATAGTACATGATTATATAATAAATTTATTAATTTACAAAATAATAATGAACTAAGGTAACTAAGAATAAATGTTATATTTCAATAAAACCAAAATTGTATTATAAACAATTAAATTGAAGCGTTCCTATTCAAAAATGCATTTGTAAATATGTATGTATATGCAAACGTTTTTAAAATAACATTTTCAGCTTCGCAACCTACCACCTAACTCATTCCAGATATCATCACAAAACAAACTCATCTCACTTTCAATCCGATCATAAAAAGCTTTCGGTTATATCCCCCTTCGACGAAAAGTCTAACAAATTGGACGACGTGATATAAATGAGAAAATTAACCAAAATAAATATGATTTTATGCCTTCTTCTATTTTATTTGGCTTATTGCTTACTCCTGCCTCTTTTCATTTCTCCATATTTTGCTTTATATTCAAATGAATTGTGGGAACAAAATAAACGAGAGACGAAAAAGTAATCAAAACTTTGCGCTTATCAATTCGAACAAAACGACTCTTCAATTCAGAATGAAAATAGTGACTTGGCGTAAACAGAAAAGGAAACGATTGCCTACTGAGGCTCAATTGAAGCGATAAAAATATCACGTTTGTTTTTTTATAAATATGTACATATGTACGAGTATGTAGGTATATACGTATCTGTGAAAGTACATGGCTTTTACTGACCTTAGATTACCACCGGTTAACCCTAATACCCGCTATTATAAAAATAATGACTAATAGAGATTTTTCAAGATTTCAGTTTTGAGTTAAAATCACCCAACTGACTACAATAAAATTGGCACAACTGTTTTTCAGGGTTTATATAAATATTTATTAGGAAATTGCAAACAATCATCTATTCACCAAAGAAAGTTATGCAGAACATTTCCAATAATCTGTCCATCCCACCATTATGTACTCCTATAAATTATTTACTGTTTTCAACACAAATATATTGTTCATTAATGTCGGTCGTTATAGGTATATGTATATATAGGTGTAATAAAAAGTAATCCATTATTTTTCCAATAGATAGCGTTATTTATCTGTATTTCGCGTAGTATAAATCCGAACGGGTTCCGCTAGATGGAGTGGAAAGATGACATTTCGTACTAAAAAAAAGCTTTTCCGATAGTTTTGTGATTGGTTTATACAGTTTTGTTTCAGCGTGCGTCAAAGATGGACAATAGCAAAAAGAATATACGCTATATTTTACAGGTTTTCTTCTCTAAGGGCGAAAACGCAAGCCAGGCGGCTGAAAATGTGAATAGCATTTACGGTCCTGATACTGTTACAGTCAATCATCCACAATTTCGGTAGTTAAAAAACTATGGAAGTAAGCACTGTTTCGAGCACCAGCGGTTACAAAGCGACCGTGCACTTCCTCCAATTTGTAGTATGCGTCTTGACAAATGGAGGGACCTACAATTTACACTACGCCGCCTCCGAAGGGCTAACAGTTTTTTATGAGGAGCATTTATTTCATATCTTAAGTACACTCGGAGGGACCGAGAAGCGACTGTAAACTGTAAGAAAATTTTTACTTAATTTTTTTATTACTCTTTTCCCACAATAAATGTAGAATAGGAAAAAGTATGGTGATTTGAACCTCTAACCTTTTTGGCTGCTAAATTGGACTCATTTTTGGGTATGAAAGACTAAGTTCTAATACTTTTAGGGAGCCAAATAGAATCAGAATGTTAACAGGGTATACCATAAATGCTCATATCCATATTCCACATACATTTGTTTGTTGTCAGGAATGTTCCCAGCTGTTTGAGTGTTATTTTAATAAATGTATTTATTTTTAATAGATATATGAACTATGTATATGTGTTTTGTTACATACACATGTAGACTGACAAACATGACTTCCAAGCAATATTGTCAAATTTGATAACAGTTGAGCTCTTTTTTTATTATTAATCAAATGAACTACCACACATGTTAAGTTCAGAATTTCCATACTGCGAATATAGTTGTGATTTTTTTCTAGCTAATACTTCAAAGATAAAAAAACCTAACAGCAGTTATGAGACATCAGGGTTTGAATCAGCGAACAATTAAACAAAATGGAAGGGATATTTCTGAATATATTTTCGAATTTTTATACATATACATATCCAAATACATACAAAAATTGTACGGTGATTCTAACTGATTTTAACATTTTGCGAAGCAGCGGCTACAAATTTTAGATCTTCCTACAAATCCATATAAAAAGTAGAAGAGGTTCCGTTCCCATTTTCCCATTTCTCATCATGGTCTTTAAATGAATTGAGAACAAACTTTTTATAGGGTTCTCTTTTGGGATATGCTCCAAATCACATTATCTCTCTTCCAGATGGATTTCATTTGGTAATGGAGAGGATAATTGTTTCAGGGCAGATGTACTTACAAATATACATACATATACTTATCTATATATGTATATGTATGGACGAGTATAAAATATTGCATATATATGCACATATATCTAAACTACCTACTTTGCATTCACTAAAACCGGTTTGGCCTTTAAATAACCAACCGTTCAAAAGTGTAAACATATCGACATTGTTAGTGAGATGTTAAAACTCAAATGCATATGTACATATTGGAAAAGTTAATTTTCCTCATTAAATATATAAATGTATATACATACATATACACACATAATAAAACATTTTAAATGCAAAAAATCCAATAGTTGTTGACAAATAACACATACACGTATTTATCTCAAGTAAGAACTGTATCAAATTTTGTCTATTTCTTTCACTTATCTGATATTAAAAATCTTTAATTTTTTGTTTTCATTCAAGCGTGAAAGCGGTGTTTCATTTTAATTAAAAAATGTCACATATTTGCAATCAAACTGATCACAAAACGAAGCAGAAATATTTACACATATACATACGTTTGTATACATGTAAGTACAATAACTACGTATATAAATATGGTACCTAAATATGTCAACCTTATCAGCTGAGCTTGAAATACGTTGTATTGTTGTTCTTATTATTTTAGCACTGATGTAAGAAATACATCATAAGAAGATACATATGTATGTATGGTATGAATATTATCTATTTTCTATGTAAAATCAATATTTATGTAACCTATTTTTTCGTTAACATAATTACATGTAACTTTCTTTTTTCAAAAATCCAGCACAATTATTGAAAATAAAAGTGCCGCTAATTTTTATTCCCCAAGCTCATCCGCACGCTTGCTGCTTTTCTTAACAATTTTTGTCAAATTTCCATTTCCTCCCTTCTGCAATTGCCAAAGAGTGAAATATTGTACAAACCAAAGATCACTTATATTTTCATTGTTTCTGTCTCTCACTTGTTCGCTCTCTTTTTCATTGTATATATAGATCTGCGCATATTGTATTCACGACTTATTTGCGCTATCTCTCGCTCACTCTCTCAAATCAGACATTATTGGGGCTTTATTAACTGCTTTTATACATAAATAAATTCACGAGCTTGAACTTATCAGCTGATCTAATTGAAATGGCGTATTCGCGCTGTCAAGCCAAACAAATTCACTTTTTTTTGTTTTTTTTTTTTTACATACATATTTAAATATATTTGTACATACGCATACATGAAATTGTGGAAAGTTTCATAATTTTCTAGTTTTTAAAATTTAAAATTATTTATGTTTACTCACATTGAATTGTTATTTTCCACGCTGTATCTTCGCTATCGATTGCTGTATTTATATAAGTATGTATGCTTGCAGCTTGTATTATTGCAAAACAATTTTAACACTGCCTGTTATCACAGTTTTTTGCTGCTCTTGTTATCTTCACATTTCTTCTCCACCTCACTATTTATAAGCCTTTTTGCATTTTATTTTTAACAGTTGTTATCGTATTTTACTTTTCACTTGCTCTTTACTTAATCGCTATTACCACTACTCGTTCATCGCGTGGAAATCTATCATTTTCGCACTCCACCCCCTCTTCATTGGTAATAGTAATTTACTTGTTATACATTTTATCTCCACTTTGAAAGTGTTATTCGATGAACACGGTTTGTCACAAAATTTAATGCTTAGAGACGGTTCATTTGAGGAGCCTAAAAGAGCAGAGGGTAATTTCTTGCAAACACTTTTGTTTTTTGGAACAACTCACATTCTGTGCTCAATTACTCTCTAAATTTTGAGTCTTTAAACTATGCCGGAGGAGTTAAATATGTGCGATCACTTTTTATTTCATCTTTTTGCTAAAAAAAAATCTACAAATGACAAGTAATAATGATACGCGGCTACTGAGCAACTACTGTACACATGTTCGCTATATTTAGCTTTGGTTCCCAGCAGAAAATCTTACTATCGCAGCCTCTGCGATATTTTGAAACTTTATACTTCTCAAAAAATTATTTTTACTCTTATATTTTAAAGTTCCGAAAGACTGAACTATGCTCTAAATTCGATTCTCTCCGCAATAAATCACTAAGTCAAATCAAGAACTAACGCAATTCAATTAACAACTAATGTTAACTTCTTATTGTTAATTACTATTAGTACTATGTTTTTATTATAAAAATAGCATATTTTCTTATTCTCGTAATTTTTGGATTTTTGGAAAAAAACCAATAAATATTATATTTTGAAATTTTATGAGTGATTTGCATTTACCGCAAACATGCAATGGTTGGAATTATAACAATGAACTGGGATTACACATTCTATTCTTCTGAATGTGCTTTAAAGATTAAATGTTTATACATTAAATGCACTATGGCACCTTGCGGTATTAAAGTAGCGACCCTCAGGGATACTCCGTAATTAATTTTATATTTACATGTATATTTCAAAAGTCATATAGGTATATATAATTTTTTTTTTGGTGATGTTATCACTGGGTGCATATATGTATACATACATGTATACCGATGAGCTTTTGTGCATATGGAAAATAAATATGATACGAGTAGTTAAACGTTAACTAGAGTGGGCTTATACATACAAACACACGAGTATGTGTGCTATTATATTTAATATTTTATATTTTGCACGTTATGAAACCCTCACAAAAATCGACGTCATACAAAAGCATTTATATTTGAGCCTTTACCTAAAAAATATTGAATCTAGTTTGCATATGTATGTACATATTTAGACTGCTTTAAAACTAAACATTAACACAATTCACTTTTTGTTATAACTAAACACAATAAAAACACTTCATGCGGCTCTCAACACAAATCGACAACCGACAACCGACAACGGGCAACCGCACAACCGCTCTTAGCTCGTCCGTAAGTAATTCGTTTATTTTCGCGTTGTTTGAACAAATTTTTACGTCCCGCCGCGTAACAATGCTTAACTGTTTTACTCTGATGCTAAGCTAAAATTATTGTAGCAATTCGTGGAGATGCCTCCTGGGCTGGCCGCCGGTCGATCAATGCTTGATCCAGAGCTCAGTTAACGACGAGAGCACGGTTATTGGAGAAATGTTTCTCTTATTTAGTCCGACATAAGAGTACGCACGAGGTAGTAGAACAAATTGATTGTATAGTGAGCATTGCGGCAACACAGTTTTCGCAGATCAACTTTTTACGTTTCTGCGATTTAAGTTATATTTTGCGCATACGAATGAGTACGTATGTATGTAGATATCTATATGTATATGTAAATAACTTGTAAACATGTCCCATAGATATTCATCCGTCTTCAATGAAATTGATAATATAATTACTCTGTAAGAATTGCCTTGTCCCATTACAACATGGGTGGTGCGAATGGGTTATGCTTTCTGGAGCTGAGAATGAAGATGTATCTTTCTGAAAGTATTGACCCCAATTTGGCTTGCAATACCTATGATGGAGGAATCCCCGTGGCGAAGACATTACAGAAATGAAGTACCCTGCAAATAGTATGTATGTATATTCAAAATATTTGCATTCCTATCTTACTTGATCCTATTCAAAAAACTTACTATTTGAGTAATTATTTGCCAAGTGAAAAAGCATTGAATCTTACGTCTTCAGAGAGGGCCACTATTTAATCAGATTATATTGAACTCTGATAGCCCAAGGGAGCTGGACGCACTACATTCAGGAAAACGCATTGAAACAACACAAATAAATTAACATTTTTAAGAGTTTCAATTTAAACAGAGTTTCATTAATAAATAAACATTTATTCATCATTGCATATTTCTACATTGAGTTGGAAACAACTTGATAGCTGGCCAGTAAGTACGTAGCTGTGGTAAACTTTTAATAACTGTCGACAATTTCAAAGATAAGATAAATAAACTCTCATCGAAAGCCTTTTAATAGATATCATTTACAAGCGCCTAAAGGTATGCAACACACTTCAGAAGTTTTGTAGATTCAACTAAGATGATAATGTGCCTGTATGTTTTAATAACTATTTACTGCGAATATCATTATAAAATATCTCTCAAAACGCTAACGAACTATCTTTACTATTTTTTTCTTTAAAGGTAAATTAAACAGTGGCATTTCCATTGTTTCTTATTTACATCAAATGTGCAAATCTAAGACTACTACCTAGAAAACTAGTATAATCTACAGAGCCCACTTAGCTCACCTGTATGCCCTGTGTGCACCGAAACAACTTTCAAGATTTCTTGATTGATCCTCCTTTTAGCGGAGTCCAATTCTTATAAGCTCAAGTTTTCAAAAATATTTTGTTAATACTTATTTGGAGCCTGACTTGCGTCAAACCAGCAAGCAAAGTAGATACACAAATTTGTGGCTACATGTCACAAGTGGGGGTATTTTTATATATTTTCTTTATCTGAGATCATTTAAAAAAGTATGTAATTTTTCTTGAATTTTTTTTTTAATTGTGTGAGTAAGCCAATCACTAACTTTAATTTTTTTGGACATCTGGTTTTCAATAAGGAATAAAACGCATGTAATTTAATTAGCTTTACTATAAAGATAAGGGCTTGTCATTATGTTTCAAAAATGATTTTTTGGCAAGTGATTGCAGCGGCTAGCTCGTATAAATTCCAGCCGAGTTGTCTGTAGCCTAATTTTCGACCATTTTGTTTTCTTCCAAAGCGTCAATCGTCTCGGGCTTATTTTTGTAGACGTGTAACTTCATATTTATCCACAAAAAATAGTTCAACGGAGTTAAATCGCAAATCTAATGCGAAATAATGCGCTTACCGAAAATTTCCTTCAATAAATTGATTGTTTCGTCCTCCAAGTCAGGCACGAAAATGTCATCAATCATAGCTCTGTAGCATTCCCCTTTGACTATAACAATAATTTTTATTTATTAATTATTATTATGCTGCTATTTAAAAGTGCTTTTTTATTCAACGGCGATGGCTTGAGACACATTGGTTCTCAATTATGCTGTAGCAGGGCTCACGATCCACTGCAGTCTAACCTGCAAGTTCAAATTGAGTTTTTTTATGTGCGGTGGGTTGTATCAAAATATGTTTATGTGTTAACGTGTATGTATAAGGTATTTTGATATTCGATAATTTTTTATCATTTATCATTAATCATTTATCAATCAAAAACACAGAAGACCAAATGAAAAAAATAAAACATTAACATTTTTGTAAAACTAATTGAATGTGCTTGTGCGACAAGCCACGCCTTTATGAAACACTGAGTCGCCCTCTATAAAAATTCAGCCGAAATGAAAGTGCCGAGAAATATTTGTTCAACCCCAACCGAAAGTAAAACCTTTAAATAACTAAATATTTTCCTTTCATTTAAAAGGAATAATGTTGCCACTTATATTGTGGTTGTCATTGATTTATGGATTAAACGCCGAAATTGAAGATTTGTCGCAAGTGGTAGGTATGAAGCAACTTATTTATCATTTTAAAGCTCTTTTTCCTCGTGACTTTTTTCCAGACTTGTAAAGATGCCTCCGTTGGCGATGTTGTGCCAAATCCCCGCGATTGCAATTCATACTTTGTGTGTGGAACTGTGCCACTGATCAGTTTTTGTGCGCAAGGCCTACATTTCGATGCTAAAAATAGAGTTTGCAATTGGCCTGAGCTGGCGAAATGTAAATTGAATGAGGTGTAAATCAAATATAAGTAACCTATTTCGTAATTTACATTAATGCATAGGTATTTCATATATGTATTTTAGTCAATTTCATTAACCAAGTATGTACCTGGAACTGTGGTTAATGCATCGGCAGCCAAAGTATTTTCAAACCATCTATCTGGACCAATACTTGAACTTAAACCGAATAGAGAAGATGTGCCTCAAGAAACGCCGTTGGACCCACAATTTACATCTTACATTGCTTTGAACGTGAATACACATGAACCCATTGATCCCATGGTCGGTTATGATTCTAAAAATATCGCATGCAAACATTACGGCGCTTACTTTTTGCCACATCCTGGCGATTGTAATCTGTACTATATGTGCGTATTTGGCTACATATTTCAGCATAAATGCGGACGTGGCACCGGGTGGAACTACAAACGGCGGGTGTGTGAAATGCGACCACTAACTGAATGTTATGCCAGCGCCACCACTGTACAAATGAAAAACGTGAAACCTTCTCCTGAGCCATTGGCAGAATTTTCGAGCGATCAGCTGTTGGACACACCTCCAACAGATGGTGTCTATACCGTATGTTATGTATTGAATAACGGTGTGGCCGGCAGACCAACTTGGGCACCACAGGATATAACTACCCTGCCAAACTCAACCCCATCCATTATTAATTGGCAGCCCACACGCACTCCGCCCTCATTAGTAACAGCTTCATCAACAGGTCGGGAGCATTCAAGTGATCCTTTAATACCGATTTGTCCTGAGGAGGATAAGGTGTATTTAGCTCACCCTTCGAATTGTAGTAAGTACTATATATGTATAATTGGCATGCCAGTATTGACGTCCTGTCCGGAGGGCTTATATTGGAATCCAATGACAGAATTTTGTGATTCGCCTGTGAATGTGGAGTGTAGCCAGGAGATATCCTAATGGGTCACACTCACATCTATATATATAGTTTTGTTTATAGCAGGGATCTAAATTATGTAACGGAAATATAAATAAAGAGTCTAATTTTAGCAAGAAGAAGAGGAGTTACCATCCTTGGATTTGTGCTAACAATTTATTTACTCTAAATGACATCAATAATAATTACAGGTTTAAGCTTTTGTCGTTATTTTAAATGGCGCAAGAACATGAGGAACTTGCCGCATCTACACTGAGGGTTCAAAAATGGTTGATTGAAGCGATGCCGGAATCTATGGCGGTAAGCTAGATCTCAAGCAACCCTTCAAGCTCCCAGAGTACTGCAGTATTTGCAGACCATAAAAACATAGTGGGCAATGAAATCATAGTTGATGAATTTGCCAAAAGACTGTGGCTACCGAACGAGCTTATGATATACGAAAATCATTGAAGATGCTTTACAATGAAATTTCTGAGACGGATCAGGGTGCCCTAGCGGCATGTAAGGACGCTGAAATCATGTGCGTGAACTGTTTCTGGATAAAAGCGCAGCTCCCAAAAAAACTCATTTACTCCGTAGCACTTCTCTTTCTTTTTTTCCCTCAGAACCCACCACCGAAAGTTTTCGCCCTTACCCACCCCAACCAGCCAACCAGTAATCGCCTTTTTATTTTTAGTCCTCCCTGTCTAAACGGCCTACAAAGTCATCAATCAAAAAAAGAATGTTGGACTTATCTTTGGCCCAAGACTTGATGTCATCATCTGAAATTATCAAAAACATATTTGGCACATTGCAAATCTAAGAGTGCCAAGAATTCAAAACTAAAGTACTCGTTACTTTAAAACTAACAGAAGGAATACGGAAAAATCGAGGCTTTGATTGCGGTCCTTATGTTTGCTTTCCTGTGTTTGGTCCAGAAGAAATTGCAACCACTTATTGCATTTCTCCAAAAATTTATAGAGTGCAGCCCTCACACCATCAGAGCTTTTCCTGAACTTACTTTGGTAATATTTAAGTATGATTCACGTTCTTAACGAAGAGACATAATCCTTTCGGAAGCAGCAGGGATTGCAGCCTTTCGGTATAAATCTAATACATATTCAACTGCTACTTTAGCAGTATGAAAAAACGAAGTTTACGCAGTTGAAACTGAGGTAAACTATGAGGATCACCCCTTACTGGGCAGTCCGGAAAACCCCTAGTTCAAGCTATTGTGCCTAATAAACAAGATTACGCCAAATTAAAGGCAACAACGCAACGATGGGGTAGATATAATGACGATAAAATCTTGTAAAGCCAAGCGAGAACCAACAATTCCTCGAATGAAGACAAGACAGAAGAATTCAGAGCTGTTGAAGCAAGTTGTGATGAACACGCAGTGATACCGCAATAAAAAGGAAGGGAGAAGACCTACAGAAAGATGAGGCAGAGGTTTCTATGATCCTGTATCTCATAACTTCCCTTTTAAAGTTTAAATTCAATATTTATCTTACTGAAGCACGTAGCTAACGAATTACACCGCTTGGAAAATATTCTCAAATTGTCTATTTCAAGTTTGTTTTTACAATAATCTTGCGGTAACAGCTTAAATGTTTGAGCACACACACATGTACCGTAGATGAGAAGGTAGGCGAACATGTAGGAAGGAATGTTTTTTAACACATAGCAAAAGTGCCAACAACCGGAAATGATACTTACAAGCAGAGAGTCAAAATTAATTTGTTTTCAATAGTTCAAGCGAATGGCTTATCGGCAAGAAACACGGTAAAAAATTAATAATACGCAGACACATGTTTGGAATGGCAGAAATCAGACCTATAAATATGTCTACCTTTTTTGGAAGTACACAGAAGTAGTTGCGATTGCAGAATTTGCCAGACATTTCGCGGCTAACAATTAAATATCGTCTTAGCGATTAACAAAAGCAGCAAGGACAAAGGATCATCAAGAGGTAAAATATACGTAAATTGAAGGCAATCAAATAAACAAATATCGGATCAATTCGTAATATTGTTTACTTTTCGTTTCTGCGAGAAATAGATGAAAACTTGATACCCAGAGTGGCACGAAAGTGATACTAGAAATAGTGTTCCTAAAATTATACACTAACAACCACTTAAAGGCACTTACTAAACGGTAAAGGGATAAATTGCAAATCAGATTTTAGAAGAAACAATTGGAATTTCGTAGTGGCAATTAGATTTTTTAATGAACAATTCAAATTATTTAATTGTATTAAAAGCGTAGAATGGATTTTGGAACAAATAATTGGGATTTAAAATACATGAAGTGGATTTTGAATTTCGTTCATAAATATTACTCACACAATTGGTAAATTGACTACATTTTTTTTTTTAAATTTACTTTTCGAAACCGAAATTCGATTCCCAACATGAAGTGGTTCAGTATAATGAGCACGTTCTTCTTTGACTAAGATGTATTTTAGTTGCTAAATTTACGTACTAGTTTACTTTGTTAACAGCTTAAAATTTTCTTTACTCTTTTCTTAATATGCAGTTTAAATAATGGCGAGTGAAACGGCAAAAGTATTGATCGCACTCGGTCTCTTGATCGTTTGTACCGATTCGGTTGCGGCGGTTTACAACATGACTCAAACATGTGCTTACTACCCTGAAGGTTACATTGCCAATGCATCTGATTGCCAAGCTTGGGGCTATTGCAAAGGTGGGCTATTAATAGCCGAAGGAAAGTGTGGAACTGGCATGTTATACGATTCAGAAAAAGGTATATGCAACTATGCCAGCCAAGTACAGTGCAAGACCAGTCTTGCCGATATATGCAAAAATATGCAGGATGCTGGACACATCGCTAATCCTAGTGACTGCTCATCATATTGCTACTGCTCAAATCAAACATTTGTCGGCTGTGCCTCATGTCCCACAAATCAGCTGTACAATCCGACACTCGGAAAATGCGATTACGATTATCAATGCCCAACTGATTCCGTTTGTCGTTTGGTGAAAAATAATGCTTTTGTTGGCGCACCAACGTGCGGCCAATACATTCGTTGTCTAGATGGTTCTGGAGACGTAGCATCATGTGCTAACAGCTACTACTTTAATACCTTAACAGGATACTGTCAAGAGAGTAATCCATGTGTTAGCGACAGCCCTTCTTCGTCAAGTCAGACTACACTCGCATCCGATCCATCCATATGCGCGACGAAATACACAGTCACTAGTGGAGAACAGTACATTGCCGACGGTAAAACATGTTTCGGTTATTATTCGTGCAGTAGCACAACGGGTTCAGGTAGCTGGAGATCATGTCCATACACCATGGAGTTTAATTCAGATAAGAGTACGTGCGTCCAAGCTAATCAAAACGTCTGTACACTAAATCGTTGTGAAAATATTAATCTTCAATTCGTGACTGCCCCAAATACTGGATGCAAATCGTATTACGTTTGCAATGGCAGCCAACAAAGTACAACAGCAACGGCCTGTAAATCGCCGTATTCATATTTCGATGAAGTAATTCAAAAATGCACTGATGTTGTCCCTGATTACCCCATATGCAAAACTTAAGGAATGAATAAACCAAATCATGTTTCTGAATTTTAAGAAAAAGAAATAAATAACGAATAATTGCAAAGTTTTATGTATTCCTCATTTTTTATATATAATCCTATGATAATATATAATCAAAGCCTGGAGTAAATAATCCCAATCCACGGTAAGTCATAGTACATTGTGGTGAAAGATAAACGATTGTAAAAGAGTTAGGTATGCTTATAATAATCAGTCTTCATATTTGGTCCATACCAGACACTGAGGTGGTTTTAAGGTAGTGTGTGTACTATCAGTTGTAGAGTCCTATACTCGCTTAACCAACGAACATCCAAAAACAGTTGAAATCAGCTGTGCCGTGGCAAAATTTGCCGAAGCAGTTACAAAACCATCAGGAATTTATTTTTCTGATTTGAATACACTTACTTATTTGTTCAGTTAATAGTTTTATTCTAAACATTGGAAATAATATTTTAATTGTTTTTCACCTCAACTACCATAAATTTCCATTTCCACACGATGAAGCATTTTTGGGGGTGTTGGCAACTGTTAAGTTGGAAAGGGATGAACCGAGATATCATCTTCAGCGACAATCATCCGTCATCGCAACACGAGACTTTTCTCAATATAGTGACATCTTGCAGCTTAAATTACTCGCATTATTTAATGATAAGTTTTTTTAGATGGACTTGTTTTACTGGACTTGACGTAAATATTATTAATTTATTTTTCGTACTTGTATTGTAGGTATTGGCTTTATTGAAATGCCATAAGATTTCCAATTGTTTTTTGGAAAATATAGATAATGGGAATTAAACTAAAATTGGAAAAAAAGTTAAATGTGTTGTTGTAGTAACCGCAGAAACCGAGTCGTTCTAATATAAAGACCCGACTGTCGCGGGAACTTTTGGATTTTAGTCGCCTCTTGCGTCAGACATGCCTTACCACTGGTAAATTATTGAGCCCCTAACTCGCAGCGGAGCTGTAATTAATACTTGGAGGCGGTGATAAAGTTTACCCCAATGAAGAGGAAGAAGATATAGTTTTGAAACACCTGGATTTTAGTGTATATTATATATATATAGCGGCTCAAAATTGCGCTAACAATTTGAAACGAATTTCGTGATTGAGCTCTATTTGTCACGTTACTTACTTTTTCAAATTATTTTATTGCCATACTGTCAACTATTGTGGAGAAATTGCAAATGGTGATGTACTTACTATAACATAGACTGAAGTATCTGCATTGTCGATGCAAATACAAAATATCATTTTCGAACAAATGCTGCTAAAAGTAATATGGAAACTTAAAATATCTTTGGAAAAACTGGATAATTCGAGTATACAAGTATCGTATATACCATACATATGTTTCATTTTGTGGTGGTCATCTTAATGCTTTTCGCACCTATAGTTTATACTCGCCACTTCTGAACGGCCGATGGATTTTTATGAGGAGCTTTTATTTCATGTCAGAAATACAATCGGAGGGGTTGACATTTCCCGCAATTAGAAAAATTAGTTTATAAGTTTATTTTCTAGTGTTTTTGGATGTTTGTCGGACTAGGACCAAAACCCTGGCCTTTCGAATGTTAGTTCGCTCAGCTATTACAGCCCCCTGGAAACTGGATTAGTTCGGGATTTTAACAGCGTATTTTCGAAATTATTTCATGATCAATTTGGGGGTTTCAAAAGTGCATAAACCAACAACACGTCGAGAGCATTTGAGTGGTTGTTCAGCTCGAACCATTTCGGCTGCAATATTTAGTATAAGTTGTAGACTTATTCAGAATGGTTTAAAATTTTTGCGAGAATATCTCTTCATTGGCCCAAATCTTAATGTTTACTGTTTTTTAGCACCTTTATGTATGTATACAAACATGTGTACATTATTTCAAATCTATGGTATATTCATTTAATTTCCGTTTTAATATTCAACTTGTCTCTATTTTTTAATATCTAGTCATTCAATGTATACATGCTTGTAATGTACTATGTATGTATGCGATTACAGTATGTGTAATCATTCGTAGACTCGCTTTAGATGTTCATTTTTATCGCTAAATTTTTCACCTGTCCTTATTTTCTATACTGAAGCAAAGCACGATATACTTTTCTAATTTTCAAATAAATGATTAACACCAACTATACCTAAATACTCGTATGTACATATAAGAACCTAACAAACCCATAAAAGTTGCTTAGTTGTTAAACCACATCGATTTAGGTGCATCTCTCGCAAAGCAGTTTCAAATAAAATTCGAAATAAATTGAAAGTAAATACGCTTCAGATTATATAAAATAAACGCTGCCTAAAGCATGTTCAAGTGTAAGTAAAGCTAGGTTCCATTGACTTTTTCAAATTATTTAAAGAATAAAAATCTTCAATTTTTCATTTAAAATATCTGGCAGAGTAAGCTCGAAATACACTTATATAAAGCGTATATTATTATTACACATACGATATAATCAAATAAAATTAAGTTAGTTTTAGCTTACTGAGGTCGAGCAGAACTTTGCAAAACCAACATGTCTGCGCAATATGTTTTATTATTTCCATCTTTTCTATTATACCTGAAATTGCAAACTTTTCAACACATCTCTAATCGAAGTTTTTAATCAACTAATTTTTCTTAAAGTATATTTTAGCCTATGGCTCATTGCAACCCTCGCATCCATCAATGCAGAACAAAACGAACTAACGGTTGCAGAGATCTGTAAGCAAGTTGCTCCCGGTACCACCATTTTACACCCCAATACATGTGACAAGTGGGTACGATGTCCTTCCACATTTAACTCTGAAGACTATGAAGAGGGCTCATGTGTGTATGGTTTACGGTTCAATAAGGATACCGGGCGATGTGAAAGTATGGATGATGTCACTTGCCCGTACGAATCGGTTGTAGTTAGCAATCGCTGTGCCTCCATGAAGGACGGCACCTTCCTGGCTGACCCCAATAACTGCAGCGGCTATATCTTTTGCAGTAATGCACGAGAGACACACTCCACATGTCCCATGGATTTAGTCTATCATCCGGAGAAGAAGGCTTGTGTATACTCAAACGAATATAAGTGTCCCGTGCAGTCAGAAGTAGTTCATGCTAGCCCAATTTGTAAGACAGTCCCAAAAAATCTAATATTTGCGGATATCATGGATTGCACCAAATACTACCAATGCGACGAAGAGGAGCAACTTAATTCTTTGGCTTGTGCGGAAGACGAAGCATTCAACTATACCACCTTCCAGTGTGTATCTCGTAACAAGGCGGTCTGTCATCCGTTGGCACCACAACTGGAGCCGGAAATTGATGTTTGCACTCAAGGAAACAAAACCATTGTTGGCTACATTGCCGATAAAGAATCATGCAGTGGATATTATATATGTGCCGAGCAAGATACTGGCAAGCCCGATCGTCACCCTAAGTACTTCAAGTGCCCGACTGGCTACTTCTTTGATAGTAACACCTGGTCATGTCGCGATCGTGTGAATGTCAAGTGCACTTTAGATCGTTGCGAGGGCTGGAGTAGCAAATACGTAAATGTGCCCGGAGATTGTTCAGCTTATTCACGGTGCAAGAATGGTGTCACAGTGAATACAGGTAAATGTGGAACTGGTTTCTTTTTTGATGAACGCTCGCAGATTTGCTCCCAGCAACCTATTACCTATGCAGCTTGTATGCCGTAAACCGCCAAAAAAATAATTCGTGTATAATTTAAAGATTACAGACAGAAAAGAATAAGAAAATGTATAATAAATGAAAGAAAGCAAATTAATCACGATTTTTAAAATTAACTGGACTATTTTTTACTGCTTTTGATTTACTCAAAGTTTGAAAATTGTGAATTGTTTGATAACAACTGTTGCATTTTCTACTAAATTGCTTAAGGCATAGTCGAACAAACATTGGAAATGAGACTCTGCCAGCAGACACACGTGTATGTACTTGTTAATTTAAACTCTCTTCTTCTTGCCTGGTGGGACTTGTTTATAAGCTTAAGTTCTTCAACTAAAGTCTTTTTTTGCTTGATCATTCCAACTTAGATGAGGTCCCTTTTAATCTATTTCATCACCGGCTGGTATTGCATTAATCTGCTCGTATACCTTACAACAAGTTCTAATCGCTTGCACATACCATACATGGTTATCCTAAAAATTTAAAAATCTACCAAAACATTTTTCCTAATTTTGAAATTAAATGCTTATTTTCTATATAAATAATAGTTATAGATACAGTTAGGTAACTGAAAGCCACTAGCCACCAGCCTTAAAAGAAATGGAGGTGAACTGTAACGATATGAGAAAAGCTTTAAAAAAAAAATGGATCAATCAAACTTTCCGGCCAGGAGTTCCACTTCAATTTTATGAACATTTGCGTATTTATATTTTCCTTTACTATTTCAAACAGATCCATTACTTTTTATCATCATTCATTGTACGTTGATACGGTTGCACGGTTCAAATCTCACATGGGAGAATGCACGACTTTTAACCTAGACAGAGGATAAATTTTTCACATTACATAACGGGCAGAAACCACCTTATATGCATTCCTCTCATTTCTGAAAGCCAGGAAATTTTATATTTTCGACTGAGACCCTTCTCCAATTAATGTTGTGTCTAGATGTTTTTCCAACTAAAAGATCTACAATTTATGCTAAACAGCCTTAAAGCGGCTGATGGATTTTTATGAAGAATTTTTGTTTCATATCAGAAATACACTCGCAGTAGGAGAAGATTTAATTTGTTTGATGACAGGAGATATTTCGTCTTGCTCTTGTTCACTACCAAACCCATACACCAATGATTTCAATATCATCGCCGTACACCAACAGCTATACACTCTTATAGAAGATTCTACCTACTACATTCAGCTCTTATTATTTTTTAAAGTAATAAATTAAAGAAGTCAGACGAAAAGAATCACGTTGTCTGAAACCTCGTTTTTTCTCGGAGAGATCCTTCCCGATCCTGAGGTAGCTTAACTTTCTTTCTTGCTGCCGAAGGCTACCTTAAAATCGAAGAAGGGTTAGAGTGCGTCGATCCTCTTCTCACGGGTATTATCCAAAATTTGGCGCATGGTGAATATCTAGCCAATGGTTGATTAACCAGGTCTAAAGCCACACTCATAAAGTCCAATCAGTTTGTTGGCGATGTATTGCGATACTAAGGAGGCATATCTCATGGTCATTGGCCCAGACTGTGGGATCGTCCTTTTTGTGGTTTGCGCAGAGCAAACTTAGGTTCCAATCGTCGGGAAAACTGTTTCTAATGTCTTAATGTTACACTTCCACTGCTATTCAGCAGGCTGGTGAAGTGTTCCCTCCATAAATTCAGAATACTCTGGGCATCAGTGACTAGAAAATCTCTCCGTGTCTCGCATTAAATTAAATTTCAAATTAATTCTATATAACGTTTCGGATGTTAATCTAACAAGGATTCGAACTCATGACCATCCGTGTGCTAGCATACAATGCTAATCACTCGGCTACTCCAGCATTGAGTGTGGATGGTGTGTCAAAAACATTATCAAAAAAGACACTCTATCGCGCTATTTGAGTGTTTCCAATTCAAAAATACCCGTGATTTCAGATTAAATGTTTTCGCCACAAGTTTCGATTTAATCAATAACCAACTAATTACGAATATTGATTGACGATAATAAATTACAACAGGTGGAAAGGTTTTTGTCGGACGTACACAAACCAGGGAGGAGGCGTACATTTCTTCTTTGTATATCAAGATTTCATTATTTCCTCACGCAATCAGTCATCGCCGATTGCTTTTGTTTTTTGTTCATTATCTTAGATGAATAATATTGGCGGAATGTATGAAAAAGGTGTAACTTTTCAATTACAATAACTAAAAAATAACTGCATTCATATATTGTACGATTTAGAATATGTTTGTATATGTATAAAAGAGACTTGAGTAACCGCAAACAGCATCAGTGAAGTTTCTTTTTCAACCAGTTGATTTTCAAACGGGGGACATTTTGAGCTAAGCAGCTAGAGAGCCGAAAATGAGCAAAAGTAAGTCATTACAACATTAAAAAATATTGGATTTTATGCAAAACTTTTTCCTTCTATTTCTACTCCACACAGCAAGAATATCTATCGTCCTGGCCTTCGTTGCCATTGTAGCAGTAAAAGTTGAAGCAGAATCACTCTCAGCTCAGGACATATGTAACCAAATGCCGGCGGGAATATTTATTCTACGTCCAAATACTTGCGATAATTGGGTACAATGCCCATCCGCGCTCAACGCTCAGGACTATGATGAAGGCTTCTGCGCTCATGGTTTATATTTCAACAAAGATAAGAGTCGCTGTGAATCTATTGAAGATGTTGTGTGTCCCTTTAAAAATAATCAAAAGTCCTCAAGTAATCAGTGTGCTTCGAAAAAAGATGGTTCATTCTTGGCAGATCCAGAGAAATGCAATGGCTACATCTTCTGTATGGACGGTCAGGGCACGCATTCGGAATGTCCTAAAGAATTGGTCTTCCATCCCAAGAAGGGCTCATGCGTTTATCCCAGCGAATATAAATGTCCGAAAAAGTCTGAAAACTTGTTTACCAGCCCGATATGTAATTCGGTACCTAATGGCACTGTGTTTGCTGACATTACCGACTGCACAAAATATCAGCAATGTGCAGAGGGTGGTAAGCTGAAATCTTTGCAGTGTGCGGACGGTTACGCCTTCAATCATACAACATTGGATTGTGTAGCCCGTAAGAGTGTTGTATGCCATCCATTAGCACCAGAACTCGAACCAGAAATTGAGATATGTGGTGTTGACGGCTCTGTACGTGAGGGTTATATTGCTGATGAGCAATCGTGCAGTGGATATTATATATGTACCAAGCAAAAGGATGGCAAGCCTGATCGCAAACCGATGCATTTAAAATGTCAAAATGGTTACTTTTTCGACAGCTCGACTTGGTCCTGCCGCGATCGACTCAATGTAAAGTGTTCTTTGGACCGTTGCGAAGGAATGGATAACAAATATGTCAATGTGGCTGGGGATTGTTCAGCTTATGCCCGCTGCAAGAATGGCGTTACAATTACGAGCGGTAAATGCGATGCTAATTATTTCTTCGATGAGCGCACCCAAGGCTGCACACCACACAACATTAGCTATATAGCCTGTTCAGCCTAAATTGGATTCAAAATTTGATTAATCACTTTATTGAGTACATATCTCCCACAAAGTCGATACTCTATATACGTGTAGGTAAAAGCATTGTAAGCCTTGTAATAATGATCATAAAAAATGAGGATGTATTTTTTCTAAGAGCAAATATACCAGAAAATGGTTGGTAAATCAAAATTATTTTTTAACATATAGATCGACATTTTTTTTAAACACGAAGCTCCAGCTGAAGCCAACTCCCTCTTCACAATTCCAGACTACTTCATTTCTAAGGGCTGTGCCACTCTACCTACACAATTATTCGCACAGCTTTCCTTTTAACTAAGTCGCCCTATGGGCTCCCGTTCTACTTTTTCTTAAATCAAGAACTTCACCGAAATTAAGTTGTGAAAAAAACAACCATAAATTTTACAGCTCAATGGACTCGCTTGATTGTGAAAACGACAGATGTGAGTTTTACTACCCACAAATAACATAATTTTTATCAATACAATTGATATCATCGTCAATTATTTGAGGAAAAATACTTCATGCAATGAAAGCATAACCAAAGCACGTCGCACACATACCTTTTTCACACAAAAATCATCTGAGGTATTATTTGTTGATAAGTTTTATACCCATATAGGTATTTACTTTGGTGTCTATAATAGTAAATATAAATGACGAGAGACTTGTTTTTATATACTCCTATTACGTTTTTATGATGCTTTGTGTTTTTTATCCAATCTTACTTATTTACTAGTTCTAGTTCTTTTCAAAAAACGAATTTCTATTTGTCCTAAACAAAAAGACTTTGCTCAAGGCTCTTAATTTTTAATTTCGAGCTTGAAACCAGTATTTAAAGAGTTGAGGCTATTAAATGTGAATTGCTGAGGAGTTTTGTACTTTTCATTTGCTATGCTTATAAATACGTTTGAACATTCATATTGGTCGAAATTTTACTGTACTTTCTCCTCTCCTCCCGATATCGGGTTTTCCAATAAGAGGTGTTATTTTGATATTTAAAAGAACTTTTTCCTTAATATATCGTTGGTTTCGTGCTTGATTTGCACGTAGCGTCATCTTGTTGAAATTAAACGTTATCTAGATCAATACCATCCAATTCCGGCCCTAAAAAATCATTAATCATCTCTCGAAAGCGCAATGCATTCATTTTCGAAAAAGTAAGGTCCAATGACCCCGACGGACCACAAACGTGCCAAACAGCTACACGTTTGGGATTTTCAATAATAAATCTTGGATTTTCCGAGCCGCAGGTGCGACAGTTTTGTTTATTTACGTAGCCTTCGAGTAGGGATAATTTTAATAATTTCAATACGTTGTTGAATCGTATATCGTTCTATTTTATTACTGGAGTAGGCATTACTTGTCAAATGTCTTCGAGAGAGTCATCTACCGGAATATCAGGCTATTCAAAACAACACCTCTTATTGGATAAACCTTTACTTGCAAATTCCTTCATGCACTACTATACGTACGATTAAGAAATCTATAAACGCAAAAACATATACATATATATACGTAAATTACAATGAATTAAAAAAGCTCACCATATTTACTAGGCAAACTTATCTCGAAATAAATATTTTAAAAATGACGAACGGAAGTGACCGTATACAATTCTAAGAACTCTATATCTAATCAATAATAATTGCCTAGCTCCTCTATACGAGTATGTAGTATGGCAGTGTTAAATATTTGAAAAATCTATTTGAAACTTTAATAACAACGTTTTGGGTTTTTTTTTTTTTGTAAAATATTTTTCCCAAATGTAAGCGCGTGAGTGCACTAAATTGTAGGTACCAAAATTTCCTTTACTTTTATCATCAAAAACCATTATTATTCCAACAAAGTTGAATTGAGATAACGGAAACGTACTTGCCGACTGGTTAAATGAAGCGTAAAAATATAACCATTTAATCGCCACCATTTAGGGGTTTTGCTGTTTATAGCTGTTATAGCTATGGCACAAGATTATATTAAATAGTTCTGATTTAACTTGTCAGCCTCATATTCACTTAATTTATAACAAGTACAGTGACTACCCCTCTTTGCGATAAGCTGAAATTTGGAAGTACCAGAAAATGGAGATGCCACGACCGCCAATAAAATAGCAAACCAGGCTCAGTTGAGAACTTCCAACCTTGTTAACAACCTTAGCTATCCTTCCTCTGCTATTCTTAGATAAAATGAAGACTGATTTCACCGCCATCCAAAAACCAAAATTCGTTGCTGTCTTTTTTTGGGAAAAGAAATTCTACGACTCACATATCTAAAACTCACGCTATCCTATCCCTAATGCAAAGCTTTCAGTGAGTCTGATCGTATTGACAAGATAAAGCATGTTATTTCGCACTAATGACTATCAATAATAATTAAGATTTAGTGTTATATAGAGTAAATTTATAAAAATTAAGGTTTATTATCAGTCTATTAGGTAGAGTATAAACCTCGTCGTCACAATTAAAATTTGTTGCGTAAATTATACTATAATAAATACTTATGTATGTTTGAATAAAAAGTTTTTGTCATAAATATGACTTCTAAGATGACACGCATGCCGGAAAGTTTACAACGGAGCTTGTGCAAAGCTGTTTGAGCTCATCAAAATATCCATTGTCGGGACATGTACCATTTCCAATTTTTACGCCATCTTGGCAGACTGTATAGCCGTGACAACCATCGTTAGACTCGTTAGCGAGCTCGATTTTATCACCAGCGAAGCCCACACAGCGATTGTAGTTACAGACGATATCAGTGCGAGGCACACATTCGCCACCGTTCGCCGCGTTGAAGAATCTTCCACTCGAACAGACACCATGCTGCAACACAATACCCGTCGTGCTATCCGTTGCTGCCCGACAGTAGTAAAAACCATTGCAACTTTCACGATCTGATACGAAAATGCCAGTCTGATTGCATAACTCGGAAGCTGGTAGATCTGGTGAGACAGTTGTACTCAGACAATTCACATTTGATGGATAATCACAGTCGCCCTTAACTGCATCATAATAATAACCCGCTGGACATGAACGGGATAATACATTACCCTTCCAACATAGTTGATATCCGTCACAGTTATTTAGATCTTTGATAAATACACCGTCCGGTAGGATATTACAGTAGTTTTCTGGATTGCTAGTTTTGCAAGGGTAACCTCTGACACATACCTTGGTTCCTGGGTCAAAAGTATAATCCGTATCACAGTAACCGGGTGTTGCCGAGCCCTTATTACAATAGTAATAGGTACTGCAATTATATGGGTTGGCATTGAAGCCGATTTCACCATTCAAAGCTGCACAAGGATTACTTGAAAGGCAATCTATGCTACTCGGATTCACGCACTTGAAGGTGTTGCGATCATAAAATAGATTATCTTCACAGGTGCCACTAATCGCCTCTCCATCTATGCACGTTATCCATGTATTGCAGGCGCGCGGATCCTTAATACGCGTACCGTTGGTAAGGAGGGAGCAAAACTCCTTCGGATTAAAGCTGGCACCATTCACAGTAACAAAGAATAATGAGATCACCAATATTCCTTGGTATACTAATTTGCCAATAAAATACAGAATACGAAATTTTTTAATTTTTGAATCTGAAAAAAATATTGAAACTTACACATTTTGATTTCTTAATATTTCGGTATAAAAAATAGAGAAATAATTTGCTTTTCTCTATTCGTCTCTCTAACTCTATGATACTTTTCCGTTTCCAGTGATTTTAAATACTGAAGCCAAAATACTTCACTCAAAAGCTTTTGTGTAGGCGCCTTAAAAAGCATTGTAAAATCAAAGCAATAATTCTTAGCAAACTAGGAACTTAGATAATTATTATAAATAAACATTACACAAAAAATTAAAGTTATTTTAAGGCATTAAATCACAAACACTTTGACTGCATTAAGCATTATGTCATAACTCCATTTTGGTGCGATTGTGCAAATCACTGCCTTTAACGATTTTTAAACGGTCAGAAATACAATGTATCGATTTGTTGTCGTTGTGCCATTTGCTTCGCTGTATACGCATTAATAGAAACAGTGGTATGTTTTGCAGAGATAAAGTATTATAAATTGAGAAATTGCGGATAATTATGTACAAAAATACCAGTAATAAGCTTTCTTATAATTCAGTACATTTTTTTCGGTAAGCCAAACTTAACTTTTAACGTTATGGATTGAAAACTATATAGTGTTTACAAACACCAACTTAACCGGTAGTTATTTATCAGCAAACCCGATAGAAGCAAAGGAAATTTCACCAAACTGCAATAGGCCAGAATGCAAATCTCCTGTGGCATGTGGCCAGTGAAGTGATCATTCATCTCTACCCCTAAGGGGTTTGCTGTTTGGCGGCTATGCAGCATCAGATGCCTCAAATCGCATTGGTTAAAGACTATTTTTTGTTAGGTGTCGAGTGCTCCTATCCGATTAGATCAGTAAAATAATACATGAACATGCAAACATAAAAAAATATAAATATATTGTATTGTTTATATGAATTTATAAATTTTATATCTATCTTTTTTTAAATCTCTATCCACTGTACGTTAGTCACGTTACTTTCAGACGAAAATTCTCAGTATAAAATCAATACGGTTTTAGCAACATTCGCCCAGCGCCTAATTTGTGGTTTATTATTAGGTATCATCTAATTAACTAATTATGTAGCTTATGACTCCTTCTTATCACTGCCTTCGATAAAGACTTGTCAAATGCGGCGATAAGGAACGAGGCCGGCCAGCTCATTTCGAATCTTGGCTATGTCATATAGGGAAGTTACTTTGATTCAATGCACCATCATAACGGACTGCTTACATATTGTTGCTTCTGCGATAGTTCTTGACAGAAAAATACTATTATTATGGCAGAACCACCGTAAGCCTCAGACTTAGCCATAGAGAGTATATTTTTCGGTTTTACAAAATAAAAACCCGTAAATACAACGTTGAGGAGAAAAATTATACATGAATAAATATATAATTTTGGCAGGAGCAGAAAATACTTTTTGAATAGGCTTCATATATTAGGCTTCATATATATACGAGCGTACTGTCGGAAGATCAGGGTTCGAGTCCTGATCCGACTAACACCAAACTTATAGAAAGTTAATTTAAATAAAAAGTTAAAAATTTATGTTAAACTTCCAAATCCCGGTCGCCGCTCGGCAGGGAATGTCGATGAATGAATGAATTTATGAAATGAAATAATAGTTCCTCATAAAAAAACCACCAGCTGTTATATATGGTACCCGTAAAAGCGATTTACAGCCAATTTATGTCAGAAAATACACTCGGAGGGTTTGGCATTCCCTACCGAGGGGAGATCGTATGTTTACTTTCATCCGAAGTATAACCCTTGGTGATGAAAATTATCTAAGTCGGATGCCTATAACATATTTATAAACAACGCATGCACCGATTTTTTCAGATATAACTTAAAAAAAACATCTACAAGCGTGAAATTTGATATTCTACACACAATACTAATATTGAAATAAACATTGTCACCGAAAATCTTCGAAATCGGAAACATACAACCAATTTTTCAGACATAAGAATTAATATTTAATCCTAAATTCAGACAGCTCTTCTTTCTTGTTTTATTTAAATTCTTTTTTTTCAATAATTTTTGCTTTTGTTCAGGCCAAGACTCCAACCCAGAACCTTCAGTATGGTGGTTCACACCACTTACCACCAGGCTATAGCGACCACTCAGTGGAGAAGCTTAGCTAAAAGTTGCCTAAGCGTTACAAACAAGTAAATATACCTATATAATTCGCAAAACAAATTATTGAGTTGAGTTGAGTTGATGCGGCTGCAACGTACTTATGCCAATAGACCCGTTGTGGTACCACTGTAAGGCTCCTTCCTTCACCCTCTCAAATGATCGAACCATTTTGTGTGCCTTATAAAGGCAGTTAGATTTCCAATTGCCGCTGAGGCTAGCTCAGCGAGACAGTCGAAGAAGTGTATTCCGAGGGCAGTGACGGAGGTAATGCTCGATAAACTCCTCGTCTTTTTCGTCCCTAAAGCTGCGGCAAAAATCATTAGAGAAATAGCCCATTCATTTCCCGTGAAGCCCCATTAAACAATGGCCCGTTATTATGCCTGTTTTTATGCTAATGTTGAAAACATTTTATTACGAGCCCAAAATTTTTTTATGGTCACAAAATGAGTTTTATCTATCGCAAGTGGATAGTTACATAGCCATTTTTAAGAGAAAGATAAAATATTTAAAAATTGATTAAAAACTTGTACGTTATCTAAATATTTAGTACGACGGATAAAATAGTTAACGAGATATCACTTTTAACGATAAAGCTGAGGAACAAGTTTATTGGTGTATATACTCGTACATTCATACTTTTTAATATAAACAACATATACATTTGATGGGCATCTGAAATATTTAATGGATTACTTCGAAGTGTTAAATGTGATTTAGCTTTTTCCTTAACTTTTTGACAGTCGATGACAAATTGGCTTTGGGCCTTGCAATATTATCAATATTTCCGTTTTGCATAAAAAGTGATCAATTAAACATATCATAGAGGTAGAATCTCTTGTTGAGACTGTCAAAAATTATCAAAAACTAAAAAATTGGCGATTAATATGAAAATAACACGCGTGCCTTTCTGCATATAAATACAGGATGGTTCAAAGTGAAAAAAACAGTTGTAGAACAACATTCGTGAGCGCAATATAAGTTCATACTTGCAGTACTTTAGAAAGTGAAAAATATCTAAAAATGCTTGGTAAGTAAAAAAAGGAAGCAGAAGAAAAAACGCAGTTATTCAAGATTGTCGATTTACCTATTCATTGGAAACAAAGGACGAGCAACCGAGACAACCACTTTGTATTATATTTTGGAAAGAATTAACCCTTTACAGGCGCTGTGCATACAAAACACACCTCATCAAGACTCTCAACGGCTTGATGGAGGGACCAAATGGAAGGACCCAAATGCAAGCGTCTGATGGTTTTTAATGAAAAACTATTATTTTCATGTATTACATACGCCTTAACTTGGTGGAACAATTCATGCCACGATCCGGAACGTCATAAGAACATCAACTAAACAGTGGGTTTATTAACACCAAATGTCACTTTGGAGAATAAAAATGGAAATCGAACAGCTTCTCTGGTACGGCTTAAAGTTATGGATTCTTCCGTATGTCTAAGATGCACATTGCCATTCTAAATGGATAAACCCTTGCCGTGGATTTTAAATGTATATTGTCTAAGATTCCATTCTTATTTTTTTTTTTTTTTTTGTAACCACGTTTCTGTATTACAAACTTTTATTTAAGAACAACACTCGTCTTTATGTATTTACAGGTAAATTTAGTGCATCTACTTTAGCATTGCTGTTAATTTGCGGCAATGCTTTAACCGCCGCGGGGCTTAACATGACCAATATCTGCTTGCTACTGGAGAACAATGCTCTGATTGCCAGTGGCACATCTTGTTCAACATATTACTTGTGCTCCAACAATGTTGCGATTCTTCAGAGTTGTGCAAGCGGCACCTACTTCGACAAGAATGTCCAAAGCTGCGTCAGCACTGCTCCGTCTTATTGCGCCGTAGATAGCGCAGATCCCTGTACTGGACACGCTGTTGGCACATATACCGCTGTTCCTAATTCGTGCAGCGGCTACTATTACTGCTCAGCTAAGGGTGCATTACGTAGTAACTGCCCCAATGATCTAGTCTTTAATCCTACCACACAAGCCTGTGATTACAAAGACACTTACAGCTGTGACGACACAACTGCTAATACTGACTCAAGCTCGTCAGTGATCAATTTATGTTCATATGTAAGAATTAATAAATACTTCGGCGATGCTTTCAACTGCGCAGGATGGCAAATATGCAATAGCGACAACTCTTTCAAAACGGGCACATGCAATAATAACTTGGTCTTCAATACAAAAACCAAGACATGTGACTACCAATCAAATGTTGCATGCTCTCAGGTATATATACATATATTTGTAGTTGATTTCAAGTGATTCTTAATAATGCTTCCAATGTACAGGTGACAAATGATCCTAACCTACAAGTGACAGCCGCGAATGGTGGTGCATGTACTGTTTCTGTGAGTAATTTAGTCAATTAAGACTTTAAGCACATTCAATTGAAATATTGATTTAAACCTTATTTTAGGGGAATGTTAAAAGTGCTACCGCCTGCAATCAATATTACTATTGCAATGGCGCCAACTATGTGCTGAAGACATGCACAGGCCGCTTATATTTCGATACAGTGTCTGGTCAATGTGTAAGCCGTATAAATGCGGTCAACGATTGCGATCGCTGCCTTGGTAGCGACGATACCTTCGTGAATGCCTACGGTACCGATTGTAAGGGTTATTTGTACTGTTCAAATGGCATTCAACATAGTTCTGCTTTATGCGCAAATGACGAGTATTTCAATGAGTTGATGGGCGGTTGCGTTAAA
Source organism: Ceratitis rosa (assembly GCA_037013455.1). Lineage (NCBI taxonomy): Eukaryota > Metazoa > Arthropoda > Insecta > Diptera > Tephritidae > Ceratitis > Ceratitis rosa. The sequence goes on from JAWMAG010000041.1 coordinate 504,261, forward strand.
GAGAATCCCAACTTCGAGTGCTGTGCCAATTCAACAAGTACTACCGTTGCAGCCGACTCTAGTACTGAAGCATCTGCAACAACAGTTAAAACGGAGTCTGAAACAACAGTTAAAACGGAGTCTGCAACAACAGTTGTAACGGAGGCTGCAACAACAGTTAAAACGGATTAGAATTGATTAAATCAAATAATTGTATTACGTACATACATATTTATATATAACATATGTACGAGTATATGACTCTTTCTGCAGGTATTGAATTAATTGAATTGAAGTCGGAATATAGCATTGTTCAAAGATGTGCATAAGTGCCTATGTATGAGCGGATTTATGTGCAACACTCTTGACACCAACCAAAATATTAATATTAATAAAATTTTATGATTATGAGCATTCTAATAAATATAAGCGTTCATTACTTTGTTCGTTCTGCTTTGTTGGCAAAAGCATCACCGAGTCCACGAGATTATTATGTGCTTTAATCAACAATTTTAAAAAATTTAAATAACCCTTCCGAGGATTTGTTTTCTTTGATTTCTATCTACTTATGTAGGAGTACCTGGCTTTACTTGGTATTTCCAATTGGCGCCACACAGCAAAAAGAAAAAACGAATGGCGCAATGCTGTTAATTCGGCTAAAAGTAAAGTAAGTATACTTACTACGTAAGAGTAATTTAATGCACTATACTCGTACATGCGAGGTACGTGTATGTTATTTAAGTGTTGAGATATACCACAACTAATGTGACTAAATCAGAATTGGCCTGGCGGATGAAAAAGTATTCAGATCAAAGCTGAGTTAACAACTTCGCACCACTCGTTTCTTCTGTTTCGCCAGGTCTTCTATATCTGGTCTTTCCAACGGAGTGGAGTTATTACTCTTCAACTGATTACACCGGCGGACACTGCATCGAAAACTTTCAAAGATGAAGTATTCTTACCCAACCGGACCACATGACCTTACCAATGTCCCCTGTCTCTTGATTCGCTGAACTGTATCAATGTCGCTGTACATCTCGTATGTCTCATCGTTCCATTTGCCCCGGTGTACGCCGTTGCAAACACGATAGAGGATTTTAGTTTTCAATTACCTACTGAGTCAAAAGTTGCACTTATTGGCGAGAGTGATTTTGCGTAGTATTTCAAGGCTAATATTCTTATAGAAGATCAACGAAGAAGTGATGAGCGTCGGATCTTTTTCAATATTTGGCGCCTGCTGAATGCTTGGTTCACCAGGTTATATAAAAAGCCACACTGATAAGGTCAAAGCAGTTTGTTTACTGTGTACATGAGTCTTTCTTACAATACGCTCGATAGGACCTTATAAGTTATAGTTATAAGATATTACCGAGGCTTATCCCAGGGTAATTGGCACAGACTGTGGGATCGCCCTGTTTGTGGATTGGGAAGAGTACATTTAGGTATCAATCGTCGGACATGTTTTCATCTGGCCATATTTTGCAAAAGAGCTGATGCATGCACCTTACCAGTTCTTCACCGTCGCTCCGCCACTTAGCTAGTTTCTAGTGAGCGATTTCTATTCGTACCAATTGGTTGGTCAGTTCAAATTAATGTTTTGGGATCGGAGCTAAAACAAATACATTGGTCTTCGTGGAGAATATCAGTAGTTATTTTCGTACATAATTAATTCTATTTATTTGCTTGTCTCGGGACTTTAGCAGCAGCCCTGGGATACATACATATGTATATGTTATATATGTGAGTGCACGAGTAAGTACGTTATAAAAGTGGGAAATAAAATAAGGTGAAACCGGAAAAATGTTTGAATCACTCTATGGCCATATAAATTTATGATCGCCAATAATGAATGATTATAATACAGTTAAATATTATGTACTTATGTTTATGTTAAGTATAAAAGGCAATGATATATTTTTTGACAGTTTAGAATGAATCAGGAACTGAACTTCCAGAGTATAAGTATTTTAGCCACAAGAACACAATAAAATTAAAATGAAAGGCAAGTTAAAACCAAAATTTTGTTGCAATTTAAAATGTGTTTATCCTAATCGGAGGAAAAGGAATAAAAAGTGTTAAACTTGCTCGAATTAATTTTTATACACATCCATTCAAGTACATTTTGTAACTCAAGGGCAACATAAAAACCGTTGACAGTGCGTCAAAGGTTAAAAGTTAAGCAACAATAAGAATCGAACAAAGTGAATTAAAAGTGTTTGGAGACTTTTTCTGAAAATTTCGCGGAAGAGCATTCCAGGAAAAAAAGTCTTTATTGTCCTTCAACAACGGAAAGTTCGTTCAAGGCACAACCAAGACAGTAGCTGAAGAGGTCTTTTAGTGTCTTTGCTAATAGGTAGATAATGTCAATACCTGCCAGCGCCTTTCTATGAAATGAAAGCACTGCCTTCCTTAAGCGTTCGGAGGTGGTTTACAACTGTTACTTCCATCATTTGTATTTATACATGCATTACATAAAAGACAATAATATTTACTATAATGTTTAAAAAAGAATACATTCCTTATTTGTTCTACATTTTTTTTTTCTTTTTTATATTTCAGGATATTTTACTCTCATTTATGCAATTAACGTATTACTTTTCATAACCCATTGTCGTGCCGAGTACGATGTGACGTCGATATGTACGCTCGTTGAAGATAATGTGCGAATAGCTAGTACCGAGTCCTGCAAAAACTATTTCACTTGTCAAAACGGCAAAGCTGTTGCAGAAAGTTGTCCAGATGGGCAACTCTTTCATAAGGATCACCAGCTATGTAAACCTTCCATAGAGGTGGACTGCTATTGGGGAGTAGCCACACCATGTTCAACACGCATCGAACCAACATTCATACCGATTGAGGGAACATGCAAGGGTTGGATATACTGTAAAAATGGCAAGGAAGCGGGACGTGGCGAGTGCGGTATAAATTTGGTGTTCAAAGACGGCCGTTGCGAGTATGGTGAATGTCGTGAGGAGTATGATTCTAGCGGGTTGCAGACCATTTGTCAGATAATGCCCAATAATAAATACTTTGGTAGTTCCATTGAGTGTGCTCGTTGGCAAATATGTCGAGATGATTTACTTAAGTTTGGTTACTGTAAGAACTCATTGGTAAGTTCAAGAAGTTTATACTCTAATACCAACGGTTATTGTTAACGTTTAAGTCTAACCAATATCTGCATATATGTATATGTATAGGTTTACAATCCACCCACTGGTGAATGCATTTACGAAATAAAAAACACCTGCAATTATGTTACCGGTGAGTCAATTCTACCAGATGAAGAAATTAGTGGTTCCTGTACCTCTGCAGATTCAGACACAGCGAGCGTCATAAAATGTTCAGTATATTTCCAATGCATTAATGAGAAATGGACCCGCAAGGATTGTCCTGTCAATCAATTTTATGATATTGTTGAGAAACAATGTGCCGATTATGTTACAGCTATTACGAACGACAAATGTGATCGATGTGAATTTTCCAAAGGGGATTTCGTAAACGATGTGGATCCCGTAAACTGTACGAAATATGTTTATTGTCACAATGGCAAAAGGAAAAGCAAAGGAAGTTGCCCGAGTGGACTCTATTTTGATGAACCTTCACAAGCATGCTTGAGCACGGGCGAAGACGATAACAGCGCTGCAGAAGGAAACGGTGAAAGTAATGACACTGCCCTAGACTCGGCCTTGGCTACGTACAAGAAATCGCATGGGGCCTGTAAGGCCAATGACACGTTGGTTAGCACTCAAAGTGATTTTATATAACGAATTATTCTATATTTTATTTAAAAATTCGCATGCAAATCAATATACGTATATACCGGCAACGGGAAGTGTATGTAATTTTAATTACAATATTATTAACAATTGCCCGCGCCATTTCCTTGTGACCTAAAACTATTTCAAGGCCGATGTTCAAATATAAGAAATACTCATACATAAAAACTTTGTTTTAAATATAAACGTTCTACTCTTATTCATTCGACTCTAGGGTCAACTTAACTTCGCAGCAATAAATCGATTATAACTTTAAGGGCTTTTCGGGATGACCACTATAGCAGATTTTATAACCATCTCTCACACTTTCAAAACATCGTTGTTAGCTTTGCCACCCAGAAGAATCTTTATATCTGCTTCGAGGCAGATAAATGCATCCTCTTTACTTTACTTTATTGAAACACCGCTTGCTATTTTCTTGCTTTCGTATAGCTATTAAAGGTTTTGAGCGATGAATATGGCTTTCCTAAAGCAGCTTAAAAAATTTACAATAGAATAGATTTCCAAACTTTGTCACTTAGGACCTTTCTACAATTTACCAACGACTACATAGAAAATTGAAATTTTATTTATGCTGTATCCATAAGAATACCATATGTATGTACGTACACGTATGTAGCTATCAGCACGAGTTATGAATCACGCAAATTATTTATAATATCGAAAACCTTCTATGATAAAGGTACACCTTCAAAATGAGACGAATTTATTTAATTAAAAATATTTATATCAATTATATCGTGGTAAATTCATTGTGCTTTGATAAATAATTGTACTGTCTTATCATTGGGCGATTCTCTTTTTGAAAAAATAAATCTTCATTTCCGTGTGGTGAAACAAAAAAAATTAATTAAATATTATATCCTAAAATTTGATCTAATTATAAAACCAGCAGGCTCAAGATAAGTTAGCTGACACTATAAAAGCCAAGCACTGGTACAATTGGCTATTAGTAAATTAAATTACTTGAAAAACTTAGCACAAAAGTATCCAGAAGTGTTAAAGAAAGGATTGAAAATGTTAGGTAAGCAAAAATCACTTCCGGGAATTGTGGTTGAGTCCATAATAATTCATATGTATTTTCATTTCCACATCTTTGTAGCTAAGCAATTTATCGCTGGCTGCCTACTTCTGGTGTTGGTTAACACGATTTCCGCGGAATACAACGTGGATGACGTATGCACGTTGACTCAGGATGGCCGCTTAATTGCTAGCATTGAATCTTGTCAGAAATATTATAGCTGCAACAAAGGCAAGGCAACAGCCTATGAATGTCCAGACGGCACTAGATTCAGCAAGAATTTGGAACAATGCGTAAGTGAGAGTAGCGTTGACTGCTACTTCGGCGCAGCGGGCGTCTGCACTGGTCGAACTGCGGCGTTCATTTCGAAGCCTGGCACCTGCAATGGTTGGATCTATTGTAAGAACGGAAATCAGGTCGGCAGTGGTAGTTGTGGCAGCAATTTAATTTTCAAAAACGGTGAATGCCAATATGGCGAGTGTGCCGTGGATAGTAGTAATTTGAATGCAAACTTTACATCCATCTGTCAGATCATGCCGAACAACAAATACTTTGGCAGCACAAAGGAGTGCACTAAGTGGCAAATTTGTAGGAATGAAAAGCTGGTTGGAGGCTTTTGCAAGAATGATTTAGTAAGTATTACACGATTATTACTAGTATATTTTCCATTAAAGAATAGTTTCAACACGGGACAGGTTTATGATGTTAGTTTGGCTTCATGTACCTACGCAAGTTCAAGCTCTTGTTCTCAAGTGTCTGGTATAACCGTACAACCTGATGTTGAAGTATACGGAAGTTGTAATAATATTGGCACTACGAAACCATTAAATGTATGCAGTGACTACTTGAAATGTGAAAATAATCTATGGAAACGGTATTCGTGCAATAAGGGTTATTACTTCGATATTACAACGAACTCATGTGTAGTCCGCATCTCGGCTATAACAACTGATTGTGATCGCTGTCTGTTCTCGACAAAAGAATTTGTGAACGCTGTCGATGAGGAATGCCGCAAATATTTGGTGTGCCAAAATGGTATCAAAAAGGCGTTCAATTACTGTGCTACCGGGTACTACTTTGATGAGATCGCTGGAGGTTGTGTTAAATCCACAGACACTGTGAGCAAGGCATCTAATGGCGCTTGCCAAGCAGCTACTTCTAGCGATACAAGCTCTTCTGGGAATAGCGACTCTAGCACTGGTGAAAGCGCTTCTGACGATACAAGCTCTTCTGGGAATAGCGACTCTAACGCTGATGCAAGCGGTTCTAGCGATACAAGCTCTTCTGGGAATAGTGACTCTAACGCTGATGCAAGCGCTTCTAGCGATACAAGCTCTTCTGGGAGTAGCGACTCTAACGCTGATGCAAGCGCTTAAAGCGATACTAGCGAAAAGTAAAGCACAAAAATAGTTCTAGGACTAGATCCAAATCTGTACATCAAAAATTTTTTCAAATTATATACAAGTATGCATACAAATAATCATACATTAGTAACTATACATATACTCGTATGTATGTACTCGTACAAAGTGTTACTTTTTAATATAATTTTGTGAAACTTGTTAAAACCTTTTAAATATAACAAAATTAATCTATCATTAACGCAATAACCACTATCGGTTAAAAATTCATAAATTTCTGAAGCATATCCTACAACAAAGAAATTTTGATGTAAGCATTTTTGCATACGATTCTTCCACTTAGATGATTGCTATTTTTCACAAACTTAATTTTGGCACTTGTTTCAAAACAGGTGAACCTACGTCACCATACGACTTTCGCTATCCCTTAAACCGGTCGAAATGACTCCCGGTTGGTTACCAAATTCTCTGTCAATATATGCTAACATTAGTTTATTTTGAACATCCGTCATTTCAAGAAAGAAAAAACTAGTTACACATAATTCGTACAATTTCTTATTTGTATTTTTTTTCAAGTGTAATTCTTTCACTATTCGTAATAGCAGAATTCGTCTCCAACTCAACTTTTTATGTTATTTATATTTCCCTTTTTCATTGTTAGAATCTCTCTTAACAAACAGTATAGCTTACTTAGTTACTGACGCCACCACATAAATGAAAAAAAGTATAATGTTGCACAGCTATCCAACGATTCTAAAATTCGTGATAAATTGAGCTTTATTTAATTTTTTTTTTAATTTTCAACACTGTTGTTATTTAGTAAATGCAAAATTGCATTAAAAACTCTCCCTGTACTATGAAATGCACATCAAGCACAAGCCGGATACGATATATATTCTGTGGTGCATTTTCCTTCCAAAGCATTGAACCACGTACCAGAATCGCAATCGTATTCCTTAACAGTACGATTGTCTTTACAAAGTAGGTAATTTTTGCAGCCCGATGTCGAACTCAACACATAACCTTCCTTTCGACCATCACAGCGATCTTCAGTGCATTTTACGTGCGTACGTGGCAGACATGCCTCTTCAGTCGGATCGAAAAATTTGGAGTCAGGACATTGTCCCCAAACTGGTGCTGTATCTGGTTTACCCACTCCAAGGTCTTTGCAATAAAAGTAACCACGACAGGAAGCGTCATCACTAACAAAGCGATTTCTTATAGCAAGCTTTGTATTGCCGCACACTTCGTTGGGATATGGATATTTAGCGCAGATAACTTGGCTCTTTGGAAGACAAGTAGCAGTGTTAACATCAAAATATTTACCAGTATCACATTCCTTAGTCGTAAGTACTACTTTTGTTTTCTGTAAAACACACTCATAGTATAAATTACATTCGGTTTCGTGCAGGAATGGCGTTGAATTCGGCACCACATCACAAAGGTCAAATGTCGCTGTGCAAGATGAATTTTCCGGGTAATCACACATTTTGTTTGTAGAATTGAAAACTAAATTAGCCGTACAGAGACCAGAATTTAGCATGGTTTTACCATTGCAATTATACCATCCCTGACAATTTTTCGGATCTGCAACATAACCACTTGTCTTGGTCGTGCATGGAGCGCTGCAATAGCTATCGCTGGTACTTTTCGCACATTTCTTAGTGTTACGATCGTAATATGGCGTACTACCTGAACACGGCAACACTGTAGTGCTTTTAAAGCCCTTGCACTCAATGCCAGTGTCGCAATACCCTGGCTTGCGCAACAAAACGCCATCTTTGAAAAGTCTACAAATATCCTTGCCCGAATTTAGGTCTTCCGCAAAGCACACATTTAAGAGTATTCCAGCGCCAACAAGTGTTACCAGCAACACCACACAAGGATCTGTGAAGTTACAAAAAGAATATTATAAACACTTCACCCGTATATGTAAATATATATATATATATATATATATATATACATATATATATATACATATATATATATATATTTAAGTAGAATTACGCCGGTTTTGGGTTTCTGTTTTTATGTGTAAATACTGATTCTAGACTATAAAGACCTCTCAAATTTTCATTTTTGTCTGCTTTTTGTGACGGAGGTCCTTGCTGCTCTGACTAGAAGAAGTGCAAAAGCAAACTTTAATTAAAAAAAAGTTCCTTGTATTTAGTGTAGGAGAAACTGAAATTTACTTGTTGGACTCAAACCCAAAACTCATGTTGACGGGTGTTATAGTTATAATTTTCGCACACCTTCCATTCTCCACACTTTAATAGCTCGTTTCTCCACCAATTTCTTCAAAATACTAACTGAAAGCACCATATGGATGTTTCTTTCTTTTATAGCATAATAAATAAATATTATGTCTTTCAAATTAGTGATTTATAAGCTACTTAATTAATATCACTGTTTTCCAAAATTTTGATTTTGTCCGTTTACGAATTGCAGATAAGATAGTGATGAATGAGTCAAACATAAGAGAGATCCTTCTGTTTGTAGAACCTTTAGAAGACGTGTGTACATAGTATCCATAAAATACAGGCGTAAGCATTTAGCAGTAAGACAAATTATTTATAATGCTTCATTATATGAGGAATTTATTTTTTATATGATATTACACTCTAGAGTACAGTGCACCCAGTATATGTATGAATGTTAAGTTTTTTGGCAGCATGAAATAATTAACGTATATATTGTATATCAAAATTCAAAAAATCTCTCCGTCTGCATGTCTTGCGTCTCTCCGTGCAACAGATAACTTAATTAAAATGTAGATATAAATATTATTATTTCCTTCAAGCTTCATTTATTACTGATTTTCAAAGATCGTTATTAAGTATTACGAGCTTGTTGATTTCTATTATCACTCGAAAGGCAAGAGTTCGAGTCTTGGTCCGACTAACCTCCAAAAACTATAGAAAATAACTTTTCTAATTTCGAGCTCTCTGAGTGGTTGTCGATTTTAATTTTAACTTTTTTAAGAGACAATAAAACCTGCCTTATCTCTTTTTTATTTTTATACCATTCATTAAGTTTAGCAGAATTGTTATTGTGCAACCATCCCTTACGGACCATCTCTTACGGAGGAATCATGAGGCAAAGGCGTTAATAATCTTAGAAACATAAATGCTTTACCATTGCTAGTATATGTACATATACGAGTACATGCAATTGAGTCCAATTATCGACAGCAATAAATCTTCGAGGATTAGCATTAAAGAGTTTGATATATGAATACAGTTAGGTGCAAAAAAGTCATTTTAAGACGAATATTATCCATTTTCGTATAATTTAATAATTTGTGGTTTTACCTCTTGATATTTTTCCAACAAATAGAGAGACCTACAGTTTATACTAAGCCGTCTCCGAACGGGTGATGGTTTTTTATGAGGAGATTTTATTTATGTCCGAAATACACTCAGGGGGATGAACAATTTTATTTAAATAAATATTTCATAACTTTTAAATGTTGATGGTACCAGGGTTTGAACCCGGGCCTTCCGAATGTCAGTACGCAACGCTAACCACTCGGCTACCGAGTCCGAAATATTGTAATGTAGACCACATATTACAAGTTAGTCGAAAGACTAAGTTAGTAATCCCTTTTTTGGACTTTTTTGCACTTCAATGTGTATTTATATGCTTATGGTATAAACTATGTACATATGTATATGTATATCTAATAATGTCTACATTCTCGTACATACATATGTATGTACATAGGTATATAGTAAATTATTTATTTAATCATCGATTATCTTGACTTGAAGCAAATAGAAATGTCTAAAATAAAAGCGACAAGCAAGAAAAAATATTTTTGCAATCGGTGAACAGTTATAATCGGGAAAGCGTACAAAAGAGTTAAAAGGATTTTCAGACATTATTATAACTAGGCTGTCGATGTACAGTTGCAATATGAAAGGTGAAACATAATTGTGAACTTTCAAATTTTTGTCTAAAAAAAAAATAATAATAACAAAATAAATTAACTCTTTCTCTTTCTTAAAAAGAAATTTTAAACTCACACAATACAGAGTTAGCAGTGGTCTTAAACTTACTATTTGTAAGAGACCTCATTTACTCATATATGTGCATAAATACCTGCTTTTAAAGAGAATGAAGTTAAGTCTCCTAAATATTCTTCATGTACAATTTGTTTCGCTTTGCTTTACATTTCAGCCGAGGTCATTATATTTGGAGTGTTAGTCTTATCAACAGGATTTGCTGCTGGCTCTTCTACAACCAACGATGACCTTTGCCGCTTCTTTGCAAATGAAACAAAGCTTCGCGATCCAGCGTCCTGCAATCAATATATAACATGTGTTGATTTCGTCTCCCAATATGAAAGTTGCGCTAAAGACAAACCTTTCTACGACAAAGATACGCAAAAGTGTGTCACTGCATTATCTGATAACAGCACTTGCCAGATTTCTTGCGAAAAATATGTGGGTGGATTCGTAAATGATCCATCATCATGCAATGGTTATTATTATTGCAAAGACGCCGAAACAGCTTTATATGGAAAATGTCCAGATAACATGCACTTCAACGGCACTAACCAGATGTGTATATACAAAGCAGATTCTACATGTAAGCTCGAGAAATTTGATATTTGCTCAATAGCTAAAAAGGCGACAAGAGTTCCAGATGAAAGTGATTGCCGTAAATATTATGAATGTTCAACTAAGAATGTGCTAACCGAAAAAACATGCGGCAGTGGTAATTATTATAATGCCATCACTGGCACTTGTTTGGATAAATGGAGGGTAGACTGCCCAAAAATTCCGTTACCCGATAATGTTTGCGGCACAAAGGCAAAACCTGTTAAAAATAAATTTGTTTCGGATGGTGCAACTTGTCGCGGCTACTTCTATTGCAGCGACAAGGTCGTACCAGATCCAGCTCCCATATGGGGTACGTGTCGAAATGGCACTTTTTTCGATGCCACCAGTCAGTTTTGTGCAAGTCCTCTAGAGGTTAAATGTCCCACTGGCGCAGATCGTTGCGATGGCCGTTCAGAAACATTTGTCAGCGGAAGTGAATCTGGTTGTCGTCAATATTTACGCTGCAAAGATGGCAAGACAGTAGAGGAAAAGAGTTGTGGCAATAAATTTTTCGATGAAACCAAAATAGCCTGCATCTCAACACCAATTACATATCAATCGTGCGCTCGAAGCTAGCTGCGAGGCAATATGATCACGTGGAAGACTATATTTTGTATTTCAAAAGTGATAGGGAGTATGAAGTATTATGCATTATTTGTACATTTCTTTCGTAAAAATCAATAAAATGTATATATGTATGTATACGTGTACAGCCTTGGTAAAATTACTGAATTTTTTGTTTTAACAAGTGAAGTAATGAAGTTTTATTAGTAAAATAGTGAAAATACAATGAATTAGTGATAATAACATTAATATTTAGTAGGTCCACCCTTCGATTTAACAACGGCAGCAATTCTCTTAGGCATGCTCCGTACAAGCTTTGCACATTCGTCCGCACTTATACTGTACCACTCGTTAATTAAGGCATTCTTTAAGGCAGTTTTTGATGTTATACTGTGTTCCTTAATCTTGCGTTTTAAAATAGCCCACATGTGCTCAATGGGATTAAGATTTGGAGACTGTGCAGGCCAATCTAACAAAACAATGTTGTTATCTCTAAACCAACGCATCGTAGTTGCTGATTTGTAACAAGGAGCATTGTCTTGCTGAAATTGAACCCCGTCTAAATTAGTATCGCCGAAAATGCGCGCTAACGAAGGCAGAAGAACAGCTTCTAATACATTTATGTACTTTTGACTGTCCATGCAACCCTCGCAAACGAACATTTCGCCGACACCATCAGCAGCCATGCAGCCCCAGATCACAATGCTGTCTCCTCCATGCTTAACAGTGGGTACCACGCAATCTGGATGTTATTCTTCCCCAACCCGTCGCCTCAAGAACGTCACACCAGGGGTTCCAAATATCTGTAGAAAAGAAAAAATAATGTTTACATAAGATTTGTATTATGTCTTCAAAATTGCTCTAGGGTAAGAAGCTATGGCTATTAATACTTTAAGACGATCTTAATTAACTAAAATTACCTCGAAGTTTGATTCATCAGACCACATAACATTCGAACAATCTTCTTGCGTGAAATGTTGGTATCGGCGAGCCCATTCCAAACGATGTTTCCTATTCTTTTCTAAGAGCCACGGCTTCTTTCGGGCTGTTCGAGCACTAACTGATTTACTAAATTCATCCGAAAGGGCAGCTGCAAGGGCAGAAGAAAATTTTTTGCGATCCTTGAGAGACTCGCGTATAAGTATTCGGTCTTCTAGTTTACTGGTTAGACGCTTTCTTCCACTTTTTGATTTATTATTGCGGGATTTCGTCTCCACATCCCACCAAATTGGCAATCTCAACCTGAGACTTACCTTCTTCACTTAGAACTTGAATTCTAACTCTATCATCTCTATATAATTATTATAATTTCACTTTTTTTAGGCATTTCGGTAAATATGAACTGTTTTTATAAGATTGGTAACTTTACACTAAATGTAATTTACACTTTTACTTTTAAATTTTAAATACGAAAATATTTTATGAATTTCTTAAAAATGACAATTTTTAGGATTAGCTTACCCAGAGTGCTAAGACTTTTAATATTACACAATTTATTCGTTTAATCAACAGTTAAACACCCATGTAAGACATTTACAAAAAGAAGTGGTAACTTTGATAGCCACATTTGAGAATACTTGTATTTTAGTGGGGTTCCTAATACTTTTGGCCAAGGCTGTATATAGTATGGTTTTCGACTTATATATATATATACCATATATATCATCTTATAAACAAATTAAATGAAATATATCATACCTCTTAAGTATTGATTATATCGTTTACACGGGGGCTGTAGCCTTACTATGGATTATGGTCACTTTGGATGTCATATCCCCATAATAGAGATCCCCAAGGAGTGCGAGCGAAATGTATACAGTTAAATGGCATCCAAAAGATTTTTGAATTCTTTCAATCCCTCCTTTTTAAATGAAGTCGTCTTGAAGATAAGAAGCTCCACATATTGTGAGCGATGCGCCGCAAATGTAAATAACATCTTCACAACATATATAAACTACTATACCAGATGCAATTAAGTAAATTGATATACCTCTAGAGTGGTCCCACCTCTTTTACCATTGTTAATAACATCTGAAATCCTAAAAACGCAGAAACATGTTGTTTTAAATCACTACTATATAATGGCGTAGTTCGTTTATGGTCCAAAATCACGTAAATTAAATAGGTTAAAAGATTAACAGCCCGAATGGTCAAGAAATAATCAAACAGCAGTATTATCTACCCAAGAGCATACATACGTACATATCGCTTAATCGAAAAATACCACAACTTTAAAAAGTCAAATGTTTAAGAGATGCCCAAAGTACTCGACGCTTAAAACAGGTATAACAGCATTTTTCCAATTAACGTCAGAATTTCGATGTTGTTTTGGTCGAATCGCAAGGATTTCCAGAGAGAAATTACTCCAACAAAAGATTAATTATGATATTATTCTAATAATTTGAATAAAGAAAGCTTTGACATTAGACGTGAAGTAATACATCATTCAAAAGATCGCCTAGCGAAGTTTTGCGAAAGTCGAACGTCGAGAAAAAGACACATTCGGGTCTTCGGCTACACTTTCACTTGCAAAATGATGATTGCGAACAAAACGATGATGTATAGGCCTTGCAATATCTGTAGCCGATCCAGTCTCATCAAATTATTCCAATTGCTTGAGTAGTCGGACGATTATGTGCAGCATTTTGTCTTCTTAAAGTACGAAACGTGGCCAGGTTTGAATCACCACTTTTCAAATTTCAACTAAAACAAAACAAGTTTGATTTGGCAGATGTCATATACACCCCTGTACTTTTGTAACCACGAAACGGATAGCCCTTACATACATACACAAAAGTGTTTCATTGCTTTCTCAAATCAAAGCTATGTAAATTAATTTTAGATGAAAATAATGATTATAATGCCAAACGCATATCCGATAAGAAGCGTAATACAAGGCAGCTGTTAATTTTTTTCTTCATTATCGATCCATGCCTACTCTGATAGAAATATTTAGAATTGAACTGTATTTATTATCGAATCGCCGAAGTTCTCCCATGCAATAAATTTAAATGTAATCTAAACGGATCTGGCTATGTGCAAGATATGTACGACTATATAGACGTAAATAAATAAATCCGTTCATTTATGATTAGCTTCTGAACTAAACATTTGTATGCACATAAATATTTAAGTAAGAAAGTCCAATGTATTTAACGTTAGTCCGAATTGATCATCGTGCATTGAGCCTCTTGGTTGAACTTTCTAAAACAATGTTAACAAAATGTGCGTAAATTTACAATATTTTTCATTGATGATACAAGCGAAAATCAATCAATCATTTGAAGATGATTGATTAAAAGCCATCCGTATAGAAATGAATAATTTTTGCAAACTCTTTACAGCGTTGGTGACACTAATTTTGATTAACTGTTATCTTATACGTAGTAACAGTGTAAGTGCTATTGTCCTGCCTGATCCCACTGGGTTGTGTGGTCTTTTTAAGGTGCGCGTTGAATCTTTTTATATGTACGGGAATATTTAATTTAAATTAATTTCCATACACATACACGTATGTATGTATTTCTTTCAGGATGGTACACGACTCCGGAAGCCCGGCTCATGTACAGAATATATTCATTGCGCTAATTCCTCAGGCATTGTTTACTCGTGCCCCGCTCAGCAGTTATTCGACCGCAAAGCGCAAAGTTGCGTTACAGAAGAAAATCTCTCCGATGTAGACAAATACTGCCGAAATCGATGTGAAGGCATCAACGGGAAGTGGATAACAGATCCATTTTCTTGTAAGGGTTATCTCTATTGTAAAAATGGTGAGCCATTGCAGGGTTATTGTGATAACGGTTACAATTTCGATGAGACAAAAGCGATGTGTAACTTCGAGGATGAGAGCAGCTGCTATATTGTGCCGGAGATTTGTGATTTGGTACCAGACGGCACTAAATATCGCAATAGCAATGACTGTGCTAAATATTATGAGTGTAAAAATGGCAAAAGTTCAAGTTCTACTTGCAGTAAAAAGCATTTCAATGTGCAAACTAATACTTGTGGTGATCAATGGATAGATGATTCTTGCGTGCCTAGCGCAATCACTTGCTATGCTAACAAAACCATAATAAGAGGTTACTTTTCCGATAAAACTACATGTCGTGGATATTTCATTTGCCGAGATTTGGGAACTGAGCAAGACTTGGAACCAGTTTTTAGACAATGTCCTGTTGGCAAACTGTTTGATCAAACAACACAATCATGTGTGGATCCCATCGATTCGGATTGCCAGTATAATAGATGTCAGGGTCGTGGTGACATGTACATTCAAACTAACGAAGATAACTGTCGCAATTATATCACTTGCCAAGGAGGGATTGAAGTAGCTAGAAAAAGATGTAATGGCGATAAATTCTTTGATGAGAAATCACAGGGCTGTGTGAACGCCATCATTAGTTATAAATGTTGTGATGGAAAGTAATAAGTGACGCAAATTTTGTATGCATAAATCGTTTTTGGCTAGAAGGCAATGTTAACATTTCTAGGTACAAGAGGCGGCTGATAAGTTTGTAGCCTAAAGTACTTAATAAAACAAATGTATAGTTTTACGTTTTTTATTTTCCAATATAGCCTCCCTCAAGTGAATTACAATTTTCACTGAAAAAACATTATTTAGATTTCTCTTCAAAATGGCTTTCTACTGTTGCTTTCATCTCATTGTAGCCTGAATATCTTCGAGCTAATTTTTTCCCCGTCGTACATATATGAAGGGACAGAGTCTTGTTTTTACAAGGAATTTAATAACAGTGCCCGGCTCCAAATAGCGAGAATTTCCAGTTTCCGCTGACATAGTGCAGTAACGAGATGATGTGTCAGCTTTAACTACCTTCGGTCGCGAACTTATCAACAGCCCTCGTACATCTTTTAATGCAACCGCCTTAACAAAATTCAAATTTAATAAAATAATCGAGATAGATAACGCATGTACGAGTACATACATAAACGAGGGGATTAACAAAAGTTCGGTAAAATGACCAGAAAAAAAATAAGTTATTTTTGTATTTATTCGTAATCTTTGTCCTTGCTAGACTGACCAATTTGAATTTGTTTAGGAAAAATTTAGCAAAATGCACTCGAGCCCCTTTTTGGACCTCATTTAAAAGTTGTGGTACCCATCGAGCAGATTTCTTTGTGTATGTCACTTTTGAAATTACGAAATAGATAACCCTACATTTATTTAAGGATCCTGTATACTATTTAATATAATGTAAGTATGTATAAGCACTTTGTACAAGCTGAAGCGATTTTCGGCCGAACTATTTGTGGTATGGGTTCCGATGTTTTTCTAGCAAATTGAGAGACCCACAGTTTATTCTAAGTCGTCTCCGAACGGCCGATTGATTTTTATGAGGAGTTTTTGTTTCATGAAGAGAATTACCCACGGAGGGCTTTTCATTTCCTGCCGAGGGAAACCGCAATTAGAAAAAATAATTTCCTATAATTTTAGATGTTGATCGAATCCGGTCTAAATCCCTGGCGTTCAGAATGGCAATACGCAATGCCAACCACTCGGCTATTGCCGTTTTCGGAAGGGAAGTTTATTTTTAAACAATATATTTATTACTTAATTTTTTATCTGTTTTATATTCTAGCCATTTCACCGAAAAGCAAGGCAAATTTATAGAATGCAGGGTTACATTGTAATGATACGGTTGCGAAACGGGATCATTACAAAGGATTTTGACGTTTTGGAACTCGCCCTATATTATATCTTTAACGTTATTGTACTATAAGGGATTGAATCTTATTGTACTAATGGATCAGGGCTGTTATAGAAACCGACACAGAATTGCTTATTTATCAGAATTGAAAATCAATATCTGTTTGAAATGGTGTTATGAAACCGACTTGATTTTGATTTTTTCGAAGATAAGCAAAACCGATATTCGAATCAGCTGTCATCACACTTGTGCAAAAAACCCAGCAATCCAATTTAATTTTTGTACAGGTTTTAACACATTCGTGATTATTAACTAAAAATAAAATGACTTCGGCAGTGATAGCATTTTTGATGATAGACTGAGTTGGAGAAACCATCCAGAAAATAAAGGGCAAATTGTAAGGGAGCTGCTAGAGTTGATGTTGCTGATACAAAATTTGTGTGGACATATGAAGATTCATAGACCAATATCGTTTTAATAAAGAAGCCTTTGTAATAGTTTTGGGTGTCATTGAAGACAAGTGAGATAGGCTGTCCATCCCATCTATGCTCCAACTTGCAGCAGCTGGTTTTTATGAGGAGTTTTATTTCATGTCAGAAATACACTCGGAGGGGTTGACATTACCTCCCGAGGGGAAAGCGCAATTAGAAAATTTAACTTAATTTTTGTATTTAAATTAGTAAGACACCAGGATTTGAACCCGAGCCTTCCGAGTGGCAGTAGGCAATGCTAACCACTCGGCCACCGCGGCCGCCAATGCGCTTGTATGTAATGAAAAAACTCAAGGTCCGGTAAAATAAATAAATGTATTTTTCTTATACCAGTTAATAAAATCAGTATAATTGATTTATTAATTAATATATTCACACAAACAAAAAAACTAAAATATTTATAGTAACAAAAATATCAATATCCTACTTAATAAAAAGACAACTTCTAAAATTAGCGGTAATAATTGATAATAAATAACTAAATCGTCATTTTGCAAACAACAGACAGTTGTCGTACTGTATGTGGAGTAGCTTAAAGCGTCAAACTTACAAACAGTTCTAACCATTTATAAAATGGCCGATGACGACGAGCAGACGAAGGGTTGCCACTAGAATTGTGGTGAAAAAATTAACAACTATCAGATGAAACATATATTAAATGTCTTCATTAAGGATAACAAAACGATGATTTGCTTGAAATTGTTAGTGTGTTCTTACTTTTACACAATTGTATCTTTATGAATAATAGCACTAACCCTTGTCAGCTCTCAACTTGATGACACATATCTGACAACGAACGTTCCGGAGAGTTGCGTAACCCCGCATCTGCACTGGCGATCTTCGATTGCCTAGCAACTGCAATTTTGACTGATAATTGCCAGCCATTTGATTGCAAGTTTTTGTACGTGGAAGAGGAAGTAAATGAAGCACTCTCAAATTATGGTTGATAATAAAGGAAGAAGTTTGTTAAAAAGGTTCAATAAATGAGGAACTGAACAAACTATTAGTAACGCTATTTGACGAACAAATTAAAGTATTCTAAAATAGGAAAATGCTTTTGATATTTCCCTCCAGAAACTCCAATTGAATAAATGAAAGGGAAATCTAAACTGAATTTAACTTCCCTCTGATTGGATTGGTTTTTAATAGTTTTTTTCAACCATTTCAATTCTGTTTATCTGTATAAATTCTGACATTGGTATATTAATATTTATTTTAATGTTTCTTGAACTGCTCTTTTTATTAGCTGAGATTCATATATATCTACATATTTTTTAATTTGGTAATTTTCTCTTCCCATAATTACTTACGTTTTCAATTCGGCTATTTCGCGCGATTTTAACGTGCTGGCAACTTCTAACTTTCTTCCCAGTGAAATTCGTTCGCCGTCGTTTTGGTCGTTCCATTGCTCGCGTGTGAATTTTCTGTGAAATTTCGCCTATATTTTATGAAAAATAAATGCGAAATATACCTTGAACCATTTCTTTGCTAATTTTTGCAGTTTTGTGTATATAGGTAAACAATATTTTCATACTAAAATAGACGTCAATTCTTTTTCAGAGCAAAGTAAAGTGTAAAAGTTACAAAAGTTGCTGGTGAAAAAATTGAAATCTATTGGGAATGTTTCTTGGCACTTGTCTAATGCAATAAATACTGAAAATTAGTTGTGATTTCACGAAAATACTGACATTAAAGATCGAAATTGTCTCCTTTTTGAATATTTCCACAGCAGAAAGGAATTGGTGATATATTTGCTACAAGTGAAACTATTGAAGTGATTGATGTGCTTCTTTTCCAACAGTGGTCATCTAAGGAATTTTAACTTAAAATAAGCTATTGCCGAAGACTTCTCCTCAAAGCAAATTTGAGTATTCGCTATAGTACAATACATAGACTTCATTGATTACAAGTAAGTATGCGGTTGGACTTTATCTTTTATCTAAACAGGCCGTAAATACGTACAATACAAATTGTTTACATTAATTATTGAGCAAAAGTATATTAAAATGTTTGCAATATTTTTTGAGATTTTTGGCTCTAATCACTAACAGTTTCCCATCTGTTGACATGTTTTCTAAAATAAGTAAACTTATAAAGATTTGCTTATTTTTGTCCGATGTTTCGGAGAGTATGGTCCTGTTACCTACAATTTGTGTTTATTTACGCCTATACATTCGTTTCACATGCTGAGAGAAAATATGAATAAGGTGTTTGTACACTAATGAAGGTTTAACACATTACATACATATATGTATACATATCCATATATAATTGACATATAAACACTTCGAAATTTTTTAGAAGTGAATTCATTTGAAAAATCTATTGTTTTTTTTATTAATTTTTAATTGAAATACTTATTATGTAAGTTTATTTATCCATGAGCTATTTGAATTAGTTTTGTTACTGCACGACTATGGGTGCTACTGAGCTGTACCTATTTTAATTTTTAACTATAGTTATGAGATAACTTTATTTATTCATGAGCAATAGAAGCTAGCTGTTGTTACTACACGACTGTATAACTATGGGTGCTACTAGGCAGTGTTTCGTATGTTAGAATCCAGGCAAGGTGTGTTAGGTTAGGTTAAGCCAGAGTAATATCTAATAAATTATTAGAAAGGGTCTATTATCACAACTACAAACAGCTACATATAAGCAAATCATTTACTCATGTGCAAAAATTTCAATATCATGACATCACAGGCTTTATTATTACACACCTGATGTAGGTACACTAATGCGAGATACTATACAAATAAACCGATCAGAATAACAAGATAGAGTGTATTGCTAACGATTAGTGCTTGGTACAAATATCCTTAAAATAAAATATATTTTAAGAAGCATAGTGAAAGAATTGGCTTCAGTATTGAGAACTTACTTCTTTATACTTACGCATAGGGTAAAAACTTTATCTTTGTAGCGTGGGTATATAATACGTTATCAACCTCAAATGAGATATTTACCTATGTATGCCCAAATACATATATGCGAACATACATATGTAATACTTAAATGTGCCGATAGATAAATCCAATTAGAAACATAAAAAATTTACTGGCGAAAATACGAATACACTTTTATAGTTCAGAGAGCATTATACAAGAGAAAACGAATTGGAAGAGTATAACATTAGTTTAAAAACTTTTATCAAAGCGAAAGTGCCACAAAACAGCGCAGTCTCTAGGCAATTGAGTAGAGCATAAATGTAGCAAGGTGAGAAAGAAAAAAAGACTGAATGCAATGACCACTTTTCGGTTCAGGTTCTTTGTACTCACGAATGTTATCGATGTTTTCAGTGAATTTTGGGACACCAACCTATCGCGAGCATTCCGTTAAGTGTGTTCAACTTCTATTGCTCTTACCATATAAAAATATATATGTATATACATATATTTCTAATAACTTTCCATCTATTTTGCTTTTGAAGTTCCACTACTAAAATAAAAAGTCAAATAAATACTTATAATATGTATAAGTATTTTTTAATAATTGAATTTTTGTGAATTATTTATATATCTTATGTAAGCACACACTAGTCATTTGATAACTTTAAGCAAAAAACATTATAATTTCATGTACCAACAATAAAATTATTATATTTAATTTTGCAATCTACGTTTTAACTTAACGCAAAGCTCTCATCAACGATGTCTCGCTTTTTTGGTGTAACCAAAGAGTGATCATGGCTCCCTCTTCGTTAACAGTAAAACACGTCGGCGGTTCCGATTAGAAATCTATTGAATTTTTTTCCTTTCAGTGAGATAAATTTACCTAAAGCGTACACATCTATGAGATTCTCTTTCGTGTAACGCTAGTATGTTGTTGTGTCTTTTGTCCGGATTGTGTTGAGTGTTGATTGTTTTTTTTTTTTCTTTGAATCTGTCAGGTTTTCAATTTGAATCGCAAATAAAGTGTGAAGATAGCGCATATCTTAAAGATAATAATCATAATTATTTGCGTCAATGTGCTTCGAAAAATGTGTATTAAAAATTTAAGTTATTTGTTCTCAAATAGTTGTTAAAATATTTCTATTAAATTTATAGGTCATGTCGCACCATAGCGATGATCACCTTCTGCAGGCCGGAAGTGATTCTTTCTGGGAACCTGGCAATTATAAGCGTACAACCAAAAGAATCGAAGATGGTTACAAGTGAGTTTGAAATGCCCAATAATATTACTTTGTGATTTATATAAATGGAAATGTTTTTATTCGCTTCGGCAGGCTTTGCAATGACTTGCAAACTTTAATACAAGAACGTGCCGATATCGAAAAGGGATATGCAAAGAATTTACGTGCGTGGTCGAAAAAATGGGGAGAGCTGATTGAAAAAGGTAAGCGACTTCATGGTATAAAAGCATTATTATTTTTAAAGGGCTATTATCTGGCTAGTTAGAACACTAAAAACCTTAAACTGTTTTCAAAATGTTATGTTTGTTTTCAAAAACGTGAGGTCTACAATTAAAATACAGAGTCAGCATATCACCGTGTATATGAAGAACGCTTGTAATGGTGCGAATGTGGCACAAAAACACCGGCTTTCAAAAAAGTAATAACAACATTCCAACATATGTATGTACTTTAAGTACCTATGTACATATGTACATATATGTATACATTTATACATACCTTGCTTTTGTCGCTTCTGCAAATATTCTCTCTACATAGCCCTTGTCTTTATTGTAACTATAAATGGCTAGTAGTGCAAAATGCTGTTCTTAACTGTGTATTTATTGTGACACTTCAGTGCCCTCTTAGTCTCTTTTGCTTTATATATGCCTACTATTGATTTCATTCTTATGTATTGTTAATATTTGCTTTTTGTGTAAGATTTTGTAGGTCACACTTTACCGTGAAATTTATTTATGTATTTTGTATTTACTTTTTCGTTATAAAAGCCGAAAATAATAAATACATTTGTCATATTTTTGCAAAATTAAGTTTCAAAGTTTGCAAAGTAATATAGGAAACCTCCCTAAGGTTTAACAGTTATTTTAGGTTTTATCATATACCATATTATTATTTCAATTTCTTGAGCGAGAAATGCTTAAATTTTTGTTAAGCTGTCGTATACAGCAACAGATGGATGATTGCATGAAGTTGTATATATTTCTAATTTCTTTTTCGTTTATTTAATACTGTTTCCTACAAACCTAAATTTGCAGAACAGTCGTAATAAACCCCGAGTAGATAGTATATTTAGCAGCAAAAATGAATTATTTCCATAATAGTTTTTGTCGCGATCGGTGTGACTAGAAACTGTAATTGGTCAAATGAAGTCATGCTTTAGTGGCAACTCAATCGTTTAGCGTAGCCACACAAATTTGCATCATCGCATTCGGTGAGGGTATCTGTGAGTTGTCATTGATATGTGAATGTTGTTATTATTGTTAACAGGCTAGTTGTCATCGTTTATTTCTCAATATTGTTGATTCAAAGCTTGATATTTGTACATATGTATGTATGTACATACATGATCCCATATACATTTGTAGGCGTGTGCAAGTAATGAGAGCGGGTGTAGGGTATAATCTAAGTGCTAGTATCGATGTCATGTATGTATATGAACACCTAAATGTTCAACAAACAGCTACTTTCCGTAGTTTTTCATCGAATTTATTACGAAAGCTTTCGTTTTTACTTTTGCCGCAGCTGACTATTGCAAAGGCTTCAAAAATCGATTACAATTGCAGTATAAATGCACACAAGTGCAATCAATCACAAACAATTGCTACACATAATATATGTACATATAAAGAAGATTTTTACTAGTAAACTTTTGGAATTTCCAACAAAACACGGCTTTAAATGGAATAAGCATATTTTCGTAATTCAATAGGCTCAATTTCAACTCTTATCTTAGCTCCCACTTTGCCTGTTATTTTTTATATATTGTTTCTAATTTTGTGTGATTACATATTCAACAGGTCCCGAATATGGTACTTCAGAAGCGTCCTGGAAGAGCGTACTCACCGAGGCTGAGCGTATTAGTGACGTACACATGAAAATAAAAGAAAATCTTTGTAACGATGTGAGCAGTCAAATAAAGAGTTGGCAAAAGGACAACTACCATCATACACTAATGCAAATTAAACAACGCAAAGATATGGAAGATATGTTTAAAAAGGCTCAAAAACCTTGGGCTAAATTATTAGCTAAAGTAGAGAAGACAAAGTCTGATTACCACGCTGCCTGCAAAACAGAACGTAGTGCCACAAATCAAGAACGTAACGCCACAGCAGATAGTTCCCTATCGCCAGACCAAGTTAGTATGCACAATGAATGTCTAAATATATGATTATTTTCCCAAATAAACGCACAAACAGCGTTTGTAAAATATAAAATTCCCCAATTCAACGCAAAACGTGTTGAACTGTCTAATATACATAGATAAGAATAATTCTTTTTTCGCTTATCTAACCAAACAAAAAATCTGTCGCAACTTGAATGTTAGATAATTTACGGTAATGACTAATTTTTTAGGAATTTTCCAAATTTATTAAGATATAATGGATTGACATTCACTATAATAGAAAATAAATATATGTACATACATATGCATATTGATACTGTTTGTAATTTTCTATATGCTCATTTACTTATTGTTTTTTAAGAAATAGTTTGGTCTCTTTGTTTTTAAATTATACCGCCGCAGGTTAAAAAAATGCATGATCGCGTGCAGAAAACTAAAGATCAAGTAGCAAAATGTCGAGAGAAATATGAGCAGGCCATTGCAGAGATTACCAAATATAATTCGGTATACATCGAGGACATGACGTCTGTGTTTGAAAAGTGTCAAGCAATGGAGCGAACACGATTAATATTTTTCAAAGATGTTCTGTTTAACATTCATGGCTGCTTGGATCTCACCAAGGTGCAGTGGTATGTCCTCTGAAAATTTGTTACTTTATAAAAACAAGAAAACAATTTATTAATTTTCTTACCTAACAGTCTGCCACAAATTTATGAAGAATTTTATCACACCATAAATAATGCAGATCAACAGAAGGACCTTAAATGGTGGTCAAACAATCATGGTGTTAATATGGCTATGAATTGGCCGGCATTTGTGGTATGTGCTATTGGTTTCAGTACAACAACGTACTCGTTTACTAAAAAAAACTAATGTCATAATATATTTTATTATACAGGAATATACAGAAGAGTTTCGCGATATTGCAAAGGGTAGCAAATCAAAGGAGGCACTTCCAGCAGCACCTATCACACTTATTAATCAGCGCCCAGTCTCTGAGGATCCACATGTATTGGCTTAATTCCATTATACACAAGACATTTAAATTAAATATTTTTTTTTTTCAGGAATATAATACGAACAGCTTAAAGAAAACATCAAGTTCGAACAAATCCAGTGGTAGAGTTGCACAAGATTCCGCATCTTCCCCTACAACAGCAACAGCGTCAACGGCGGTTGGAAAAAGCTCTAATTCTACATCAGCTTCAAGCAATCGCAATTCAGGCGTAACGTAAGTTAATTTATATTTATATATGAATCCGGAAGCATAAATATTTTATTTAATGTTCTAATATTTTAGTAACGGTAATGGCAAACCTGAAGTTAATCCTTTCGAAGAGGAAGAGGAGTGGGATGAAGGTGACAATATTCTAGTTGATAACGGTGAAAAAGGTGTGCCAGTCAAGGCTTTATACGATTATGAAGGCGCAGAAGATGACGAATTAACATTTAAACAAGGTAAGGTTGAATTTTTTTTGTGAATTGCTGAAATTAATATATGTACATACATTTTCAACATTAAAGGTGATGTCTTTGAAAAACTTGAAGACGAAGACGAGCAAGGTTGGTGCAAAGGACGCATGAATGGACGTGTTGGACTTTACCCGGCAAATTACGTAGAGCCGCTACATACGTAAACAATATCAAGCATACATTTTTAACAATATCAATTTTGAAATAAAAATTTATTAGTTACAGTTGATTGCCAACTAGGGAAATTTATAGAAATGTGCATTTTGCTACATTGTTAAACTTCTGGCAAACACATATAAAATTATATAACATATACTTACATTTCTTCGTAAAAGCATGAAGACCATGAAGCCCAAAAGAAAATAGTAAGCAATATTTAAAACACATCACCATTCGAACCATATTTTGTGATTGTAGTGTATTTGTTTGTTTATTTTTTTGTTGTTGTAGATTTTTCAGTGATTGTTTTAAACAATTCGAAATTATGAAAAATAAGGTTGAATAAGTTTTGTCAGCTTATTGATATTAGCAGTGAAAATTTGAAAAATGTGATTATAATCATTTATTTATTAGTCGTTATCAAGCTAAAAGCATTTCAAAGCTGGAAGGGCAAATTCAAGATTACACCCGGAATTTCGCCTATTGAAAATCTATGCGAGCCTTAGGTATTATTTATAAACACTCCGCTCTCTCGTGGAGAAACAAATTTTTATTGTATGCAATACAAAATATATATATTATAAAATATTGAACAAAAACAAAACTTAAAAGGGATTACATTATTACCCATTTCCATTAAGGACGCACCACTCCGTTTGTTTCAACTTCCCAAGTAAACAAGCACTAAGTAAAATTTATCTTGAAATGTATGAAAGGTGAACAAAAATTTTGAGTTATTCTATTGAAAATCTGAACACAATTTTAGTACCAACAGTTAATAAGATATTTCAATATTTCATGTAATGGTGTCTGGAACAGTTTCGGTCTCAAGTTGAGTTTGCTATACAAATTGTCTATAGAAACTTCCGCTGCCGTTGTGACAACGCCGCAGATACTTTGACTGCTAATGGTGCTGGCCGTGAAATTTGGTATCAAAACCAAAAGCAAATAGCTTCCGTAGACATAATAATGACTATCACTAATACTATTTATAAAAATTAGAAAAGTTTTTGATTTTGAATTTAAAATTCGTTCCGTGTTTAGAAAAGAAAGTCCGATATGAGTGCATAGTTTGTGGATAAATGTAAGTCCAAATAGCAAATGTAGAATGCTAATAAAATGTAGTTATACTAATAATGATTCAAATGATCATATATAATGGAGATATAAATATTTTCCTTTATTCAGTGTTTCCTCACAAAGAGATCGTTAGAATGGATGATATATTTTAATATTTAATTTAATTTATACCATATTTTATTTAAAGAAAAATCATGTTTTAATGTATGTATTATATTTTACATTGGTCTATCTTTCTAAGATTTTACTCTTGTAATATGTAAAACAAAATTTAGATTTCTTGCTGCCGTAATTTTATTAAGGTTGACCTTAAAAATGAAAAACACCACCTAAGAGCCAAACTTCAAGAAAAAAAAAAAAGAATATATTAAAATTAGTTAAAAGCATATACAATACTATACAAACGACAGAATGTAACAAGTATTTATACATATAAAATTATATAATTTACAAAACAACATTTTCCAAAAAAAAAGGTAAAATAAAAGAAATATGAATACATGATGAATATGAGTTCTATGTATATAATTCAAAAATAATTAGTAAGCTGATTTGAGAACGTGTACTAATATTATAGAGCTGAACGGAAGTTGTTGATATTCATTCGTTTGAACATGTTCGCGAATCATGAGGCATTGACATTACAAATAAATGAAATAGTGAACTTGACATTTTCTCAATTAAAACGAAAAAAAAATAAGAAATCGGTAATTTACTTGCTAAAGTTAAACAAAATTCTTAAAAACAACATCCGAATAGGTCCTTTTATCAGAACGGAACGGTGGAGGTTCCGTGATTAAAAACTTTTAAAACTTATCTTTTTCAACAAGGCAATGACCATAAACATACAGCATTGAATACTCACCTTTAGATCTTGTACAACTGCCCATTTTACTTAAAAACACCACCGCAAAGCCCAGATAAAAACCCCATAGAGAATTTATAGTCTATCGTTAAGAAAGGGTTGAAAAACAACAATATTAGGAACGAGAAACAATTGAAGGATGCATTGCAAAAGGAATGGAAAAATATATCACCAAAACTTACAAAAAAGTTAATTAAATCTATGCAACAGCGATTACAAGCAGTTATTAAACAAAGGTTATCCAAGTAAATACTAATTTTAACTCCTTTAGTTGTCGATGTTTAATTTTTCATTTTTAGTGGAAAAATTACAATTTAAGTAAAAATTCTGGGGTGTATGAATACGAGTTTTGCTGACTGTAAATACCCTTTGAAATCTTGTATTTGAAACATTTTCAGCTGAAAACCTCCGCAGCGCTGCGCATAACAGGCTGTATAATAATTATTATATACAATTTTTAAAGCAATGAAATATATTTTTAAAGATTATTGGTCACAACAGTTACGGACTGTCCGTCTATTTAAATATTCCAAATTGTTTTTTTATTTAATTTTATTATACAAGGGGTAATTGTAACGCAAATACCATAAACACTTCTCTACTGGATGTTGATTCTGAAGAGCTCTTCTTTTTCGCCACCATATGTTTCTATCAATGATCTCCACCTCTCCTTGTAAGTTCATCGTCCACCGTGGTGTATAGCATGGCACACATAGATAATAATTGGCGATTTTACTAAGTGATTTAAATTGATGTGAGCGTAATTTCCACCATGTTATCGGGCATTGTTCCAAATCTAAAGTTGGTTCGCATTTATATCGATCAAATTCCAAATCGATGCTTTTCTTCGGTTGCGATTGTCCTGAAGATGTGCTGTTGGAATTTTTGCGATTTGAAGCACTCGCAACATCGTTTATACGTTGAAAGAATGACCGCAAGCCTGCAATACGGAAACAAATAGAAGTTATATAATATTAAATCCCCTATTTGTTACTTACCTGATTTTGGCACTGTTTGTTCATTTTGTTCAAGCTTTTGATTTAAACTTGGCTCTAGTATACGGTGTTGAAAACGGTGGCAAATAGCAGCTTTTATTTCCGAACGAATAATACTACCGAAAGAGCCGTCTAGCTTTTGTTCTTGCATTGCGTCTATATCAGCTAGAATAAAGTCATGCTGAAATCGCGCATCAAAAAACACCGCTTCAGAATAGTACGAGCATTTAGCGATACTAATTATGCAATGAAGGAAACCGTTTGTCAGTAAATATTTTTAAGGCAATTTTAAACGGATTGCATGTTTAGCATACCTATCACGTAATTCTGTGTTGATCACATTTTGTGCTACCTGTATTAGTGGATTACCGTCGGTATTAAAGATTAAAAAATGTTCATCGAATAGTTTCATAATCAATGGACGCACAATAGTACAAAGTGGTATCTGCTCCGAGTTGATCGTATCAAAAGCGATCTATTGAATATAAAATTTGACGATTTATAACCACCGAAGCGATTTGTGTAAAATAATGTACTTTATGTGTAAAGTATAATTGTTATTATGCGAATCGTTTTTTAGTTCGTGGAAAGTTAAAAATTTAATCAATTATTTTGTATTAAAATTAAGATTACCTTAAGAGGATTAATGTACACCATGAATGGTTCCAGTTGAAATACAATCTCGTTGTAGCATTGCGAATCGCAGGCTAGGGGGCTATCCATGAATTCTTGAAAACATTTTAGTTTCGACCATGGACACTGTGTCTGCACTTCCGTTAAATTTAGTTGCTGTGGTAAAATATTAATTAATATTAGTTTAAGATAAAGCTATATGATTATGGAAGTAGGTTAAGGTCGTCTATTTTAAATTTGAGCTTTGAGAGAAAAACGCATTTTCCATTAACCACAGACTTAACTTTACATTTATGAATTATTTGAAAAGAATTGAAGGTATACAAACATACATACATATTTAGCATTTTCTGTAACATTCACAATCGAGGATACACAAAAAGCTCATCTTAAATAAAGCAAGTATTTATTAGAGAAATACCTACCTTCCATAGGAGAGATATTTTTAGAAACCTGCTCTAAATATACATTAAAATGTCTACCTCACTTAGTTTATATATCATATTGAAGATCTCCAAAACTGTATCCTGGTTAAATATTATACTGAGACATCGTGTCAGCATTGCGTCCAAACAAGAAATCACTGTAATACCTAAAAAAATTGGAAAAGCCGAATTAAAACATTTATTTAGATCTTCAATGTAACTTGTCCATATTTACTATTTGCTAATGCAAAATCCTGAACTAATGAATTATTTTCATCGTTGGTTACAATAGCTGCACAAAGATTCAAATTAAACGCTTGTAGTGTATGCTGTAAATCTAGATCTTTGGTGCAAACAATTTCCTCTAATAAGATGCTCTCCAACTTGCACTCAGTATTCGAAATGAAATTGACGTAAATACTCAATATGCTCTTTTCCTCATAATTTATAAAGTTTTCTATACTAATCGAGTATGGTTTATTTGAACAAAATAAATTGATATCAATATATTTGTTAAGAGTGCATTTCATTTGTTTATACTCTGTTAGTATTTCTCGCTCCACTGCATCTTTATTCACATTAGCAAAGCCAGTGGAACTGAGTAGTTGTCTAAACCCAAATCCATGCAAAAAATTAACTGGCAGCAGATCATTTATCAACATATTTGCAAGTAATTGTTTGTTAGAAGTTTCTGGGTATATTTCATAATTTGACTTATCTACAACCACAGTGGGGCATGATGAAGAGTCGCTGCAATAGTCGAACATTGATTTCTGTGTAATTTCAGTCTCTGGTGCTACTGAATCGACTTCTGACAGCTCATCCACTTCATTTTCAATATTCCCAACATTGAAGTTTTTATCACAGTTGGTGTTAACATCTTGCGCGTTTGGCAAATCATTGATAATATCCGAACTGAGTAATTCATAAGTGCTGTCTTTATGAGCAATATTTTCCTGCATACTACCACCACCATAATTACGGATTTTTTTCGCCTGCAAATGTTCCGTTTTGGGTAGTGTATTTTGTTGTTGATAATCACATTCCTGCCTACAATTCCCGACAACTTCGGAATGTACCCTACCGTGGTCTTGGGGATTAAATAATTCTATTTCAGGAGGCTCTCGATGGATTACGTTCAGTCGTGTGATTTGTGCGCCAATAGAATGTTTTATTGGAAATCGTTTACGGGATTTGAATGCTTCGTCTTCCCTTTCATTTACAACGTCAGCTAAAGTACCATCGCTGTCATCATTACCACCCGAGTTACTACAGCCAGACAAATCTGAGCTTTTTTGGCGCTGGCTATGATGGATTTCATGCAGTTTTTGCGGATGTCGTGCTATAAGGTGTGTTCGTAAATTTGATGTATTTTTATTGTATGTGATAGCGGTACCACATATAGTGCATATAATCTTCTGCCGTGTTAATATTTTGTTAGCATTATTTGAAGGAAACCCGAAGTACTTCCAATAAGGACTACGCATTGATGCAGGTACGACTGTGTGCGTATATTCTATTGTTTGTTTATCAACGCTGTTTTTATACATCACCTTTTTAATTTTTTTTTTCGTTCTGCGATTATTTCAAGCAATGCATTTGTTTACATTAATAAAGAAATGATTTTTTCTTGAAGCTATCGGAAATCTTCGAAACTTTTATTATGCTGGGTTAACACGCGGCAACCATTGTTATTGGTTACTTATTTTCTGGAGTGGTCTTTCACGTTCTTCAGAGCAATTGAGATATCATTTGATGCTGTTTGTTGATATTTCGGCTCACAAATTGCTGTTAGTTGCGTAAAAGGCTTTTGCCAACATTAATTAAAAAAAAACGCATGCATCCAGTCTTTAATACTCTACATAAGGCGATCAATAAAATTTTGTGATGCTCAAATAAGCAGATAGATCTAAAATTCCAAGCGGTTTAAACACAGTAAAAGCCAACGAGTGTGTCTCATAATGGCGTTTAAACTGATTCCCCCACTGTGATACTCAAATTAGCAGATTGATCTAAAATTCTAAGCGGTTTAAACAAAGTTAAAGCCAACGAGTGTGACATAAGGTGGCGTTTAAACTTATTCCCACACTCTTAACTAAGCTACGGGGTTTATGGACGCTTTCTTGGGATGTGTAAGTTACAGATACCAAAGTTGTTCGCACCAGCTGTAAATGCAAAAGGGATAGACAGCCAAGAGCAAAGATCTTCTCACTTTAAAATAAACATTACAAATAGCTGTGAAAGTTACTAAGCCACGGAAGAAATTAAATCACTGTACATACATAACTGTAAGTATACTCGAAATATAACAACGCAAAGAAAAGTAATTTAAAAACTCTTTGTTAGATACAAATGTAATTTTTTTAATCTTGATTGGCAGGACAGTTGTGTACTTGTTCTGGAAAATTACATACATAATTTTCATGATCATACCACTTTCCCCGCTCACAGAAGAGCCTCACTGCACTTCCGCTAATGCATTGCCAAAAGAATCGACAATGATTGCAATCGAGAAATCGAGTGCCATCTGGTGCAGAACTGCAATCGATATCGCAAATTGCCATACAAGGCGGACATTTTCCGATCTGACAGGATCGTGAGGCAGCATAGAAACGGTGACCAGGCGGACAGTACTGTTGTAAGATATCTTCGCCATGACAGATAAAATATCCAAAACAATCTGTCTCATCCGCAATTTTATAACCGTATGGTTTATCTTTGCATCGTAGTTCAGAAAACTCGTCTAAAGCTTTGTGAAGACCCCTCATGGTATCGTTTCTAGAACATTCAAATCCTTTAAATGATGCTAAAGTTATAAGAAAGTATTCGAAAGCTATTGACACTGGAAAAATTATTAAACGAAATTATTGCAACTATTTAAAAGTTTTACAACAATTCATTGTTCACCTTTCATTTTATTGGAATTTTCGTTACGGCTTTATTACGGTTTTACGCAGCAAATCGTTGGAGGGATTGTTTACAACTAATGTAGTGACCATTTCATGCCTTTTATATCATCATATCATATTTATTTATCTGTGATTATCCACTATTTACATAAAAAAGTTGTTGACAGTTGATAGATATTATTCAGGCTGCAGATGGCTTGGTATTATATCTTTCGTTGTTCTTTGTTTTGATGTGTGCTTATTATGAAATATGTGCATACATATGTATGTACATACATTTTTCATCATACTTATGTATGCATATTCTTATGGCGACATCACAACGGGTTGCTCTGTTAGTTTGTAGACCGCATTATGAACTACTTCAGAAGTATAATGCTACAACTACCCATCTACATACCTTCCGTCCATAGCAACCTATCTTATGAGAGCGCCATGTAAATAAAAAGTTGTCACCGCTTGTCGAAGCCGTTACTGAGGATTGTCCCGCAGAAAGTACACGTGTTTGTATATTCTACTATGGTGTTATGTTATGGCCGTGCGGTATGTTAGACGGGAAGTGCAGCATAAGAAAGATCATACGATAAAGATGCAGAATCGTATAACGGAGTTTTGTGGTGCGCGTCTTGATATTTTTCTCTAAATAAAGATCCCACATCAGCTGCCTCCTGACGTGATGTCTTTTCATTGTAGAAATACACTCGAAGCGGCTAAAATTACTTCCCGATGGGCGGCCCTACAAAAGAAAAAAAAAAAACTTATCTAAAACTGAGTAATTTAGTATGACCAGGATTTGAAGCTATCAGCCTCCAGGTGGTACTACACCCCGATACCCACAAGTACAGCTACGAATCGTGAATAAGAAGAGGGATAATTTAAAAGAATTTTATATCTCCTCAGTTTTATTAATGCATACTCGTATGTTAATGGCATAAGAGAAATATTAACAAGTCATTACTTCGCAATTAATTTCTGAAAGTTAATATTTAAATCGCGTACACAGATGGCGCTCCTGCGCCACTTGCAACTTTTTGACACAATATCAAAATTGTAATAAAAAGGGCACTGTTGCAGAATGGCATGGCCTTTGATACAGTAAATAAAATATTCGCAACGCGACATATGCGGAAATACATGTTGTCCATATATTGGGCAATTAATCAGTTCGTCAGTACTCGATTGTCCCCCGCTTTGGCTGCCTATTACTGAAGTACTAGCACCATTGCTATTATATCCATTACCGTTAACTGTTTCAGATGAGCTAACACTGGTATCGCCATTCCCCAATTGACAACCAGCATTTTCGGGCAAATCACATTTTGCGATATTCGCATTCCAGTGCAGATTGGCACTGCATTCCTGCAAAACTGCTTGTCCATAGTAGCACATGAAGTATTGCTGACAATTGATGCTGCTACCAATGAAAATGATACGATTTTGCTCGGTTGGTTGGGAAGCACAGTATTGGGAGACGTTTAGCAGTTCATTGTTATTACTATTATTATTATTATTGTTGTTATTATTACCATTAAAGTTATTGTTATTGTTATTATTATTGTTGGTAACATTGCCCACTCCGGTAGTACTATCTTCGCAATTGACATTATCAGCGGTGTCACAGAGCTTACTGACCGGATTGAAAAGCATAGTTGGAGGGCAGGGGGCTAAAACCGCCTGTCCGTTTTCCAAGCACAAATAGAATGAACGACAGTCATCTGGATTTCTATCAAATTCTCCGGCAGTGTGATTTAAACATACACGTACATTATTTTGGCGCTTTGCAATGGTCCGCAGGAATAAATTTGATGTAAGCGCGCTTGAAATATCCAGCACTATAGTTACCCATGCCAAGCAAATGAAAGCCACTGGAATAATGGTAAAAGGGAAACTAAAATATGTAATTTTCATAACGGACAGCTTGGTGTAGGCGTGCTTATACGAGTATATATAATATATTTTTATTATACTATTTACCTCGGGAGAACTTAATATCCATTGTAAAATTGACGTTTTAAGGAAAAACTTTAGGTATTAACGTCCACTTGACTCGGTTCATAAGATATAATTTTGGAAAAATTATTTCCGATACAAAATTTTCAATTAACTAACGAATATTTACTTGTAAAGCGGAACACTATCAATATGTGTATGC
The DNA here is from genome assembly GCA_037013455.1 of Ceratitis rosa. NCBI lineage: Eukaryota > Metazoa > Arthropoda > Insecta > Diptera > Tephritidae > Ceratitis > Ceratitis rosa. The sequence continues at coordinate 538,674 of JAWMAG010000041.1, forward strand.
ATATTCGTTGCGAATAAACTTGATGTGATGTGGTGTTCTTCAAAATTTCCGTTTTTATTGCTAAAAGATAATATCATAGCTAATATCGAAAAAAGTAAAAAAGCAGTTTACGACATACCAATTTCCGTTCAATATTTAAATACATACAAACACATAAGTATGTACACCGTTGAATGACCTGACAGTAAAAAATTTTAACTTTGCCGACCCAATTTATTGCCCTCAGTTCAAGGTGGTCCTGAAATTCTTCAGTGAATCGCTTGGCCAGCTGGTTCCAAACAAATGAAACAATCTGTTAGCCCAGTAAATTTATGTAACTTAAAGGCAATAAAGGGAATTATAAAGTTCTCCATTCGATAAGGACAAAGGAAGGCAGAAATAATCAATCATAAGTCCAAGAGAAGGCAGCAAATAACATTTGAGAATGACCTATGAGTGAATTCCTTCCTTTGTAGTTACTTCCGGCGAGGGAATCGAGATAACTAGGGCTAATGTCTTCAAGATTGCACCATATTTGAGTCTTTATTATAAATATAATAAATACAGATTATGCTGATCATATATAATATATGTACGTGTATATACATATGTACGAGTATGTACATAAAAAATCTACTCAGTTCCTCTTTAAATTGTAGCAGTTAGCTTGTTGTAGTACCGTACACGTTCGTCTTTCATAGTCCCAGCCGTAATTAAAGGGGCATTGCTGCAGCAAGAGATATCCCTTTCGACAGTTGTAGAAATAGTTACAATTAGTTTTATGCGGAAACAAGTCGACCGTATGCTGTTGGCAAAGCTCTCTAGGATTGGTGAAGTCAGACTGAAAAATGAACGCAAAAAGATGAGTTTTTTTTTAATCTTTTTAGTGGGTGTAAAACATGGCTGTGCTTATGGAAACACAACGCATGTAAATGTTTTCCTACATCATCTTTAATAAATATATACTTACGCGACATCGAACATTTTCCGGGTAATCACACTTCCCAGAGTTAGAGTTGAAATGTAGCATAGGAGAACAGCGCATTGCTAGCCTTTCGCCACGATAGCAAATGAAATAATCGGAACAATACTTTGTATGTGGTATGAAAATCATCTGTTTAGGATTATCCGTTTGTGGGCAATCGGTGGATATAAGTATGATCGTATCACCGTTCGAACCAGATGGAGCCATTGTGCTCGTAGATGTTGTATTGTTATGGAGTGTTTGAGTGTTAATTGTCGTAGGCATAGTTGGTATGGATGAGTTTGTAATGGGCATATCTCTAGTTACTACCAACGTTGAAGTTAGCAATATGCTCGATGATATAGTTGTTGGAGCTGGTGTTGTCGAAGTCGTTGAGCTGATGTTGAAGCTATTGGAGTTATTAAGTTTACAATTGACAAGATGCTTTGGATCACATGTTTGTAATAGTTCATTAAAATAATCGTCTTCGGGACATTCCCCTTCATAGGATTCAGCACCTGCGCAGTATATGTAATGATTACAAGAAGTATTGCTGGCTATGAACGCGTGACTTGGCTTATTATTGCACGCCTCGTAGATGTCACTTTGAACATAACAGATGAAATTAAAAATAAGGAGTGCAAAAATCTTAGGAAAGTAATAGTAACACATCCTTGTTAAGTTTGTATGTATGTATATATGTATGCACGAATAAATATTTATAGTTTAATCTTCTATGTCAATGCTCATTAAATGATGATTTAGCGGTAACTAAAAATCAAAAATAAACTTTGGTAGATGCAAACCAAATGAGCTTGTACAATTCTGATGATGGAATGGATATTAGTAATTGGCATGTCTCAAAATTTACAAAAATTTTACGGAAAAATTATCATCAGTAACATATGTACATACATATATGTATATACGTAATAAAAAAGACTATCATTATGATGGTGATTCATTTACGTAAACGTAGTGGCAACTTTGCCCACGACAGAGTATACGCTAAAGCTGGTATTCGCCGAAAAAGCAACACTAGATGGCCAAATGAGATCACGTGTAACGTGACCGACCAGACAGCTAGATCAGTTCTCCATTATCATAATATTGGGCGATCAAACACTATAATGATTTTACTGTTACTGTTGTTGAGAGCCCGGCCCCATAGATTACAAATTAGATCTATTTGTGTAGTCGATGTTTAGTTATTTTTGCGGGACATATGTATGACTTAGGACATTGCCGGTTAGATGATAGCTGACACTTGACTTATATCAATACCTTTTCATTATTCATCAAGTAGTCAGATCTTGTTTACCAGTGAGTAGTTTTTTTTAAAGAATGTGTACGAGTATTTATGTACATATATACCATAAGCACATATGTATGTATGCATACGCATGTTATTTGTTAATTAATTGAAAAGTAGTCCTCAGCTATTTGTCATTGACACTTCAAACTCTCGTTCGTTATGTTAATCATACATATGTACATAGGTACGCATGCGAAAATTGTTAATTGCATTCGAAAGAACTTCCGTTAGCGATAGTGAAACTTCAAGTACGTAATTTACGGATGGGCATGTATTTAGAAGAGTAAATTACTTCATATATTATTTTATTTACATTCCACAACTTGTGATATCGCAACTATATATGTACCTATATCAATATACAAATAACAATTTGAATAAGAATGTGTGTTTGTATACATTGCATGTACATATGTATGTTTACGGAGAGACTGTATAGTCTGTATAGACTGCATAGTCAAAAAAAGAAAAGAAAAATTTAGTTTACATATTTATGTGTGTGCGTACCCGTATACGTATGTACGTCTGTACTTGATAAGCTTAACATGACCATAACTAAATTAAAAATAGATCTCTTCGGTGTGGTACATACATACCTATGTATGTTGCATATGTAAGCGCAAGTAACCCAATCTTCACACGCAATTATAAAATGAAATGAAATTTAGTAAAAAAGTACACTAAAGCTAATCGAATTTATTAAAAATTGTATTTAATTTGACAAATTCATGAATTCTAAACCTTTTAAATGCAGAGCGATATACATACACGTATGTATATGAAACACATACTTGAATACATATATATATGTACATACTAATGTATTATAATTGATTGCTATCGATTTACGTTCCTTTTCTTAAATCATAACTTTAATTATGTTCGCTTTGATCCTTCAACACATTTTGCCTGCCCAAGAAACACGCAAGATCGTCGTTCAATATCCCATCCGTAGTAGAAAGGACACTGTTGTACTGTCAGGAAGCCCTTGATACAATAGTAGAAATAATTACACTTCTCTGGATGTGGGAAAAAGTCGGTGACATGTGGTAAACATTTATTTGCATTTGGTCGGTCGATCTGTGGGAATAAAAATGTGATTACAATAATTTTACACGTACACGGAAAAATTTACATATCCCTGCATTCATGTGTATATTAGTGGCCAATATTTTTGTTTGTACCCTTATATGTTCAAAGTTATTTATCAAAAAGTAAGAAGAAATGTCAAAATTGCCCCACCCAACGCGGTTAAGTAAAAATTGGTAACAACAGTACTATACACTAAGTTAACATTAACAATTCATGCAATTTAAAATCAAACTTAGGCTTTCGGTAACTTCCAAATCTTTATGAGCCAAGAACTCAATTCATATTCCAATTTTATATCAGTTTGTTCTCAAATTAGATTTTCCGAGATTCAAAGGAGTCATGTTCCGATATTGGTTTTTTAATTAATAAAATTTCTTAAAAAAAACAATCATATGTATATATGTATGTACATACATGGTTGTTGTCTAGTGAAAGCACTTACCATACACTGTACATTTTCGGGGAAATCACACTTTGCTGTTTGAATATTGAAATGTAAGTTGTCCGTGCAACGCATCTCAATTGGATGGCCATGATAACAAAGATAATATATCGTGCAAGACTGTGTATTCGCCAATAGCACAATTTCATTAGGATCATCGGTTGAAGCACATTGTTCTCTAACCACAGGCGCAATGGCCACTGGTTCTAAAGTGCTCGTACTTGAACCAATACTAGTTGTAGTTGTTTGAGGGGTTAACGTTGTTACCATTGTTGTTGTGGTTGTTGGAGTTGATGTAACGAATGGTTCTTCCGGTTCCTCAGGGGGTTCTGGATCTGTCTCGCTCTGGTCATCTAGAGGGCAATACACATTTTCTGCAGCGTCACATGCATCGCCATCAAAATATTGACCTTCATCGCATTCGCCCGAATATGAATCATCGCCATTACAGTAAATGTACATTTGACAACTCTCTAAGCTGCTAACAAACGTGTCATCCGGTGCATTTTCACATTCTTCGAAGGTATCAGCCCGTGTCGTATTTAGTGATAATACTAGGAAAATTATGGTTATGGAAATAATTTGGCACCACATTTTATCTTCTATTTCTATTTTCGTCATGAATTGAATTTTTCGGAGGCTATTGAGTTGTCCGTAAGCAATCAAATATTTAGCACATTTTCATTTTCTTCGCGAATCGTTTGACGAAATTTTATTTACTGAATAGATAAATAAATTCAGCATTAATTTTATGGTCGCAGTCAACGGAAGTTTTGAATATGTTTTTGTGTACAATCAATGATCTTTGATAAAATCTATTTTCCTCTTGTTATCTATCTGTATCTGTATCTTACTTATCATTACTGCTGATGATATATGAGTACCATTCAATATTTTATACAGGGGCGCACACATTTCGAGATTGGGAGGCTGTTTAGGACGAAACAAATAAAAAATACATGCGCAAAGGTACTACCGAAGAACATTTGAAGAAATTTTAAAGTTTATACTTATGTACGTACATACCATATACTATTCAAGCAAATATGACTTGTTGTAAAGGAAGATGGAAATCAATTGGTCTCGAAAGTAAAGTTGGCAGTATATTAAGGAGAGAATAGTGCATGCACTAAAAAGTAATTATTTTTATTAAATTCATTATGGAATTTTTTGATAGGCAAAGTGTGCTCTGAAATTGCAACCACTGATGTACATATATCGCTTTTTTTTTAAACAACGAGTTAGTTATAGTCGCCTCTTCGACCACGAGAAGATACCTAATTAAAGCCCGATTACGCTGATAAATTGAAATTTCTTACCCAAAATGCTCAGATTGACACAAAAAAGAAAAAGAACAGTGAAATAAATAGCATAATTAAATGATTATTATCAAACCACCACATTAATTTTGTTTGGTTCTATTATAAAATAATTCTGCATATAATGGTGTTAAAGATCGGACTTATCATAATCTGATAAAAGCTTTTTAATGAGTAAATTTTATAAATTTTACTACCTAAATATTTGCAACTTTCAAAGTGCGCAGCTCCTGTAATAATCAGTCTCGATTCGCAGGGCATGAAACATTTTCTGGGTAATTGCATACATTCAGTTTTATATCGAACCAAAGTGGCGAGGGACAATGCATCATAATTGCTTGGCCATAGCTGCAAACATAATAGCGACTGCAATGATCCGGATCTGGCAGGAAAGTACCTGTCGGCAAGGTGGTACATGATTTTTCAACTGGCACTGCTGTCGTCTTGGATGTGGTTGTAGTGGTCATTGTTGTAGTGCTTTCCGTTGTAGTAGATTTTGTTGTGCTCCTTGTCAGTTCAGTTGTTGACGAAGATTTTTCGCTGCTCGTTGAAGCAGTGGTTTCATCAGAAACTATTTTTGTTGTATCAGTAGATGTTGTAGGTTTCGTTTCTATTGAAGTTGTTTTGCTAGTAGGCATTGGACTCGAAGTTGCTGAAGTCTCCTTGCTGGTTGGTAGTCCAGTAGTAATCTCTGTACCATCGGACGCTCGATTTGTTGTTTCAGATGGTCTGGTCGATGCTTCACTCGAAAGCTCTGTTGATATAGAGGAGCTGTCGACATTAGTTGATGAAATCGTACTGAGATCGGATACTGCATTTGTTGTCTCGTTTGACACAATTGGTGTAGTTTTAGTAGAGGAAACACTTTCGTCAATAGACGTATCACTACTATTTGGTGGCGTTTCAGTAACCTCATGCACTGGGTTTGAAGTTGTCGAAATTTCTTCACTAGTAACCTCTACCGATGTTGTTGTGACATCCACTTCATTTGTTAAATCAGTAGTTTCATCGAATTGGTTTGTTGTTTCAGTAGAAGTATCCATTTCATTTGCGGTGGTATCCGTAATTTCATCTAGTGAAATCGTGGTAGTCGAGGACTGTTCGGGGAACTCAGTAGTGATATCTTCCAAAGTTGAATCATCCCCTGACTCGTTGGTAGTGTCATGGAACTCTGTACTATGTGTCGCATCAGAAGTAGTTAAGGCACTTTCTGTGCTGCTACATTCATTCCTAGATGTAGAAGAATCTGCACGTGTTGTAATTTCAGTTGTTGTTACTGTATTTTCACAATTGCAAGGAGGACAGCGCCCTGTTATACAGCAACCCAAAGTTGTGCTATACTTGGCACCCGGGGGACAGTACTGTTGCACATATTGATCGTTGTAAAGTCCAAAATAACCAACACAATCTTCTGGATCTGGTTTAGTCGGCATTGGCAAATTATACAGGCAAGAATTTGCTAGAGGCTGTTGTAAAACTGCTTCTACAATAGCAGTAGTGCCTATTACAAGCAACAGTTGAAGAATCATGCTGATAGTTGATGTGAGTATGCGAAAAATCGCGAGTACAATTGTATAAATATTATTTAGTTTACGGTGATAAATTTCTGTCGTATACTAGACATGAATGTTCCTAAGATTGTATTTATAGTCAGTGTTGACTAAAAAAGCTTCATGGGAGCTTTTATCGAGCTATAAAAATATATTAAATTCGATTTAATCAAAAACAATATAGATAACGCCGCAGTACTTCATCCTTTATTATACATACATATGTAGTATGTATACTCACATGTATCCAAAAGTACTATTGTTAGCGTTTTCAATATATATTGTAGGAATCTACTTATTACATAATGAAAATTTAAATTTATGTTCATATTCCCACTCAATGGAGCTCTAAAGCTGTTGCGATATTCAGCAGCATGCATACTCGTACACACATGCTGCTACTATGTACTGCCAAAAGTCAAAATTTCCTTTGGCCTCTACCGCGCTAATATATCATCCACTCTGTTCTCTACTTAAACAATTTCTATAGCCGTGGATCATACAAAAACGTTAAATCTATCTAGCTTTGTTTAAGAAGATGGTGCAGTTCTCTTGGCTGCTAATGTCTTTTTTCTTCTATTTTTTTCTATTCGGTGTATCAATATCCCATTGGGAGCAACGGTTATAAACATCCAAATCTTTCAGATACTTGTAAACAACCTCTTCTTCCTTGCTCTTCTAAGATCTCGTTATTAGCATGTGTAGGGCTACAAGAAGGTTTCTCTAAATTTGAAAAAACTGGTATTGAAACGAGTCATGATAAGATGGTGTTTTCATCTGAGCTAATTGGACGATGCCGTGGCTAGCACTGCGTACTACCATTCTGAAAATCAAGGTTAGAGTCCTGATTTGGCAAATACCCATTTGTTGAGAAAACTTCAAGGCGGATATCACGAATTGGAGAGGAACTCGGCCGAAAATCGCTTCAGTGGTTACAAAACGATTAATTGAAGATTACGAGACTTAGTTTCAAAACATCTGCTTTCGTCACGAGTTTATACTTTCTTTTGATCTTTTTTTGTATATATGGGTTAACTTGAGTAGATGTTTGGAAGAAGTTCCTTGTGAGAATGATTATTTTTTAAACAACAGAGCCGATGGAGCGATATACATAGAGAGATAGAGTAGATAAATTGAGAATATCGGTGTCTCTAAATCAAGACTCATATCCAAGGCAAATTCACACACGGTAGTAGCCATAATACAAAAACAAAAGACCTATGTAGTATTTTGTTTGTGTAATTATATAATAGATTCGAAAAGTCAAAAACGAAATTCGTTCAATTTATTTTGTTAGTGAAATCGAAAGTTCGAATCCTATTGCCCATGTATTTTGTTTGTGTATTTGGTGAAACGGAAGGAAGAACAAGTAATCATATGATGTGACAACTTCACCTTCTATAAATTCGTCTTGACTCATATCCAAAGTTTGCTTACATTGCAGTTCGGTGCCATTATTAGCTGTGTTCGTTGAGAAATGTCAGTAAAAAACAGCAAGTAACGAAATTGAGAGAGTAAAAAGTTTTACTCTCCGAAAGAAAGAAATTTACTGAATTTTCAACGAACATGATTCAGTACAAACTAACCAGCAAGTTGAACAACAGCTGTTTATTTTGGCGGTTAATTTTGAATTCGTTCATTTATGCAGTTTATTATTTCTGGTTTTAAGTATTTTCCTAAGTGTTTTAATAAAATTGGCAATTATGTGACATTTTTAAATTATTAATTGTATTCAAAATTTATTGTATTTCAAAAGTGATGAAATTCTATATGCTTTGTAGCCATCCAACGACAAAGCTATCAATATGTTTTTTTTAATAGCTCTCTAAAAGGACGAGGATCGATGCTTGCTTTGCAAAAATTTTTCGCTTAAATTTTCAGTAAGGTTGACAAAAATACGAAAATAAGTTTGAAATAAATATATATTTTAATTCTATGCCTTCCTAACTTCTAATTTCTGAACGGAAGCTAGGTGGTGTGCGGGCGATGATTCCACTCCACTGCCACCACATTTTCGTTTAAAGTGCCTTTACTCTTATTGGAATCATTGATATTGTTCAGTTAAATTAACCAACATTACATTCAACCACTTTTTTGTTGCGCTAACAATTTTTTACATTAACCTTCATTACATTATGAATTTTTTTTTTATTAATAAACAAAAAATTTTAAATAAGTATTGCTTGCGGCATACGCTTTATAGACGATGCGATGCGCTTGTGTTTATTTATATGTATAAATGGTTGATTTTTGGTTGATTAAGATTTAAATAAACATGACTTTTAAATTCAGTGTTATAATAATATGAAAAATACTAATTAATAAAATTAAATATTTTAAATTAATAATTTTACAAATATGTATATAGTATTTTTGCTTTTAGCGCAAATTCATATTCCTTTCGAAGGAGCAAATTTTTTATTATTTTTATTTATTTTAATCCATATTTTTTGTATATTAATAAAAAAAGTCGTAATATTATGAACATAAAAATAAAAAAAAGCCAATTTAGGAGACCGTCATGCCGCTTTTTATTCATATACGTTCTTTGCTGCTAGTCGACCAGTTCCTCCGAGATGTGTTGAATTTCTCAAAAAGGTGAAAAGGTGGTGAATTCTCTTAATTACCTAAATATGACGAAATAGTGGCAACCCTTGTGAGGTGTGGTAGGTTAAAATATCTTTTTCAATAATATCACCACTCTACTAGTTTTTCCGAGTATAATCAAGAACCGAAGTTATTGGAGAATCAATCCACTGACAAAGTTTTCTTTGTGATTAAAAATTTTATAAAAACTATTAAAATTATAGTAATAACTATTTCGTACTAAATAATATATCAAAAGTAGCGAAAGTCGTTAAATAATGGGAAAAAAGAATAGTAAGTACAAATTGACATCTATCAGAAAATATCTGCTGATACACCTATACGTCTTAATATGTACATATGGAAATGTATGTACTATACAAATTAAATTCGTGCATTCCAGAAAATAAAAAGACAGGCCAAACTGGTGATGAGCCACAAGGACATCAAGAACAAGGCCGGTCTCAGCAGCCACCTACTCAACAATCTCCTTTAAATCCTCAACGTGAAGGTGAGTACGAATTGAAAAATTACGTCGTATCCACATATGTATGTGCACATACATACATATATATGTATATGTGCATAAGTTAAAATTGTGAAATTTAATCTTTGAAGGGGATTCACCAAATTATAAAATAATTATTGTAGTATATGTATGTATGTATAAAAATATGTTCACTGCAAAAATGATTCATTTACACCACGTATACGATTTTGAAGTGACAAAACATTCACTCTCTAGCTAGCGGGTGTTAGGACATAATTTTTCCTGGCTGGACCAACATAAAAAATTGCAAAAAAAAAAACGTATTTGCGATGAGATGTAAATTTTTGGTAAACGTACTTTATAAAATCACATCAGCCATTTCCAGAATTGCGGTACTTTATTTAACAAATCATTATTATTATTTTTTGTTTTTATTGGTGTAACGTTACTTCATTGCTTGAAAAAGATATTCAAGGTTGGAAGAATTATATTGTCAGCTTAGCTATATTGTTATCTCCAATTACAATTTGTTAGTTTATTATAAATTTAATTGTATGTATTTCAAGAAGTTAGGGATGGTGCTTATGTGTTGTGGGTATTATTCCGATGAAAGTCGATGAATAGTGAATAATTTGTTAAGGGTGGGTATTTGTTTCTAGTGCTTATATATTGTACTTCGGGCATTGGAAGATTATTTGGTCTGTGTTTTCTGGTACGTTGCTGTTGAAGGGCAACAGTATTGAATAAATAATTTATACACTATGCGGTTGAATGGTTTTTCCGGAAAGCATATGATCTATTTGGCAAGATATTGTGTTGCTGTAATTGGTTGCAAATGTGAATTTTAAGTTGTCGTTGAAAGTAAACAGATGGGGATTGGAATAATTTTAATTTCCCTCCACGCCTCTGGGATTTTGTCTTCAAGACAGACGTTATGAATAAGTTTTTTTTTTCTTTGTAGTTCAATTGAGTTAGCATGCGGTAGGATATTTGATCAGGTCCTTTGGCTGAATTCATATCTGGTGTGTAGAAACTGCAGGAAGTTGTTTAGATTCATTTCTTCTATAGTTTCATTTGTTCTGTTTGAGTTGTCGTTAGTTGTGGGTAGTTGATGGACGGTGATTCTAGTAATACAGCTGCGAGCAGTGAAATAGTAGTGGGTACTAGAATTTTAGATATCTTCGAGGTATGCAAAATTCTAAATAATTTTAACATCTATTGAAATGAAAAGTGGAGCATATTTTTGAAGCTATATTTATTAACAAAAATATTTTGATTTACATATGTCGACGATATGTTTATTTAAAAAGATTTATTTATATTGAAAAATTTTAGCGAGCAGTAAGATAGTAGTAAAGTAATAAAAAACTTTTTAACACGTTCACGCCGGCGTGTACCACAGGTGGTTCGCACATGTACTTATAACAAAAACATAAGTAAATATTTCAATGTAACATAAACATTATTATTTAAGTTTTATTAAACCGTTTTCCCGTGCGATAATCTTTCGTTGAAACATGAATTGCAGTGCCGGCGTGAACGTGTTAAAGGAATAATGAAGAATTCGTTGTTGTTTTCGATTTAGCACTCCAAACGGCTTTCTTAACATCTGCCCAAAGGTTTTCAAAGGGATTAACGTCAGTGTCATTTGCCATCCTACTGGTGCGTTCGGGTCATTATCCTGCTGGAATATCCATTTCAGCAGCATGCCTTCTTCGGCAAATGGTAGCATAATATTTTACATTTAAGCATCGTATGCGTGTTGGTCCATTATATTATATATTGCGAATTGGACTCATGCCTCTGTACGAAAAGCAGCCCCAAACCATAATACTCGAACCGCCATGTTTCAATGTGTTTGTGGTGAATCTGGGGTCGCACTCAGTATTAGGTGGGCATCTTACATACTGACGGGACCCTTTACCACCATATAGATGCGCCATTTCTCAATCGGCCAATTAAGGTGTTCTTTGGCATATTTAAGACGTCGTGCTACATGTTTTTTTTAAAGCGTTTTTTTCGAAGCCTTCGAGCATATAACTTATGTTTACACAGAGGTCTTCTTACTGTATGAACACCGCAGGGCAGGTTTAATTCGCTCCTAATATCCATAGCCGACATTGTCGGTTGTGTCCTAGCACATCAACTCTTTGAAAGAACCCTTGTTTGCTTGCACCCCTTTTCTCTTCTTTTTTTTTTTTTTGTAAGTAATAGCATTACATATCGTTGTGGCTGAACACCCGACAAGATTTTCAAATTCCTTGTAGGTCTTCCCGGTGTTTATTAGAGACCGGATCCATTCCCGTTTTTTTTTCATTGAATAGCAAATAAAATATCCGGGAACTTACTTTTTGTATTGTACAAATAAAAATTTTAACTTGAAAATGACTTACACCAGCACACTGTTCACTACTATTCTATTGCTCGCTTATTTAAACTGACGACGCAATATAATTAGTTTTAAAAAATAACGGCAAGTGTTTGACAGTTGAATGTTGTGCATAGCAGGACCGCTACACATCCAGTAATTAGTTTGCTCTTGGTTGTTCCAGGTTCCAGGCATTTAGATTTTTTTAACTTTTTAATTTTTGCCCACATTTTTTTTTTGCATTGTTTGGTGCAAATATTTATAATATATTTTTAAGTATACAGTAGTAGCTATTAAAAATGGCGTAATTTCTTTTTTTTTTTTTTTGTATACTATTTATGTTTGCTATTGCGACAAGCGGGTAAACACGACCGTACTGTTCATCAGTTCACTAGCGAGTGCAATCATTATTTTGGTACTAATTCAAAATTACTTCCACCACAATAATTTTTAGAAAATATACCGCAACAACAACCTAAAGATCAGAAGCCAAAACAACAGCAACAGAAACAAAGACCACAAGAGGAGCAGCAACAACAACAAAAGCCACAACAGCAGCAGCAACAACATCAAAAGCCACAACAGCAGCAGCAACAACAACAACAAAGACCACCACAACAGCAACAACAAAGACCACCACAACAGCAGCAACAGCAACAACAAAGGCCACAACAGCAGCATCAGCAACAAAAACAAAAACCCCAACAACAAAAACAACAACAGCAGCAACAACAACAAAAACCACAACAGCAGCAACAACAACAAAAACCACAACAGCAGCAGCAACAACAAAAACCACAACAGCAGCAGCAACAACAAAAACCACAACAGCAGCAACAACAACAAAAACCACAACAGCAGCAACAACAACAAAAACCACAACAGCAGCAACAAAAACCACAACAGCAACAACAACAAAAACCACAACAGCAACAACAACAACAATGGCGGAAGCAACAGCAACCACCTCAACAGCAGCCCCCACAGCAACAGCAATGGTCTCAGCAACAGTCCCCACAGCAGCAGCAATGGCCCCAGCAACAGCAATGGTCGCAGCGGCAGCCCCCACAGCAGCAACAATGGTCCCAGCAACAGTCCCCACAGCAGCAGCAATGGCCCCAGCAACAGCAATGGTCGCAGCGGCAGCCCCCACAGCAGCAACAATGGTCCCAGCAACAGTCCCCACAGCAGCAGCAATGGTCGCAGCGGCAGCCCCCACAGCAGCAACAATGGTCCCAACAACAGTCCCCACAGCAGCAGCAATGGCCCCAGCAACAGCAGTGGCCGCATCGTCAACAACAGCAAGAGATTGGTAAGTAAATAAAAATATTAATTAAGTACAGGCACGAGTCCAAGATCTAGAGCTAGATCTCAGATAGTCCATAATTACTTGTCTTTGCCACTTCAAATATTTCATTGTACGTATTTAACATATAAAAAACTGAGAAACATCATTTTTTTCATTGAAGCTCGTAGTCAAAGCGGCTCCCAACAATCTATTTCATCGGGTGCCTCCACACCACAATCTTCAGGCGCAATACCCAAACATTCACAGCCTTCATCTCGCGCATCAAGTTCAGTTTCTGATACGCCGTCACCACATGTTACTCCACGTCAGGAAAGCATTCCCAAATCCGTATCTAAAGCCCCTGCTTTTTCAGTTGTATCTCAAAAGAGCATACCACCCGGTACGCTTGGTATAAAAGGAGAAGCAGAAGCTAATTATTTAACGCTGGATTTGCGTAATATGCCTGATGTGGTGTACCATTACGATGTTACCACAACACCTGATCGCCCCAAAAAGTTCTATCGTGATGCTTTTAATAAATTCATGGAAGATTATTTGAAAGGTCATTGTGCCGCATACGATGGTTCAAGAAATTGTTATATGTTAAAACTTTTACCCCAACCAGTTTACGAAGGAGATGTGCAGGTAATATATGTTATCGCAAAACATTTACGAATTCTTTAATATTTTAGTGTTATTCAATGTTTTGACATTGATTCATATTAAGGAAAGCATGCTTCAGTTCACGAATTTAGATACGTGGCAACATTTTTTAAATTCTTGAATTGCAGTAATCGTGAAATAGTTACTCATACACATCTAAGTCTTGAATCACATGTATATACATTATTTGGAACAGGTTACTGATGTCCAAGGAAAGTCATTGAAGTTCAACATTACTATTAAAGTCACAGAAAACCCCGAGGTTGAGTTGAAGTCATTAAAAACGTAAGTATAAAAGTCGTTTTTTTTTATCAATAATACCTTATTGAAAAACTATAAAATAGAAATATACTCGGATCAATATAACGAATAAATGTTCTTTACGATATTTTAGGTATCATAATGAGCGTGTCTTTGATAAGCCAATGCGTGCGTTGCAATGTGTTGAGGTGGTTTTAGCAAATGCTTGCCACCAAAAAGGAGTACGTGCCGGCCGTTCTTTTTATACAAAACCGAAAGAGGGTTATACAGATCTTGGTGATGGGTTCGAGTTGTATCTTGGACTGTATCAAGCTGCAATTTTAGGCGAACAGCCATATGTAAACGTTGATATATCACACAAGTCATTTCCATCGGATGTCACCTTGACTGGTTTTTTGACAAAACAGTTGTCTGCTAATTTGGAAAAAACTTTGGATGGTAGAAGTTTGTATAATTTTTGTTCTCATATGAACGGATTGAAAGTTATTTATAAACCACCGGCCATATTCGGCCAGGCGCCGCGTTCTTATAAAGTAAATGAAATTAGCAGCGAAGGCGCAGCCAAATTGTCATTTACCAACAACGAAGGAGTGAAAATGACAGTTCAAGAATACTTCGCAAGCCGTGGTTATAATTTGAGGTACCCTTTTTTAAATTGTGTTGTATCGGGATCAGCAGTAAGACCAAATTATCTACCAATCGAGTTATGCAGCATCGAGCCAGGACAAGCAATTAAGGTAAGAGCATATTTCAAGTGCTTCGAATTTTTAACAGACCTATGAAAGTTTTAAAACCTTTGCAACAATATGTATATGTATGTATATACATTTCATATTATATATATATATATATTTTTTTTTACTATTGTACTCGTTTTAAGAGAAAAGATGGAGTCAGACAAGTGCAAAGAATGATTAAATACGCCGCCACGTCGACAGGGGTGCGCAAAATGAAAATCATGGATTTGCTTTATAAATTTGACCACAACAAAGACCCATTGGTAAAAGCTTTTGGACTGGCAATCGGTAGAGAATTTATAAAAGTGCCAACGCGATTACTTCCACCGCCAGCTATTGAATATCGGTCTAACAAATACGCTAATCCGCAGGCAGGATCCTGGCGTGGTTTCAATTTTTTGAAAACTGGAGCTTCTCCATCTAAGACTGGCTATAAATGGGCCATTATATATACCCAATCCTTTATCCTAAAGTTTTCCTTATTACAAGACTTTTCATCTAAGGTAAGTACTTTGCTAAAAATTGAAATAATGCTGGTAATAATTAATAATATAATAAAAAACGAATGTGTTAAATATCTCTTTACTTCTAAAATCCTAAATTTTTTCTCGCACTGCAGTTATATAACAGCGCTACACGAATGGGTATAAATTTAAGTCCCGAAAGACAAGTAGAGGAAACTAAAAACATCATCGCTACTTTAGAACAATACAAAAAAGAAAATTACGACTTAGTGATTGTAGTGATTCCCGGCCGTGGCACCACATATGCTGATATCAAACAAAGGGCCGAACTAGTTTGTGGACTACTTACTCAGTGTATCAAAGAGCAAACTTTAAGTCGAGGAATAAGGGACCAACTGATTTCAAATTTGCTATTAAAAGTAAATTCAAAGCTGAATGGAACCAACCACAAAATTTCGTCCACAACACACATTGTGCTTGATCACCCAATGTTTATGGGCGCTGATGTCACTCATCCATCACCTGATCAACGTCATATACCAAGTGTTGTAGGTGTGGCTGCCTCTCATGATTTAGACGGAGCATCTTATAACATGCAATACCGTTTGCAACAGTCCACAAAAGAAGAGATTGATGACATGCAAAGCATTTCTCGGCACCATTTGAAGGTATACTTCCAGAGACAAAAATGTTATCCCAATCATATTATCTATTATCGTGATGGAGTATCGGATGGCCAATTTCAAAAAGTCGAGCAATTCGAACTTAACGCCATACGTGCTGTATGCAAAGAAGTAAGAGTTAGAACTTGTAATAATTTTTTTTTTTTAGTAATAACAGAATTTGTTAATCTGACATATTTAAAACGTATTTCCTGCTAATGTTACAGTTACGTTTTTCACCGAAATTAACTTGCATAATAGTTGTCAAACGCCATCACACCCGCTTCTTTCCAATTACTCCAACTTCGGATTCTTTCAATAACGTATTGCCTGGTACAGTTGTTGATCAAAAAATAGTACACCCGAACGAAACGCAATTCTTCATGGTCAGTCACCAGTCTATTCAAGGCACGGCAAAACCCACACGTTACAATGTAATTGTGGACGATGCAAAATTTACCATGGATCAATTGCAAAAGATGACAAACAATTTGTGTTATATGTTTCCCCGTTGTAACCGTGCTGTTTCTTACCCAGCCCCAGCTTATCTGGCTCATTTAGTGGCAGCACGCGGTCGCGTTTATATCGAAGGGTAATTATATACAGCTGCCTTTTTGCCATCAATTTGCTAAAATATCGTATCTTTTCAGACCACCATTAAGACGTTCACTTGCGGAAGAATACAGGAGACGTTTAATTAATGAGAATTTTATGAATAATACACCAATGTTCTTTGTTTAATTATTACCACATACCCACGTAATCATAAAACTAAACATATAAACAATTTTAATTGCGCAGATGAATCGGTTATTAAAAATTTGCGTAAAATTAAAATATTGTTTAACGAAGTTAAGTTTTTTCTTATACGTTTTTTTGTCCTTTATTAATCCATCAATCGAAAATTCAATTTACTTTTTTTTTTAGTTTTATTAATACCCTTATCCTACATTATAAATAAGCAGCTGGAATAAATTTACCGTGCACGCTTCATTTATGTGTTTGATTTAATTGAAAATTAATGATAGTCGCTTTAAGCAAAATATAAATTAGAAAATATAATTTTGTTCCTTTCAAGAACATAAAATCGATTTGTAGGTATAATGTGATCCCAGCTAATCTAGGTTATGCTAACTATTCGACGATAACTCAAGATATTGAACGAACCAATGCTGTGATGTATGAATATCGTCCTTTTAAACGTTTTGAATTGTCATATGTTTTGCCTATATTCTCTAATTGAATTATTGAGGAATTTTCAAGTTTCACAATATATATATTTAAACTTTTCTCAATTTACGAAAATACAAAATTTTAAACTATATATGTATAATATTAATATTTTTAGCAATAACGATATGTGTACATATATCTACAATCTACGCACTATCTACTTTCTTGTTTTGAGCGTTATCCTTTCCTTCCTCTGAAGCACGAGGAGGGGGACGAAATTTTCGATGAACTTCGTTATTGATTCCCTCTCGGTTACGTGCAATTTCAATGGCTAAAAACTGTATTCGTACGACAAGTAACGAATTATCTGGTGAAAACTCTCTAGATGCATTAGCACGTACTAATGTTCCATAAGAATAATCTTCTAACTTATTGAATTTTTCCGCGAATGTACGCCAAAGTATTTTTGCATCCTCTGACTTAAGCATGTCATCGGTTAGAAATTCTATATTCAGATCTGGGAAATCGTCTCGGAAAGTTTGATATATTTGATCATCATATGGCGTCAGATGCAAGCAAGAAGGATGCACGCTGGTGAGGAGCTTTGATGAAATACAAACACGTTTTTTAACGAATTAATTTAAATTTTTAATGATGGAAAATTAAATGTTATATTAGATGTAATAAAAAATTTTCTTACATTGAAGTACACTTCAGCATGGTCCATCGCTTTTAAGGCCCACATTTCCTCGACTAGTTCATCATTACCAAATTCTTCCGCCGGCCGCGACAAGAGGGATGCACCTTGCTAACGAATAAAAATCCACTTGGAAATTAGTTATTTCTAACTGCAGATTAACTACTTACCAACATCTCCATTGCAATTATATTTTTTTGTTAGTTTTGTATCCGTAAATTTTTTCTATCTAACGTGAGTAAAACGATAAGTTTTACTGCGATTATCGATATTTATGGTAATCGTTTCGATAATTGTAAGACAGTGTTGGATAATAGCTCTCAATTTTATTCAGTCAAGTAATAAACTGACTGATTTTACAGCAGAGAACGTAAATACAACGAGAAGGTTCAATTGCGGACCAGCGTGTAAACTGCAGAGAACGTAAATACAACGAGAAGGTCCAGGGCGTGCCGATTGTCATTTTGTTCCGCTTTGCGGTCTATGCCAGATTTCTTTGAGTCTTACATATTTCTCATTCCTTACTAAAATTTTTTTAAAGATAAAATTAATGGTAGTAATGATAATTGAGACATAAAAGATATTTGATTAAATTCTTTTTAATATTACACGCAGGTCCGCAATTGAACCTTCTCGTTGTATTTACTTTCTCTGTGCTTACCTTTATCTATAGCTGGTTTTATTATTTCTACACTTATTTTGCAGTGAATAAAAAACAAGGACAACTTGACAATTGACACGCGCTGGACCTCACCTTTATTCTACCTTCTCTACTATTACATTACTCCACCGCAAAGACCTTTAAATTAAATCTACATTGTTATAATTTATATAGTACTTGATTAAAACCACTCGTTTTTTTAGGACAGTCTACATATTATACTAAAAGGGACATCTGATTTTTTACGACAGAGGAAAGTAGTTTTTTTTCTAATTTTTTAATATCAGAAAGTCAAGCACAGCGAAATGTTTTTATTATATCGTATGCCTTTGTAACTAACATGCTGAAAAGGCCACACTGGAACAGATTGACAGAAAAATATTAAAATATAAATATAATTCTTTAATTGTGGTTATAGAGTACGACTTGCGTTAGGATATGCATTCTACAAATGAGTTTTAGTAACAATTCCACCCTCACAACTAGTACAAAGTAGATAATTCTTATTGCTTTGCAACGTTCTTTTAATAATTAATACTTCACTCTAAAAACTTCTTTCCAAAAGATATAAACAAATATTATCTCCATTTTAAAAGGAAAGGTTTTATTCTAAGGTTTGTTATTTATAAAACTTTTACTGCAATCTATGCGGTTTCCATTGGTTGCGCAGCGGTTTCCTCAGTGTATTTACCCTTATCCTTGCCCAATGCAGCCATACGTCCCTTGCCACGGCGATCCAATATTGCTTTGCGATCTTTGTCCAATTTTAACTTGACGATCAAACAATTCGAAGGATGAATGCCAACATAAACGTTGGTGCCGTTTGCGTTTTCACGTTGGATTTTTTCAACGTAGACAACGAATTTTTTACGATACGATTGTACCACTTTGCCTACTTGATTACCTTTGAAGTGTCCACGCACTACTTGAACTTCATCATCTTTACGAATGGGCATCGAGCGGACGTTGTACTTCTGACGCAACTCCTTTGAAAGTGGGGAGGACATTAGGCGACGGCGAATATGTGATGGGGCCTGGAAGTGACGCTTGCGGTTCTTCCTGCGAGAGGATGAAACGAATTTGTTTTGTTTCATGGCTGCGTACGCTGTTGTTTACTCTAAAATGAAAATAAAGCTTAGTTGTTTTAATTTGATAAAATGATAAAAAAAAAGCAAGTACAAAAATGGAAACATCATTTAAATATTTAAAATGTTGTGTTGAATACATTTCTAATTGATATTTGGCTTTACACAATGTACATAAGTAAATTTTCTGCAATAGTTGCAGACATCCCCCCAACTTGCGTTTTGATATAATAAGAAAATCACAGAATTTATAAATCAACGCAGTCATTTAAATTATTTTCTTTTTGTATATTTTATTTTTTCGGGATGATGGAATTAGATTAAAAAAAAATTACAGAGCAAAACTTACACCGAACTAATCACGTAAAAACAACAAAAAGAAGGAATCTGACAGTCCAATTGTCGGAAGTACTAAAATTTTGTGAAATGTCAAAATTTCATGAAGTTAGCTGTATTTGCGTTTTAAATAGGACTGCCATGTTCTATCTCAATTAATTATTAGCTTTTAAACTTTAAATTATTTCTGTGCACAGCAATACACAGTCCACAAAACACTCATTATTGTTATCTTGTATACCTTTTACTACTAAACATTAAAGGAGCAAGAACTTTTAAAACTAACCAATTAATTATATTATTATAATTTTTTAAACACATTTCTTACAAATATATGCGAATTTCCTCTAGGGTGATCCTCCTAATTTTGTTTGTTTAAATTCGTTAAATTGTCATGTTGATCTTTCACGAACTTCAAGGCTGTGAATTCAGTAAAGGGCTTTAAAAAATACAAAAGAAACAGATATTCGCAGGAAATATAGTTTAATGTTGCGAAGATGTTGCCAGAGGGCACGTTATCTAAAATGTTAAAGTGACAATAAATGTCGCTCAAAAGAGCCTAACATAAATTGCCGATGTTGAGTACTAAGCGGCTTTCATTAGCTAACAACATTTTACTACACATAAAAAATATGCTGACAATGCCCCCATAAGCAACATCATCACCTACAAGCGAGTTTTTTAAGCCAGTTAACATTTTTCTTAATTTGGGCGGCTGTGTGCCAATAGGCGAAAATTGAAAATTTTGACAGCCAACATTGAAATTCTGACATTTTAACCTTTGAGCTAGGTACAATTGTAACGCTTGAATAAATGCTGTGAAGAAGCATAACAACATAACAATAAAAACAACAAACGTCATTTGTGTGCCAATTTTACGTTACACTAATTCAAAAAACAATGAAAAAGTGGATACGCAAAAGCAAATAAACATTAGTACAGAATTGAGCACTCGTGTGAACATTTGTTTTGACATAAGAATTACATGGCGACTCGCCCGTTGCCTGAAACTTCTAATTAACAGCAAATCATTTATTGAATAGATTGCTTCTGTCTCCACAAATATACATATTAGCAAAGAAAAGTATTTTCTTTGGATTCTATTCATTTTCTTAGCAATACGCAATAAATGTATGCGACTTTCTCACGAGTTCTTATTTTGCTTATGTCAAAATTTACAATTTCATTTGGCACAGCAAAATTTAAAACTTTTCACAACATAGTACATTTGTCCCACCTCATTTTACCATATGAAAAAAGGATACCGATTGGCATACAGCCTTGGTTAGTAAGTTGGTTCTTAACTATGGTATATACACGTATGAACATTGCATGAGGTGTCTGCTTTTGTGCTATGGCAACTTTTTTTTAATTTTAAATTGAACAACACAATGGCACAGTGATCAAGAACACTACATATGTATCAATAGCTCGCCCGAGTGATCTTGCTGTCGAGTGATTGCTTTCAGTTCGGTTTGATCGCACCAAAGCTGCTGTTGTCTGCTCATTTTACTTAGTGGATTCTCTTGAAAGCATTTGGATAGTTTTAATTTCTTTCTTGTATACGGACATAAATAAAAAACAATATGAATTGCCTTAGAAAAATACCGATGCGCATGGTAAGTAAATACTCGAAAAACCATATGGGAGTGAGACCGACCACATTTTTTAAGTTTGTATATACTATCATATGTTTATGTGAACATGCGAAATTAATGGGTATGTGTATGTACATAAATATGTGTCTACGTATGTATATATGTACCTGCATAAATATTTTGATTAAATAAAATTATGGAAAATAAAAGTAATTAGAGCTAGATAAGTTTATATGTATATGTATGTATATATAAATTTTTTCTTTAAGATTGTTAATGGAGTCCAACGTCAGCAACAATGCATGCCCAGCTCCACAGGTGCCATGTCAGCACTTACTGTACTCACGGAGGATGAGCGAGTGATGAAGGAGACAGGTGAGTGAATCTTTTATTATAAATATTGTAGAAATGTACGGATAAAAGATTCTCATAAGCAGGCAGGTTACATACAAATGTATGTAGGTATGTCCTTTAAAAAATATTTGTATGTATTTGTAAACGCATAAATGCCTAGGTATGTATGTATGTATATCATATACAGCGGTTGCATATTCTTGATAAAGTGACATAACAGATAACACAAACACATAGATTTTCACGTATAGGTAAACTAAGCAAAAACTTCGTGTTTGAAGAGTCTAACCGGCAGTAGGATATGCACATGTATTTGCAAATATGGTACACATGTATGTACATACAAATGTATATTATATCCAGTAGAATTATTTTACTTATCTTATTTACTTTACTTATCCATATCTATATACGAAATATACTATTGTATATAGAAATATCAATAAAATAGCTTATTCTTTGTACATATCGGTATATAAACTCATATATATCTACATATAAGGGCGCGTTAGGTGAGTGGTTAGCATTGCGAACTGCCATTTGGAAGGCCAGGGTTCAAATCCTGGTACGATCAACTTCCAAAAGTTTGAGAAAATTAATTTAAATAAAGAATTAAGGTAATTTTTTTATTGCGGTTGCCGCTCGGCAGTAGTAATGTCAACCCCTCCGAGTGTATTTTATAACATGAAATAAAAGCTCCTCACAAAAAACCATCAGTCGTTCGGAGGCGGCTTAGTTAGTATAAACGGACCTGCAGTTTGGAAAACCAAAAAGACTCAAAACCACAAATTGGAGGAGGAGTTCGGCCGAACATCGCTTTAGCGGCTATGTATGTATGTATATATGAATATATATATGAATGTATAAGACATACATAATACAATCGTACACACGTAATAAAAATTACAACCCTTTTTTGCTTTGACTTTTATCTAAACTAGTATAAATAAGTTTAATCAATATATATGTATGTACATACGAGTATATGTGTGCATGTATGTGCTATGCCGTTGCGATATGTTAGTAAATCATAAAAGTATTGATAAAATTTGCTTAATTTTCTATTAAATATAAAAGTGCGCAATTAATTAATTTATTCAACTGTTCATATCTAATATAATATGTATCCCAATGGAATTCAAATCGAGATTTTTCCACTAAAATTTTTTTAACTTTGTTATTCTCAACTGCTTTTTTGGACATTTGTGTATTATAAATAGTACTCGATCAGTTTTTCGCCGCTAGAGGCGCCTAACCTTATATTACGGCACCAGAGAAAATAATTCGCTGAGCGGCGTTGGCCGAGCCTGTTAAAGAATGTTTCATTTTCTGCTCATTTGAGAGCGTTTGAAATGAAATTTCAGTGGACACGAGTTCAAATCCCAGTTTCAACAAACAATACATTTTTGATAAGCAATTTTTGTCGTTAGAAATATTTCCAATTTCCTAAATCTTTTCTCTTTATATGTAGATGTAGCTTTTGTAGAAGGTTTTGTTTGTCACATATTTACAAATGTGTGCTTCCACAAGTACGTAGATTTGTACGAATATTTGTTGTTTATATGTAGGTAGGTATATATAGAAAATGTATAGAGCCAGCGTGCAAAACACGCAAAAGGTAAGGTTGTTGTTGTTGTTGTGGTGTTTGTTGTTTGTGGCGGTTTTCGCTTCTTCACAATCAGTCAGCGGTTTAAATTTCATATAATAATTTAAACAGCGTTACACTTGTGATAGAGAAAATTTAATTGAACTCTGCTTGACTGCGTCTCCGTGTTGTACTGTTCTAGTGCACTGGATGTACGTCTGGCTTGCGGTTGGTTCGCCACTTTCCTTGAGAGTTGTACTGAGTTATAATTGAAGTGACTCGGTACGTAGTTGGAAAGTTGACAATTTTTGTTTTTTGAAAGGGGAAATTTAAATAGACAAAATGCTTAAGCAATATCAATAATTGTAAATAGCCGTTTAGCTATAAATTGTTAGTAGACTTTTAATTATGAGACTTACAACAAAATCAAATATTTTCTTCTTATCTACATTGATTATAAATAAACAAGCTTGAGTATTTCATTGAAACTTTAATTACAAATCTATCAAAAAAGGCGCGTGTATGTTAATGCTCATAATAAACACTAGAATATTCGATTAAAATAAGATCGGATTCTTATACATACTTATGCAAACGTACATATGTATGTATGTATGTATACATACATATGTATTTGTTTGCGTGTAGTAAATTAAATGCAAAACTTGATTAGCAGGTTATCATGCTAGACAATCGCCTTCATAATGGATAATGAAAATCATGCCGTGAATTGCAGTTTTATAAACAAATGCTACTACACACATCTGTACATAATCGAGAGTAAAAAATAACGCTTAACTTGCCGTCTTCATCATTCCTTATAATTTGAGCCTTTTCTTCAATTTAATTTTTTCCAATGATAGTAGATTTTCGCCCGGAGAGGATGTCATTCTTTGGCAAGGCGCGACCGCGATTAGAAAAAATATTTTCTTCGCTTAACTTTTTATTGAAATTAATTTTTTTTACAATTTGGGCTTTGGTCAAAATATTAGTAGTAAGAATTATTTTGTACATAATATAATATATATATAGATAATATATTTAAGCAAATGAATGGTTATATATCTGTATATATGTATGTATGTTCACACCATGTGTTTTATAGTCAACAATGCTTTCTACTCAGTTGAAACATGTGTATGAGAGTGGGTGTGAAAATGTATTCAAAATTAAAAAAATAATACGCAACACATTCATACATACGTACATTTGTTATATACATATGTTTACATGTATGTACATATGTGGTTGAGTAAAATTTTATCTGACTTGAGATTTGCTCGAAAAATACAAACGTTTATTATTATTGCCAATTAGTTAAAACAACAATTCGTATGTATGTATGTATGTATGCATGCATGTATACATAAATATAGGTATATGCAAACCAAATAAATAAATGTATTTAATTGTGTGTGTATTTGCATACACCGTCTTGTGTGTGGACATGGGCTATTGATATTCTGGTCATATATATGGTACATACATACATACGTATTGTATTTATGTATGTAGAGAAAAGGTGGGCCCGTCAGCAGAGTTAAGTGCACGAGTAGTACATATGTATGTACATAAATCGAACATTTTTTTAAAATTCATAGATATTTGTATAAATTATTCTCATTTTACTAAAATCTTTTCTGGAATGCTCCCCTCCCTTTTACCGATTGTGATCTGTAAATCTCTTAACAATTTTGATATTTACCATAGTATATTTTTTCTGAAACAAGACAAAATTAATACGTTCATAGAATATGTAGATAAAAAAATAATTTTTTTTTACAGTTGCCAAGTTGGCACAGGAACAAATTGCGCCGTTCGTAAAAAAAATGGATGAGGAACACAAATTCGATCCGTCTGTGGTGAAAGCAGTTTTTGAGAATGGCCTAATGGGTATTGAGGTCGATCCTGATCTGGGTGGTAGTGGTTGTAACTTTCTAACCACTATTTTGGCGGTCGAAGAGCTGTCCAAAGTAGATGCGGCTGTTGGTGCTTTCGTAGATATTCACAACACCCTGGTCGTCTCTCTAATGATGAAAGTCGCCAATGAAGAGCAAAAAAAGAAGTACTTACCGAAATTGTCACAGGAATATGTGAGTAAATAAGTTATTGAATAATAAAAAAATATTTAATTAATATATATTTGTATATATATATATGAAGGAGAATTATTAATTATTATATAGAAGCTAAACAATTCCAATTTCAAATTGAACAGAATACATATGTAAATAATTCAAATTAAAAATGCTCTATAGTAAAATTACATGATAAGCGATTAAAATTAGGCGATAAGAGTTGTTGACGTACACAAAACAAAAGCCAGGGCAACAGTTTTTCTATGGAGCAATACCGTAATATTAAATTCGTAAATAGGCAAAATAATGGTTTTTGACTTTATAAACCGGCACATACGAGGCTGAAACGAGGTTGATAGGTACACGATTAATTTGGAACTCGTTGAGTCTCGCTAAATAAAGACTGAAAAATCTTAAATCTCGTCTTGAATACTTCTTTTCTTCAAATATTGGCTTCCTAGTAACAAAAAGACATGCCAATTTTATAAAGGTTGCCAGAGTAGCAATTTTTGAAATTCTCCAATCCTTGAACTAGTAAAATAATAATAATATTTTATATTGAATTTTGACATTTTCTAGGCTGGCAGTTTTGCTTTGAGCGAACCTGGAGCAGGCTCAGATGCGTTTGGTCTGAAAACTGTTGCCAAAAAGGATGGCAGTCACTATGTGATTAACGGTACAAAAATGTGGATTTCCAACTCCGATGTAGCTGGCGTTTTCCTAGTCTTCGCCAATGCCAAGCCCGAAGCGGTGAGCATTTTACATATATTTTATAAATTTTTATATATACATACATACTCAATGATTTGTATTTATTTATAGGGCTATCGTGGCATTACCGCATTCATTGTCGATCGCGAATTACCCGGCGTGATTGTGAATAAACCGGAAAATAAGTTGGGTATTTGCGCATCCGGCACCTGCATGGTCACCTTCGATAATGTTCGCATACCCGAAGAGAATTTACTGGGTGAATTTGGACATGGCTACAAATATGCTGCAGGTTTCTTAAATGAAGGTCGCATCGGTATTAGTGCCCAAATGGTGGGTCTTGCTCAGGGTTGCTTCGATCATACAATTCCCTATCTACTGGAACGCAAACAGTTCAGCAAGGAAATCTTCGATTTCCAGTCGATGCAACATCAAATTGCTGCAGTTGCTACAGAGATTGAAGCAGCTCGTTTGCTCACATACAATGCAGCACGTCTGAAGGAGCAAGACAGACCATTCCTTAAGGAAGCTGCTATGGCCAAACTATTCGCTTCTGAGGCGGCACAACGTGCCACTATCAAATGCATTGACTGGATGGGTGGGGTCGGTTTCACACGTGACTTCCCACAGGAGAAATACTATCGTGATGTTAAGATTGGATCCATCTATGAAGGTACAAGCAACATGCAACTGAGCACCATTGCTAAGGTAATCAAGAAGGAGTACACCAAGTAAACCGGATAAGTAATATCGTAACAGATATGAAAAGTGCATTTATAAGTGTATTGTCTACACTTATGTATGTAAATACATAAGTGTAGGTATGTCAATCGCTTGATTATCATCGTGTTTCATTTTATTTGGAATAACAATTTCTTCCCTCCAAACTATAATAGGCATCATGCTGTAAACTACAGGAAAAATTGTAGATATTTACATATTATACAAACATATAGTAAAACTTTTTTTAATTTAATGTATATGCTTATGTATCTAAGCTAAGTATATAATAATAATATATTACATTATTTAAGATGTTGCCAAAAATTTTGTAAGTGAAGCTTATGTAGGATTTACAATGAAATATGTGCATTTATTACAAGTTTACTAAGTATGTAGAAAGAAAGAAAGTAAATAAATGATTTAAAATCAATAAAAAGTTATTGTTAAGCATTATGCACGAAGAAGAACACAAATACAGAATATGGGAAGGACACTGCCTTACTTGAAACTGCAAGGATTTTAAGAAGCGTTGCAAAAAATAAATTAGTCGAGAGTACCAGAATTATTTCTATATCTGTCCTCAAGGGAACCCCAAACCGAAATATTATACAATTTGGATATCTATGTGCATACTTAAATGCGTTCGTGCATCTATACTGGCATTAAGAAACACATTCTAAATTTATTGGATTTTATTTTTCCTGTCGGTTTTATTGGTTTTCAATGCTTTAGGATAACTTTCACGTTCTTGGTCATTTTTCCTGAGCTTTTCCATTGTTTCTAAGATTTTTCGTCATTATCAGTTGTGGTAAATGCAGCTAGCAGTACATTAACAACGGTTATAATAAATACACCAAAGATTAGCAACTCCTTGGTGTACACATAACGTGGATCAGTCCTCTTCAAATGACGCTGAAATGCACATAAATATCTCTTGAAAATAGATTGGAGCTTTTTTTCAAACAAAATTTTTAAGCAACACTAACTATGGCTGAAATGTATTACCTTGTATATCAGGGCTACACCCACGACAACCTGTAGCACTAAGGACATGCACACCAAACCCAGACTCATGTAAAAAGTGGGGGCTTTGTTGTTATAACTTAGTAAAAACCGCAGCTGATTAGCGTTTGCCGACAAAAGCGCAATGTCCATTAAACCTTTAAAAATGGACGAAAGCAAAAACAAAATATATGTATGTTTTTTTTATTCTCGATTTTACTCACCTTCCGCCAAATTTTTGTTGCCTGCATAATTCAAACTGTTTATACGACGTAGTTCCACAATAGAAGGATGCTCCGATTTCTGTTGTAATTCATGCTCAATATCGTATTCCATAATATTGTTTCCAATATCTTCACCACCATTGTCAACTACGCCTACCGGTGCTTTAACCTGTGACTCTACATGCTCGCCAATGCCTTTGGCCTTGCTATGTTCAAGTGTCATTTGAAGCATTGTCGCGGGTTCTGTAACATCCATTTCTTATTTTAATTTATGTTAAATTAACGTCTGTCTGCCAAACGCCATTCCTGTCCTGCAATTATATTGAATCAATGCCTCAGTGAACGGTTGTTTGTCCTTTGGTAATCAACTGTGAAATGTTTCTTTAATATTTTAATCGGTTTTTGAAATTTGTATAAATTCTTGTAAAAATGTATGAATGTACAGGGATGGCTATTCATAACTTTGTGGTTGCGGTTTTGCTTTAGAAAGATAAGAGAATTGCTCTTGGTTTGTTCTTTGAAGCGCCCAAAAATATGCAATGAAATTAGTAGCTCAGCGTTCATCAAATGGATTGTGTTAGTGATGTGTAAGAGGTTTCGGGACTTCTTATGCAAACATTATCAGAGAGTTTAGTTAACAAATAAAGTTTGAGTTTTCCCTAAATTATATCTTTAAATATTTTAAACAATTAGGGTTTAAGTAAAAAATATAATGGTAAAAATTTAAAACTTATTAAGTGGTGATATTTATGATTTTATTTAAAGAACTTCATCTCCCACCTCGATTTCTTATCATAATTGGCGTAGGGATGGACTTTGTCTTCAGACTTATCATAGTCTAAAGCAAATCACAAAATTGAATAAAATAAATCACATATATGAATGTGGATGTATATACTAAGAATATGCAGTATGACCGACGCTAAAATATATTACAGATAAGGAACAACATAAGTATTTGTATGTGTACATACATACGTGTATGTAATGCAAAACGGAGAAAACAATATAATTAATAATAAAACAAAAATATTGTGAAATAATACTAATAATATTAAATAGTTAAATGTGACTCCGTGTGGTGAAAATTTGTAAAAAGTTCGTGATGACGGAGAATTGCATAAATATAGAGCAGCAAAAGAAATTTTGCACACTCTTTTTCAGGAAAAAGTAGCCACTTAAGGACCACCAAAGATGAATAGATACGAAACTTTGCATTTTTTCATTTGCATTTCAGAGCAGTGTCACTGTGATAGGAAAATAACAGTATTAAGTATTAATTATAAAAATTGCAATTATTTCTTTAATATTTCCCGCTGAAGCATTTTTTTTTTTAAAGTTAATGTTTTTTACTTACAGAAAGTCTTTAAATCATATTGTCATATATTGTACGTATACAGTTGCCAGTTTGCTGCGAAAAATAATTTATAAGAATGCATTTCGTTTCATTTAATTTCTATTATATTTTGTCATTCCCAAGTAGCGACATCTATCGAGTTTTCCACAAAATTTTCAAAGTACTTGTTCGGCTTTGTTCGGATCGTTAACCCATTTCCTGTGCTGGAAAATATGCAATAGAAAATAATTATATCCTTTTGTTTATAAAATTAACAATGCAACAAAGGATATTTTTACTTTTATTACTTATCGTACAATGTCGCAAAATTGGTGTATTTTGAATTTTTAACTAGTTTTATTCAAATGTAATTTTGCTTTTGCTCTAAAAATAGAAGAGTGCAGTTCATAAAAATATAAACATTTGTTTTAAAACTTTGATTGTAACGACAAATGCATTGACACATCGCAGTATAACTACAAATGAAGAAATATGTATGTAAGTAAATACTCTTCCATGTCTCTCCTGCATTCTGCTTTGTCGGATATCTGTAACCAACCCTGATGCTCCGTTCGCTGATAGTCACCTATGTATGCATGTATGCACATATGTACATATTTTCATTATTCGCAGCACTTGAGTCAATAATCGCTTGCTTTTCGCCTGACAGCCAAGCTCAGTACGGATTTGACTTTTAACTGTAGCCGACGTTTTTTATACTGTTGTGACTGACAGGCCTGCTATTGCTATCGATTTTTCGTCCTTTTCCGGTTGGTAATTTATTTGTGTTATTGTGTGTGTGTGTGTGTGTGTGTGCGAAAATCAATTCTTATTTACAAGCAAAACTGAATAATTTCTTTTATTCATCCTTTAAATTGACGCATATCTAATGGCGAATAAAGTCAATAATAAAAGGAGAACGGTGCTAAGCTCCTTGTCTTCAAATTTTTAACACGTAAATCACCCCCACGACGATTATTCTAATTAGCAAATTCGGTTAGTCTACGAGGCCTTGACTAGCTATTTTCAAAATAAAAACTGGGTGCTTACTGTTTGTCTTGTTGTTTTTTTTTTTGGTGCAAGAGGAGGTCAAAAAACTTAGATCTCTCCACATGGCAACTTTAGCCGAAATGTATTTGTACATTGCCAGTTATGAATTAATAAAAAAACATATAAATGTCAGTTCAAAATATCGAGCTTTTGCGAAAAAAGAAGTTTATGTTAACCGTTTTTATGAAAATAAAAAAATTATTTATAGACGACAATTTGCTAAAAGCTAATAAATCGCTTAGTTTCGTTCATCCAGCTGATTTCTTCCCTTAATTGATGCGAAGAGTGAAGTCCACTGAAGGGTAACGGCTAAAATTCCAATTACAGATAAAATCATTTAAAAACAAGTAAAAAAAAATATTGATTTGAAAAATTGCCAGACTGTTATTTGACCAGATTATATTTGAATTTTAATTACTTTTTAAATAACAACCAATGTGCAATTAAAAGTTAATTACTGCAATCATTGCCATGCTATAATGGTGATGGGCCAGTGAAGGCTGCAGATGTGTTTGCTGCAAAGTATATGGTAAATACATACGTGTATGTACTACTCGCGACCCTTAAATATCAGGTGTGCTTGTTCTCTTCATGTACACTCACGTTTTTGGGTTTCTTTATACAACATACATATGCATTTATACATTTCATACATACTTATGCAACATAAGTTTCTATCGATTAATTGCAGAGCATGGCCTGACCTGCATGCAAGCAGGTTTACCGTCTCTCAGGGCAATCGATTGACATTATAACCTACCAATGGGGGTTTATGTGTTGCTGTCACATGAAGAAGTTTACATACATATATGTATATATAAAAATATTGCTGTTACTTATTGTTCTTTAGTTGAAAGTTTTCCTAAAGTTTCTGTTGCTTTATGACGTTTTCGTTTCTTGAAAGTATGTTTTTACATGGACAGACGTGGCGGAATCAATACGTCTCATCATTGACACGAGAATATATAGGGTTATCCATTTCGTGGTTTCAAAAGTACAGGGCTGTACTTTGACATCTGTCAAACTTAACTGTCAAACAAAACATGTTTTGTATGAGTTAAAAATGTGTCCGTTACAGATGTTGCCTGTGGCCTGTGCAATATCGCTACTGTAAGTCAAAGTTCAGCCCGAATGTGTATAGTTCTCGACGTTCTCAAGAGCTGGAACTTTCTTACGCCCACATCCATATAAAGTAAAGCTCACACAATAACTGAAGCCAGTTGAGCATTTGTCTGGGTGCTTGAACCACAAGCAGTTGAGGGCGATTTTTCTAACAAAATTTTCTTCAGGCGAGGCACATTTCTCCCTCTGGGAGGGAATACATAAATAAGAAAAATTGCCGCATTTGGGGCTCCGAGAATTCTCAAATAATTGAAGTGAGGCCACGGCTCGGAAAATATGTGGTTTTTAACTAGATGGTGCCACATGTCACACAAGCGAATATGGCTTTATTGCGAGAAAAATTTCCCGACCGCATAATCTATCGCCTTGGCGATGTCAATTGGCGATTTGACACCGTTCGACCTTTTTTGGAACTACGCGAAAATCATGTTTATGATGGTAAGTTTTTAACTCTTGAGCAAAGAAAGCGAACAATCGCCAAGTTAAACCGCCCAATATGTGCCAATAAGTGGTCGAAATTCGCGAGGCGGCCATTTGACTGATGTAATATAACATTTCACAAATAATGCCAAAGTTCTACCTACATATATAGTATAATAAAAGAGGAATTTTATTTCCGAAACCGCAAACTGGATAGCCCTGTACATGTATATGTCTATATATGTATGTCAATTACATAAAAATTATAATTACGATTTATGAAAATAATGAAAATCAATTTCTAGCATTTGACCTTCTGAAATAACTTTTCAACTTACGTGGACGGAGTTCTCCAGACTCAAGATGTCAGTCATGACGCCGGAAAAATCCCTTCTAGCATATATTAATCACTTTTTAATGAGTAACTTCTCATATTTACGTAAGTTAAATGGATATTTGAACACTTTTTATATTCGATTTTCGAAACATTTTCAAAAATAATCTTAAAAATGGCACAACTTCTTTGCAGTTGATGAGATCGATGGTTATTTATATTATTTCGGTGGGACAGCGGGCGTAGTTACACTAACCGGCATCGCTGCGGCGGCTACATATTATTTCGCATCGCGTCCTTTACCGGAAAAGCCTTTAGTGCCTCTGGATAATCAGGCGCCAGTTTTGGAGGTGAGTACATACAATCAATCAATGGAATGACAACCATTCTAAAAACGATCATATGAGCATACATATGTCTGCTCCGAAACTATTCGGCAGATTATCCCTTAAATTTGTCACTTTGTTTCTGGAAAGATTTGTACGAATTTTTTTTTTGGGAGGTAGGCATCTACGAGTATAAGTATGTACATATGTTTGCTTCGTAATGTTATTATTTTACGTTTAACTTGCGTTTGAATAAGCATAGATCCGAATGAAAGACTTTAAGCAGCGAAGAAGTAATCCACACATAACATTCAGTTGTCAGATCAATAACATAACAAAAAAAAATTTATATTTTGTATTAGATAATGCTAGTTAGGAGTTTTTTTTATCGTTCTTTGTAATATTAAATTGAATAAAAGTCTGACAAAATACAGAAACCAACAAAAAGGTGTGTCTGCTAGTATTTAATACAAATAATATTTGCTCAGCAATAATTTGGAAATTGTAATGTTTGAAAACTTTAAGACCTTACTTGCGGCAATTATAAAGCTGTTTTTTCTGCACTTCTTGCATTAACTTAAAACTAATACATATGCATATTAAATTATTAGTAGAGTTTCACAATTGCTGCTTTTGGTTAGCAATGACTGCAGCGCTTTTGCATCTGATATTTGTGTGGAATTCGTTATCACTTGTAAATGTATGTATACGAGCTCAAAAAGTGCTCTGTGAGAAAAGTCATAAAAGCAAACAATGTCGATTTGCATATGTATTCTTTTCTTCATTTTTCATCTCAAAAGATTTTTTTTTTAATTTCTTTTCTTGGGTACGGCATTAACAGTATGAGGTATAAAAACGTGCCTAAAAACCTACCTAAATACCGCTAATATATACATACGAGTATATATTCTTAGTCATACATAAACAAGTGTCTGAGGCACCAAAGATTTGAATGCGTACAAGTTGGCAGCACTTGATGTCACATGGTTCGCTTTTTCGAGCATTTGTATATGTTTAGTCTGTATGTATCTACATATGTATCTATATACGTTTTTGGTTTATTTTCGATTTAAGCAACAATGCCTTTGCCAAATTAGTTTCATACGTCATTGGTATGGTGGGCTACTTCGATTGGGATTCAACCAATTTTGTTACCATTTAACGGGGCGATTTTTTGCGATTAAAGAAAACACATTTACATATGTACATATGTAATCAATAGCCGAGAAACAAAATCAAATTTGTAAATGTAGAGTTTTTTTTAAGCCTTGATTGGAGGTGGTGCTCTGACAAGGATTAGAACCCACTATACTCTGGATGGGCCACGCGATGACTCGGATCTATCGGCAACTTTAAACATTTTTTTTAATCTATCACGTAGGGAATTGATGTTTGTGTAATTGTCAAGCATTTCAAGAAAAATTAATTGTTTATCATAATTATTTAAATTAAGTTATCGAAAATTCTCGGTGTATTTCTCTTTGAAATGTTATTATAAAGATGAGAAAAACACAATTAAAACCATCGAAAAATATTTGAGTTATGCTGCGCGGCGTATTTGTATCGATCTGAAAATTTAGGGAAATATTCTCGAAACGGTGTAGAAAATAATTAATAGATAATTAATATTAATTAATAAAAAAATTGTTGAAATATCTCATTTTATAACTCAAATTAAAACTTATTTTATTTCTCTAAATGGAAAAAAGTAATTTTGTTTCTAAAAAAAAATTTAAATTTACAATTCAAGATGCAAAGTGTTTAACAAACCCTCATTGGAATGCCTTTTTTATTTAATTCGTACATTTACACATACCTACATGTTATTAACTCCATCAATTAAAAATTAAAACAATAATATATTTTTATATTCACACATACATATATATACATATATACATATATACCAATATACTATAATTTTGAATGTTTACAATTGCTAACAAGATGCAAATATTAAGGAAATTCATATGTAGTGTCCAACTTTGATGTTTTTTTCACGTAGTTGTTTTTGTTATTAAAATCAAATATTATGTTTATAATTTTTTCACACATTTTTCTTTGACTTTGATATATTTTTTATAATTGCAAAAGTTTGAGTTCCATTGGATTTTCATCGATGAATTAATAAACAAATACCTGTAGGCATACAATAAATTGGCTGCATTTAAAAGAAAATCTATTTCGAAATTTAAAAAACAATATGCTGTCAATGTTCTTTGGAAAATAACAGCAAGAAATAATTATGATTTGTTATTTCTATTTCGTTATTATATTACTTTGATGGTATGTATTAGTCATTGCGATTACCAATGGGACCAGGAACGATGAATAAATGTCACTAATAATTATGAATAATCTGATGATTTGTAAATGAAACTTTATTTTCAATCAAAATCTTGTGGGGATCTGCTAAAATTAAAGTATGGCCATGCATTTGACAGAGTTAAAGGATTAACCGTTTACTCTTTTTACTTAGTTTTAAATTCATTTATCAAAATGCACATACCTAAAATAAATAATATACGCACATCCATATATAGATCATGTTGAAAAATCGACATAAATGACACGCTGACAATTTGACAAGCCACCACGCAACCACCCACCCGCTTTACTCACTACCAAACCACCTGCCCACAAACACAAACCGATAGACTGGCTCCTGTCATGTGCTCCCAAGAAGAGCTGATCGCGTGAGACAAATCACTACAGATCAACGAGAGTGCTGACGATAACAAATGAAACGCTTTCTATATTTCTCGCCACAGCTCATATGTTTGGCTAAAAGGACTGATCGTATTGAAAATTTTAAAATTTTGCACGAAATCATACAATATATATGTATATGTGCATGTACCATATGCACACTTTCTGTGCGTTCCAACAATCGTTGGGTGGATTTTCGGTGTGCGCGAATCAATTTCGAAAAAACGAGTATTCGAAAATGCAGACATTCTGTTAAAACAGTTTATAAAATTTTCAGTTTGCAGTTAAACTTTGCGTCGGCAATTTTGAAATCGCGTTCGCCGTGCTTTTTTTTTTTAAATTAATCAAGTGTAATATAAAAGCAGTGATTGTGGTTTGGCAAAAGAGTGTGAATAATTTGTTCAGTAAATTTTTATAAAGAAACGAATTTTTAAAAGTTCACTTTCATACCTACAAGAAGTATTTATTTGATTCAATTAAATTATTAATTAAAGAAATGCTGACATCGTACTTAAGTATTACGTAAAAGTAAAATTGCTCAGACATTCGGAAGGAAAACCGAGCGTAATAATAATAATAACGATAAACAAATCTAATTGAATGTAACATTTACATTTAAAAATATCATTAAATTAATGCGGTTGTTGTGGCAATTAAAGTGGTTTGCCTTTTTTAAGATAAATTGAAAGGTACAGCAAATAAATATATACGCGTACATATTTACAATGTATGCAAGTGTGTTTGCATATACTATACATATATGAAGAGGAGGATAAAAATGGTTAGGAAAATTGCTTTTAAATATTTTCTCCTTTTTAATCTGCTGTCAAAAATCCACAATTGAAACTACATGCATCCTCACGATGTACTACTTATGACATCAAACATTTGGCGGAGATTTTATAGACTCTAGGCCCTCTATATTATTTGTGCGAAAACACACGCTACAACGATCGATCAGTTTGAAAATAACTGCCTAAGTGACCATTGATTGCTTGATAAAATTTTTGGTGTAAACTTATGAAATCTCTTATTAAATGTATTTGGACTGGGAACAGTCACGCTAGTCACGCATTTAGAATTACTCGGAACTTGGGCACCTTAGGAATTTGGGAATGACCCTAAACAATATGTTTGAAGCAAACCGAAAAGAGGATTATGGTAATTTTACATACACGTATGTAATTGAATAGTAGACTGATAAATCATTATTATATTACAAAATATGTCCATTTCTACTTAGAATTTCGTTGGAATATATACTCGTATATAGACGATGACATTTACAATCATATTTTGATGGACTTGTTTTTTTCCTTCCGGTAGTTTTGACCGCTATGTAATTAAATCATTATTCTCATGCCAAAGTTTGTTTGTTTTTTTTGTTTGTTTTAAGAACACCGTAATCGTCATATAAAAGTGCATCACCAGTCTCTCATAGCATGTACACCTGCAGTTAGAAGCCTTTTCCGTCCCATATTGAACAAATGGGAGTGATTGTATGATTAGTTGAAAATTTCTAAGCAAAAAGTGGGGCAGTGTTGAAACTGTGCTGCCTTCCAATTTATTTTATATGGATTGTTGGAACACAGCATTCGATCAAAGAAAACACAAGAGGAAACATAAGAGGCAATTTAGTTGCTTTTCACTGTTAAGCATTAATCCTTTGATAACACTCTAGGTTAGTATGTATGTATGTACATAAATGCACGATCGCTAAAATTATGTTTACATGAATTAAAGCCATGCAAGTCCATATGTGTATGTGTGTATGCACTTGAATAAGTAAGTAAGATAAGTAAAATGTGATTATAAATTTTTGCAACTAAAATAGAATTTATGCACGTAGGTACATACAAACATATCTAGTAAATGAGTTGATTCATAAATTAAGTCAAGCCAAACGTTTTTATTCACAAATTTTCAGTTTTTTCTTATAATGCACAATGTCTACTTATAGTACATATCTACGTGCACATACATACGTGTATACATAGACAACAAATGTATGTAGAATATATGTATAATATAATATAATTCAGTGTTAAATAGAAAAATGTTGTCACCAAAAAAAAAAAGAATGAAATAAAATAAATGCGAGCTAAAAGAAATTAAATAAAATCCCGCAAATGTGACGTACATACGTAGATGTATACGTACGAATGTGCGCGAGTTTTGACTAGAACGATTCGATTTTTATCTAGAACACAAAGATTTTTGCAAAAAGATCAAAAACCAAAGCGAAAAAGTTGTGTGTGCATACATACATACGTAATAGCTGCAAAAGCAATGTACATACAGACATACAAATCATCGGCAGAGAATGTCCACTCCTCCAAGTTTGCCTGAGTAATGAAACGGAAAGCTGCTAATAAAAAACTATCTGCTGCAGCTAACTGCACTTATAAAAAGCAACAAAATGCGCCCGTCAAATCGAGGAAGGAACACGACCAAAAATCGGGCAGTTTTAAAGCGCCAATTATATACCTATATGTATATACATATTGCGTACATACTAAAAATTGACACATAAAAAGTGTTCCCTATATTTTTATGACCAGTTTAATAGGCTTTAGTAATGAAAGAAAATATATGTATATATGTATACCTATATATGTATGTACATAAATACATTAATACACAATTTCTTAAGACTTTGTGATATATGAATAAAAAACCAAATCTTAAAGAATATGTACAACAAGTCATATACGCGTATGCATGGTACATGTGTATATAAAGAAATATATGTATATATATATATATATATGTGTGTGAATGTGTGAGTATGAAGAATTCTTTTTTGTCCAACTCATTTTCCACTGTGCGTATTTTCAGTATATTTTGACACAACACAAGCGGTGTTGAAAATTGGCATTTCAAAAATTCTGGTGACTAATAGTAAGAATTCACAATTTTCATTAACGCATAGAAAATAAACATTCTTGACTTTACTATAAATTGTATATTATGGTATATTTATGTAAGGTCGGTGAAATGTGTTGGATGCAATTATTTTTTTCGCTCTTCATATATTTGAATACTGTGGAAACTTTCATAGGCGAATGCTTCAGTGGGTGAATATCTCGAGAGAACGAAAATGTTTCAGTAAAGTTATGAAAAAAAAAACCTCCCATGAGGGTACGTAAAGTTTCGATGTGTTAGCCATTTCATATTTTGAAAGATCAAACAGTTTAATGTCTATAACTGTCGGCGTCTGTTTATGAGAGCTTTTACTGCCGTTATGTTCAATAGCGTTACTCATACGCTACGACTATTAAGTTCAGCGTTTTTCCAATGTACAATATCAGATATGCTCCATGGCAAATTCCAAATCTTAAGTATTTTCAAATATTGTAATATGGCATCTAACGAACTTGTGCTGTGGTAAAGGCATCAATGAATGCTCAGATGAAAGCGATCGCGACATTCACATTTACATAGAAATGTTTAAATCCACATACATATTGTATATATATACATACATACATACATATGTACATACATACATTAGTACGTATTCTATTTTGTTTGACCGATTTCAAGGTATTTTACATAAAAACGTTTCAACTCCCACACTCATCCTTTTACCGTTTGCGTTTATCGCAAAATTTTCGAACAATTTATTGTATTTATTCTGTTTTCTGTTTTGTACGGCTTCTATGGACATTTGGACATTTTTGCCATGACTTTTACCTTGAGGTATGTGTATACGTTTTTGTGTATGCATTAGGGTTGGCAACGATATCGATAAGTACAGTGATTGGCGCTGTATCTGGGCGTTCAAAAACAAAAATATTAATAATAATAAAATAAAATAAATAAAAAAGATGATAAAAGCATGTATGTAAACTTATTCTATATATGTATAGACAAACTTCGTAACATACACGGAGTCATATGAATCGAAACGCTATATAGCACACAAGAATATATAAAATTAGAATCTTACGCGCTTTCAAATATTCAAAATTTCATACGATTCTCGTTGAAAATTTATAAATGCAAAAAAATTATAATAATTTTTGAAGCACCCAACCATACTTTGCTCTATATAAATTTATTAAAAATAAAATAAATAAAATGTTAGAT
This sequence comes from Ceratitis rosa, assembly GCA_037013455.1. Lineage (NCBI taxonomy): Eukaryota > Metazoa > Arthropoda > Insecta > Diptera > Tephritidae > Ceratitis > Ceratitis rosa. The sequence goes on from JAWMAG010000041.1 coordinate 578,470, forward strand.
TCAAATAAAACGCTTTGAGAAGTATATTTTCAAGAAAAATGTTTTCATAGAAAAAAGTTCGAAATGTTAAAAATGTAAACTTTTGATAAAATCACAAATATTTATGCATTTCAGCAGCTGATGCTTTTAATTTGTTTACATTGCTATTCATACACATGTGATATTCGAAATGTATAGAAATAAGTATAAATAAACCACATTAATGCCACAGAACCGTCGAAAGACTTAGAGACTTTTTCAATAAACATAAAAATTTTATTGTGTCTTAATGTAGTTTCGCATGTAGAGGAGTTATTGGTATAATCGAAAAGTGATAAGTGTGTGTTTGGTTTTTGAAAAAAAAAAAAATAAAATAAATTAAAATAAGTAAACGAAATCGGCCTAATAAAATTATTGTGTTTGTGTGTGGGTAACTTAAGAAAATATTTAGTTTAAGTGTGAGAGTCAAAATTTTGCTTCAACAAAATGTCGTGCTGTGGCCAAATAACAACAATTCGTCCGCCCATCGAAATGTCCAGTCAAAGTGACGTTTTGAAGGTAAACATTAATTGCTATTTTTAAATATATTTTCATTTGGGTAAATTAAATTTTTCGTTAAAGCAGGATATTCGTGATACTAAAATTTGTAAAAAAATATTTGAATAAAGAGGTCTTAAGCACAAATACATATTTATTTTTTTTGGTTTTAGAGATTAATTAATTTCTTTTCATTTATTTAATTAATTAATTAAATTCGAAAATTCCTTAGTAAATCTGTTGAGGCTAATTTTATGAATGGTTACTATACAAATTTATTTTTCTATTATAATTATTGTTTAATAAATAGCCAAGTGCGCAAAAAAGGATATTTGCTAGATAGCTTCAATTTACAAATGGGAATCCGGCAATCGGATTTCCCTACAAATATTCATAGAAATGAAGATTTGTTTGCTACTTAACTTAACTACTTGAAACTGATATAAATTTTATTGTGCTTATTAATATCAAACAGAACATTACTTAAGTGAGAGAACTTTTATAATATAATGCTTATGAGGTTCAAAATAATAATACAGAGATGGCTTAAACACGCTTATCTCGTTATAAATATGTATTTAAATCTGTTATGAGGAGTTTATTTCAAAAGTACATTTTGACAGTGAAGTAATTAAAATAATATTTTACACATTTTCTTGTTACTTAATTTTTATTAAATATTTGTTTCTTTATTATTTTTTTTTTCACCGTCAACGACAATATTCAACAAAATCGTCGTAATATGAAATGAATAGTTAAGATATGATCCACGTCTAGATATCCATCGCAGGGTAAAAGAGAAAAAAATCCGTTAACAAATGAATTTTACATCCCAGTAAATGCTCAAAAATCAGTGTGTATCGAATGACATACAATACATATACATATGTACATACAAACGTACATAAACGTACATATACGATGACATTCAAGCTAAACATTTACTATATGTTGTAGATGAAAGTAATTTGTTAAATCCTTTAATTTTCTGTAGTTACATATCTATATCCTGTACTATTATCGCAAATATTCACTTTTATTTACATACATACATACATACACATATGGGTGCTAGCATCATTATATGTATATATCAATATTTATTTTAATCGCAAATATTAAAAAAAGTGGAACTCATTCATTTCATTCGTTTTTCATAAATCGACTCCCTCGTCACATATACATATAAACACAATTAGATAATTGTATTTAACCGCAAAACTGGCGCGGTGCTGGCAGCTACACATCCATATTTATTTATGTTCTTATTTTGTGTGCGAAATTTTCACGCCGAATATTTTATAGCTCTGTATGCCGTAAACGTTTCAATTACGCTTGCACACCGTTCGCATTTGGCTGTCATTACTTTGAATCAATCATTGGCGAAGCGCCCCAAGAAAAACAATATTTAAATTAAATTTTAATTATTATTGCTGTTTCAACAACGACAGACTTAAGAATGTTCTGCATAGTGTTGGCCACCAAAAAAAAAAAATACAACAAACAATGCAATGTACTGTTGAATATTATTTGTATGTAATATATAATATGTATGTAGATTATACTTGTATGAACTGAAAAGTTCAAAATTTATCAGTTTCTGCTCCGTCAAATGCAGCACTCGTCGGCAGCTGGTTTATCGCATTGGTCCGCGATTTACGCAGACGGAGATTTATAATGAAAAGCATTAAGCAAAAGTAATCTATAAAATGTGCTTTTTTTCTTTACAAACATCTATATGTATATGTATCATAATATACTTCTGGTGGAGAGTACAATTTATTAATCATATTCCTATAAACTACTTATTTGCAAGAAGTTCATCTTCAACTGGCACTTGAACATACGTACATAGTACATAAGTATATACAAAAGAATTTTTTAATTGACTTTCGGAATTTTAATAATAATTTATTATTTGTTTAGACCAATAAGAAAAATTTTCATTGCTTACTTACAATTTTCATGGTTTAAATCTCACTAGTCGAAAAAGTATCAAACTGGTAAACTGGTACAATCAGTCCTGGAATGAAAATTTCCCCACATATTGACATAGGCAAAGAGCTTTAGGTACCAAAGTAATGACACCATAAATACGAATTTTTCGAACAGATCGTACCCAGGTCCACTGCCCGGGGAAAAAAAAGTTTTCCTCAAAGAGCTACATATGAGCCCAATTTCATGTAAATTGAACAATTGAAAAATAAATTAGATTTTTGCGAATGGATCGGTCCCAGGACCACCTGCCGGAAAATCCTTTCACTCTTCAAGTGTCAGGTCTCTACGATTAGTTGTTTAGACTGTGGGTGATCCGTCAGTCATTCAGGGCAAAGCCTTTTATATATGCAGATTGCTCTAACGTTGTGTTCTCTTTAATATTTAATCACATTGAAAATTGTTATTCTTGATATTTTTAGGTTTAGTTAATATTTATATAGGTATTTGCTAAACTAGGCATATCATAGTCCATTTTGAACTTGTAGAAGACTGCCATATTTATTACCGAAGGCTAACAGTTACCACCAGTTGAGACATACATATACGCCTTAAATACCATATGTCAGTAATTTGTATAAAAAATCAGTTCTCTGGCGAGTTCAGTTTGTTTGGCATACTAGTTCCAAAGTAGTTTTTAAGTGGTTCATTCAACTGCAGGGATATAATCAATTTTGTTGTGGTTGTGCATATAAAAGGTTTTATTATAGACATGTGGTTTTCAAAAAGAAATAAAACGCATATTATTTTGTTTAAGTACTGGCCAAGAATATAGCTTTACTCATGGTTTGTCATTATGTTTAAGAAAGATTTCGAGAAAATAACCACGGCGGCTGGCAGTAGGTGAGGCCGCTTGAATACAATAATGCGTCGAATATTCCATTTCAAGACATCAGTCGTCTCGGGCTTTATCTCCGTAGACTAGCGGGCAACTTGTTTTGAGCCCATTCACTGAACGCCAAATTTTCCCCCACAAAATCTTCCATAAAGTGAATGGACCTGTGCCCATCCTATTGTTACTCGCGAAGGCGGATAGACTCACTAGGGTCTTCTTAGATACTCTGCTTCACAGCAGCAATAGCGTCTTCGGGGCGCACTGTATGGCACTTTTTCTGATGCGCATTATCCCCTTGATACCCGATCCATGGTCTGTTCTTTTGAAAATGGCAAACAAACTAAGTAGAAATCAAGTAAGAGTTGTCAAAAAGACCAACTGGGAAAAGGGAAAAAGTTTTGCTTCATTAAAAACCACGAGTGTAAAAAAGCACCCTTTATTTACATAATGAAGAAGTGAGAAAGAATTCTACTTTCAAAGAGACGGAATTTTATTTAGCAATATCGAATAGGGTGCTTCTGTAGAGCCATAAGATTGTGATAACCGTTAATTTGGAAAAATTTTGAATTTTTTTTTAAATTAAACGCAGCCGCCACTCTGTTATGTAAATTTGCACACATAGAGGTAATTTTTTATTTACACTACATGCAAATAGTGTGTGGTGCTATCAGCAGGCTGCTGATCACCCTGCCACGAGGAAACTGACAAATAGTTGCCACACCGACCACAAGAAGTGTTGCTCATTAATCACGTTTCGACCAATGCCATGCCATGCGATGTCATGTTGTCACATTTGTTTACAATTAATTGTGAATCGTAAATATATGCATCTACATTTCTTTCTATATACAACATATATACACATATACATATATACATAAATACATATACACACATTCCCAAGCATACAATAAGTTTAAAAGCTTTTATCATCAACAAGAAGAATTGATTAAGTATTTGAATGCGGCTTGAAAGGTTTTGAAGTTCTTTTGAAATTGTATTTAGAAAAAAAAAATATAGGACGAGACATTCTAAAGGAAGGGAACTCAAAAACTCTCTTTCACTTAATTATAATTTTATTTATTTTTTATTTTATAAATAATTATTTAATATCTGCGATATAATTCACAATGAAAGAATTATTTTCTAATAACAAATTAATTAAATCGTGCTTACAATAATTCATTAATTACGCATTACAAGGACCCAATGGGCATTACGAAAAATTCCAGTTAATAATGTTTTAAGTGAAATTAAATATTTAATTAATTGCATAAATTATGATTCAATTAAAGCTTTATTTGCGGTAACTAATGAATGGGCTTTTAGCGGCCGGTCTGAACTTAGTAGAAGCATTCGAAAATTTCATTTTCATTCCCCAACAACACATTCTGCCTTGTTTCATTGTTTCATGTGTTTTATAATCAAAATCAAAATATTCCCTCTCTCTCTTTTTTCCCATTTTACGTACTTATATTGCATGCCGCCACCAACAAACACTTTTCCATTCAGGGTCCTGATCACATACACGTCTCGAAATTCTACAAAGAATCTAAAAATGGCAAATTCATCAGCTATATCACCGAGAATGTACGTACATTATATCAGACATTTCGCGAGGGCGCTTATTCATCCAACAATGGTCCTTGTCTGGGTTGGCGCGAGACCCTTACATCACCATATCAGGTGAGTTGTTGTTATAAAATCAGGCTCTAAGAAAATTTACTTTACAGGTATATAGTATCAAAACAAACATTTACATGTCTCTCTCTGTTTTATCCTACTCCTGCGTCTGCCATGCTAGTGGATTAATTACGATGAAGCATTGTTGCGTGCCAAGAATTTTGGCGCTGGCATGATTGCACTGGGCGCTAGGCCCAAACAATTAATTGGCATTTATTCGCAAAATCGTCCAGAGTGGATCCTATATGAGCAGGGTTGTTATAGTTTCTCGTTGGTTGTTGTGCCTCTCTACGACACACTGGGACCGGAGGCGTGTGCGTTCATAATGCGTCAAACGGAAATGTCATTAGTTGTGGTGGAGGATGATGCCAAGGCTTTGCTGTTGTTGGAGAAAGCGCCTCCCACATTGAAGATTATAGTCGCCATTAAACCCATACGCCATCAGACGCTGGATCGTGCCAGAAGTCGTGGCATACAGATCTTTTCATTTATCGATGTGGAGAAATTGGGTGCCAAAGGCAATCATCCGGAGGTGCCGCCTGTATCCGAGGACTTGTGCACTGTGTGCTATACATCCGGTACTACGGGCAATCCGAAGGGTGTAATGCTTACTCACGGCAATGTCGTGGCCGGTGTATGTGCGGTGATCTTGCAGATGGGTAAGTACTTAGAATGGTGAAGGCTCGCTGCGGGGTTTCATGTTAACTACACCGCACTTTTGTTTTTCTCTACTTGTTAGGCGAACACCGAATTCGCGCCGGCGATGTAATGATATCATTTTTGCCGTTGGCACATATGTTTGAGCGTTGCTGCGAGAATGGCATCTACTATGTAGGTGGCTGTGTTGGCTTCTACTCGGGAGATATTAAGGAGCTCACGAATGACTTGAAGATGCTAAAGCCAACTGTTATGCCAGCTGTGCCGCGTTTATTAAACCGAGTCTACGATAAAATACAAAATGAGATCGCTTCCTCAGCGATTAAACGTACGCTCTTCAATATGGCTCTCAAGGCCAAGGAGAAAGAGCTTTCGCGTGGAATCATGCGACGAAATGGTTGTTGGGACAAGCTGGTATTCAAAAAGGTTCACCAAGGTAAGTGGAGAATCAGTAGTATAATTTGGAATTATTGGCTACAAGTATTAATTAATTTTTCTTCATTCAGCTTTTGGCGGAAATCTGCGTTTGATGGTTGTCGGTTCCGCGCCATTGGCAGGAAATGTACTGACATTTATGCGCTGTGCACTCGGCTGTCTCGTATTGGAAGGCTATGGTCAAACTGAGTGTACTGGTGCGATTTCGCTGACCGTACAAGGAGACTATGTACCAAATCATGTCGGACCACCGGTCTCCTGCAATGCGGTTAAGGTTAGTATAATGCTGTGAGTGTATTATAAATGTTGTTAAGAGAGTTACCTACACTTGTAGCTGGTGGATGTGCCAGAGATGGAGTATTTCGCCAGCCAAAATACTGGAGAGGTGTGTGTACGCGGTTCTAACGTATTCCATGGGTATGTAGATAAAGTTTTCTTTGGCTTTCCCAACCAACAAAATTACGGACTTTTCTCACTGTGCTTTGAAGGTATTACAAAGATCCTGAGAAAACAGCAGAGGCCGTAGACTCGGAGGGCTGGCATCACACGGGCGACATTGGCATGTGGCTACCGAATGGCACTCTCCGCATAATTGATCGTCGCAAGCATATTTTCAAGCTCAGTCAGGGCGAATATATTGTGCCCGAAAAAATTGAAAATATCTACACGCTAAGTCAGTATGTAAACCAGGTGTATGTCTATGGTGAAAGTCTCAAAGTGAGTTTCGATCTTTCATTTATTTATTAGCGAACGAATATGCATGACAGTGATTCTCTTTACAGAGCTGCATCATTGCCGTTGTTGTTCCTGATGTTGACGTGCTCAAGCAGTGGGCCATTGATAATCGTGTCAAGGGAACGCTCTCAGTGCTCTGCAATAATCCACAGGTGAAAGAGCTGATCATGAGCGACATGTTGAATTGGGGCAAGCAGAGTGGTTTGAAATCATTCGAACAGGTGAGTTGAAGGGTCATACCATATTAAGAATATTACAACAAAATATATATTTAATATTATTCTTAAAGGTCAAAGACATTTACTTGCATCCCGATCCATTTTCCGTACAAAATGGTTTACTAACGCCAACATTCAAAGCGAAACGGCCACAACTGAAGAGTTACTTCAAGCCGCAGCTGGATGATATGTACAAACATTTAGATTAAATTTTAATTTACATAACAGAAAACAGATTGAGCTAAAGCCTGTACGTAGATAAAAAAAATGACTCGAAGAAATCTGTACAATGAAAAGCAGTTGAATGAACTAGATGGAATAATGAACCACACTTGCTATATGATATTCCTACACAGTTTATAAAAAGAACCCCTTTAAAAGTACTAAAATTTAAACATAAATTAAAACAAAAAAAAAATTAAAAATAATCGTAAAAACGATTTCGAGAGAGAAACATTAGTCGATATGCAAATGCAAATTACAACCCAGAAGTTAGGGGGAATATGTATGGTAAGAAGAATAAAGTTTCGCAAGTCCACTTAGAAAATATGAAATTCGAGTGAGCGAATTTAAGAAGAAAATTATTCGAATTCAATATCAAATATCTTTAGAATATTAACGATCTATACAAATGTAGCTTTTTTGAATAGTTTCATGGACAGCTAACCAATTTATAATTTATTGACAAAAAAGATTATGGATTAAATTATTAAATAAATAAAAAAATATTTTATTTGGAAGATTTTTAGTATTTCAAAGGTATAAAGGCGGTCAATTTAATTAAGAGTGCAAATATTCAATTAAATAATCAAAATGCTTTATACAATAATTTATTCAACCAAAAACTATGGTAGTGGTAAAATATATAGAACATTTGTATGCTTGAGAATACTTAAAAATTAATTAATATTTACATACATATGTACTCGTATGTATACACACATTTTTCCATTAAGAAAGCCAATATTATACATAGACACATTTTTACTCAGATTATTTTTTAATATTTTTGAATTATTTATTTATTTATTTATTTTTTTTTTTTAACTTAATATTGTACTAAAAAATCTGTGCTTTTATTAGTTAGTCTCTCTTACACGTATTCTTTGTATATAAATGGGTATACTTAATATTGTATTAAATAAAAAATATATAAAACATAAGGGAAACATAAGTTTCTAATGACTTTTTCTTTTAAAATTATATATTTTGCTTTTAAACATTTTATTTGGCTGTTGAAAATTCTAGCAATGCACATAGTAATAGAAAAATTTGAAAGTTTAAAAAAGTAGTATAGACGATTATTATTTATTCTCATCATCCAAATTCAAATCAACAAAATCGTAGCATTTCCCGACTAAAATATCACCAAATGGCACTTCAAATCCAAAAAGTCTGCTCGTCAATTTCAACACTGATTAAAGTAATAGAGATTTATAATAATATGTGATATGTATTTGATAATTATCGCAATATATTTATTAAATTTAATACCAATGCAAATTATTAATTACTAATACATACACTTATATATAATATATGAAAAACTTACTGCTAAGTAGTGTGCGATTATAACATATACATACATATTTATATGCAATAGAACGCGTAAATACAAACTTACGTACAAGAAATAATGTATACATACACAAGGCATTCAAATGAGATTCGAAAAAGGAAATGGGAATAGTCTTGGGTAAAATACAAGTATACATTCGCATGAATGTGAATGAAAACGATTATAACTTTACTCAATTAATTACAAAATATAATATAAATGCAATTTTATCTAATACCTATGAATATATTACATTTGTCATTTGAATAGTAGGAATGAGAGGTAAGTCATCGAAAAGAAGGCCAAAGGTGCCCGTGATATCAGTCGTTTTGCTTCTAGGGAAAAATATTGGTCAACTTTCCCGGCAGCTTTGAGAACTCCAGCAAACAGGAGACTGCTCCTTCTTAAGAAATAAGTTGGCATACTCAAAGAGTTGATTGCTTGAATACTTTCAGCCAATTTTTACTTTATCGGAGTAATTTGTTCAGAAGTGAAGTCTACCTACCAGTGGTTAGTTGTCAAAGTCAGCTGCGTTGAAATAATCGATTAATAAAATGTTTAAATTGTTAATATTAGCTTTTGAACTGAACTGAAAACGCTTTCAAAGAGGTGATTGTAACAAGTTGCCTTAAATGGAGACCGCACCATCTATTCGGCCAAAAAATTTGGTTGAAGCCTTTGCTAACGCTGACAGCACCATCTGTGCGCTGAAACTTGCAGGCAAACCACAAAGAATTTGCCAACAAAATATAACATTTAACAGTGTTGCTTGTTAAAGAGAGAACACATTTCTTTTATTATTATTATTTTTTTTTTTAATTAGTCAAGAGAATATTCGAAAGAGCAGGGAACACTTTTTAAAACTATAAAAAAGTTGTTTCTGGGAGGAAAATTAATTAATGAATGAGAGTTTACTCTAACGGGGCAGTTGAGGGGAAGGAGTAATATTTTACACATGCGTACTAACCGTTTGGTCTCTCCAAGCTTACTAGAAAATAATAAAACTGAGATTACAATGAATACATATTTATATATACATACATATGTATATACATATGTATATAAAGACGCTTAATCACAAATAAAGGGGCAAAAACAAAAGTGTGCATTCGTTAAAAAAAAAACAAAAAAACAAAAAAAAAAAAAATACCGAGAGAAGCGCGACAACGGCAACAGGATACAATAAAGGACGAACCGAAATCGAAAGTTGTCAGTCTTTCGGGGATTTTACAAATGGTCGGTGGTTCTTACGTTTGAAAACAGGACGGAGAACATAAAAAAAATAAAATAATCAATTGAAAAGTTCACAAAACTGGGCACAGCTTTCATGAAAAAAAGAAATACCAATTAAATAACGGTTTTACACAAATTATTGTCTACCAATAGTAACTATTTCTTTTCGTTTTCGCCTAAAAATTCGGAGAGCCTAAAAATGTGGCAAAATTTTTGTAAAACCACATTGCAATGTGAAAGTTGCCTTAACGGAAAAATTATATATTCTCTGCTATTTCTATTGTTAGGTAAGTAGGCTCCGAGGTTCATGAGGCAATTTATGGCATGTTCTCTGCATTTGGAGTAAACTGAAAAATCGATAAGTGACAAACACGAGTACGAAATCAAAATGCTGCATGCTCTAATGAAAATGATCAAAAAGTTATTTAATTATTATTTTCAACTTCTCGCTCACTGACATACATACACACATACATATATGTTATAAATATATTTTTCCTCTTTTCCCTTAGTGTCTTTTGGCGATTGCTTACAATTAGGCGCTTTCACTACAAAAAGTCCCAGGGTCACCAAATATACGACAAAACCAGCAACGGTAAGAATGCGGCAATTAAAAAGAATAAAAAATAGAAATGAATGAAAAGTTTAAATTGACTTAAGTAGAAACAAGTGATTGTGGTCAATAAAGGACCGTGTATGTATGCGTGTATATCTGGATGTCTGTGAATTTGTGTGGGAACAAAGAGATAAAACTTTGTTGTAAGAAAACTGAAAACAAAAAATGTCAGGGTCTGAGCGATTTAGGAACAATGCCGATACAGTTCAATAACGATTTTATATAAGAAGGATCCACACTTTATAAATATATACATAAATACATATATGTAAATTTTTATAGTTATGTATCTACTTAGAGACAATTTTTTTCCGCTTATAGTCCACCTCCATGAATCACGATGCGACCACATCGATTTATCGCTTTAATGCGACAAACGGCATCACCTGCATTTTGGTTAGTGTGGATGGTTTGATTAGCATCAGATATCGGAACAAGTTGAACGAAGACGTGGAAGCAGATCTCTATCTGCCTGATGACCCTAAACTGAGCGGTGAATGTGTGGAGTCGAATTTGGAAATATTGCGAATGGAGTTCAAGGGTTTCGTTTTGACGATGACATTCCGTAAGGTAAGTGGAAAAAGGTGTTGAATATGTAGGCGTGTGATTGGGAAGGGAAGGGAAGTGTAGTATTAACTGCAGTATTAATTATAGAACATATTAATTCAAATACTACAAATGACGTCACGCACCTTATTAACGGAGCCAAAGCCTTGTGTGCCCTCCATGCGCTTGACTATGCCACCCATATAAAGCAAACATAAACCTATGTATGTGTGCAAACGAATTTAAAAGCAACAAATAGGTATATACTCGTACGCCTGCTTGCTTGCGATAAATTTATAGTTCAATCTCCGTCGTAAGAGTATTTTTACCGTAGCGTTTTTATTTTGAGCCAGGCTACTACAAGCAGCAAAGAATTTTCAATATGAATATTATATTAGTATTCTATTTTTATAAAGAAATTTTAAAAATTAAATTTTTGCACTAAATTTAAGGCTTTATTTACCATAGTTAGAATAATCCGATTTATTTCAAATATTCACCAATTTGTCGATAAATTTTTGCTATATGTCTCTCTCTGTTGCGATTAACAGAAAATTTATTCTTCTTTAAGTACAACAAGTAATTACTTAGTGCAACACCAGGCGGTCGAATCGCTGCCACTATGGCATAGTGGATGATTTCTTGCCAATCCAAAGGCCAAACAGACGGTTAAGCCGTCCCGTGATTTTCGGTCGATCTCCTTCTCCAATTTGTGGTGTGCGTCTGGAGTTTTTTTCTAACAAATGGAGGGACCTACAGTTTATTGTAGGCCTCATCCAACGGTGGATGGATTTTTATGAAAAGCTTTTAATTCTTCTTCTTTATTGGCGTTGGCACCGCTTACGTGATTATATTGGGGGATGGGAGCCATGTGCAGAAGTTCACGCAAGTGAGGAAAGGTTTTGACTGCCATTCACATGGGAGTGGCCAGAAACTATTCTTTGGCATATGGTTCAAGGTACGTATCCCCTGGGTAGCGAGCAATCCCATGAGGGTTTGGGACCCACCACATGAAAAACTAAAAATGAATGATTTGGGTAGATGAACCTAAAGTCCCAAACCACATTACAGTCAGCGAAAATATTCAAGCTCCACGAGAAAAAAAAATCTAGCTGCCATCTTTGTCAAAAGGGAATTTTTTTGAATTTATTTTTTTGAGAATATGAAATCATGACCCTCACAAAATAGAACGCATTGCTAACTACTCGGTTAATGACGATTATTCAATAATCATCTACATATTTACATATAGTATACGATAGTCATTTATTAATTTCTTTTCACACCCTTTGAACAGTCCTCTGGCGGCGAAGGTTGGTACATCAATCAATTCGAGCTCACCTACTCTTCATCAAATTCGCTTTTCGAGCACCCCGACCGTCCGAACCTGGATGTGAAACTGACTTCACCAGCACAGACTCCAATGTATTTCCCAACACCCGTCGGCAAATCGTACGTTTGCGACAAGGAGCAAAGTGTACTTTTGTATGCTCCCGATGGTACCGATGACTTGTCCGGCCATATTGCGCGCCTCTATTTGCGAGATTTACATATGCAAAGCTTTATGTTCAAGGAGAGCGGTAAATGGGGGCCACCCTTTCACTGCAGTGCCACCGGTTCATATCGTGATGAGACGGCACCGCTGGCTGTAGGCACAGCTTTGGCGATAGCGACGTTTTTGGTTTTATCCGGTTATGGCGCATGGCGGTGAGTAGAGTGGGAGGGGGTGGGAGGGCGTGAGCTCCAGGCACATTTCATGATGCTTATATCTCTTTCTTACAGCTATTTCAAAATCAAGAAAGTTCAATATGGTTCGATGGAGTAAAGTGTCGTTGGTGTAAAGCAAACAATGTGAGCGTTTACAGTTTTGTTATGTTTAAAACTGCTAACTAAAATAATTAAATAAAAAAAAATTAAAAATTATTTCGCTTAAGGATTTGCGCTAATTAATATTTTGTTATCATTAATAAAAAAAATTAATAGCATTTTAAATCAAATATTTATTAGCAAAATCATTCGAAAATCCAAATATCAACCGAAAAAATGTTATGCAAAGTTGAGCAGAAGTAAGAGAAAATTATATAAAACGTATGAGAATTACAAAAAGTCTTCCATTATTGTTAAATACAAAACTAAAAAATACGCGTAATAAAACTGAATAAGCATTGCGGTGTGTACATATCCTGAACTACATATCCAAATGTTTGCATTTTTAGCTAATATTGTAATTATTTATTTTACTTGTAGTCCTTAGCAATACTTACCTATGAGTGAAATGAAGGCAAGGGTCTCTTTGAATTCGAGATCTAATGACAATGGTGGACAATTTACGTAGTTTAGAATTGAATTATGAAAGCAGTTTTTGAAAATGCAAATAAATCACAACATGCTTTGAATGTTTATTACTCCACAAGGAGCTGCAAAGACTGCACAAATTTAAAATACCTGGTTTCGGCGATGAAATTAGCACAGCTTTCGTGATATACTTTCAAGCTCTACCGTCAGACTCAAATTTCTGAATACTTGCGTGAATTTGCTTCGGCAATTTCCGAAATTCGCTGCATTTCCGACGAGACCCTTAACTGAATAAAAGCTGAAACGAAAACATTCTCCATTCATTTTTTAATTAAACCAGTATTGCTAACTTTTCATATACATATATGTATAAACATTTACAAATCTTAAACTCTATATTAAATTTTATTATATATTACATTTTTAGTCCAATCGCACATATTTCAAAATCTGTATGAAATCTCAATGTTGTTAAATTTTTAGCGCAAAAACATACATACGTGCATATAAATATATTTACCATGTATATAGGTATGTAACCAACCATTACTTACGTATAATACATTGATCTGTAATTCCATTTATTATGCTGCATTTCACTTATTTATGCTGCTTGATGCTTGTAAATACAATACATATAGATTTGCCAAAGCATAAATTAGTGTTAAATACTAGTTTCGAAACCCGAGATTTATAAAGTTAAAAACAAAGGTGGAAAGCATTGTGTGCTGCAAAACTCAAAGAAGAGCAAAATTTCATTTGAAAATATTCAGAAAAAATAGAAAAAAACTTCCGCTGCCTAAAAAAAAATCATATCCAAAAAGGGCACATATGGTACATACATAAGTATTTATAAGTACATATATACACGAAGAAAACAAAAATATGTACCTAAACCATATCAAGCCATAGATATCCAACAAATTAGAATATTTTATTATTCATATTTTGTTGTAATTGAATTAATTTGCGATTTTTCGCAATTATTGATGTAGTAAAATCGATAAACGACGTATGCAACAAATAAATAAATAAATAAAATATATTAAATTTAACCAATCACTATGTTGTTTATGATTTGGCTTGAAGATTTCTAAAATTCGTAAAATAATGTAAATACAAATGTATTTAATTGTGTTATAAACTTGTTAAAACTAACTATGTATGTATGTATTGTACATACATAAAATATATCTATCAACCACTTACAACTCGGTTTTTTATATATACAATACTTGACAAGCTGATATTGGTAAGTTTTTCCATAAAGAAGTCGAGGAAATAATATATTTCTATATTTATGCGGTCGTTAAGACATCTGAGTCGAATGAGGAAGAAACTGGTCGGCCCAAAGTCTTATATGGGAATTTTATTTTAGCATGTGTAAATCGTTTACCTGAAAAAATTTGAAAAATAGAGATTGCATTCTCCGATGAAATAACTTCCAGATGACTTCCATTCATTTCCTATTACTAAACTCCTTCGGCAACAAATGGCAAAATACGGAAAACGGTAAAGGCGGTCTTGATTCTAAAGTGTCGACGAGAACGTGGTTACTGACAGTTGGGAATTATAGTAAAGTATAGTAACTGCCACTGAGGAATGTCGAACTGAATTGGGGAGAAAATAGCAGTCTCTCTCATGGGGTGTGATATATACCGTGAGCAATAGAGGAAAGCAAGACTCACAGACAGGTTTCAAGACCGGAGCATACTCACGTAGGAATCGAGTTGCTAATCTGGGGATCGTGTCCAGAGCATACTTGCTGTATGGAAGGAACGCTTTACCAGTCTGTTGAATGAGAGTGAAATTGCAACTCACAGAGACTGGTAAACCCCAAATCCACAATCGATGTTGATGAAAAAAAAACGTTTTAATACCGAATTAAGACCAGGTTTAATATCAAATCGGCTGGGGCTGATGGCTTATGGAGTGTACTCTACCCAATCAATAAAAAGTCCACTGTCAAAAAACTGGTAGGATCTTATCAGTGTGGCTTTAGACCGTATATCGATGCAGATAACCTTTTCAGCACACTAATGAGCTGCCTATAAGCCACTATGTCGGATTTTAGTATTCCTGCAAGGCTATGTAAGCTGACGTTGTGTAAACTCGTGTGATTTCTTTAAGAGGATAATGATAATCTCTAACAAGAGTGTACAACTGTTGGTTTATGGCGATAGTATTGATATCATAAGCGTTGTTCTATTTTTTCAGCCTTGAAAAAAAGCGAAGCATATGGGCCTGGTAGTGAACGAGAGCAAACAAACTGTCATCGCATTCGCGACTCCGTTTCCACGTCACTGTTGACAATGATATTTTCGAGGTCGTAGCCGCATTGCTCCGTTGGCTAAAACTGCCATATTGACATAACTTCAGTATAGTCTCATCCAATTTGAGGGGATAAGCCTAAAGTCTTATTTTCAGAAATTGGCTCTGCTAGTTAGTTCGAAAAGTTTCTTTCCAAGTTGCAGTTCAACGTATTTTTATTTTTCCCCAGAACGCTTTGAAATGTGAGCCTCAAATCTGAACTATTTATATCCAATGCATTTCCATAAGTAAACACGTAAATGCACACATCCATTTGTATTCGGAGTATGTTTGTATTGCAAATGGACACTCGCATATGTACATATGTGTATATCTGTGCTGCACATTGTCAATGCATTTGAAGACCAAACGAAAATTTCCATAAATAAGCAAGACCGAGTTGCGTACAAACATTATTTACACCATCGATCGTCGTCTCCGTTCCGCACAAATTGTTAGCAAATAGATCGAGGAGCAACAACAACAACATCAACTAGACAAATTCAAGCAACAAATTGACGTCGGCCATTCGCTTTGAACGATGATTAGTAATGGTCTTAGTTTTTCCTACTTTCGCATCGAGTGTGGAGCTCCAGGTTGAGGCGTTGTGAGTTGCTGTGTGCCGCAGCCATTTTAGTTTTGCTTGCGTACAAGCAGAGCATGAACAATGAGCTGAACAGGTAACCTAACATTAGTTATATTTACAAACCAGCAAATAAGAAAACAACAAATCAAAACCCATGAACATTACGACGGACGTCTAGTAAGTCCGCTGATGGGTTGAATAGGTAAAATCGTGCTCGTAAATATATTTAAACGAACAAACTTAAAATACACACACACACACACACACACATACCGCCATTTCGATATATTTGTTCATAACAATAGCGGGATAGTCGGTAAATATTGGCTAAACATTTTCTTTAAACAGACAGTCGAGCAGTGTGTCCAAAGCGGCAATCAAATGAATGAGAATGAGAGGAAATGATCGTCTAAAGATGGGCAATCTACTAAACACAGCATTGATCGATGGTGGGAAGATCAGCTGAGCTCGGAGCTTCCAAGAATAAGTTAAAGGGTTCTGGTAAAAATTTCATAAAGTTTTAACGGAATAAATCCATATTAAAACCAAATTTTTCACTTTAGCTCATTCAAAAGATGGCATCTTATAGCCACCATCGTTGGAAGTTACTCAGAGCAAATATCATTCTCTGCCAAGAGGAGGCAGCATTCGGAAAAGTTGGAAAAATGTTGACCTTGTCGGGATCTTGACCCATGATCTATGCCGAGTGGAACACACCGTTTAACACAGTAGCCGCAGGTTTGTTACTCAAGTCTTCTGTTTTGATCAGATACAAAAAAACTCTCGCTGCAATTTTATTTACATATATTAATTTTTTGAAAAATATTATGTAAGAACGCCGCTGCCATTTCAATACCCGCTGTGGACGCTGGTTTTTCCCTAGGTCTGTTTTTTTGTTACAGCGGTCAGCTCGGGTTTAAGTAAGCGTCTGTAATTGCCTATTATATGCTTTTCTACGCTTATCCATTCATTTTACAAATTGGTTTTGTTAATTGTTTAAACATTTTGCGCATATTGTACGTCCTTATGTGTTTATAACCTCAGACTAATTACAGGAGCAGCCATTAAGCACGATCGTTATCGTTTTCAGTTTGCATAAAGGTCCTTTGGTGGCTCTTCTCTTAGCGCGAAGGATCAGTACGAGCTCAATAGTTGGACGAAATAAAAGGAAAGGGTTAGAAGGGTTTCCGGAAACAATGCTCAAAAAATGTATGTTTGATTGTAGAGAAACAACATAGTGTTGTAGCAACAAAAGAGACATTTACGAACGAAACTGGAGATTTATGAGCGATTCTCTGTTCAGCCTTATTCGATTGAAATGTAACTACACGTATGCACCCACATACACATGCAAATTCATACATATAATACCGAAAATAATAGTAGTCAATAGGTAGCCGGATGTGTAGCGCATCTAATTGTGTGGCTTAATTGCTTTACATGCTCCGTGTGCACTGGAATTCTGCATTTGACCTTGGACGTGAGTTGCTGCACACATAAAGGTATTCTCTCCTTTATGCGTTTCGGGCGGTGCGTTTATGGAGTTTCTTTCATCTAATTAGTAAACATTTGCATATTTGTTTGCGTAACAGACATTATTTTGGTCTGGAAATATTTGTGGAATTGGGTATGAGCCGGCATGTGTTTATTTTTCAGAAAAAAGGATATTGTGCACAGAAATACTCACGACAGCAAATAGCGCAGTTTCGTAAAAACTGAATTCAATAAGAAAAGCTATACATTTTTGGATTCTTATAGTGGAATTTACTTCCCCAGTAAATATTATTTTCATTATTAAAAATCGAATACCAATTTCCACACTTTCAGTATGAAACGGCTTACAACGTATAACTGTAAAGTATTTTTTTGAGTTTTTCCCAATAAAAAAACAGTAATTGAAGTGGAATTAAACATAATAAAAATTATTAAAAAATCTGTCCTAGGTCTCATCCTTTAGAAGAAATCGGTCCTCCCGTGGACGTCTTTCAAGAAAACATGGATTAAATAATGGACTTTTTCACCGCCATTTTGTAAAAAAATAATAATTAAAGAATACTTCAATATATGTTCAATGAAATGATTAAATAGGAATTCTATTCCTTCCCCATATTCCTACAAGAAATGAGTCTGCTTTTCAACCTCTAATGTGCAAAATCTCGAACCTTCCACAATATTTAAAATATATTTACCAAATTAAAGGAAAATAATTTTTGTAGGTGGCAATCTTCTAAAGTTTGTATATATGTATATATTTATGTATCCTATATGATTTGGCGCTTTGTAACCTCTGAAGCGATTTTCGGCCGAGCTCCTCATCCAATTTGTGGTTTTGCGTCTTGATGTTTTTCTAAGAAATGGAGGGACCTACAGTTTACAATAAGCCGCCTCCGAACAGCTGATAGTCTTTTTTTTCCAAATTTTATATCTTTGTGATAATATCATATGATTAGATAAAATCATCTTGAGTAAACATTTTAAAATAAACCAACCTTTCGGGATTCAATCCGGGAAGAAAAGTTGACCGAAGAGCCTCGATAATGTATATTCTTTGTTTATTCTACTTCTCATTCATACTTTTGAGGTTTGCTAAGAATGATTAGAAATAGAAAACATCTTTCAAAGTGTTCGTATGTATATGTTTAAAATTTTACTTATTCGTAGTTTTTAAAAATATATGTAAACATTTAAAGTGATACTCATACCTATATAACCATACATACGAGTAGCTACATAACTACATACATACATTTTATGCAGATTTAACCATTTATAAAGGCACTGTAAAACGTACCAAATAATGTGCCAATGAGAAGAATCAACAAATTTTTAAATGGATTCAAAATGTTTATATGTTTGTACGAGCAGGATGACTGTTGATCAGCTGACAATACATACATACATTCGTTTGTTGGTACGCATACAAAATACATATGTATGCATCATCGTAAAAGAATAAAGTAGTGTAAATATTATGTCTGAGAACGATGGAGTATTCTTCGCTGGCATAAATATAGGTATATATATATATTTAGTCGCTCTGGTGAGTAGAATATTGGCTCCATTGGCTAAAGATAAGCGCATAGCGTGTAGGTGGGTATGCACTTTTATCTATCAAGGACACTATGGCTATAAATATCCAAAATCCCAGAAAACGAAATATAATGATTTAGATTTTTGGTGAATAAATTTTTACTCAGCAGTCCTGGCTGTCAATTAATGTAATCTCAGTGATCTCAAATGCTTTGACTTTGACAGCTGTCAAATGACAATTTTGTAAGCTAAATTGGATTAGTTAAAAGACGTAAATTTAATTTAAAATATACTTGGCTAAGCGATCTGCCACAATTATGAATTCACATTCCTTCAACAAAGCTGTGGCTAGTGTATATCAGAGAAGACATTTTCACCACTCTGCTTTTAATCTAATTTAATTTAAACCAGTTCTTAATGTGCTATAATAAAAGGTTGTTGTCGATAATCCTCCTAAAGACGCCTCTGAAATGGTGACTGTATTACGGATAAGTCTTAAAGCAAAGGCAGCAGCAACAAGAAACATTTTAGCCCAATGACCGTAAGCAAACAGAAATGATCGATCGACAACCTACAATGCCGCTGTGCGTTAGGTCTGAGCTCTTAGCTCGTCAACAGGTAAGTTGGTTGGCGACTGACTTGCTTGCTGACCTGTTGAAGATAGCAGTATATGGTGGAATGAACAAGTATTAAGGTGTGGCTCTCTAATAGCGTCGCCACCAGGTGAGTGAGCGAGTGCGAAAGATACGGCGAGTATGTGGGAGCGAGTAGGTTGTACAAAAATCAAAAAGGGTGGGCTTGTGGTTCCTCGCTGGTTGTTGTCCGATGTCAAAGAGAAGGAAAGATAGAAAGAAAAACAAAATGTTGCTTTGTTGCTGCAAAGTATGTATGGAGTATGAAGATGCTAACAAATGGTTGACTTAATACAAGCGAATGAGCATTTGACTGACCGATGAACAAGCAAGTCCGCGCAGCACGGCCGATCAGCTAGCGACAACGATTGCGCATCGCTGGAGACGGACGTTTGTGATGGCTGAAAAAATTAGCACCGATCATTAGCTTGGTAGCGCGCAAACGGGTGTGAAGTCCGAAAAAAAAATTGGTGCGAATAACGCGAATGCGATCGCGAGCGCTGAGGTGACCGCAAAGTGACCGAGACTAAATCATCCACCAAGTAAATAGTGAAAATATCTAAACACAATAAAAATTAGTTGAAATATATAAATAATAAGAAAAGGATAAAATATACAACAAAAAAAAAAACAAAATTAATAATAATATTTGGCTTATACAAGTACAAAAAAGTGCTGTGAGTGAGTGGGAAATGAAAAAGATAAAAAAAATCACATGAAATAAGGGAAGACAAATCTAACTGCTGATCGATAAATAGAATATACCTATAGTTACATAACATCTAATTTCAACAACAACGATAATCTTTGAAGAAAAATTTAATACAGGAATTCAAAGTGAGTTATTTTGGTGAGTCAAATAAACACACTGAGCTCAAAATGTTTCATGGAAAATACCTACAACAATGATTATAATAAGTTTATATGAAAAAGTTCGGTAAGGTAAGTACTTCTTTTTTTTGAGGCCACAAAAGCCGAGTGGTTAGCATTGCGTACTAACATTCGGATGACCAGGGTTTGAGTTCTGGTCCAACTAACATTCAGAAATTATAGAACATTTATTTTACTAATTGTGGTCGCGCCTAGGCAGAGTTTGTCAAACCCTCCGAGTGAAGATGGAACCCACGCGAAAACCAGTCAAATCATTATTAAAGTGACCTTTGTGACTGTGAAAGTAAAGCTTCCTCAAATCTGTAATATCTCACTTAACTCTGTACTTTGGAAATATGTTTAGGACTTGCACCTGTCTTGGAAACACCGACTAATTATAGCGTATGTGTTCAGTCTAGAGTCCTCATTAATGGAAAGTTATAAGCAGTTTGTATTAACGGAGTCTGTCACCTAAGACTCTGCATGCTGATATATTGTATTCTTTTTATATTTGAAGTTAGTAAAGAGGCAAATTTCTTGTGAAAATAGAAAGAGTCTAGAGAATATGTTGTCTCTCAAAATACATACATATATTCATAGATATATATATAAGCTCGCGAAAATTGTCCTTTACCACCTCTCGTTGTTCTGTGCCAGAGTACCCATTTAGGCTTAGATATAGTTGGTTTTACTACGCACTAAGACAGTTAATTAGTTTTCAGGTCTTCTATTTTCAAATCTGTTCATCAGTGATAAAAAAAATTACGTGAAACTACTTCAGCACATGTATTGAGGTATTAGATTAACTAAATCTTTAGCTCTATAGGTAAACACAAATACAGTACATTTCATAGAACAAATTATACCTGGATCGAATTGTATTGATCCCTCAATCGAAAATCTCTCGAGCTCTACCAATATCATTGAAGAAGATTTCTTCAACTTTGAGCAAATAAATGAAACTAAAACGGCAGTAGATGTTTGCCTATTCCCTGAATTTCACACGGAAATTAGTAAAGACACACAAAAAATCGTCGATTTGTTGTAGACACAAAGAAAATACAGATGTTAAATGACAAAAAATGGAATAGTATGACAATTTAATAAGCCGATGCTAAACAAGTGTGTAAAACAAGCATTAGAGGAGCAACAAACACACAACATATGAAGCCAAAAAAAAAGAATGAAAAATGAAAAGATAACAAAAATTATAACAAGTTAATAAAAAGTGCGAGATGCCGTAGAAGAAATGCCAAGTTCAGATTTCGCTTTATACGGTCATTGAGTCAGCCAGTGGGGCCGTCAAAGCAGTAATTACGACCAATGTGAAAATTATCCTATTAAATATTGATGGCGAAAAAACGTACGTGCGTATGTGTTTTTGTATATATGTAGGTTTGTGTTATAATAATAAACATCAACGCCAAAAGAGTCGCCAAAAAGCATAATTGTATAATAAATGAAGGGTTGCGCTCGCACCTTGGGAAAGGTAGAGGAGTCTACTGTTATACGCGCTCCAATACTGTTAACCACAAAGACAGAGTAAACGCGCGCGCGTACATACTTGACAAATGGATACTAATTAATTGCAGTTTGTACAAAGTTTTAGTAACTGCCAGTAAGGGGCTGGACTGAGTTGGTCACCAACGAGTTCATTGACTATGAAGAGTGCGTCCGGCAATTAGCTTGAGTCGAAATGAACTCGAAAACATATTTCCAAAATATTACGTACTACGTGTATTCGATTTGTATATAAAATTAGCTAGTTATTATTTTGTTGCAGGCGCTTCCCCGCTCATCCCGCCATGGTGGGGGTTAGTGAGGAACGATTCAATTATTTATATTTTTATTTTTCATTCATTTCAAGCAAGAATAATAACGCTACTGGTGACAATTTTGGCATGCTGGTGTTAAACTCCTTTTTAACACTCACACACATACTCGTACACACACGCGTACACACGCACAGCATTTAAAGTGGCAAGGCCCGGGGTATGGGCGCTATGTCTTCACTGGCTTCCGAGGAGGCGTGTTTTTGTAACTTTATAGCTAATTGGAGATTTCGGCTTCGATAGTCATACACGCGCACATGTTGATAAACAGATGGTTCTCTGTACGCGGCGGAAGCATTTCACCGGTAGTGTAATGCCCCCTCCACATACATACATATTCTTTTATAATCGCATATGAAAGTGTGAAATTTGACAATTTCATTTAATTCACATGCCAACAGTAATAACTACTAAATAAATACGAAAATATCGCAGCACGTGAAATAACAAAATCCTGACTGATAAGCTGATAATCATAACAATGATAAGGGCAAACAATTGACAAATGATAAATGAATTGTAGCATAAATATGTATGTAATTATTCATAGATATAAAGAGAGCGTACAGATATTTTGCTAATTAAAGCATTAATAAAGCAAATTTGAAAAGAAAATTTATTGACTATTAATAAAATTAGATTTTCCGCCTTTTCTCCCTTCTCACTAATCTTTGTCTCAGCACCATTGCTCGATCTACTTGCCTTTTTAGTGTGAAATGGTTCTTAGCGTTTGTGAGGGGTACTGTAATTTTTGGAAGTTGTGAGAATAAGAAGAAGAGATGAAAAATTTAACAGTTTCCATGCATTTTTTGTTACTGGGATGCCAATCATTAAATGGTGTTTTGATGAAAAATTAAAGCAAAACATGAAATTTTTACATTAATTAATTTTAATTGAATTAAAAGGTGTTAATAGAATTATTCAAACTCAACGCATTAAAAATGAATTTTTGTTTAAAAATTATTGCACACGTGCTGCACGAAATTCGAACGAAATAACCCTTCGGCATTATTATTTTAATTAAAATAAAGTTACGTTGACGAACGTAAAATTATTCAAAGGTGAGGCAAAGTAAATGAAAATAAATAAATAAAACAAAATAAAATAAAATAAAATAAAATAAAATAAAGTAAAATAATATAAAATAAAATAAAATAAAAGAAAATAAAGTAAAATAAAATAAAATAAAGTAAAACGAAATAAAATAAAAATAAATAAATTAAAATAAAATAAAATAAAATAAAGTAAAATAAAATAAAATAAAGTAAAACGAAATAAAATAAAAATAAATAAATTAAAATAAAATAAAATAAAATAAAATAAAATAAAGTAAAATAAAATAAAATAAAGTAAAACGAAATAAAATAAAAAGAAATAAATTAAAATAAAGTTATGGAATTAAACTTTCGCATACTAGTAATACATATTTACATATTTACATATATTAACAACCTTTACCGTGTGAGGAAATTTTTAACGAAATCAATTCAATTTCGTGTTTAATGAACAATGATTCAAATCAATCAAATCCGTCTATTTGTGCAACTCTGGCTTTGACTTGCTTTCAGTAATATTGAGCAAATAGAAAAAATTGCTTTCAGCCATTTTGTACGGCACGTTTATTTGTGAACGCATCAACAACATTCAAGCAAACTGGTATATGGAGTATATATATACATATATATACGAACAAGTGTATAGTTTTTTGGGTTTGTTAGTATATTTTTCGTATTTTTATGTAAATATTGTTTTTTAAATTGTTCAAATGAGTTTAAAATAAAATAAAATAAAAGAAAATAAAGTAAAATAAAATAAAATAAAGTAAAACGAAATAAAATAAAAATAAATAAATTAAAATAAAATAAAATAAAATAAAGTAAAATAAAATAAAATAAAGTAAAACGAAATAAAATAAAAATAAATAAATTAAAATAAAATAAAATAAAATAAAGTAAAATAAAATAAAATAAAGTAAAACGAAATAAAATAAAAAGAAATAAATTAAAATAAAGTTATGGAATTAAACTTTCGCATACTAGTAATACATATTTACATATTTACATATATTAACAACCTTTACCGTGTGAGGAAATTTTTAACGAAATCAATTCAATTTCGTGTTTAATGAACAATGATTCAAATCAATCAAATTCGTCTATTTGTGCAACTCTGGCTTTGACTTGCTTTCAGTAATATTGAGCAAATAGAAAAAATTGCTTTCAGCCATTTTGTACGGCACGTTTATTTGTGAACGCATCAACAACATTCAAGCAAACTGATATATGGAGTATATATATACATATATATACGAACAAGTGTATAGTTTTTTGGGTTTGTTAGTATATTTTTCGTATTTTTATGTAAATATTGTTTTTTAAATTGTTCAAATGAGTTTTACGTGGCGCAGTGAGCGGGTGAGGGACAGCGTGTTGTGAGGCATTCAAAACGGAGTAAGAAAAAGTTTTAAAAGTTTCATTAAGTAAATAAATATAAGTAACGAGTAACTTGAGATCATGATGTACATGTACATACACACCGGCATGCATTTGGAAATATATATGACTGCGGGTAGAGCCAGTCGACAGCGACAACAATATGGCGGCCATCGGAACAATTCGAAGTCGTACTCCATTGTTGCTTGTTTGTTTGCCGACTGATGGTTTGTTTATTTTATATTTCTTTATTTTCCTAGTTATTTATTTTTTAATTTTTTCCTCTCTTGTATTCTTCTTTTATTGTTTTGTGCCTATTTTGAACATTATAAGTAAACATTTGCATTAGCCTTGTTGTCAGGCTCGACTAGGCATGTGTAATACATACGAGTACACGAGTAGTACTAGTGTGTGTAGGTATGTGAATGGGTTTGCTTGCTTGGTAAATAGACAAATCGTTTGTATTTATTTTCAATGTTCAAAGTAATTCGTAATTCTTGTTTAAAAACATGAAGTTCATTTGTTTACTGGAATTATTGAATTGGAAATAAAATGAAAAAAGAGTATTTATTGGTTAGACGAAAACATTAAAAGCTTTAATGTATTCCAGTAAAGTCCCATTCTCGTTTAAAGTTTTTTATAATTCTTATAAAATTTTTTAATTTACTTTCTATATATTTGAATTTTTATTAACTCTTTCATTTATATGACTTCTTATATAGCTTCTTTAATTTTAGTTATTGCCATTTATGTGACATAACCTTTTAACAGTAATTGAACTCTATTTTTACCCATTTCATCGATATTTCCACTTCATTTCTTTAATTAAATTAAAATCCATAAAATTACAGAATGTTTTTACAATTACTGTATTAACACACTTTTTTCGCTCTTTGTGCATAACAAATGTTTTATGACACTACCACTCACACACCAACCACTCAAAGCGGCAAGCGCTTTCCTTGCCGCCCGAAAGTTTTACTTCATTAAAAGACAGAAGAAGACAGTAAAACCCGAAAGCGGCAAAAATTAAGTTATAAAACATCAAATTAATTAGAAGAAATAGACAAGACAGTGGCATGCGCAGACAAAAGCGTGACAAGTTTGTCGCTTAAGTCTTTTGTTTGAGCTTCTTTTGTCACTCTCCATAACCGATCGCCGGCCATATGCGCTTGGAACTGCGTATTTCTGCTTGAATCTCTACTGTTCAAGCTCAAACTAGTTAGAAATATAAAGTCGAAAGGCACGATTTCTTTTGACGCGCGATACTGTCCCATTCGGATGCCAACAATTTTGATCGGATTAAAAAAAAACATAAGCAAAAAATTAAAAAAAAAAATATATATTTTCATTGATTATTTTAACAGCATGTGAAACCCCAGAAAATAACTACACTAAGTGCACCTTCTTCTTGAAGTGTCTTCATGCACTGGTGCAGCTGTAGTTTGGCTCGAAAATAACTAATCAATCAGAATCAATAGAAATTCGAAATAAAGTTATAAAAAATACGGAAAGTGGTGTTATAAATTTGAAGAAAATATGAACAGTGGGGAGTAGAAGCTTGCAATTACATATGTATGTATGTATGTGTGGATATGTGTACATATATAGCTGAATTTGTTTGTGTTGCGCCATAAAATCAAGCATGAAGTGACCATTAACCAACAAAGTTCGAAAAAAATGTAACATTAGCAACTGCAACAACAATAACAACAACAACAGGGAGCAAGAGCATAACAATAAAATGTCGGCAAAGCACCAATTTCGACGATCATAAAAATAAACAAAACTATTAATACATTTTGTTAATTTATGACAGTCTGGGCAGTTCCTCGTCGACGTTCTTCTGTCTTCGAAAGAAATGCCACTACAGAGGGAGCTGTGTTTTGTTGTTGTTGTTATTACGAATGCAAAAAAAGATTTAGACATCAGCTTGGCATGCAGAGTTATATCACAACAACAACGCACAACAGATACCAAGGAAAAATGAAAACAAAAATATTGGGAAAAATTAAGTGAAATGGAAATAAAAATAACTTTATGCTGCAACGTCAACGCCAACGCCAACGCTTACATACATTGCAATGGTTGCACTCATGTGCACTTACACACGCACACATACATATTATATATAGATATGTATATGAAATACAAATCTTGCGATCCTTCTTACCTTGACGTCATAAATAAACAACCGAAATGGTGTTTGATTGATTGTATTATGAGAACTCTGCACCATTGTTGTTGTTGTCGTTGTTGTTGTTGTTGTTGTTGTTGTCGTTGAATTATAAGTGCCCCTTTTTATAACGTGCCATCTGAGTGGCTATTCAACGCGCTGCACCATCGTCATGCATGCTCTGGCCGTCGGCAAGTCGCAATCTACCTTATTCAACCGATATTTTCATCTGCTTCATGCTCTTCTTCATCTGTGATGCTCGAAAGCTTGAAGGGCCAAGTGCATGCAATAAAATTCAAAAAGCCGACAAACGTTATCGGCTGAATACAAAGGTATGTACACGTATTTCAGTCTACATGTACGTACAAATATACACACACACAGCCGCAGTTGTAATTTTTATGGTAAAACTAAATCTTTGTGGGATTAACTGAAAGAATCATTCTGTAATGAAGTCATCTGTGGTGTTATATGGCTCTATTGGAAAAAATAAATAAAAACTAAAAAATTAAAACAAAGATGGTATCAATCACATTTAATTTTCCTATATTCAACTTCAAATTATTATGAAACTGGTTTTCTTTTGTTTTCCCATTAATCTTCTACCAAAAGTGTTGCCTCAAGCATTGAAGCGAGTTTTGGTCGAGCTCCTCCCCCACATTCTGGTGTGCGTTTGAGTGTTTCTTGAGCAAATGGAGAGACCTCCGTTGAGCTGACAGATTTTGAAGAAGCTTTGTATATGATTTCAAGGGCCTTGTTGGCCAATCAAATTACCATGCCTCTGGTTTTCTATTATATAATAGTTGTTGATATGGTATTAAAGCTTAAAAGATATATGCATGAAAAAGGGCGGCCAAAAAAATTATATTTTTGATTTGATTTTCTACAATTTCCGACATTGGATAATATTGTATGAGTAGTTATAGATATTTGAAGTTTTTCGTGTAGATTGCGACACTCGTATCGGTTCGGTGGAGAGTAAGCGTTGGATTTCCTTCTCTTCGTTGGCAAGGGAGCCGCTTGCGTGAAAGCAGCCGCACTCCACTCGTTTCTTCTTTTTAATGTGTGATCTTTCAATGGATTTGATCTCCACTTGCTTTGCTACCAACGCTGGATGACAAAAGATATTTTATCTTGTTCTACTACTACGAATCATTCGCATCGGGGCTTTTGGTGTTGCTCAATTTCGGCTGTATACGTTTTGTGTGGATTACAAATTCCAATAGGGCATTCTCGATAGGACCAGGGATGTTGAGGAGACGATAATTGGCGTTGGGTTTATTAAAGCAATAGACTATAATTCACATGGGGCTGAATATTAAAAAAATTCGATTTTCGATCACTTCTTATGTAGGCAGACAGCAAGTTTAAGTATTGTTTTGCTCTTCTTTTCTGTTTTCTATTGTAAAAAGTTGCCACTACACTTAAAGTTGCGACGAACTGAGAATCTCTTAGTTATTAAAGAATCTCTCTGAATTGAGTCGAGCTCAAGTTTGGGGTCAGATTGGTAAACTGAACGAAGGCACCCAGATATTTTGCATGAGATTTCACTGCTCTCTTATTTTATTGCTGGATATTTCTATTAACGAAAGAGTCTCGCAATTGAGCTCTAACTTTTGTATTCTCTGTTTATTTATTTTAATATTTTTCACTGTTCTGTTGTTTTCTTTCACGTAGCTGATATGACCACCTCTCATATTCTCTCTGCCGTTGATCCCGTCGGCATGAACAGCACGTCAAATCACAATACCAACAACAACAGCAATAATATGACCAATAGTGGTGACAATACAAGTGTCGTTGGGACACATCATAATGGCGGTAGCAGCAATAACAGCAGTAACAATGGCGTCACACAATCCCCACAACATACCCACCATAGCATGGCGTCGAGCGGTGGCGGTGGCAACGGCATTAATGCTGGCATGCGGAGCAATATGCAGCACCTGGGAGGATCTCTAATGACAAATCGCAGCCCCGGCATGGAGAGGAATCCGCATGTCAGTCTCGATGATCGTGAACTCTGGCTGCGCTTTCAGAATCTCACCAACGAAATGATCGTCACCAAAAATGGCCGGTAAGTAGGGAAAGTGGGGAAAGTGAGGTGGGTTCAGATGAGTCAGTGGGTTGTGTGTATGTGCAAATGAATGATTGAAATATTTGTTGATTTGTATCGAAAGAGTAATATACTTATATATATATATATGTTTATATGTATGTAGGTATGTATACACGTATATAGTATACATAGAGCGTGCGCGCTGCTTGGACTAAGCGTTAATTGGCAATGAGTTCTATATTATAGTTTCATCGTAATTCCATTACATTTTTTGTTTACAACATTTTCTTGTTTGAATATGAAAAATAAGTTTTACGAGGCTCCTAATTGATATCTAACGTTTTGCATGAGGTGCGATATTGTTTCGAATACACTTTTACAAATAGAAGTTTTAAAAATAAACCTAGTTTAATTAATTGATGAAATGTGGGAAGAGAGGTGAATCGCAAAATAAACCAGGTGGAAAATCTTTCTTTGAATAATAAAACTTAAGGGTGAGCTGAAAACCTTGGGTGATTTCCGAGGTAAAGAATTTGATTTTTGAAAAGTGTTAGGTTTTAATTCTTTAAATGATCTAATATACTTTTGCTCGATAAATTAATCGTTTACTCAACTCTCTTTGGCCCACAGTGCACAGGCCCAAAATAATATTTACATTTAGTATGAGTATATATGATACATACTACTTAAATCTCCACATCCATCTAGTAATTATTCTCATTGATTTAGACGCATGTTTCCGGTGGTAAAGATCAGCACTTCGGGCTTGGATCCAGATGCTATGTATTCGGTACTGTTGGAGTTCGTTCAAGTAGATACACACCGTTGGAAATATGTGAATGGCGAATGGGTGAGTAGAGCTTTTTCAAATACACGGTAATATTAGTTCATAATTTACGCAGTCTCATGCGGATTCCCCTCAGGTACCCGGCGGTAAGGCAGAAGTACCACCCGCCAATCCAATCTACATGCATCCCGAGTCGCCGAACTTTGGTGCACACTGGATGAAAGAGCCGATATCATTTGCGAAGGTGAAGTTAACCAACAAGACCAATGGCAATGGTCAGATTATGCTTAACTCATTGCACAAGTATGAGCCGCGTGTGCATTTGGTTTCCGTGGACCGGGAACAGCGTCAAGTTGTCACCTATACTTTTCCGGAAACACAGTTCATTGCGGTAACGGCTTATCAAAATGAGGAAGTCACTTCGCTGAAAATCAAATACAATCCATTTGCAAAGGCCTTTCTAGATGCTAAGGTGAGTAAATAGAACGATAGTTGCTAATAATATCCTAACAAAAACACCTACTCTTGCACAAAGGAGCGTCCTGATACATTGTATTCCCATGAGGCACCATACGGCTGGCTTATATCACCGCCAACTCATTATACAAGCGTCGCACAGCCACCACCACCGCCAGCCAGTTTGGCTGTATCCAATTCGCCGTTGGGCATAACTTGTGATCGCTATGGCCGTGCGCTCAGCAGCCGTGTTATGCCTACACATAGTGCACACGCATCGCCCTACGCCAGACCGCGGCAAGTATCGAACACGCCTGGCTCTAGTTCGCCAGCGCCAGGTGGTGGGGCAACTAGTGTGCTGAATGGTAGCTCTGGCAGCGCTTCCCCACCACAACAGCCACCATCAGCGCCGCACACACCTACTAGTTTGAAATCAACACACAACAACTTGAGCGTGGGCGCCGCAAGCAATGTCGGCCAGCTGAGTAGCACGGCTAATGCGGTTAGTCCGTTTTCAGGATTTTCCAGTTCCTACTCGCAATCGAGCTTTATGCCGGTGGAGCCGAGTTCTTCAATGTTTTCTTATGCTGGCAGTTGGCAGAGCAACGGCAGTTATTGGGGCGCGCCAGCTGCAGTGCCGTCAGTACCACCGACGGCAGTGCCTGTAAATATCAGCCAGAATAGCAACAGTGGCAGTGCCAGTGCAGGCCGTTCAATTTGTGAGTGGAAAGACATGGCGAATCCTTAGATTAGTAGTTACTTACCAGTTTGATTTCTCTTTTCTTTCAGCTGCCCACGAATCGCCATCACCCACAAACGTGGGCTCGCCCACCTACACTAGCCCCTCTCCAGGCTACACCATACACCATCTCACGCCGCATCCCTCGCACCAGTACAATGTTGCGCAGACCGCCGCGGCTGCTGCGCATGCTGCGGACATGTATCAAAATGCGGCGCCTTCGCAGTCCTACGCTGCTCCACCGACGCATCAAGTATATCATCCCACGCCCACATCTCCATCACATCAATTGTATACTAATGTTTTAAATGCTCCAACGGCTCTCAGTTATCCCGGGGGCTCATGGCATAACGGAGGTGGCGCAGAGTATGGCTTATATCAGAATGCGGCTTATGGTTATCAGCCGGAGTACATACCGTTAGTGCCGGATCTGGGGTAGGTCCGCAGACCAATTCATACAAATTTAAATACTTTATAAAGTTTGGAATTTTACGGTTTGAATACAGTTTGTAGCATAAATTTCAATTCTTCACCAAAAGTTCTCAGAGAATGATTTAATCAAACTATAAAATTCGAAACTATGAGACTTTACTCTTCCGATTTTTTGACTAATTTTATTGAATGTAGTTTTTATTGATATCCTCCTCCCACCTCAATTCCGAAAACCTCATACCCTCTCACACCGCCACTTTCTCTTATGCACCAACAGTTATACCACACATCCGCTGGAGCCGGTCGAAGTCACAAAATCATACGAAGATCCTCAGGCCGGCATATATAAGTCACCTCAACAACAAGTTGCTGGCCAAAGCGGCGGGGATGACGGTGGTAGGTCAGTGCTCACATTGGAATGTAACAATTTGAAGGTGGACTCACCCTCTGTCGCTGTGAAATTGGAGACCCTCGATAACGTGGTCACATCAAGTCATGAGCGCGGGTCTGTAGTTGCAAATACTACGGCCACCGCAGTTCTAGCGCCCAGCCCGCATACACCGAGTGGCACATGGACTCCGCTCACGCCACCACAGAGTGCGTTGCAGTAGACGAGGAGGGGGCAGAGAAAGATTGGAATGAGGATGTGAAGCCGTCAGACCCCAATTTGTTCAAAGTTTTACGTATTAAAATATATTTAGAAGATTATGTAAAAGAATCTGAGGACTAAATTCCTAATAAATTTATGCTTCTTTTTTAGTTTAGTTAAAGATTACTATGTATGTAAATGTACTTATATTATATTATTTTAGTTGATATGTGTGTGTATTTGCTTAGATATATTGCTTTAAAGCGCATATAGGTTGTATTTGTTGTCCATAGATATGCAATAAAAAGTAAAAAAAAAAAATTAAATAAAAAATGGTGTTTATTTTATGACTGCTTCTCGACACATTGAACCATTTCTCCGTAGGAAATTGATCCAGCGCAGGGAGAATAGGAAAAATGGAAATATCATGGGAAATGAGAAGGTGGGCTTATTAGCCGACAATCGATACGACTGTATTTCGAGCATGAAATAAAAGCTCCTCATAAAAATCCATCGGCCGTTCGGAGGCGGCTTAGAATAAACTGTAGGTCCCTTCATTCCTTTGAAAAAACATCAAGACACTCACCACAAATTGGATGAGGAGCTCGGTCGAAAATCGCTTCAGCGGTTACAAAGCGTCCATTATATATAATATATAATATAAGGGACTAGACACTGGATAACCGTGCTTAGTACACTGTGCACATTGCTGACAATTAGGTGGAATATTGGAATGAGTTGTCGTTGTTTTACTGAAATACGAGTATGCTGTTCTTTTGTTATAAAGAAAGACATGAGAGCTTAATATTTAACCTACTTGGGAACGCTATAAAGTGAATTGTAAAAATACGGCTTACAAATAAAAAGCTCTCGAAAAAGCTTTAAGCGAAGCGAGCTTACTAACAATGTTACCACCCATCTTCAGGCTTACCGCTGCAAAAGAAGCACACAAGAATGAAGAACTAAATGATTCTCATGTAATTTCGTTTATTAGCATTTCTTAAACAATGGAAAACACTGTATATCATTAATACATATATGTATGTATGTACATAATGCATACAAAAATCTTTTTAAAATTTCCTAATTGATTATACACATTTACATACATACCTATGTATTGCAAATAACATTTTCTATGGAAAAACATGTTCAACGATCTTTGGTGTGTAGCTCATTGTGTATATGTATGCATGTATATATATATGGCTGTATTTATATAATTTTACTAAAATATACTGATGATACATGATGTATGAGTAAATATGTTTGTACGTATGTATACACATAAAGCAGGAGCTCACTCTGAAGTACAGATTTCTTGTCTTTATCATTTGTTAACATTTCTTACTTATACATATATACTAAATTAATATGATATTAATTTTTTACATACTAAGTTATCATTTATTTTTATTAGTTTAGTTTATTTAATAAAAACATATATAGCAATGTTTTCTGTTTACTCTCAGCTCGCTAATTATACATATATGTATGCATTTAAAGATAAGCATGAATCGAATAAAATTGTAATTTTTTTTTGTTTTTATTTTCACTTAAAACTAGGAACCATTTATTTTGTAAATACTAAACAAATATCAAGAGATAAGCACATGTGTACGTATGTACGTGTATATATGGTAGGACTCTACACTTATATTGATTGATAAAATGTGTTATTCTTTTTCATTTTTTGCCAACCGTTACGCTGCCTCTTTAACTGTCTTAAACTATTCGGTAGTCCATAGAAAAAGTATATTGACAAGCCTGTGAAAGGGGGTTAGAGAAATGTGTACAAACATATATGTATGTATGTATATGCAATTATTGAAATGATGCAGTGTGTAATGTAAAAAATGTGTTAGTAATAACAGGTTTTGAGACAAACAAAAAGTACAAGCTGAAGTGAGGGAGAAGAAGATCTTTCACAAAGTATTTTTACCATTCAAACGAAATTATTATTATGTTTGCATACGCATGATTTTCAAGTGGGATTAAAAAAGCTGGACTAAACGCGCATGCTCAAGTTGAAAGCTTTTGCATAAACTAACTGTTAGTATAGGATCACTTTAAATAACTAATTTTATATATTTACTCATATTTTATATTTCATTTTTGATTTGGACAATATCATGCATTTGTAAACATAAAATGGGAACAAATTAAAGTGCTACCCTGAAATGTTTATTAAAATTGCATGCATTTGTTGTGTTAACTGAAAAAACTCACTACCAATTGGTTACTTTTTGGCTATTTCGATTCTCCAGTCAGTCACTTCACTTAAAGCTTGAATAAAAGCTCTTAGTGTTCGATTTATTTTCCAGCAGTTGCTGGCGATTCAAAAGTACTTTAAATGTGTTAGTTCATGCAAGAATTGTGTAGGGTTCCAAAAACGAAAAGCTTTCCATATGAGCTTTTAGAAGCACCATTAGTTCTAGCCAATAATACAATAACATGTAATAAAGATTATTGTGTTTGTGTGTTTATCTACATTTACAGTTCTAAAGTGGTCAAAACTATATTATAAACTACCGATTTACTGTATACCTACAACAATAACAAATTGTGAGGTTTTCAGGCTTTGAGCCATTTACTTGAGCTTTACATAATAAATATTTCTAAAATATATGATTTTTTTTTTTAATAAATTCCAACAATAAATATCTTTAACAACTACAATACTAAAACGCGGTACATCCCGTTATACGGACAGACAAACAATATTGCGAATATCCACGTGGTCTTTGCTAAATTGGACCATCTGCTACCCATACAGCTCGACAGCTCCGTTTGGCACGTGTTTTAGCAAGCTTCGTGCATTGGTAATCAAAGTCGCGTCATTTGTCGGTTTTGCAGCGATATTATTTTCCGAACGCGTCATACTTTTGCCCGCAATGCCATTTAGTTCGGGCCGGAGAGTTGTTTCTCTTTCCATTTCTTCTTTTGTCGTTTCCATACTGGCTATTGGCTCCACGGACTTGGGTCGTCGTACGGCTACTGGTTTTGGCCGCTGTTGTGTTCGATGTGAGGGGCCACGTTTTAGGACTGCTTCCAATTTAAGTTTGAATGGCAACACTGGTTCTTCATTGGGCTCTTCGACTTTTGGCGTTACGATTGGCTTCAGTAGGGGCGGTGGATTATCGTTGCTATCCATTAGACGCTGTAGACTGGGACGTTCCTTATTTGAGCGCAGATTATTAATTGTTTTATAGAGTATTGGGTCGAATTTCGGTGGTTTTGGTATCTGGTCGGTTTCTGTTGTGGGCTGGGATGATTCGGTGTCTAAGTTTGCTAAACCTGTATTTTCGATCGCTCTAAGCACAAGTTGACGCACGTCTGTCTCACTTTTAGAATGCTTGAGCTGTGGTCGGGGCGAGGAGGTGCCTGATATTGGCTGTGTTGTAGGCGCAGGCTCCTTTACTGCTTTGGGTGTGGATGGTTGCATTGGCGGCAACATAAGTATTTGACTCAGTTTGTTTTTAAATTTATCCGAATGTATGGGATCTGCTATGGAGAGCAGAGAGGCCTCTGAGGCTTTACGCACGAGTCCAGGAGACTTATCAGTTTCTACTGCCTTGTCTCTCTCAGCGTTGTCGGCCAAAGTCAGCGTATTTTGCAATTCATTCTTTACCATTTCCGCACTTACTTCCGAAAATTGCGGATTAATGGCTTCGTTGAGTGCCTTGTGATGCTCTAGAGCTTCCATAAGCTCAGCACTATTCAGTATATCGTCGACTAATTGTTGCGCCGCCTGTTGGCTTGCGGTGAATCTTTCCGTACCACTACTAAGACTACTGCTCCTCGAACCTTTGATGCTTTCCACCTCTGGTACGGCTTCTAGATCATCGGATGAGTTGCTGCTTGTGTGTACCGTCGCTATTGTATTCATCTCTATCACGCTTGGCAACATTTCTGAGTCTACGCTGAATTTTCGGTAATCAGGCATATTGGATGTTATTGTGGTACCCATATCGGCAGCCTGCAGGACGTCATCTAGCATTGCTATGACGGACTTTTCATCCTCACGTGTACCATCCTTCTCTGTATCTAATTTCTCTAATGAATTCTTTGACGTGTGACTACGATTGTCTTCAATGTAGAAAACTTTGCCGTTTGGATGCCTCATCTCGATCAGATCGTCACTGACTTCATTCATATTCATAATCTCATCTAAGCTCTTGACTGAATGCTCATTCTGAGAGCTCAGGGTGGTGCCATTCGCAACGCCATTTGCGCTTTTGGATTTCTTTAAAATACCGTTAGATTTAATATCCTTAGTGAAATGACCATTGGTCGACTTATCGCAACGCGCACTCTCCTTCAAGCCACGCTCAAATGCTATCCGTTCGGGATTACGCTTTGTCGGATCGCTTACGCCATACATGCACCAACATGCAATATAGACGGGAATACCTGCGGAGGAGTTTAGTGGTATGGTGTGGTTGGGGAGGTAAGGGATAAATAGAATCAATCAACGGTTAGTACACTACTTAGACTAAAGAGCATGCAGAAAATACAATAAATACTACAAAAAGTTTGGGTTTTTGAAGCCCCGAAAAGGGGGAAGTTTCCAATTACTAAGCTATAAAAATACCGGGCTTATGAGGCATGCAACATGGATTCAGTGATATGCTTACCAATCGCCATCCACACTCCGAAACGCACCCAAGTCATTGCGTCCAGTTGTAACATAAGGTAGATATTGATGAATACACTTACAGCAGGCAGAAAAGGCACCAAGGGTACGCGGAAAGTTTTGATTACGGGCTCGCGAGGTTGCATACAAATCGCGACGAGAACTAGCAGTGAAAGTAAGATTAAAATGGGCAGTAAAATTAGAGCCCACAACTGATTTTGAAGCAGAGCATCGTAAGCCTCGTTGAGTATTACGCCAATACCTAAGGAGAGAAGACCTGAGGACCGATAATTTTTTCATTAGTTAACTAGTTTCAACTGTAAAAAAAAAGAAGCTTACAAAAGACAACGATTAAAGTGCCAACAATCCGAGTTGATAGGGAAGTGGGCGTGTCTATTCGTTTAATGTTGAATAGCTGAAAGAGGACGGCTTTGACGGTGATACGTGTGCCTGATGAGGTGAGCATGGAGTTTTCTGTTAGCGGTTGAGTTCCGCTTTCACAATCTGAGCCTTCGGCTGACTCCATGTACCTGAAATTAAAAAGAAAAAAATTAAGAAAACTTTCTGCCGGCACATCATGGTGTGAATACCTGAGTATGGCAATGGAGATGGCCACCACACTATACGCTAACAAAGTGCCAATAGACAAAAGACTAACCAATTGCTGGAGATCGAAGAAACCGGCCATTAGAGCTGTGGTAGAATAAATAAGATATTAGTATCAAATATTTAGCGGTATTATTAGAGATACTTACACGTAAATAAAGCGGCGAAGATAGAGCCACCGACTGGCACACGAAATCGGGGACTAATCTTCCCCAAAAAGGGAAACAGCAAGCCGTCCTCTGCCATTGAGTACATGACACGCGGCAGGGGAAAGAGTGCGCCAAATAAACTGGCTAACAAACCGATCAGGCCACCAATAGCCACCACCCACATAGCAAACGTCCAGCCCACCTGTTTAAAGGCAAATGGCAAAGGCGCATTTGGATCTTGCTCATAGTAAGGCACCATAAGTGTGAGCACGGTCGACACACCAAAATAGCAAAGAAAGATGATCAACAGTGATAGCAAGATGGAACGCGGTATGTTGCGACGGGGATTTCGCACCTCTTCGCCCGTTGTGGCGATGCAATCGAAGCCGACAAAGCCAAAGAAACAAGTGGCAGCGCCTTTGAGCGTGCCCGCAAAGCCAAATGGAAAGAAACCACCTGAGCCGATGTCGTTAACGCTCGTGATGGTCGTGTTGACGGTGTGAGGATCAATGGACCAGTTGGAAAAGTTGGCTAAACAGAATAAATGGGAGACAAATAAAGATCTATGCTTTTCCTTGTCCTTAGCAACAACTCACCTTTAATTGCGCCCGCTATGATAACAAACGACAATATGAAAATATTCAAACTCGTGCAGAAATTATTTGCCAAAGCCGAAGTCTCCACGCCAAAAGCCAAAGCAACTGCAAAGAAATGAACATTAGACATCTTCGAAAACAAAAAATCACTCAAAATTCTCACCTCCAAACACGATGACTAAGCCGAAGGCAAAGAAATCGAAGTAGCTACCGAGAAAACTAACATTCATCGGCGCGATCTCAGCGAAGGTGTGCTTAAGCGTATCGTTTATCAACGTATCCAAATAGAGACTGATGCCACGACAGACACTCGCCGTGCCGATTATATATTCCAACATCAGATTCCAGCCGATGACAAAGGCGGCAAATTCGCCGATACAGACATAACTGTAGACATAAGCCGAACCTGCTTTGGGCACACGGGCGCCAAATTCAGCATAACAGATTCCTGTCAGTAAAGGGAAAAATTATTTGTATATACTCGAACATACATTGGTAAGTAAGCATGTGAGAACAGCTAAGTCTTACCGGCTAGTAATGAGGCAAGCGCGGCAATTGCGAATGATAATATCACAGATGGGCCCGCCTGATCGCGTGCTATTTGCCCTGCGAGCACATAAACACCAGCACCTAAAGTCGAGCCTACGCCCAAAGCCGTGAGGTCAAATAAGCCAAGCACACGATTGAGCTTCGTGTCGCCTTCTGCACCATCGTTGGGTAGCACTTTCCGACGCGTGAGAACCTTCCAGTATGTTGGTTGTGCTGTCATGCTGCTGTTGTTATTGTTTGACGTCAACCAGAGTTGAGTTTTAATATGGTTTAATAGGGTTTGGGGACGTCTGTAAGTAAGGGCAATTAAATATTGTAAATATATAGGTTCTTAGTTAAAAATAGAAATGCGTTTAATAAACTAGTTTAGTGGACTATGTTTCTGGTTCATCGTTTTGTTATCAGCAACCGTCGCCTTATATTATTCTGCGTCGTTTGGAGACAGTGTTTTCTGATAAGAATGTCGTACACAATTGAAATTCAGTGAGTTTTTTCGGAAAAGCGTATAGGAACATTTGCACCAGTACTTAAGAATGCGATGGTACTAGTGAAGAGAAGAGGAAAACAGAATAATTTTTTCCTGCTATCATGCATCTAGCTAACGAAGCAGACTATTCTTCTTGGACGGCAGGAATCCGTACGGAACAATCTCCGATTTCAACATTTATTTCAAATTTTATGTCCACATATTTTTAAATAGAGAAAAATGTGTACCTTTTGGTCCTTTTGGTATGGTAAATAGAAAATTCATATTTTTTATGAGAAAAGTGGACATCTGAACACTCTGTGGTTTGGGCTAAAAAAGCAAGAAACAAAGTTTCCACGTAAAATCAGTCTTTATCTGGGTTCGACGATTTAGTGAGTGGTTTTTGAATGAAGTTTTTTAGCATAAATATCAGCCTGACCAACCGCAGTCACGGGCAGCGAATGACCGATGCGACGGTCAAGTCATTAAGGGTAAAGATAATTGAAATTCCTAGCAGTATTTTGGATGTAATGAGGCATAGGAATTTATTTCATGCTATAAATGAGCGACCTCCTTATATGCCGTGCGAAGTAAAAAAAGTAAAATTAAAAATAAATATACATATACGTATAATATACAATATGTAGCAATTAAGGCATAAGAGTAAATATTTCCTTTGAGATAGGCTATATATATTTTTTTGTTCAAAATGAATAGCAAGCAACAATGCAGTAAACTAATAAAGAAATTGTCAATAATTTTTTATTTAATTTTTATTACATAGACAATTTTTATTATTTGCATCGTTCGCCACAAAATATTTGCACGTTTATATGCACGTAAATATGATTTATTTTACAATTATTAAATACTTGTAGTAAATTTATATATAAAAAAAATATTTGCATATCTGCAGCGTAAAGTCCAATGTAAGGCGTTTCAAAATTGTAATTTTTTAACTACACTTCATTGCTTAAATTCACATACATTGAAGCAAATCTTATATAAGAAATTGAGCGCTTCATGGTTTGTTGAATGCAGCATAAATAAATCGGATTTATAAATATAATTGTTGATTGTGATTATCATTCTTTAATGTAGGTCAGTTAAGAGGACACTTTTTATTGGAAAATATCAATAAGCGAGTGGAGCAAAATGCCCGGATAAGAACTTCGTTTGTCAAACAAGAAAAAGAAAAATTAGCAATGCCAATTCGTTTCATAAGGAGTAACCGCACAAAGCTCATCACTTCAACAGAACTTAGAAAATTCAGTTTGCTAATCATTTCGACAGAATATTCCAGAGATTTTAGATTTGAACGTTGATTGAACCATATGCTGAGCAATAGACGAGCTGTATGTAAAGCAGGAGATGTAAAAACTCTACAAGGAGGCACTCTACCTCCAATTGATCACAGCGGAGAATCATACAAATACATGAAGCACTAGTACGGTGGCGGACGGGTAGATGGAACTCTTGTGGGACAGCGTGGATAGTAGACAGACCATATGCATCACTATTGTAAGTAACAGCATTAAATCAAAGAGAACTTAGCATTATTATGGTGTGTGCAGAGCATGCCCAGAGGACGACGAAACGCTGCAGCGCTACCTCTGCGAGCATTTGGCCTTCAGGCGATTGAGCCGTAACATCTTTCACAATGAGCCCGATAAATGGCTTGGATGTGACCAGGCGCGGTCAGGCCCTCAACCTCTCTCCTTCAACCAACCAAACATCCATCCACCAAGATCGCCGATGATCGATTACCGGAATATAAGTGAATAATAAGTGCATTAAGTTGTGACAGTCCCGACCTGCAAGCCTAAGTAGAGTAGACTAATTAATTTATGAGTCTAATATGTATGCAGGTGTGTATATATGTTAGCAGTAGAATCCATATGAAAGGCGGAATGAGTAATTAAGGGAGTTTCATTATTATTTTATTAAGCAGCAAGCGAAAGAGTTACACAAAAACATGTGTAAATATGTATGTAGATGGGCAGCGTGCGTGTATGCGCGTTCGATAAATATCAAAAACATTATCATAATAAGATTATACACATACATACATTCTAACACGCCAGTCATGAGTCATAAATGTTTACTACTTCTATTTTAATGAAATCAAAGCCAATCGCCGAGGGGAAATACCCCAAATCTATTCTGACGATACAAATACATACATATGTATATGTATGAGCATGCATAACAATGAATGAGTGGATTAAAAATTTCCAGCGCTTTTACAAAAAGCCTCTAAGGCTTTTACAGCTACCAAAAATTAACACCTTAGCTGCCGAGTGTTGAAATGATTAGCGCATATTAAACGTTTTAATGCAAAAAGTCGGGAATCTGTGATGGTGACAACGGTTGGTTACATACATACATACGAGTACATATGTATGTATGCATTGTTTCCAAAAAAGATAATATTATATGCA
The DNA here is from genome assembly GCA_037013455.1 of Ceratitis rosa. Taxonomy (NCBI): domain Eukaryota; kingdom Metazoa; phylum Arthropoda; class Insecta; order Diptera; family Tephritidae; genus Ceratitis; species Ceratitis rosa. The sequence goes on from JAWMAG010000041.1 coordinate 620,165, forward strand.
CATATGAGTACACTTCATACCTTCATACGTAAAAATCATAAAAATACTAGAAGCAATAAAAACAACTCATAAATCCATAATGGGCTATTGGAATTTGTTATTCAAAAATGAACGTTTGTACTTGAAGAAATCAGTGCTTATTATATGTGATATAAGCCCCCAAAGCAATTGACTTATCACTTTGCGTACATATTTACTTTAAGATAAGTTGATTTCTTTTCGACTTCAACATATTTTTAATCAGTTCTAATATTGGTAAAAAGAGAAGATGCAAATGCTTGAGAACCCACTGTCCAAAGTTGATTTGTTTCAAAGAAACTTTGTGTGCTAGAGAGATTACTAAATGCAAGGCCCAGGAATTTATATCAAATAAGAATTAATTGACATTCAGATTGACGCACTTAAGGGAAACACCCAACAGCAGGTGTTTATATACATACATACACGTATATGTAAATATAAAGGTGATTGAAAAGAGTAAATCGATTAAACTTTTAAAAATAGGCTGCCTGACGCATGCTTTGTGAATGGAGACGAGCTTCCTTCCACATGCATACATATTTACATGCAGCGTGCGTGCTGCTTTCTGTGCAGTGCGGCTTTTGGTGATCTGCGAAAGGTATTGATGCAGTGTAACACCAAGTCAACAACCGCAGTTGCCATATTATCGAAAAAACCACATTTTTCTTGAGGGGAAAAAAATAAATAAAATAAAAAATTCCAGGCTCGTGTGCTACTCGTGCTGAACGTAATATAATACGATTAAGGTGCCTACCACATGTGGGAGAAATACTTATGGCACGATTTTAAATATTATAAATCATATGTTTTGAGGTGAGAATCTAAAATGAGCTTCCTAACTGACAGATGGTGGCAAGCAGATTTCAGCTTAACGTAAGAGTAGTCAACCGTTGACTCTTTCAAAAAAAGTAATCGGGTATGAGTTTGAGAGTGGTGTAGACGTACTTATTTGTAGCCAGTGTTGCCAATCAACAGGGTTATTATAAAACCACTACGTTGATTAGTCTCGCTTTTCCTACATGACAATAATGTGTATAAGTTAAGTTAAAGAAGAAAAGGCAGAATATAAAAATATATTATTTTTTTTTATAATTAATAATGAAAAAATAAACATTTTGAGTTTAGGGTATTCTGTTTTTAACAGTGCAATGCAATTAAATGACTGTTTAAGTTGAATTAACACATATCTACAATGATGAACATCTAAAAATCTATAAGTTTTGTAGCGGTAGCCGAGTGGTTAGCATTGCGTACTGACATTCGGAAGGCGCGGGTTTAAATCCCAGTGCCACCAACATCCAAAAGTTATGGGAAATTTATTTAAATAAAAAATTAAGTTAAATTTTCTAATTGCGGTCCATCAGCCGTTCGGAGGCGGCTTAGTATAAACTGTAGGTCCCTCCATTTGTTGGAAAAACATCAAGACGCAAAAACGACAAATTGGAGTAGGAGCTCGGCCGAAAATCGCTTAAGCGGTTACAAAGCGCCAATTATATATATAGATAACGAATTTGTATGGGAACACACACTAAGCAGCGAAATGCGATAGGAAGGGTATGATTAAATGCACGAGTTTGATATTATTACGATAGAAAGTTATTACGTATGAACGTAATCACAAACATTCATATGTATGTAAGTGCGTGCAGGTAGAGTAAGGAAAGGTTGCTGAAACAAGATAATCATCAACATATATATGTACATATGTATGTATATACAAAAAAGCAAAAGCTGTGAGCCACAAGGTCGCCTTTCTTCTGCCAATCTCAGTTTTCTTGTTAGGTATTTTAGATAGAAATTTACATGTAGAGATGGTAATGTCTCACAACAATTTATTTTATATTATTCAATTTGACTTCAATTTTGTTGTGTTTTAAAGTTTATTTCATTTGATCTAATTTTATTTTATTTTATATTTTTATTATATTTAATTTAATATAATTTAATTTAATTTTATTTTAGGTTAGTTTAGTTTATTTTATTTTAATTTGTTTTGTTTTATATTGTTCAATTAAACTTGTATTTTTATCTTATTTTATTTAATTTTATATTATCTTGTTGTATTTTATTTTATTTTTTGGGTTTTTTCTTTATTTGATATTATTTAATTTTATTTTATTTTATGACGTTGTTTTCTTTTTAATTTATCTTAATTTAATGCAATTCAATTTAATTTTGTTTTATTTTTCTCTAGATTCAGTTTTTCTTTAATTTTGTTTTTTTTTTATTGTATTTTATGCTATTTTCTCTATATTATTTTATTAAGCAAATTAAACTAAATTGTTTTTAATTATTCGTTTACTTACCTTTGTTTGAATTTTTTTTATTGCAGGCGAATGTTGTTGTTTATAATTTCCACAATTTATAATCACTCCATTCGTTTAAATGCACTTATTATATACACATGTACTATCTCTGTATATAAGATAAGTCACACTGGCGTCTGGGAGAAACAAGTTTTCGTTCTAATATCGCTTATCACATTATCTTTATTAAAAAAAAAAAAAATAAATAAATAAAAAAAACACTTTTTCACACAAAAAAATACATTTAGTTTTTAAAACAATTAAAAATACAATGATTTTTTCTCTCGACACTTTCGCCGTCAACGTTCGATCGTATTTTGCAGCCTGTTGCCGATTTTCCACTTACACGTACCGCCGTCGTCGGCGTCCCCGTCTCAACTGTCACACACAACAATGCGCTTAAGCTGGCGTGCTACCCAGAATGCTGTTGAGAATGCACGTAGATACATATGTACATACATGCATACAAACTGACACTTAACGTATCGAATTACGCATCAATTACGAACGAACGAACTCAGACTGAGATCCAGACGGCTGTGAGGAGCTGGGCGCGCTGTAAAGTGGTTACAATCAAATGGAGTGTGCAGCAACAACAAACAGGGAACAAAAACAATAACAGGGAATATAAAAGTGTAATCAAGTGAAAAATAAAAGCTAAAGAATATTTACAATGTTTACATACAAGCATGCAAATATTAATATACTTTCATTCATACATAAGTAAATATTATGCATAAATGTATATGTACACGTATGTACATAGGTATGCACGCATATTAAAGTAGGCAGTCAACAGTCAATTGTTTGCTGCGAAAAATATATTAAAAGATGTGTAAAAGGAACAAGCAAACAAGCGAACAAAAACATTTAAACAATGAAACTCCAGATAAGATGCACCGTATCTATGTATGTATGTATGTGTGTATGTGTGAACATAGGTATGTATCGAGTAATTAATAAACTGCATGCCTTACGGAATGATTGCTTTGCATTTGTGTCGGTGTGTGTGTGCATGTGTTTGTGTTAAGAAGACGCAGTATCTTTGAGATACTGATAACAGTCGAGTATTGATTACCCAGCAATCAATTTATTTAGATTGTATTAAACAGTTAGAGTTCTTGATTGTTTTTTTTTTTAATTAAGTGCGTTACCTATACTTAGTTATCCTTAAAGTTAAATGCCCAAAAATGACTTTTTTAAATCTAAAATATTATTTACATAAACTTAATATTTACATATTATTACAGGCGCTTTGTTATAGGTTATTTGAATAATCGAAACATTCGTGCTGATATCAATTTGAAGAATATACACATCTAGTTATAGTCTCAGGTATAATTTTTATTGATTTTGTCCTTTTAGTGCCGCACTATACTTTACCAAATTTAGTTTATTTTCTTCGTAATTTTTTAAAATATCTCTACTAAGCTTAAAGTGACAACCCTTTACTTAAGGTCCTGCGGAAATACATCTTGGACTTATACTGGTCTTAAGAAGACTAGATGCGTGCGAGTCTTATCTTTTTTATTGCTGCATACAGACGGCATACACATACACGTATGTACATACGTACGAGTATGTCCAGAAGTACAAGTGCAAGTGTGAAGCAGGTACAAGAACGGAGATAAAAAGGGACTACGAAAAGTGGACATTCGAAAACAAATTGAAATTTAACAACAACTATATTTAGTGTGAACAACAACAATAACAAAAACAGCTACGTGAAATACAGTGTAAAGAAGCAAAACACTAACTATAATAACAACAACAAATATTTGTAATTGTTTAACATTCGCATCGCGAATCTCGGTTAGGAGATCGCCTCTCCGTCCGTTCGTCTGGCTGTCTGTATGTTTGTCTATCGTCCGGTTAATGTTTTGTTGTTCGATGTATTTTTCAGGAAGTTCATAAAACAGCGTTCATTAATTGCAGGTAAATATACATATTTGTAGGTGAGGAAGGCGTAAGTTAAATGCACACGGTTGCAATTATGTATGTATGTATATATATGTATATCCGTAGATGCTTTCGTGCTGGTTTATATTTCCATTTCATTTTCAAAACAGCATATTGTCATGTGTCTGTCACATTCTACAAATAATTCACACATTCGACTGAGGATTTACATATGTACATACATACGTGTATGTGCATAAATAGTAAATACTAAACTCAACATTCGTATACTCGTATAAATATAGTTATGCACAAAAACTTAAAAAAGTAATTTTTAATTTTATTTTTTCATAAAAATTCTTACTTTATTTTTTATTTTTTGTTGTATTTGATTTAAAATAATTTTTAAGCAATTTTAGTGTGAGTAAATTTTTATGACTTAACTATCTTTTAACCTTGAATACGTGCAATGACGTCTTTGTTACATTTTTTGTAAATATTCTGACTCATTAAATTAATCTTTATTCGCAATCATTGTAATTAATTGTGTTTGAATTCGCTCATAAACTGAAACTATGCGATTGATAATTGCTTTCGATTTTACTTTGATTATGATGATTACTCGTAAGTTTCCTTCCTTACTTTAAGCCAACAAATGTCGTGGACAAAGAACAGAAATTATTCCACAAAATGTACACAAATTTTTGAAATTTCCTTTTTATTATTGCTAGAATCAAGATGAATACCATAAGCTGGAAAATAAAACATGTTGATTTTTGGATAAGAAAGTGGGTGGCGGTGCCTGAAAGCAATGACTCCCAGATCCTAGTAGATACAGGACTTGGTCCTGTAAACATTTAATATAACATTTACATTTATATATTCTCCATTCCGCAACAAAGGTCTTATCAAAGAATCCATTTCTCACTGTCCACTTCACCAGTCGTTTTTAATCCGACTGCTTGAAATAAAATAATTGAATATTAAGCATTTTGTTTTGAATGTTGTTATTTGATTTATGTCAGTCTACTTGAAAATGATTGATATGTATGTATGTACATACCATATGTACTCGTATATATGTATGTACGCAAGCATATACTTCAAATTCGAACTCGAAGCGCCAATTTTGATTGTGAACGTGGTCAATTAACGATTCGTTAAAGCGCTGCTTTTAATATTGTATTTGTTGTTGCTGCTTTATTTTTGTCACGCCGTTTTTTTATGCATACGAATACACGTATGTATGAACACCTCAGTGTACTGTACGTTTGTAAATAAAATATACTATATGTATGTATGTATATCGCTCACTCTCAATAAAACTCGCTGCTGTTTCATGTGTACAATAAATTTTCGCATTTTATAAGCGGCTATTTTCTGCTCTTAGTATTGTTGTTGTTGGTTTTTAATTACACAGTACTATGTACATTTGCTTGTTGTGCTTTTTTGCGTGTGTTTTCCCCTCAGTTGATTGCACTCACCACCCGCCGGTGGTGCCGGTGTCACTTATAATTTCACTGCCGGACCGTCTGAACGGTTTAGCTAAGTAAGTAAGTGTGTGTGTGTGTGAATGTGTGTACATATTTATGCAAGTAACAGGTCGTTAAGTGCTTACCGGTCGTTCAGCCAGCGAGCTGAGCTGAGATGCATTTGCAAATACTTTCGAAGCATGCAAGCTTTAAAAGAATAATACAAGCATCTACGAGTATGTAATCGCTTATAATTGTGCGGTCATAAAACGTTTAAAAGCTTGTTGAAAAATTTAACAGTTGTGACGTACGAACTTTGGAAAAACTGGCCACATATATATGAACGTATACCTATATACATACTTAAGTGCGGTTCATAAACATATTTACTTTATTTATATTGCAAGAATTTATTGCTGCTGCTTTCGTCGAAATATTTGAATTATTTTAAAATTGCGGGTTTCTTTCAAGTTTATTTCAGTCAGAGAAAATATTATAATTTTAATTTGCTTCGGTTTTTCATTTAATTTAATTTTATTAATATTTTCCTTAATTTTATGACTTTCACATTTTAGAAAATTTATTTTTCTTTGATTTAATTTTAACCTATTTTATTTTGTTTTAATTTCTTTTTATTTGGTTATTTTCTTTTATATTTTTTATTTCATTTTATGTAAATTTATTTTAATTACTTTTGTTTAATTTCTTTTTACTTTATTTTTTGCCTTATTTTACTTTTTTAAATGCATATTAATTTTATTATATTTTAATTTAGTTTCTTTCATATTATTTTATTTTATTTTAACTTTAATTTTATTTTGTAATATATTATTTTACTTCATTTTATTTTTCTTTGTTTTATTTGGTGTCATTTTACTTTGTAATATATAAAATTATTCTAATTTATTTTACTCTATTTTATTTTACTTCACATCAACATTCTCGTACTTTACTTAATTCATTCTTTTCATCTATTTCATTTTATTCTTTTATTATTTTTCTTTATTTTTACATTTAATTTAGTTTTAATATTATTTTTCTTTATTGTGTTTGTTTTTATTTTACTTTTCTTCACGTTATTTTCTTTATATTATTTTATATTTATTTTAATATGTATCAACATATATGTACATAATCATATAAATATGTACATGTATCATTTCGGAAGTATTCTGAATTTTTGAAACAACTCAGAAGCTTTTTCTGCTTAATTTAATCAAAATTATGAAGTCGGTAGTGATATTTTTAACTGGAATCGGTCTCACTTTCATTCAAATATACATACCTATACATACATATATAAAAAAGTATGTATGTATGTATATTCCGGTGTGACTGAATTAATTTCATGCGATCAAAGTTTCGAAGAGGTTAAGCGTAACAACCCACCGTTCACCCCTTCGGATCCACAGATATACATTCATACATACAATATATATCTATGTACCTATATGTGTATGTACCTGCTCAGCTGAGCAAATTGACGACAAAATGTTAAATATTGCCATATAATTGCTGAGACTAAGCGCCATAAGTATGAAATAGGCGTAATAAACACAAGCACACATACATACAGACACAAATATGGTATATTTACACATATGCGTACCTACACACACACACACACACACACACACACACACACATATTTTTTGGCTCCCCAGAATTCTTGCAAACACAACTACAGATACAAAATAACACAATCTGCCTTCGCATGCTGATAACGGAGATAAGGATAAACTGGAGCAGGCAGAACAAATACTCAGCTGCTAACTGAGCTCAATACACCTACATATGGTACATGCTACTCTGTGTGTATGTATACACATTCATATTGAAAATAAAACAAACACATCCGCGAAGAAATTTGTCTTAAATTTCTTTGTTTGCAGAAAATATTTACATTTCAGTTTTTTTTATTGTTATCACAGATTCTCAGGTTCCACTTTGCCAAAAAATCACTACTTGTTTTTCGAAAGAAGAAGAAGCGAGCGATAACACAGACGAAAAATGAAAAAAAAATCCGCCATAAGTAATGTCTATCTCAAGTAATCAGCTAGATATCTGTATGAAACGCAGCGAGACTAACCGATCTGAGGGCCTTGCAAGCTGTTAGAACCGACCCGATCGACCGTGCACGAGTCCGGAAACAAAAAGTGAATATTTTCGTTTAAAAAAGACCAAAAAGAATACGTCTTCGTTTGTGCGCATTTAACGGCCATTAACGGCAAATAATCGGCAAAACCGATACCGTCACTTTCGAAACACTTTCAAACGCTGCGATTGCTGAGGCACGACTGAAACCGCCTTGACTGAGCGAGCTTCGGACGAGCTGTCGAGCACCTGTTGGCCCACATATACAGCCAGCGCACCACCCCTTAGCGGCTCCACTCGGCACCTGTAATCAAGTGGCGTACGTCCGCGCGGAGATGGCTGCGCTCGCTCCAGTTATGCGCGCTCAGTTGAGTGGTAGTTGGCGCTTCGTTTGCTATATTGTTGCTGTGTTATTGTATAAGCAGCTGCGGAAGGGCGATCGAATAGTCGCTCTCTGTTTACCCGCTGACGTGCCAGTTTGTTTGTTGACATTACGTTTGATCTTTTTTCTGATTTTTCACATCCGAAGATAATTTAATTTTGCTTTAAAGTATGAAATGTAAGCTATTCCATTACAGTTTGATTCGTTGCAAGCTTTTTTTTGTAGATTATTATCTGAAATTGACTTGTGAAATGTCGAAATACTTTCGGCTGTATGTGTTAGTTAATCAAATACACCGTCGAGCCGGATTCCAAGACTTAAGTGGTTTTGATCTGTCGGAATGAAACTGGACCACACGCAGTAAATTTGTATACCATTCCGGGGCTAAGCTCGGTGTATCGCATATACGATTATGCATGAAGCCAGTCTGAACTTCTTAATATTGAAGGTCATATCTTTTTGGCGAAAATTGTATAACGCAATCGTTAGTTAGTGGCATGAGTTTCCGGTATACGACTCGTCCGAAGCTCTGTCTGAAGCGAAGTCGGAACAATTATATGAATAGTCAGTTTACATCAAGCGTTCAAGTTCAAGTTCAAGTTAAATCACACTTACAAAGGTCATCAGACGACGAGGGTGTAAAGTAATCGAATTTCCGTCTTTCTGGAATCGAGGTCGATCCCACTGAATTTGTCAGGTTAAACAGGTACGTTAGTTGGAACCAAGCGCAAGCTCCGATCTCTCTGAACCGAAAGTTCTGAGGAAATTGGTAGCGCCGCTGCTGCACACATACATTTGTACATTCTCCACTGCCTTGCTTGCGTTGTCTTTGTGAGCGAAGTGATAAGATACGGGTATCTATTGCTGGTGACATGCTGCGGGAAGCAAATACAAGTAAGCTGTTATCAGCCGCCATGAGAACGCCGCGTCATACAATGTTGGCATACACTTAAATATTGGCAAAACAAACTACTCGCAGAAAGAGACGTATGCATGTGTGAGTCGCTGTCATGTCGAGGTATTAATAATGATAAATATCAACCAAGTTTCTTCAATTCTCAGTCGAGTGCTTATCTTATGCATTCTCTTGGTGGTGATCCTCTGAATATTTTTACATATAATCATTTGACATCCCCATAACTGCAAATGTCTATTTATAATTTCCTTTCATTCCAAGCACTGTGTCGGCTTAGTGTTATCAGTTTCTTTGTTTGTTGTTTCTAATTTAATTTGTAGACAAATGCTTCAACCAAAGTCTGAAGTGTCTGCTATTGTCTTTGTGAAAATTGGCATAAATCTATGGGGTATTATGTACTTTTTTCATTTAGAATGAAGCCAATGTGTGTTCCTATAAGAGCATCCATTTAGAGTCCTTTAGCTGGCAGGAGAGAAGCAGTAACAACTGGTTCAGTATGCACAGACTCTTCGGTTACCGTGGTAGTCTTAGACTGTGCTCTACTAGAACTTCATCATAGTGATTATACAAAAGTCTTCCATCGTGAAACAGGCGGGAAAAATCTTAAAAAAGTACTAGACTCTGTCAATCAACAGAACACCCCTCGGCGAAGTCAGTATGCTGTAAACATAGGCAATCAGATCGTCTAATAGATCTCACGTATCTGCATTCCTATCTATAAACTTTTCGTATGACGGCCACCTTTTCAAGCTCTTCGTCATCACCCATTTCGAACTCTATCGCTTTCTGTATGTTTTTCAATGTTTTCGTTGCGTTCGATTGACACATTACGGGATATGAAGTATCTTTTTCCCAAGTCCGTTTATTCCAAAATTATCGATATTTTCACGCGAGAGTTTCAATCCAGAGGCAGTCATATAGCTTGAGGAAACCTAATTTTAATACAATTCCAACACCAAATTTTCCCTTCTGTAGTAAATTTCATAAGGACCCTTTTTTATGATTATGATTTGTGATTTATTATACGATCTTTTCATTAAACGTAAGCTTTTGAAAAGCTTTGGAGAATTTTATTAGGATTTTCTCAGGTCTAAAAATGCTAAATATTTAAGTACGCTTCTTCGTTAACGAAATTTCAATAAATACGAACAGTTTGTTGTAATTTCAATTACTTAAAAAATTTCATCTCATCTCCTGGTTTCATCTTAAAAACTACATAACTTAGATGTAACTTAAACTAGTAATATTACGTAATTACGGTATTCCTACACTTCGAGCTCACGTTAGGAACAAAGTCACGTTTCAACTTCGTTGAATTAATACAATGATACTTCGATACTCTGTGGTCTTTTCTCTCTTAACTTGTATTTTTCATGATTATGAGCGGTACCTCGGTATAGCCATTATGTAACGGTAAAGCCGATTCACTACTCTCCACGCTCTCGGGTAGCATCAGACGCGTGTCACGTCTACGTTGACGACTATAGCGTATGCCGTAGCTGAAATAGATCAACAGACCGATAGCAATCCAAACACCAAAGCGTACCCAGGTCATAACGTCTAAGCGGACCATGAGATAGACGTTGATGAAGATTGATAAACCAGGCAGCCAAGGTACCAGTGGCACTTTAAAGGCCAACTGGGTGGCAGACCGCGGCTGACGTGAGATAATAAATAATATCAGAGGTAGAGGTAAGCCAGTTATGATAAGGAGTACAATGTAGGGTGGTGTTATGCTGCCGGGTTCAATTTCCACTTTCTCAAGGAGACGGGAGAAAACAAAGCACCAAATAACTGTAGGAGAAAAGTGAACAATTAGCACTATACATATAAATATAAGAAACTTTGAATACTTACAGTATAGTGTTATCATGAAGGTCACCAAACGACTACTCTGCTTGTTGGCCAAAAGTACATTATTGGTGTTGAATAGGCGACGCCAAAGGTTACAATTGCTTTGAGCGTGATCCACGAGAGATCTACCGTTACCAATACTACGACCTTCCCGGCGGTCATCGCCATCGTATCGTAAAATCAGGACGCAGCTAGCCACCATCGAGTAGGCCAGGAGAGTGCCAATGGACATAATGCTCACCAATTGGCTGAGTTTGAAGATCGCTGCGAGAAGACCAGTCAAAACTCCCGTAATAAGTGTACCTTTGAAGGGCGTTTTGAAGCGTTGACTAATATCGCCCATGCACTTGAAGAGCAACCCATCCGAAGCCATAGCGAAAACTATGCGTGGCAGTGGAAACATAGCACCCATCATGCTCGCACACAGACCACACAACGCGCCGATTGTAACCAAATATTCGGCAACCCACCAGCCATAGCGACTGAAGACATGTGGCAACGGTGCTTGTTCGTCCTGCTCGAAGTATGGCAGCATCATGGTGAGCACGGTGGAGACGCCAAAGTAGGCGAGAAAGATCATGGCGAGAGATGTGACGACGGCAAACGGTATGGATTTCTTCGGGTTCTTGGCCTCCTCACCGGCGGTGGCGATGCAGTCAAAGCCGATGAAGCCATAGAAACATACCGCCGCGCCGCGTATAATGCCTGTTAGACCGTATGGACTGAAACCTCCATTACCATAGCCTTCCGGCACTTCCGATTTCGGTATCGACCAGTTACTGAGCGAAACTGTGAGAAAAATGAAATTTATTTTAATCATAGATACTCGTATTGTTAATATAATTTGCTGGGAGTTGCTTACCTCTAAAGAGTCCAGCGATGATTACAAAGAGCACCACGCTCAAGTTGAGGAATGTAAAAACGTTATTCAAACGCGTCGACTCCTTAGCGCCCACCGCTATTGCCAACGCAAAGAGCACGGTGACGATGAGAGCGAAGAAATCCGGATAATCACCGAGTCCTTCGATGTTCATGGCAAAATTTTTGCTCAAATAATCTCGCATGGCATAATTCAAGAGCTTGTCCAGATATGTGCTGAGTCCTTTAACCACACTAGCGCCACCTAAGTTGGGAAAAGAGAAGATGGGGTGCAAGATTAATTTAGTTTTACTATTGTAATATCTTGCCAGGCAAAGTTAACAGCAAAAAGTTAATTTTCTCAAGTCAGAAGCGGCATTTTTCACGCCCGAGCCAGTTAGTATTGGCTAAAACCAACAAGAAACCTGAACTCGCTCAATATCACGAACAGCAAATGACAATGAAACGTGTGTTGGCTACTGTGTGTAGTTGTTGGCGTACGAGTATTTCATGTGCGCATATGTTCAATTAGGCGCCAAAGATCGATGTAAGGGGATGATACCGGCGTGTCGGCAAACAGATACATACATATACACAGTGATATTTAATACACGAAAAACTTTGAGATCATATGTATATATACGTAATATGTATGTGTTGGGGCTACATACATCCATACATTGCAATTAAATTGACGAACGCGACATAAATTACAATCAATTAAGGCTACAACAAAGTCGAATTGAAATCGGAATCGAATTACGGAAAGAATTGAAGATGTGCGTACAAGCGCAGCCCCAAAGAGGGCTTGAAGATAGGAATTGTTAAAAATGATTGCAACTAAAAATGCGTGCGTCTGATTGCTTGACAACAAAGTATTTCATTTATTTTCGTTTTTTATATATTTTTTAACTCACCTATCGCATACTCCAATATTAGATTCCAGCCAATAATGAACGCCATAAATTCACCAATTGTAACGTAACTGTAAATATACGCGGAACCCGCCTTTGGCACGCGGGCGCCGAACTCAGCATAACAGAGGCCGGCAAATATTGAAGCTATGGCGGCAATAAGGAAACTTATAACCACCGCTGGACCGGCGTACACCTTGGAGACTTCACCTGCCAACACATAAACGCCAACACCTAACGTCGAGCCGATGCCCAGAGCTGTGAGATCAAAGGCGGAAAGAACTTTAGCTAATTTTGATTCGGTAGTATCCTCCATGGGTTTGCGTCGCGTCAATACATGATATACACCGGATATGCTGAGTGAAGGCATTCTGTGGGAGTGGGGAGAAAGGAAACAAAATTAGAAAGGAATGCATTCTTCTTGTAGTTTTTAGCTAGTTAGTGAATTAAGTAATTAACGGTACGAATAAAGTGTGGTTGCAGCGCTTTAACGTTACTTTGTTGTTGGCGTGACATTTTCAATGGAGAAGTCACGTTTCTACTTACTATGGCGTTGCTGATGTCATTGCGTTCGTCAAAAAATACGAAATCATTTTACTACATTTCCTTAGTTAATCTCAGCTCTACCTACTTTAAGCTACATATGTATGTATATAGATAGGTTTATTATATGTGAAATAAATGTAAGGAAGTTGGAAAATATCTGCAGAGAATAGTGCATTTTTTACTACTACTACTAGTTATTTACTTTATGTTTAATTTAATTTTATTTCATTGCTTTTTATATTATTTTATTTACTTTTACTTTATTTATTCAAGATTTAACCAAACTTTCTAAATGGGTGTTTTTTTAAGCGTGTTTGTTTCAGAAACAAAATAAAACCCATAATATTTTATGTTATGGCCAAGAATTTAGCTTCATTTTAAAGATAAGATTTGCCATTATATTTCAAAAATGATATCGAATAAATTCCAGCCGAGACCCAATTTTTGACCACTTTATGCCTAATGTTCTTTACCTTGGAGGCAACGACACGAGATAATGACTCAGCAAAAGTTTCCTTCAAAAAACTGATTGTTTTGTTGGCATGACATACAGCATTTGACGGCCCTGTTGGAGCCAAAGATCGTTCACATCAACATTTTCCGATTCAGATAAGAAAAAGTCATTTATCATGGCACTGCAACGACCCAATGATTCTCTCTGCCCGTAAAGTCCAACAAACAGTGAATTTTTTAGGCTGTAATGGCGTCTCATTAATGGCTTGTGGATTATCATCATTCCAAATGCAACAATTTTGTTTAATGGGTGCGTCAGTACCATAAACCAAAAGTGAGCTTCATCGCTGAACAAAATTTTCTTGTGAAAATAGTGACCGGTGGGCATCGCGTACCGCTTCCATTCTTGCTCGATTTGGATTTTGTAAGCTCGAAAACCAAGATTCTTCCGTAAAGTTTTCCAAGCAGCGGATGGGTCTGCTCCTTTTCTCTGCTCCACCGCATCTCTGAGGAACAAGTAAAAATGAAACCAAATCGAATTGGAACTGTCAACTCTGCCGGGCGATTGCGTCGCTTGAATATTTAATAATTAATTAATAATATAAATTTGTGCGAATGCAAACTAAACTGAGTATAAATCAAGTAATAACTATTGAAAAAGAAAACCTCAGGTAAAAGTATTGCCTCATTGAAACCACACGTTTAAAAAATCGCCCTTGAGAAAGGCAATCTAGAAGACTATATTTCTGATTTTACTTGATTATTTTTATTTTTAAATTATAATCGGTGGTGTATATATTTTTTATAAAATTGATTTCTTATTCTAAATCCATTTATTCACCGGAATGAGCTTTAGAAAAATTAATATTGCTCGAGTGTATTTTTGTGACAAAGAAGTTGTTGAATACTTATGTATATACATTTTAGCACGTTTTGTTGTAAGCTAGAAATTTGAGGCATTTACATTATCAACACCGGGGACTCTAAAAATGTATAGCAGCACAATAAAACTACAGTGATACATATATTAAATAAAATTTTTAATGTAAAACTAAATCATGAATGTAACTATATACTCATACCTGTGCACTCGTATATATGTATGTACATAAAAAGAAATACTTTGTAGTATGGAAATATTATATTTTTGATATTTAAAATATTTGCTCGCGTATATTAGTGTAGGTAATGTATGTAATTTGGTAACTGTTAATTGATTTTTCATATCTACAAATACAGAAACCGCAGTTATAAAACATTATAGATCACAGGTTGCGAAAGTGGGCTCAATCAAACAAAGGGAAAATAAAATTTCTAAGTAACACAAACAATAATAAACACCATTATTTAATTAACACTTTTTGCTGATTTCATTTTTAAGTAAAAATTAGTTCATTTTAATGGTCAATTGGCTTTTGTAAAGATACAGTTAAAAATAAAATTTGGAAAAATTTCAAAATCGAGATTTCACATCTAATGTGTTGATGTGGTGATACAGTGAACGAGGGGAGGCGACATAAACAACTAACAGGTATCTATATATGTGTCTGTGTATGTAGGTGAGTGCAACTGGCGGTTGTTTTGGAAAATTATTATTATTTTGCTGAGCAAGAGGGTTACCGACCAAAACCGCTAAGTTGCACGAAATCGCAAATGCGTATAGTCGTAATAAAATCCATACTTACAAGCTTTTCCGCTGGCGGAAAGAATGCAACGCAGTGCGTCAAAGACCTTGACAGAGCTACTCATGGTCATTTCTTTTAGTGATAAATTTTACCACTTTTAAGCTAAAACTTTTGGCTGTTTTACGAATTTGAGCACGAATAATATGTACATACACGTATGTACATATATTATTTTTCACTTTTTGATATATTATTATTTGATTTATTTATTTGAAAAAATATGAACGTAATAACGAACATTCACTAAACATAAAATGAAGAACCTAATTTAGGAAGATCTCTTCTCATTCATTCTCTTGATTGCCAGGTATATTGGTCGCCAAATTTGTTTCCATAGATTTTGGTTAATCTTGTAGAGTACAGTAAAACACGCACAGTCACTACAGTGTTTTTTGTTTTTGGTTTTAACTCACTTTCCTTCTAAATATATATTCAAATCTTTTTTAAATGTGTACCATATATGAACTTGTATCTCAAATTAAAGTGCGTATTTCGCAGATTCAAGAATTTCAAATAAATTTATTATTTGTCAATCATCGTTAACATTTCAATTACACGTCACGAACAGTTCTTATATTTTTTTTTTTAAATCTAAATAAATACCTTTCTTTGTGTGAATGGGATAAACACTATCCGCCGTAGTGTTCGAGTCTACTACTCTCAGTTTAAAAATCTTCAGTCTTCAGCAATTTTTCAATTAAAAGTAAAGAATAATTAAAGAACTCTTTTACTTAACACTCAGAATGACAATAAGTAGTAGTACTTTTTCACTTTCTGATGCCCATCAATTTCTGCTGCTACTCGTGTTGAGCGTCTGCGAAGATTTGATGTACAAGCGTCACTTAAAACAGCTGCCAAGTTACAATTCGAATTTGAAGAATGTTAAAAGCTTAAAATAGTTACGCGCAAAAAGCGAAAGCTTTTAAATTAGAGCTTTTACATGAGCGGTAATTATTGTGGAATTGCAGTACAATACAAACGGCAAGCTTTAGAAGGGTTGTGAGTGTGTGAGTGTATGAGTTTTCAAAATTTGTATCCTTTAATTCAGTTTAAAGTGATGGCGTGTAAATGAGGATTGATATATATATATATTTTCTTTTTATGGTTGATTTTTTTTATTTCGATTATAAATAATTTGGACGAATGAAAAACGGCTTTCTTGTCAGGAATCAAAACTATTAAATATTAAAAACCATCCGACAGAGTCCGTTTCATTGTAAATTGTAAAAATGATTTTAATTTTGAGGTGGAAAGTTGAGTAGATTTCCGTTGCATACTTTAAGGCGTTGTATACTATGTCACGTGCATGCCATGATTACCATATACAAAAAAAAAAGCTTTGAATTTTACTTTATTTTTTATGTCAAAAAAAAAAAACATTTATGGAATTTCTCAAGTTATGTTTTTAATGAAAAACTTAGGCTTAAGTTATTTGCGCTAAAAAAATTAGAACATCCTTCTGTTGGAAGCAAAGCTTATAGACGCACGCAGTTCAGGAAAATAGCTGTTTGTAATCTTTCTAAAAAAAAAAATCCGTGTTGGCATATATGACACCACCAGTGTTTATAAAAGACCAGTGAAAGTGTGTACGTACAAATGTACATACATATGTATTACGTTCTGCTTTAACCCTTAAAAAGTGATCGCTAAATAAAAAAAAAAAAAATCAAATTCTTTGAATTTATTTTCAAGGTCGCATAACAGCAATACATCCACGCGCAAATATTACTTTGTATTGTACACATGTACATATATACATATATATGAATACTATTTTCAACTTTATTGAGTGAGAATCTCGAATAAGTATGTTGCTGTGATTCACGCATAAATTTATTTCATACAATTTGTTTATATATGCAAACGTAAAAATGTATAAAACATATAGATATGTACATATGCATATATATACAATATATTGATGGTCCAGCATTTTGAATTTCAATATAATGCACATGGCATTATGTTCAATTCGGCAACTCTGGGTTTTGAAGAATCCGCCAACAAAACATTTTACGCTATCAATTGATACCGTGCGCTCTTCTTTTACCCTTCTCACAACTCTCACTAATGCTTCTCTTCGCATTTTGGTAATTTTGAGCAGAGCGTCAAATTCAATATTGTGCAGCCCTCATGCCCACATGGCATCGAAATGCTTTGAATAATATGTATTTATGTATGTATGTACCCGTATGTATGTATAAACGATAATTGAATAGTTTTTATGGTCTTGTTCTTGTTGGGGGAATACGTCGCCAAGTCAATTTCTATTTCGGCGCGTAAGTAAAAATATATTTGCAGCAATTATCGGAGTGTTACGCACATATATGTGGTATGTACATACGAGGATGTGTGTATTTGCTCAGATTTTTTTTATAATTTTTCAGTGAGAGATATTTCACAGCTGTAACGTTGGCAATGTGCGGCGCAAATGACATATATACATTAAATATACATATGTAGATATGTATGTATGTACATATGTATATAAAAGGTAATTGTTATACCTGTGTATCAGTCTATTTGGATATTCTGACTAATTTGACTTACCCGCAACTCTCTAGAAATTCATCCATGGCTGTGATGGTCTTCTTCGCTTCACTCTGCACTTTTTTTTCAAATATATGTAGGTATGTATGTTTGTTTGTGTGTTTTATATCAAAATACTGCTATTTTACTATTCTTTTATTGATTAAGTAATGAATTTCTTAACAAACACGCGACGACCGGTGCGAAATGGAGCACATTTCTCATATTGCGTTCCCACTGTTTGACGGTTCAAAAGCGAATATCTTGCTTGTACGAACATATCACAGAAGAAAAAGGCAGTATAACTTGTAGCTATCGAATAGATAAATGTGCTCTGCTTGCCGATTTGCCGGCCATAAAGGTCTCGCTTCTCTTAGCTCGGTGGTTGAACAGCTGACGGGTGACGTTTGAAGAGCGCCGTCAACATGTGTGCGTCAGAGCTGCCAACGCTCGGTTGTAATACCAAACAAACCAAAATACAGATACAAAATGCACGGTTAATGTGCAAAATTATGGAAAATGTGCTAACACTTCGTTTGCACCGCTAAGTGTAGTGTTTTTGTGCCTTGATTTATTGTAATAAATAAGTCTAGTATACAGAAAGTTATTTAGTCCATCCAACTCTGGACTATTGAATATTCTTCTAAGTTTTATACATGCATTTTTTATTTTTTATTTGTGTTTGAAAATGTTAAATAAATTTCTCTTAAACTTATCAATAACATATAATAATATTTCATACACATATGTACGTATATATATATTGAGAACTAATTATTAGTTGTTGTTAGAGTTTTGACTCTAATGAGAGCACACGATGCGTTCAAATCTCATGGATACAATGCAATGCGTTATCAAATAAAAGCAGAAAATTTCATATAAACACACTTTTGAATCATTTGAACAACTTTTTATGAGAATTTTTTTTTTTTTGGGGTAGGTCACTCTATAACAGTTTGTGCTCTTGAAATAGTTGTCTCTTACATTGACTTTTACGCTCATTATGCTGAGCGTGTACTGAACAGTTTCTAAAAGTCTACGTCACACCACTTTCTTGGAGCGAATTGTGCCATGTGAGAGTGTATGGGGTTGATGGATGTGGTATTTGCTTGTAAGAAAGGGTCTTATTTCATGTGATGGCTTATTGGCGCGAATTGCATCAGCAAATTGTTGAAATGTACATACGTACTACATACATATTTGAATATAAGTGCACCAGCGGCGCGTGTGGGAATTAAATTCTTAAAATGGACGGTATATTCATTTCGTGGGTCACACCAATTTCTGTATGATATCTGAGGTGCTTGGAATTTTAGCTCCGCCGCCCAACCTTCATGATTCACAAAAAAAATATTTTTTCTTTGAAATTTTAGCTGCGCTATTTTTGATGATAACCGAGGGCACTGTTATTGTAATAAATTTTTTTATGAAATTATGTATTTATATATGTACATATGTACTTACAAATATGAAATTGTATTGATTCCATTATAATTTTCCAACTAATTAAATAATTTATTTATAACGAAAACGTGTGTGAAGGTACGAGTACTGAACTGATTTGAGAACTGATAAGAACTCAACACGAAAAAAGCATTTTTAATGAATCACAGTTCAACTAATTAGTAAGTGTTTGTATGTACGTTGCATGGCTCCGTTCAAAAACCTCATACAACAATGCAGTGATGATAGTATAACTGTAATTTTTCGAGCTTTTAGAAAGCTCGCTGTTCAATTAACATTCTGTTAGTCCACATGTAGTTAACATAGGTTGCTTATGTTACGGCAACGACGCGAAGTTGAGTAGGAACTTCTACCCACTCTACTACCACTTTTGCAACTAAGCAACGAGTTGTTCGTTAAGATCACACTCCTCTGAGAGATTAATAAAAGCCTCTGATTAAAATACATAATATCGTCGACACCCGGTCTTAAAGAGATACACACGTTTGACGGAGAACAGACAGAACATACATACATGCTTCCATAGAAGCACACTATTATCATTGTAGTCAACCAATTGAAGGTGAATGTATAACCTCGACCGCTTAATGCTTTTAAAAAAGTAGAAATTATCCAATGGCAACTCTGCCAAAGCTCAGGATAATGGAGAGACTGCAATTCTACATAGCTTTTGAGCACAAGACGAAAGCTCAGAGTGAGTTCAGTGTTTCCACGAAAGCTTTCACAACATTGGTTCTATCTGTGAGCTCATGTTGTGGAGATTTAAAATCCGATGCTACGCTGCGGCAATTACTCAGTTGCGAGCGAATATTCGCTGACGAAGGACGTTCAAATTTAAAAGTGTACGCGTTGCGCCGGTCTTTCGATACTTCAGTTTGAGTGCTTATACCATATACCTATATGTAAAGATGCATGTTGACTACCGCTATGTCTACGTTTGAGCGCATTTGTATGTGCGTGCGACGCGGGGGCGTGGGTAGTTTTCGCATCCCTGCCATTATTGGGGTGCATTCGTTTGTGTAAAATAAACCAACGATGGAAGTTATTATTGAAAAAATTTAGAAAACTTGAAAAAGCCTTTGATTTGGCTAAAAATTTGCAAAAAGTCGCGTATTTAATGAAGCAACAAAACGGCGTCGCGGGACTTCCGGAAAAACACGACGAGTTGTTGAAAATCATCGCAAAAGTGCCAGCCATTGTTTTTGTTGGCGGATAATTTATTGTGTACGACGTGAATTATATATGTACATAGTACATACATACATATGTAAGGGTGTATGTGCATACACAGTGGCATACCAATACACTCGTACAAATATCTGTCGCATACATACACGTACTACACACGCAAAAACCGCACTTGAGCTTGCGCCTGTGTGTGTGTGTGTGTGTGCCTGAGCGTGTATATTGTGCCGAGTTTTTGTATTTGAAGGCAGCGCGTGTTGAAAACGGTAAAGTGGCGAAAAATTGCGCAAGCGCGGTAAAAGGCATGCACGCTGCGGTTATTTATGACAAAATAATAATAATAGAAGAGTCGTGAAAACAGAAAAACAGTAAAAGTATTTGGTGAAAATAAGGAAATAGAAAGCTTGAAAAAATATTTGTAAAGAGCCAGTGATGAAACTTAGTTAATTGTTGAAGTTGGATAATGGAAAACAGTTTAATAACTGCGAATTTCGTAGCCTAACTTTAGGCGTTAAAGTCAAAGAGTGTGACTAGCAGATTGTAAACAAAGCATACTTAATGAATGAAATGTAAGTAGATGTGTTAAAATATTTGGTGCAAAGTTCCCTCAATATCACAAACTGTAAACGTTCCAGTGGAAACTGACGATCCACCGATCATCATAAAACTCATTGATTGAGAGGACTAATGCGCCTAGAATTCGACTTCAAAGAGAATTAAATTATGTGCTGCTTGATTCACGAGAAGGAACGAAATTTTTTTGATTTGTTTCTTATCGTATTAAACCTTATTTCGAGCCTAATTCGAAAAGAATTCGAGTATTATATTTTTTAAAATCTTATTAAGTTCGGTTGGGATTCATTTTCGGATTTTTTTCAAGGTAGTTCGGCATTGATGCAGGGAAATTTTTGATTATATGAAAAATTGCTTTAGTTCTCAATGTAAATGTGTCCTCGAGAGAGTGAATAAAACATTTTTTTAATATTAAATTCTTTAACTTTGATCACAAATGTCCGCAGCTCAATCGACTTGAGCTTGTCACCCTTTTATACTGCCTCTGGACTGCACCACGTTTGCGGTTAATAAGCCTCAAGCTTATATCTGCATTTCAACTGCTCCTTGTCCTCTTGCCTTTTCTTTAAATCGTTTGTTTGCGAGATTCCAAAGGAATTTAAGTTCCTTTGCGGCCATTTCGTAGTCTGCCACCAGTCTCCAGTCAACCCAACATCATCTGCGCTATGCTGGCTTTTTAATCGTTGAATGCGAATTGTCGCAAGCTCGTCATAGCGTCGTTAGACAAGTGAGGGGTGCGAACGTGGTGTTGTGGGTGCCAATAATGGCGTTGAACGAAAACTCTCCAAAGAGAGTGCCTCCCTCTTCAAGTTCACGGAGAGAGAAACATATTCACACGTTTTCTCATAGCAGTGACATCTGCGTTGGATAAACTCTCTCAGTTTCTTACTCACTTCACATAGGGGCCATAAGAACGGAGCTCGTGTCGTGCATAATTTGTATACGGTCGTAGAGGGAGCTTTTCATTCAAAATAATTTTGTTAATGTTGTTGTTGTTGTTGTTGTTGTTGTTGTGATTGGACAGCGTAATTTAGCGTGCGGTCGGTCCCTTGACGTCACCTCACTGTCGTCGTAAGTCATTAACCGCTATGTGCATCAGCCATGCGGCCGAAACAAAGACAAAAGCAAAACAAATTCCCCATTTACTCTAGTGAGCTTTCTCGCAACTACCTTATGGTACTCTGGCTCTTCAAATTTAAATTTCTTTGTTTTATGTCCTCTCATATTCGTTTTCTTGCCACTCTCTTCTCTTTTACTTTATCCCCATGCGTTTACCATTTATAAGCAACGGTTTGAATATCATATCTTAAGCCGGCTGTTATAATTTCGAATCCTTGCATGCTGCTGCATCCTTGACTGCGCTTCGTGTCACCCTCTCCCCATCACACCTTCATGCCCTCCTTGCCTGTTCTTCTCTCTCACTCCAAAATCCATTGTAGGATTTTATGTATTGTTATATTACTCGCCGCCCCTCCGCCGTCAGTCGCCGGAAAATCTGAAACTGGCAGGAAATGGTTGGGTTGCATCTGCGTCTGACTGACTTTGACTTGGCTGTCTTTGTTCGCCGTCGTCGTTGCCGGCATAGCGTTCGTTGACATTTTTCTTTCGCTTTTACGCCTCCAGTTCCAGTTTTGCCAGCCAGTCAGCCAGCGCGCGTCCTTCATGCTATGCTCCCCGGTGCGTCTGCTTTTGTTTCGATTTTTAGTGCACTTTCCGCCATTTATCAGTGGGTGAGTGTGGGAAAGGCGGAAAATGCGAGGCTCGGTTGCAATTTTCCATGCAATAACCAATTACTGATTGTCTGTTTGGGAGTAGTATGACTATCGAAGGCTGGACAGAGAATGCGGGGCGAGGCTTTCATTACGCTGCGCTTATGTTTGCTCAAAAATGTGGCCAAGGTTTTGCAGCGGAAATAAGTAAGTTGTTGTATATTTGTAGCTGTTGCCGATTTTCCAATAGCTTTTCAGCGTTGTTTAAGTATCAATTGCTCAGGCAATGGCAGACTGATTGCTCTACTTGGGCCATGAATGGCATAATTTCGTCATAATCACGGTGACTTGTCTACGTTGCAGTTTAAATGTAAACAATGCCTAAACGCCCGAAGCCAAATGAAATTCCGACGACTAGGTATTGTAGTGGCACTCAAATGGTAGTGTAAAACCTTGAAAATAACGGAGGACGGAGGATAGGTGAGTTTGATAAGCCGAAGGAGGAATGTAAGTGAAATGAGGCCGCCGTAGACAAGTGCGTAGCAGAGCGAGCTAACAATTTGCTGATCTAATTTTTACAGAATTTCATTGGAAACAAGTTTCAGCTGCTCTTTCGCAGTGAGTGCGATTTTTCCCAGAGTATTAGTTTCTGGCTGAACAAGGATAGAGCATAGTGTCTTCAGATGGCACGAAGACTTTATTACTGGTATAATTCTTTATGAACTTGATTTAATTCCGCTTTAAATTGTTTGTTACTTAAAAAGTCTTTATTGTTAATTGGAAGCTCTTAGTTGATATGTTTTACAACTTAGTCGAGGAGAGGGCTGGGTAGTTTTCGCTCAACCTCTCAACCATTAGGAACTTTCGATAAAAAAGTTTTCCAAAGATGTATGAAGCTTTGTATATTAGTGACGGCGTAGATATACATACATACACTCTATAGGATCAATACTCGAGTTCAATTGGGTTACTTCGTTCAACTGAAGTCATCCAGATTTCTATTTAGAGCAAATGTGTAAGCGATGACATTATTCTTTGAGCCAATTGTCAAAATCTGAACGCTCTTATGAAATTCTAAGCACCATAAATTAAAGTTTGTAAATCTGGCTTTAAAAGCTCAATAAAGCGCAAAATATGTTGTACACCGGATAATAAAATTTTTTGGGAAGGGTGGCGTTGATAAGTCAGTATGATGGCAGAAGAAAACGGTGAATAGCATTAAAAAGTATTCCGCTTCCTAAAAGCTGCATCATAATTTTTTCGCTGTCTTTATGATGCCATTCTGAGCGCCTAAGTATCCACATATATACATATTTACATGGATATGGTACACAGCTGAAAGGCAGCATTGTCAAAAATAAAGCCATTAAACTTTAAATACTCCCAAACAAAAATTAAATATATATTTATATACATATTTAAGTATAAAAATATAATTCTAATAACACATATATGTACTTATAAATACTTATATGTATGTATATATGAATGTACATATGTATATTGAACGGCAAGCAAAAGACCACCGCATTGCAGAGATGCTGAAACACGAACGACGAATAGAAATATTAGAGGGAATATACATATAGGTATACCTATGTCTGTATGTATAAAACACATACAAAAACTAATTAGAAACAATGGAATAGAAAAATATATTTGGTATAAAAGAGACCCAAAAATGTGACAAAAATACTCGTACATGAATTGAAATAAAATAGTTACAGTGACTCACACATATACATACGTACGGCATGCACTTGGATGTGGTGTATGTGGGGAAAGTGAGTGTGAGTATGTCAGCATGCAACGAACCCAACTGTTAGTGGTTGGTAAGGGCTAAAGCGAGCTGCTTATACATACATATGAACACATTCCAAATAGTGTCACCAGAGTAATTTGGAGTTAAATATTTCTTTTGAAATACATAGGTACACATATTTACATACACATATACATCCCTGCTGGGAAAGCTACTAGTAGCTAACTAGTACCCAATTGATTTGCATTTTCTTATTAACTAGTTCATTCTTCACCTATTTCCCATATAAAAAACTTGTATTTTTAACACGGCGAAGCCGTGCGAACGGTCAATTGTCCACTTATGCATCAGCTTTATACCAGTTATATATTAGTTCATTGAGGCATTTAGATTTTCTACTTCACCAAGAAATGCAAATAAAAATGGATTTGCCTGCAGCGAGACTCGAACCGCGACACTCAGTTACTATTGCGATGATCTCTCACTCGACTATCGCGACGATGAAGCAAGGAACGTCATTTTTCGCACTTCAGCAGAGCGTAGAAGAGAATGATACTCAGCCGTGACGTGCTAGAAGCAACAACAACATACTCGAAATAATTATTTTTCCTATTACTGGTGAACCAATCAACAACTGGTGTGACTTCATTTTGCAAATACTAGTATTGAACTAGATTTTTTGGGACCTAGTCTACTTTGTTACTGTAGGGTAGATAAAAGCGGTATTGTGGTATTAACTGCGAGAGCAACGTGCGAGCGGCGGCAGCTCCATCGGGCGAGTGAACATAAGTCATAAAGTATTATGAAAGGATTACACGCTGAAATAATCCGACTCGCAAACGACAAACTGACAGACCAACAGACAGATACATATACAGACAGACGGAGACGAATGCTAATGCAAAAAGATTTTAATGTTCGAGCATCTACACACACATAGGTACATATGTAGATCTATGTAATATGTGCTAAAATAAAAGGCGCCATGACTTATTGGGTAACAGGTATACATATATATATATATATATATAGATATACGTATAAATAGAAAATAGCATATGTGTGAACATATGTACTCACTTATAAATCCATCCATCTGCTGGTATTATTTGTAATTAGTCTTTAGGAGGGAAAGTTTGTCTGCTCCAGAAGCAGAAGATTTTTCTATATATATATGTATACTCGTATATTTATATATATAATCGTATTTGTTTTTATCGTTTATCTTCGTTTCTTGCTTTGCACTTTAAATTGCACTTTTAAATGAATTTTAAATCGAAAGCCTTTCACATAAATTATTCCATGACCAACACAGCTCCACTTATACATGTATACCTATGTACATTAGTACACTGCAATAAATGACAATTTTTGTCTAGTAAATAAATATGAATTTGTTTCAGCTTAGCCGAGTTTTAGTTAACTAATACAACAATAAAATCACTGGCCCAATTGAAATAAAATTTACAACAAATACTCACTTTAGTAGGGCTTATCTATTCTGGCGATATTCACAAATATGACAAACCAGCAAAGGAAAATATTTTGACTTTTTTTGACGCTTAGTTTCTCTGGAATCCTATTATAGTTCACTTAGCTACTAAGCCAAGCTGAAGCATTGATTGAGCAGCAGGACTGCCACCGAAAATGCTTAGTCCCAATAGGATAACTGAAAGTTTCCTGCTAGGACCGAGCTGTAGGGTGGGTGATTCAAAATATGGAAGATCACCTTATGCCGGGCAACCAACGTGGCTCCTGCGAACGGCCGCGTTGTTGTGAAAAAGCAGCACCGAGTACTAAAAGATAATTGGGTAGGATTTTAAAAAGGATTGCATCTTTCTTCTTTACTCTATCACTGTCCTGGACAATTTTTCCAACTTTTTGAATACGAGTGCGGCTGAATGGCCTCAAATTCCTCATCAACAAACTTATTGGGTTGATCAGGACGCTCCTTGTCTTCAATGCTGATATTATCACTTTTAGGCATCGAAACCGCTCTCTGCATGACTTATCGATCGTCCGAGATTCACCCTAAACTCCGCAAGCATTCGATTGGCTGCAGTTGCACTTTTCTTCAGAACTTCTCGCTTTCCATTTAACATATATTCGGAGATTTTCGAGGAGCAAAAAACAATATTGTTGCCAGAAATCGCTTCCAGTATCGGTTATTTGTTTTCCTCAGCTTGAAGTGATAAGATAGAAGAGAATAAGAAAACCGAGAATGTAATACATTTTTTTTATGGACTTCTCATTTTGCTGTTTCATAATTTTCCCAGTTTTCATTTCCATAAATAATTTTAACACATTCACTCTTTGGCTTTACGGTGACCATAACTTATCGTAAATGGAATTCGATTAGCATTTTAGTGTCACACTTAAAACGTAATTACCCGCCAAAGAAATGTATAGCCGTATCGAGCTCCGTAAATATGGCAAGAGATAAAAATGTGCTCAACAGTCGGCAATAAATCTTTGGCTGCAATAGAAGAACGGCAGAAAGGTAGGAAGTAGAAAAAGAAGTGTAGTGAATACAAGGCGACAGGTAGTCCTAGTCCCGTCCCCAAGCACAATCGATAAATATTCAATTTTAATGTTCGCATGTCCTTGCCTGTCGTCATGTGTGTGCCTCCGTATGTGTGCCTCTGTATGTGACCCATGTGTATTGATGTGTGGAGAGCGGAGCGCACCAGGAGCGTTGGTAGATTCTAGCGCTGAAATGTATGCTACACTTTTTTAGTAAAAATAATATGTATTGGGGCTGTTGACACCCACAGGTGCTTACACATATTTATTATTCATACGAGTGTACTGCAAGTATGTATGCAAAAAAAAAATGGATAAAAATTTCACCGATATGGAAAAAGTGTAGGAAAGAGCTTTGATTAGAAAGGGAGCGAGAGGTTTTTATATTTTTCAGGTCAAACAGTTAATGTCCTTGCATATTCGAAAATCGAGGGAAAATTTAATACGTTCTATATTTCTTTAATTTCAATACTCAGGAGAAATGTGAGAGAGGGAGGGGGGACAAATATATTATGCACTTATTGTCACATTATAATTGTAAACCAAACATTTACTCCTTCCTTGCAGCGAAAATTATTGTTTATGAAATAACAAAAATTAATTATTTATGCCTTTAGGGCAACAGCTATACTTTATATTGACTTACTATTGTGTCTGTGAGTGGTGATGGACTTATAATCATATGTCTCTACACTGCACGATTTGACAAACGCGATAATAAGTGAAGAGGGAATGGGCATGTCGCTGGGTTGAGTGGGTGTGATGTGATTTTTATTTTTATTGTGGGTTGTCGGTTCTTGGCAGGGGTGGAAACGGCTTACTTGGGACAAGCAAATAAATTTTTGAGGTGTTTTGCTTTTGTTAGAGCTTTTGGGTTCTCAACAGGTAAATTATTCAACATTTATTAATTATAAATTATGAATGAATATATGAATATATGAATTCCAAAGGATTTATCAGAAAATCGATAAATAAGCGCTAGTATACTATGGTATTTTCGGCCGGGCTTCATCTACAACTTGTGGTGGAAGAACCTACAGTTCATGCAAATATTTTTATGAGGAGCTTTATTTTTTGTCCGAAATAGACTCGAGGGTGACCGTAATTTTTGGATTTGTTCGGAGCAGGCGTTCGGAATCTATGTCAGATCCAATACATTTAATATGATATTCGGCGCATACTTTTATACAACAGTAATTAGGTATTAAATGTTTTGAAACCGAAACTCGTCGGCTCACAACACTCTCTTTCTATCTATGTGGAGTTTATATTAAAGAATAACGATCGAACCTCCGGCGCTGCCATTCGTTTGCAGGAGTCCTGTGGAGTTTCACATATGTTTGAGTAAGAGGTGCGTTATTGTTGGCCCTCCAACAGCTTTTACCCGGTGTTCTTAGTTGTTTGTTGTTTTTAATGACATTTACATGAGTTTTGAATTATCGATAATTACCAGCAGTGTGATTGATTACTATTTGTTAGCTTGCGGCGAAGTACCCGCGACAAGGTGTTGGAGACAGCGCTGCGTGCGGGTGGCTGAGGTGTGAAAGGCAATTGAGTGTGGTGGTAGCGAGCTGTGGGGGAAGCATTATTTTGCTTTCAACGTTATATTAATCGTCAGAGTTACAAAGTCACGTCTCAAGTGTCAATTTGTTTGCCGGAAATTGTTTGATGTTTGTTTTTGTAATGAAGTTAGCGGAAAAGTCAAGTGGATGCAAGGAGGAACATCTGTGTTGATGATGGATTGGGAAATTAAATGTGTCTTTTGTCATCTATAATTGATATTGAACAAAGAATTGGTGATTAGTTTTCACGATATTATTTACACTTGTATAGATTGTTAACGGTGTATGCCCGCTATCCAAATAACCTCAAATGCTGGGAATGTTTTCCTAAGGTATGTAACCGTGTAACTCTTTTCCATAATCTGAATGCGGAAGAACACAATTGTTGTTTCAAGTTTTTTTGCATATATATATATACTCCCTTTTTAACACTATTTTCATTTAGTCTGTACGGTTGGTCTAACTCATGCTCGACTGGCATTTGACAAGGGACAACTTGTCACTTCAAAGGCACCTCAATTTCACCTAAACGTTTAGCAACTATTTATGCCTTTTTGGGGTAGCTATTTCATGCAGCTTTCATCACCTCGCACTCCAAACTAGCGCACATTCTCTTCCACTTGTGAATTTTTTATATATTTACGGTGTTTATTATATCCGAATTAGTTCTAAGACAAGTCTTTTAAACTATTTTCAACTAATGCCTGACGAGTCGCTAGGCCAAGCTCTCACAATATTCTCATATCTCTACAAACATATTATGGTTTATTGTTTGTCATTTCATATAATTCCATTTGTATATGACGTAATAATACCACTGACAGCTGCAATGACAAAAGCAAACATGCGAAATCTCTGGCATATAGCAACAACAACACACGGCCTGTGCATATCAAATAGTTGTTGCCTTTGTAGCCTCACTTCATAGTGTGGCCAAGCAAATGCTGCCCAACCCACCGGTGCGCCATGGCGTATACGTGAAGGAATTTAGTACAAGTTCAGTACAGTTGGCCTTCTCGACATGTGTATATATGTGGGCGTGTGTGTGTGGGCAAATAAAATTATTACTGTTAACATTGCTAGTTGACTTTTATAGTCGATGCCTTTCGCCAGCCGGTAAGTCGCAGGTTTGCCTTCGGTCCAAAAAGTCTCACAGTCTTTGCTCTTTCTACAACCTGTCAATATGGATTTAAAATATGTATGAAGGTCGTTTGTTGTGCTGTTTCGCTCTTCAGGTTTTCTTTTTTAGTGCTCTAGTTGAATGCTTAAGTCGTTCAAAAAGAATTCTTATGAACTGTTATCAAATTTTTGTCTGCTAGTAAGTAAAACAAAAATTGCAATTGAAATCGAATTTCGTTCATTTTTTGTGTGCTTTGCTAGCAAACTTTTGCCTATTTCTCATTTTCTTTGTGTCTCTTTTTTGTTCGGTTACCCTCTTTTTTTATTTTATTTTTTTTCTTGGGTGAAAGGCAAAGTTTTTAACTTTGCGATTTCGTCTTCAAATTAAGTTATTCTGTTTGCTTTGTGACAGGTCAAGTTTACTCGGGAAATTTTAATAAATTAAATTCTTGAAGAACGTATTTGAATTGACGAATATCAAGCACCAAAAAATTAAAGAAAACAAAAAAAAATGAAAAATGATTTTGAGGCCGTTTGCCACGTGTTCAAAATTTTTAAATTTGAAAATGATAAAATGAGTGTATTATTATGAGTGGGAATGAAGCTATTGCTGTTTAAATTTTAATATAAATAAAAAGATTATTACGAAAGGAGTACAAAATTAAATCCACAACCAAATATATTTGAGCAGAGTTACCACCTGTTAAAAAAATGCAATTTAAAAAAAGAAAATACAATAATATTGCTAGCAAAATAAAGAGTTGTGGGAGGCAGTTAGAGTAATTTTTAGATGCCTTATCAGCTGCAGTGCTACAGAAAAGTGGGCTGTGGCCACCGATGAGTTTGATCAGCTGAACCTTCGATCCATTGCAAATATGTCACATTTAAATATGTATAAGTTAATTTAAAAATATTTACATTAGAAGTTGCAGCGACACAACAAAGTTACATACATACATACATACAAACGAAATTATTGGCTGACACTGCATTGTTTGACTTGTTTGACCAAGGGTTGTACACACCCACACACCCACACATAATCATAAGCGCTTACACACACATATAAGCGCTTTTATCACATTTCACTTCGCTCGGCAAATCTCTTTATCTCTTTCACTCCATCTCTTCCTGCTCCTTTTGTGAGCGTGAACATAAATGAATTATGACACAAATTGCAGTCATTGCTGATGATGAAAGGGTAAACGCGTTCAAAGACATATAGATAGAAGCCGGGCAGAAGTGCCGTTTGTGAAGTGGATCGGTAAATATTTCCATAAGAGATGCACGCACACACCAAAGCAGATATGGACACGAATACGATTAAATAAATGTTTGCGGGTATTAGGGATGCTATGAAGGTGAGTCTAGCGGATCTCGAATTCGAAGTTGCGTTAGTTTGTGATTGATTCTATTGAAAACCGAACTGTAGCTCATCTTTACATATTTTTGCCTAAGGGAGGTCATAAAGTAGCCATTCCCAGTTCAATGCCGACCTCAATTCACTGAATGAAGCTGGAGTTGAAGATCGATGGAGCTTGCTGCATGATTTCGTTATAGAAATTGAAGACTCGTTACATCACTAACACTTAAACACTTATATGTAAATATATATACATATGTGTACACATATGAATAATCACTTCGGAGGAAGGCTGGTCGTCAAAAGTGATATATTTATATGCGAAGAGATAAACGTTTTACAATACAAATACATACACATATTTCTCCTACAAAAGGGCACTTCGTTGCTATTTTTGTTGTTGCTATTGTCCACATTTTAGTATCTTTATTGTTATTATTATTGCTGTCGGCGCTGCTGATATTTACAACCACAAAATTTGCTACAAAATTCAAGTTGCAAACTCACAAGTACGATGAGTGGCTGAGTGTGTGTGTGTGTGTGTGTGTGTGTATGTGTGTGTGACTCTGTCACTGCTGTTGTTTGTTTTACTGTTACATTTTAAATGTCAGCAGTCAAAAACAAATGAAATAAATGCAATAAATGCAAAAGTTGCAACAAATCACAGTCAACAGTAGACAGTTACAGTTACGAATACATATGTATGTATGTATATACAAAAATGCATACAAGCAAACAAACATGTCAGTCAGAAAGTCACCGCCCCGAAAAAACCGTACGAGTTGACATAGACAGACAAGAAAGGGTTCCATTCTACATTACATATATATCTACAATACATAAATACATACATACATACATACGTACATACATACATACGTGCATACCTAAAGGGAACATTTTTCTGAACTATAGAATATTTGTAATATATGTTTTGGTATGTATATGTATGTAGTAACCCAGAAAGAAATTGCGGGTTTTAATTTTAAATAGTAAACTCCCGTATTTGTTTCAATAAGGTCCAGGCAAGGTGCTTCCACTTTTCGCCACGTTAAACAAGCTCCTTCTCTGTCTTTCCTGGTGAAAGCTGTCTTCTTCCTTTGGTAATTCGGTTTTAAATTGTCTTCGTTTACTCCCAGAGCAGTCAGATCAGAACGTTGTGTTGTTGAGTCCAGTGATATCAATATCACCGACATGCTGTCGACTTAAGAATCGCGTAAAAAATTTACTTTCTCTAATTGTAATAAATCCAAAATTGTGCTGGACTATCGCCGGCCTCTGCGGGAGATGACCAAAAAAGGGCAGACTATCTTTATGAAGGGTCCCTGGTCACATGAACATCGGAGGGAAGTGCTTTCCAAGGAATAAACCTGTCAATTGACCGCAACGAAAACTTCCCGAAATATGGGACTGGGGTGTCGGAGCAGAAGCTGTAAAAATAAAAATGATAATAAAGAGGAAAATATTGTTTCCATTCTCTGGGCAGTCTCCATCTCCTACACTTTTAATACTGCTCCCGAAGACATTCCCGACTGGACGTATTTTTTGCAGGTTATGAGCGTAGTTATGTGTGCAGTGTCTAATAGAGGCTGGCGTGCGCAGAGAGCAGCCAAAGAGTCATTTACAACAATCCGACAAAAGTCAACAACTGAACAGAGCACAAAATATTGAAGTGAAAAGGGTAGGGCGATGACCAAAAAAATATAGTTAAAAAAGCAACAATAAAAATGCAAAGAACTACACTCACGTTGAAGCATTCGTATTACCATTTGCTGCCGCTAGTGTCATTCATGTGCTCCTGCTGTTATTGTTGCTGTTGTGTTGCTAAACAAAAATTGCTGCTTAGTCCTAGCACTCTTCACACATGTATGTACATACGAGTATGTATATTTGTAGATATATTTGCATGTATTTATTAAACTGTGCGAATCGGCCCGACACTCCAAGGGACTTTTTTTTCCGGGTTGCCATAAGTTTTTGTCTCTGTGTACTCGCTTCACATTTGCAATGCAAATTTTCCATTGAATTTTGGGTTTGTTGGCTTGTTTTTAGCGCAGTTGGTTGGTTCAAAATAGAAAAATAGTTGACTTATCTGCCAGCTTACGAGTTTCAAGGATACATGTGTAAGCGTAAGCTTTTTGCTATAACACTTTAAAAGAATGGGAATTGTTCTTTTTCATTTCATTTTTCTTTTTTGCCAGAGATCAGCCTTTGATGAATGTTTTTTGCTTTCATATCTTACAGTGTAGTCATTTTGTGATCTAAAGTACATCTGGATCGTCACAAGCGTTCATTCGATTCAATGAATTTCTCGTCCAGCTCAGAGGTTTTGAAGAGAGGTTCTAAGTCCTATCTAGATCCAAACAATTGAAGGCATAGATAACGAAGTCATTTCAGTGTCAGTTTGGCCAAGTTTCCTTGGGATTTATCATGCATCCTTCACCACCCTCCTACAACTTTGTCTGCACTATCGAAAAAATCCCTCAGCAAGATTTAATTGTTTAATTGTAAATAATTTGTTTCCATTGTCAGATGTTGAGAAGTGTAAATCCAAACAAATGCAAATAATAAAGCTCTGGAATTAAAGTCAAGTGCAAATATTGCAAATTTTATATTTTATTTTTATTTTATGCCACACATACCTATATATGGTACATACGCATATGTATTTAGTGCAAAGATAGTGATATAAATTGCTTTTCAACTGAAAAGTAATAATTTTTGTTTGGATTAATTCTTTGGCTTTGCCATCAGACACACATATAGAGATAAATAAAAATATATTTTACTGAATTTTGTGCATATTTAAGTGCAAAAAATGCATGCATTAAAATACCACAAAACATTTTTATATTCAAAACACTTTTTGCTAGTATTAATGATGTTGTTGTTGTTGCTATATTGATGAATAATTATTACTATTCTCAATTTGCCAACAAATCTGTTAGCAATCTATGGGCTTAAAGAGCAGATCACTGAAAATTGTTGCATTAATTTGTGATATTGGTAAAAAATCCATTAGGAAAAATTCAGATTCTTTAAATTTTCGCTTGAATTATAATATTTCTTTCTTTCTTGAAGAGTTCTTACTACCGAACGGACTAAAATGGAATAAATTTTGTTATTTTAACATGCTTAACAATCCTACTAACTAACCTTTAACTAGAGTCCAGCTTTTACACTTTTGCCCTAACTATTTTATCTTCCATTTATTTCCCATGTAAACAACTTGTGTTTTTAGCGTTGGAAGATGTCCCACGAACTGTCAATTGTCCGACTATGCAACAGCTTTAGACCAGTTGTTTACTAGTTGTTTGTTCATTTAGGCATTTTGAATTTTTACTTCACCAAAACAGAAGATAAAAATATAAAAGAGTTTGCAGCGAGTTTCGAACCATGAAACGTATGCGATATAGTCAGAATCTCTAACCACTCGGCTTTTGTGACGATGAAGCAATCACAGTAATTTTGCGCACTTTAAAAGAGCGTAACCTAAAGTGGGACTCGGTGGTGGAAATTATTATATTTCCCTTTATTGATGAGCTGCTATAGAAATAACCAACTGGTATGGCTTCACCTTCAAATATAGGTATTGAACTAGAATTTTTACATTTTAATCTACCTTCTCTCTGCAGGGAAGCTTTAGGATAACCTAGTACTTACGCCTTAAAGTTGGGAATCGAGACCTGAGGTTCAATTATCTAGTCTTAATTGGAGGATCAAAACTAAAACTTCATTTTAATTTCAATATTTCAATGCCCTATGAGTAGGATAACATCTATATCCTCGTGCCTTTGCACTGTCCTTCCTGCCGTGTTCAAATCAAAAAAAG
The DNA here is from genome assembly GCA_037013455.1 of Ceratitis rosa. Classification (NCBI taxonomy): domain Eukaryota; kingdom Metazoa; phylum Arthropoda; class Insecta; order Diptera; family Tephritidae; genus Ceratitis; species Ceratitis rosa. Next base: position 655,186 of record JAWMAG010000041.1, read on the forward strand.
AAGGCTTTGGAAAATTTCTGAGACAAATGTTGTTTCTGCTTTTGCACAACGTTACTGAGGTGCAAGACGTCGTGTGCATGGTTTATTGTGGATATAACGATGCTTTCTACCGCAAGCTCATCGGCCATACAATTGCCTGGGATGTCTCCGTATCCGTGTTGAATTTAATCGAGAGCTTTTCATTTTGTAGCCACTTTTTATGTGTTATTGTTACACTGCAGGGATCTGATGGCAGCTTTACTGTCGGAATATATTGTAACTGCTATCGTAGACTTGAGCGAGCACTCGGAGGCTTTCGTGAATGCAAAGAGTTCTTGCTTAGTCTGGTAGTCTTATGGTATTATTTGTTGAGAGAATCAAAGAGTGCATTCCACAGCCCACTCTTTTATCAAGCCGTCTATAGAGATAGCTATGTCTCTATGGTTAAGGGCGTTTGTATGTTTCCATTAATCCAGCCTCACGGGCACTTCTGCAAGAGATAATATTTTATGGTTTCCCATAATTCCACCCCCAGGGTTGAGTTGTATTCAATCTTATTGGGTTGCAGCTCACTTGTAATTTGCCGTTTAGTCCAGAGGAAGGAAGTTGGAGAGAGTTACCACTGCTCTTGAGGGAGTCAATGGCAGATTTCCTGTTACGAGAATAGCCTGCCGACCGTTGAACTCTGTCTAGTTTGCTTCTAGAAGTATTTAAGTGCAGACCATCCCATTGTGAATAGGATTGGTCCAATTATGGCTGTATAAACCCGTACACAATATTCGATAGATTTCGCCTTTTTCATATCGTTGCTTTGCGAGAGTAAACTTCAGTTACAGCTTTCCTCACTTTTTTTTGCCTTGTTTTGGAGCCAATCTCAAATTGTTATCTTAGATTATGCCGATATATTATATTTGACTTCGGTAGAGAGGGAGATCTCCAGGCTCCTTAGTAGAGCTGGTTTGTACCTCCTCGTTACATCGGACCATTTCAGTTTTTGTTAGGTTGCCATCCAGCCGTTGCCATAGCACCAGTTTCGAGATAATCTTGTCAAATATTAGTAATTCGAAGTAAGCGGAAAATACCGGCCAAAACCTGTCATAGTTCTTCCAGCGAGTTTAAAACATGGATTCCAACACTCAACGAGAGCTGGAGGAAAGAAGGCTAAGAAGGCCGGTGTACTACACGTACCTAGGAGCCAATAAAATAGTAATACAACAGTGTTATAGCTGCGAAATACACAAACTGAGCAATATTTTAGCACATAACGGCAGTTCTGCAGTGGCATACCAGTGCCATATTCGTCGCTCCTTCGCTATTTTCCATTTTTTCATTTCAAATATGGCAAATTTGAACAACATTTTTTTTGGTGTTTTTTCGAAGTGCTTCCCCACATTTCCACACACACACGCACTCACTCGCACACCAGCACTACTCAGTAGACTTGCACACCTATTAAACCTCAGCAGCCCTTCCACGCCACATCAGCAACATACATGCATACGTACATATGTACGTACAAACTCATATGCTACCTGCCACACTAAGCACACGAACTACTGTTAACTGAAAGTCTCGTCGTGCTCGCGAGCAAAATGAAACGGAATCGTTGCAATCGTTGGTTCGCCAGCTCAAATAACTGCGGAAACTAAAGCTGCAGCGCTGGAGAGTGTGTGTGTGTATTTGTATTTGTTCCGTCTCTGTTGTTATTTTGTTGGTTGCTAGCATGTTGGCAGTGCTATGCCCCATCCACAGCAGAGTTCAGGCTGTTTGTACTATTACATTGAGCCGTTGACTCCTCTGATGTGCTTAGGCGCGGCAATCGACTCTGGCATTCATGTTTAGGTAGACCGGAAGGAAACGGAAGCGTCTTCGGCACGACACATGAAAGCTAGACGCCACGTATGAGAGTTGGGAGTTGGGGCGGGGCGAGGAGGGAGGTCGGTCGGAACCTAACCGCCGCATGAGCGTTTGAAGAGGAAATACTTTTGCATATTATGCACTGCCATCAAAAAGTCATAAAATCATAATTTGTTTCCGGCTCTTATTTCAAATTTATTTTACAAAATTGTTATGGCTGCCAATGCCACTTATAATGGATTGTATGCGCTTACATATATATATATACATACGAGTACAAGCATTGCACACTCGGTCTACCTATTCTCCTTAAGTTTCTGGTGCCTCTGTAACCGCGTGCCTATGTGTGTGTGTCGTTGTTTAAGGTTGTGTTGTTTATATACATACATATGTACATGTATGTATGTATGCATGTAAGTTTGAATGAGCTGTTTTGTAAATTTATTACGCCTGACTTGGCTTATGAAAATTCCGTCGAGCATCCAACTGTATCTGTGTGTGTAAGTGTGTGCGTGTGTTTACCAGTAACGGACAATGTTGTGCTCGTAACGATGCTCAATTTTCATTCCACGCTGTTGATATAATGGAAATTTTGGCATAGCTTTAGGCGCTTCAGCGTAGATGGTTCGGACAAATCTCTATTTGATTATTTTGATTATTAAGTTTGAAGTAAGATCGAATTCCTTTATGATGCTTTGAATTATATGTACGTAGCAGTGGTTTCTTTTGTCGGAAAATCTATGCGCTGAAGGACACGTGACCAATTTGCCGGAGATACGCTCCCTCCGCTTCGCAATTTGTCAAGTTACAATAGATTCTCTTATGAATTTCTTCGATAATTTTTCATGACGTCTGCCATGCAAGCCATATAGTCGCGCAGCCAGTGGCCTCCAGATTTACTGAGACAGATAGTCTGCTCAATGATTGCTTGAGAAGCCATTAGCGTGTCATAAGCGAGTCGTATCAGCGAAGGGATCATCTGCTGTAGTTAATGTAGCAGGATACTATCCAACTACGGTTCAAATGAACAGGCTCGACTCGGTCTTGGACTTGCTTCATTTATTTATGTGGACAGTATTTAAAGAAAGATTTGAGTAAAATTAGTAATGGATTAGACATTGTTGGCCGATGAGTGAGCTTCTCCTACTTAAGCTGACAACAGCTGTATAATATTTATATACAGACATTACCATAATTTTTGGTATGCCATATCAGAAAAATATGAAGAAATATATAAAGTTAAAAGTTTAAAGTAAAAATAAGTATTATATATATGAATATAGTTATTTGTGCGTAGTGGGAGCCAGCTATATATCTACATACACATGCACATACATACTACATACTCGTACATTTGCATCAAAATAACGGTGGAATGCATGTAATCAACGCGTTGAGCGTTGAAGGAAGGAAATAGATATATATGTATGTTGAAAATGAATAAAAATGTAGTGAAAATGTCACATACATACACATCTACACACATACATATGTATATACATATACATACATTCGTTCAAGCGCATAAAATTCCAAGTAAAAAATTTACTCACATTCTATGAATGAGTATATTAAAAACAACAACAACAACAATAACAACAGTAAAGTGAGTGGAAGCAACAACACTGTGTGTGTGTGTGTGTGTGTGTGTGTGAATTTTATTATTCTTGCAGCAGCCACTTCAACTTTAACAATTTGTGCAACTTGTTTGTGCAGTTGTATGTCGGTGCGCCGCTGTGTCGGTCTTGTACTCATCACACACGTCAGCATCTTCAGCTTCACTATATATATGTATTCATGCAAGTTTACATATATACGTACACATGTGTATATGCGAGTGCGTGTGACTTCCATGAATTTTCTTCTTTTTCACTTCTTTTCATTTACAGTTATTTTCATTTTGCAGTCACAATTTGCAATTTAAACTCTGCAGCGTGTGTGTGTGTATATGTGTGTGTGTGTAAGTCCGTGCTGCAAATGCAACATTGCAATAATTATAAATGCTGCACAAATACATACACACATACTCAAATATGTATTTAGAATGCATGAAATATGAAGTGTGCGCTGCAATAACTACACTGAATTACAAAAAAAAAAAAAAAAAACACAACAACAACAAACTTCTAAACTAAAATAATATTTACGATGAAGAGTCAGCAAATGCAGACTAAATAAGCCAAAAAGAAAAGGAATAAATAAAAAATGTTGTAAGGAGCTGCTGACTGTTGTGTACGCTTTAGTTGGGCTCTGAATGTAGGAGTTGAGCTTTTAAATTTGAATGGACTCAGATTTAAAACTAGAACTCCAGGGAAGACAGAGAAGTAGAGTCCAGTTAGGGATCCTCCCAAATAAGTCAACTAAGACAAATGAGTTTTGTAACCGTAACAAAGTCCAATCCACCTCATTCTATGTGGACTTCAAATTTTTATCTTCGAAACCGACATGAAAAGTATCAGATTGTGTGAATCTTAGTGTAAGCTCTCTGCATAATCACGCTTGGTCGCTTCGACCAAAGCGCAAAGTTCGAATCCCTGGAGCTATTTCCACAAAGTCTGCCCATATTCTTGGGTAGTGAGATGTTCCGAAAATGTTCCTCTTACGTGGTGATCAACGGAACAAAATCAATCCGTAGGTACCTAACGGTACAGCGTTCTCAAACCACCAAAAAGCAGTTTGCTCACTCAGCTAAGAGATAAAAGATTCTTACAGTGACCACCTCTCTGCCATATGTCACATTTTTTCCTTTTCAACGAAAGAAGTATTAACCGTATACATATGTATGTGTATACAACTGACCCTTTATAGCTGCTTAAGCGACTTTCGGCCAATTTTCTACTCTGAAAGGCTGAACAATTCCACAAATAATTTTTCCAATAATTTCAGCTAATAGTCCGGCGTAGAACCTATGACTTTCTGCATATTGGCACCCTTTGCTATCCACTCTGCTACTACGGCGGCCGTCAGCAAGTCAGCAATATTCAAAAAATAGAGAGTAATAAATGTCTGTTTAGCAAGAAAAGCAACTCGAAAATACTCATAACCAAATTCTTTTTTGCAACCGACAAAACCGTAAAGTGTTGACGCGACAAAAATATGTTCATATACATACATATATACATATACATATACATATATTTACGTACACATGTACATACGAATATGTAAAACTTATGAAAGAAGAAGAAAAACGTCAAAAATATGCTTAGAGCAGCGTTGAAGCTTGCGGCAAGTGGGTGTGTGTGTGCTTAGTGTGGCACTCTAGCAGACTTAGTCCTGCCCTCTCCATCCACACCGCAACTACACTTTTACACTTTGCTCTGTCTATGATTATTTTCGCATTCATTTACATTTTACAACATATTTTCGCATGCAACCTGCCAGCCAAGCGATTCTCTTCGGCTGGTCTGGCTTTGTGTGCGTCAGTGCGTGTGTGTGTGCATGTGTGTGTGTGTGTGTGTGTTTGTGATTGCATTTATTTGGTGGTGCATGTGTGTCTTCCTTCATTTGCGGCATTTATTGTCATAATCATGCATGCCACAATATGCAATGCTATATGCAATAACAACAACAACAACAACAACAACAACAACAACAACAACAGCAACAATAAAAACGTTTGATTGTGGCATCCTTTTGCTTTTGGCTGGAAGTTTGCTTAATTTTTGTTTCGTTTCTTTTCTTGTCATTCTGTCAGGCGAGTATTGTACAGTTAGTTGCCCTTCTCTTCCTTTTCCCTTTCCTTTCCTCTACTTTCCTTTTCCTTTCGTTTCTTTGCGTTCATTACGACCGGAGATGAGTGAAACATGACATGCGTAATTGTGCTATCGCTTTTGTTATTGTTGTTGTAATTTTGTGCGTGTTTTTCTGCAATAATTATTATTACTGTTGTCTATTGCATGTTTTCAACGCCTTAGCATGAGTTATGATAAAGCCAGCGAACACACACACGCATACACTCACACACTTACATATGTATATAAATACTTATAAGTATAGTTAGGTGATTGTACACGTACTTCCCCATTGTGCTTTTCTCATCTGTGTCACTTTGCCCCTCCGCTTGCGAATTTTAATTAAACTTTTGTTTGATGCTTCAACTTCAAATGAAAGCTTTGAAGGTTCCTCTTCTTGTGGTGTGTATAGAAGACAGACTACAAAGACTTTAAATAAGTATCCAGTAGCTTCGCAGCAGTGGAGTCTCTGTCTGAATTCTTGTGACCTGGTGGGTTTTGTTTTGCAGAAGGATCTTCCTACTTGTGCAAGAATCAGACCCGAATGACAATCAAGCGCTTGGAGAATGGGTCCAACGAGATGGCGCCCTATTCCGATCTTTGCCAGAAAATTTTGTTCAGCAATAAAGCTCACTTTTAGATGAATAAACAAAGTTATTTAGCCGTCGTTACATCCGTGACATCATACAAAAGGTCATTATTTGGTGGACTTTATAGGCAGAGAGAACCATTGGTCTATATTTCTTCTAAAATGAAGCCGTTCATAATGTTACGATCGTTGAAGAATGCTGCAGGGACAGGATCAATGACTTTTTCTTGCCTGGGTTGGAGAATGTTAATGCTAACAGCCAACGAAACAATCAATTTCTTTATTAAGGAAACTTTTGGTTGGTCTCGCGTTGTGGTTTCCAAGGTCGCGCAATTCAATACCGCTTGGAAGAGAATATTTGACGTGTTATTGCTGGTAAACAGCCCCAATTGGGGCAAAAAGAGATCGAAAATTGGGCTTCTCGGGTGATCGGCGGTCGTTTTCTCGAAGTCATTTTCAAAAAAAATAGCAACCCCTTTTCTTTATAATAAAGTTAAATTCTTGAGCGTTATAATAAACTAAATGCGTTTTATTTCTTCTCGAAAACCACGAGTCTAAAAAAGCCACCCTTTGATCTCATGACGTTCAGAGTTGATTTTCCACAAGCTTTGCCGATTTATATCTGAAGTGGTATTACAAATTTATTATTATTCCACCTTACCTATTGAATTTCATAATTTTTCAACTTGTCTTCAACTCAGCTTCTCGGAAATTGAAAACTGCCATAAAATAAATGTAAGTAAAATAGTTAAACAATAAGAAATATATTAATGGAAATGAATAATAGCAAATGCTTGTGAACGCATAATGGCGGTTGCACATTTCAGTTTTCAAATATTAGAAAACAAAGGAACGTGGAGAGTGGTTCTTCTGGCCAGCTTTATATTTATAAACTTAAAAAGTGCAACAGAATGGAAACCCTGAAAAGAAAAGGCGACGAATGAATGCGTCATGAAGTGGAAGAAAAGTCTGACCGACAAATTTGCACGAATGTTGTTTTTGTTGCATTAGCAAAAACAGCAAACAAAACAAGAGAAAAATACCAACACAATTGTGAAATTATTCCAAAAAAAAAAAAAAAATAATAATAAACAAGAGCAGATAGTTGAGGAGAAATCGGAAATTAAGTTGAGTGAATGGAAAGAATTAAATGAAAATGGAAACTTTTACTTTGAATAGTGAAATATGGAAATCAATTTTTCGAAAATCAAAGGAAACCGGTTATTTTTTCAGAAATCGAGAGCTTTCTCAAAGTATAAAATTATAATATTATTAACATAAGCTTAATACTCAGTTCTCCATAGAGAATTTATCGCTTAAACTATTTTTGGTCTACGAAACTTCATTCTTGTGAGAGACTCTCGTTTGTGGGAGATCTTTGGAAGAGGCTTAGCCATCTGGAACGCTAACAACAAGATAAGTTGCGAGAGAATCTGCTTTGCTTTTAAATACTCGTTAGGATTTAAATTTATAGCCGGTTAGCTTCATTACCAATCAAGATTTGGCCTCCAGAGTTGGATATATACGACAACATGGAACAAGTAAATCCCTGTGCGCCATTCTCGCCAGGAAAGTTTATTGGTATGAGTTCTATAATTTTGTACCCTTCTTTCTGGCGTTTCCGCTAATGCGTGATGAAATGATCAAATCAAAGCGGCACTAACTCACTCATGACGCCGCAAATTACATAAGCATACACCGTTAAACTGTCAGTGAGTATTACTCCTCGAGTAGAAATAGCACCGAAGAAAGTAAATAGAAAGCAAGTGAAAGCAACATAAACAAACAGGCATAAGCTGAAGCCAACGAGATACGTTATTGGCTAAGAACTACAACAAATTTGCATGCGAAGTACCGATGGGTGTTTTTATGTATGTTTTTAAACCTTCTTTTGTACGAAGCGAAGAAGAAAGGAAAGCAATTGAAATATAAATGTACAGAAGTGTGTGTGTGTGTGTACACGAACGTTTATAAGACAATTTGTGTTGGATGAAAGAAGCAAAACTGTGAAAAAACTGGCTGTCTAGTTAAATGCTTTTAGGCGAATAAGCGGATAAACATACATACGTACATACGCCGGAGGTTAATGGTTAACCGTTTGGGAGGAAGGTAATGAAACTTATACCTACGCAAGATGAAGTTTGGAGGCGTAAAATTTGATATAACAAAGCATTTGTTTAGTTGAAAGGGTATGTTGAGGACCTGAACGCACCCAAGACAGAGAGTACGCTCATTGTGCTTTCTCGTGTAATCTAACCATACTTTTGTGTACATTTCGGCCGAGTTAATAAACTTATTAAATACCTCTGCCATGTATGCTCACCTCTGTAAGGTTAAATCTGGGGAACCGTGAAAGATGTGATACCCCAATTGGCTTATCTTCTGCACTCAGTCGATTCTACTTTCACCTAGCTTGTGTAGCCGGTAGTTCAGCGGGGAATACTCCGTCAATAGACCTACAAGAATACTGAGTTCTCCTTTGCTTAAACTTAGTAACAGCTTAGTCTATCTACAATCCAAACTGCCACACGTCCTTCGATGGAATTGTTCCAGGACCTGAAGTATTCCCCCATAGTTCATTGCATTGGACAACATTTGAAGGCTCTGAAAGCTTTGAGGCAATCAATGGTGCCAACACGCCAGTAGCTCTTGCGCGAGGTAAGTCATCCGCCTTTTTATTGCCTTCCACATCCGTGTGACCCGAGACCCAAATGGGATTCACTGTATATTTCCGAGATAGACTGTTAATTGCCGCTTTGCATGTTCTTATGCCCACAATCTCTGCTCAGAAGACAAAGTTGTAATCATTGAATTTGAAGCTTACCTTGTTATTGCAACTCTCTCATTTCGCGAACATCAAAACACTGCTTCCTTTAGTTTAGTTCATTTGAATATGCTTTCAGAAAGTAGAAGCCAAAATTGAAACCCACATACATACATGCATACATACGTATACACATACAAGTATAACAAATATTTCTTATTAAAAAATGTCGACGAGTTAAAACGAGTGTAAACTCATCAAAAGCATAAATTTGAATAGAAAAATGCAAAAAAGTGATAAAATTCGTGGTAAAAAGGTAATCGCATTATTACATCATAAATCTGTGAGTCGTTTCTCAAAAGGGGCAAAATAAGCAGCATTTCTCGAAAACTTCGTGGCTTTACGGCATTGTCAAGCGCAAATATAATAATAAAAAAGATATATGTATAATGAAGATGATGATGATGGTGATGATGATGATGATGATGCTACCAAGCAGTACAAAAAAGCAATAAAAAGTTTTATTATTGTATTTGTATATTTTATTTCTCTCGAATGTGTCAACGTAATTCCCAACTTGGCAGCAACAACAGCAAACAGAGTTGCTTTCTGATTTCTTCCATCAAAAGTTTTTATTTTTTTTTCATATTTTGCTCCCTTTTGTAATTTGTTTTCGCTTTACTGGCGGGAGTTCAAGACGTGCGTAGGTGAGAGGGAACAGTCTGGTGTTAAAAAGTGTCCAAAAATGACAAAAAATCTTCAATTCTTTGAGAGGGTTCGAAATGGCAATAAAAACGTTGCAATAATAAACGACGAAAAGAGCGTTGTTGTTGCCGCTAAAGCCGGTGGAAAGGAAGGCAAGCGCTTGGCAAGCCACAAACCAGCTGAACATTTCAATAATTTCTTTGCTATTTATTGATGACATTTAATATTTTATAAATTGCTTGGCTTTGACTTTTTTTTTGTTTTTTTTTATTACCCGAAATTCGGTGAAAATTTCTTGCAATCATCTTGTGTTAGCTGTTCTGTACTTTTTGGGTACTTACAATATTTTGTGGGCTATTTGCTGCTTAAGAAGATATAACCGTATGTATGTAGGAGCAAGCATTTAGGTACATCGCAAAGCAAACATACATATTTCTCTCCCATACGTGTGCACGCACGACCATACATACATACACTGATTTATATGTATAGACCAGCAAGCATTCCATTAAGCGCTTTTGAGTTTGCACCCACTACATACATACATACATACTCGTACATACACGTATACGGCAATTATATTGACTTATAAGCGCCAACGCCTTTTTGTATTGTCTACTTTTAGGCGTTTGCTGTCTTTATTACCAACCTTAGGTTTACTCCTCCTTCAACCCGCCAAAGAAAGTCATTTCATTAAGGATTTCTAATTCGTGCTGGTCATTCTCTCCCAACTCAACCATCTAACCTTTGACCTGTTCTTCTTCTTGTTTCTCTCTGTTTGCGTGGGCAGGTGTCGCTTGTGTAAGGAAAATGACCCTTGAAAGTGATTAAAGTTTTTTTAAGTTGTCGCTTTGCGTCGCCTAATACTTTTTTGCTGCAGGAAAGAGAGCTGGAAGATGGATGAGAAATGTACACTACGATAACGGTACTTGTATGTAATGTTATTAAATTGTTTCGCCTCCCACGTCTTCCTTTTTGTGTGCAGGTTTGCTTTTTTTGCTCCGATTGGTCCTTTTCAAGCGTGACTTGCGTTTTTTTTTGCCGCTTCGTTCACTTATGAAGTTGTACTGTTAGCTATTTCGTATTTTCGGCAATTTTTATTTGATAAATGGTCCGCACCCACTTCCTTTTACAATGCTGATAGCATTTCTCTCTATACGAGTATCTGAGTTTGCTTCTGTGCTGGTCAATATATTCACTCATTTTGTGTATCGCGGCCTTATTGTTGCTGTTGTTGCCATTAATGACGTTAGTGCGCTAATGAACCGTCATTTATTGCTTGCTTATCGGTCGATGGCTTCTCAAGTGCAAGCACTTTAGTTTTTCTTTTATGCTGTGAGAGCGTCTGAACACAACTCCTTTGAAAAATGCTTTTTTAGTTCAAAAAGTTCAATAAAACCTTTGATATTGAGTTCACTAAATCGTCGATCGTTTCAATCACTACTAAACTTAAATAAAAATTGCTTGGAGAAACCAAAAACTCGAAAATGAAATAAGTTTACTCAAAGCAATTTTTACCAGCCATAATAGGAGTTTTTCTAGTAAAATCACTAAATAATGAATTTTGTTGGGGTAACTTGATGCTGTGAATTGAAAGCTTGCCTACAGTGCGAATGTTTTCAATGCTTTAATCAGCCGATCTGCTATCAGATTTCTTCAATATAATTACAGAACATCGAAAGTGGCATCACTTTAAACAAGCTAGCAACAATGCCCAGGCTATACTACTGAGACACACGAATTAGTTCGTACTTCTGAGAAGGTGAAAAGTACGCCATAGCGTTGGTCGCTCTGTTCAGCAAGCGTATCGACTCAACTCAATATAACTTTATAATTCCATATGCTGTTTGAGAAGTACTGGTTTCCTTGTGTTTCGAGTCAAAAATCAGCTCCTAAAAGTATGCAAAAAATTTGGTTTAGGACGAGAAGTCTTTGAGTGCAACCCTCTTGCCTTCGCTGCTGCAGTACCCAAATAAGAGCCTTGAGTATTGCACTTGCCTGCTTGTCTTCTTCTAACATCCGGCCACTTAAGCATACATTAAACCACATATTTCAATACCAACAACAATGACCACATATTGCTCGGTGATCGTTATTCTTGAAACTTCCGCAATTTATTTTACATTTAATTTTCATTTCACAACGAAAAGAAATCGACTTCAAATTGATCAAAGTATTTTTGTATTTAAACAATCAACAACTAAAAGCGGCAAAACCAAATCATTTGTCCATTTCACTTTGCATTATTCGCACACAATTAAGTTTTCACCCGACCTGAGGTATTAAATTTGTGAATTGGTATGTACATACGAGTATATATATGTATTTCAAAGTCGAAACCAAAGGAAAATTTCCGTGCGACATCTGAATTCCCACAACTCTAATTGTGTCAAATTAATTTTGCTTTTCGCAAAATTTCAAAGAAAATAATATGTAATGCAAGCAATTCCACATATGACCACAAAGCATATATTTTTCCTCCACATGCATACTCTCATATGGGACCATACCTATGTATGTATGTGTGTTAAGTACATATGTAAGTTTATTTGCCTACAAATCAAGTCAAACTCCATTTCACTTTAAATTTCCCCTTGGCGATGATGGCAAATTGCTTGTATCGTCGAGGGTCTTGGGAATATCTTGTTTTGCTTTTAACATTCACACACACACACACACAATGACGTTCGTATGATGATACATATATACTTTAATATTTAATATTCTTGTTTGCTCTTCAGCAAATTTACTGAAATGTGTCACCTACACAGAGTCTACGCTGTGTTAGAAGCGCCGCTGTCAAAGGACAAAGGTGGCAGACAAGAGTTGACAAGTGTCTGCGGTTACACTGTGAAAGATGGAGTTGTTGTTGCTTAATTAAAGAGCTTTCTTTATGAATTTCATAAATCGCAAGGTGAAAGGGAAGTAGAGTTAAGACCCACTTGCCCTTCGACAATTCCAAAGCATATTCCGGAGGACGATTTACAAGTCCCTCAAAGGAAACGTCATGGTCTTACGTCTTACGTAGATAGGCTTGTATATTCATAGAATTTGGGGTATCCTGAATGTTGGATCAAATTTAATCTCTCCGAGGCAAAATAATCGAAATGAAAGTGTTTCGTTGTCTCCATCACATTTCTCTTCCTTTGTGGTATAAGTGAACCTTAGACTGTTCCAAGTGGCGATGAGACTTATGACCTAGCTTCTGTGAGTCACTAACGGTCTTTTATTGTATTGGATTTTTTAAATACGATTCACCTACTCACTTCAGCCCAGCTCTCAAGCACTTAAAAGTGAAAGGCTTTTCTCGCTGGTATGCAACTTTATGGGTATTGCAGCTCTTTGCCAGCACATCGACTTCATGACCGTTGTAAATATTGTTCATTGCTGACATGACGTCAATATTGCCAATTTGTGTACTTTTATGGCGCGTGAAAAACTCAAGTGGCCACCATACGCACGCATGCCGATGACGGAGTGTCGGATTGCTAAAGAAACAGCAAGCGAACACATAAAAAAAGAACATAAATTTTTTTTTAGCGAACAACAAGGCAAATAAGGCACGAGACTGTTCAAAACGCGGCATGAAAAACGCGTTGAAAAAATCGTGAAAAATTGGAAATTATTGAAAAAAATATGCAATGCTCCAGGACAATCGAGAGTGTTACAAAATCACTCAAAAATTCCAGGGAACCTTAAAGTGGAATGTTTAGCAAATGAGAAAAACGTGTAAACAAAGAGAGTATCAACGTCGATACAACGATGAGGATTGCGCTAGGAGCAGGGGCCACGCGCGATGCAGTTACACATGTTGACTGGGGGTAAAAAAGAAAGCCACACATTCCTGTTTACTCTCAGTAAATTTATTATATACTGGTATAATGCAATGTGTGTAAGTACTACCATGCCCACATAAAGTAAATGAAATGAAAGCTAACGAATAATTTGTAATCTGTTTAGACACAATTCGGTTGTATTCCGGGATGGCTGGCGTTGTAGAAGGGTGCCGTGTGCCATACGCACGCCTTCGGAAATATCCAGCAGCAGCAACCACAATCATTCGCCGTGCAAAAGTGCTTTCTTTTCTTTTAACACTATGCTGTTAGAGTGTTTCGTGTCTTCACATCTTCATTGTGCTGAGCAGCGAACTCCCCATTCGTCAACAAACAAGCGAAAAGTCACGTTTGCGGGCGTGTTTACGACATTGCAAAAATTCAATTTAATAATTCCACCTACAGGAGCGATTACAAAAGCTAAAACCTCCACACCTGCTGTGGGCAGACATACCCAGGTTGACGCTCACCGTTAGGCAGACACACATACTCGAGGAGTAGATACACTGAACCATCCACATGTGCTTTCCCCAACACTTTTTTATCAACGGGGAACTTCGTGGCATTCCCACGTCAATCCATTAGTAGTTATTATCCGCTTCGCTTTCTTCACAAATGATTTATACATTTTAGACCTGAATTAAGTGGATTTTAATGGAAGAGTGCACGCACTAGGCTAGGGTGCGCTGTTAGTGGAAATAATTATTAAAAGCTCTCTTTCAGGTTATGCTTTAATTCGAAGTTGAAGGGCGGAGCAGAGTCTTTAATAAGGATTCTGGCTCCGCCAATTCGAGGGCTATGCTGGTTTTAAGATACCTCCTGGGAAAGCATCAGATGAGTTAACGGCATCGTTGACACCGCAGCTGATTCGTGTGATTCGTGATTGTTACTGGGCATTAAGTGTTTTAAATTTATGAAGTTATTTTCGACCAAGCTACCCTTCCAATATATGGTGTTCGTCTTGATGATTCTCAAAGAAATGAAGGGCCTACAGTTCATTCTAAGTAGTCTCCGTAGGGCTGATGGATTCTCCCAAGAAACTTCTATTTCATGTCAGAAATATACTCGGAGGTCTGGACAGTTCCTGCCAAGGGACAACCGCACTATAATGGAGATAATGGACTTATACTCTCCCTAAATTGCATAGTGGTGCTCTCTGGTAATTTTTGTTATGTCTGATCAATGGCAAGCCTTTTCAGAGGGAGGCCATCATTTTACTCTGCAATACACAGGAAGTCCCTTGACTCAGTAACTGTTGTTATGCTGATGCGAGCTGGGTCGGCATTGTAATATAAATATGTAGAGCCACAGATACTTCTACGCTTCAGTTTAGTTTGACAGCTGGGGCTATGCTTCGGTGACCCCATTGAAATTATTTTAAATGAATTTTATTTTTCTCACTTCTCTGATTTGGCTTTATTGCATTTCTATTTGACCGTCCACTTACAGCTTTGCGCCCGCTCTGCGCCCTCCGGCCTCCATGGCTCTCTGTCTGTTTGTCTACCGAAAAGTTGGAGCATTTCAAAATTTATTTGTTAGTTGTTTGCTGATTTAAGTGTGTGTATATGTGTATCTATGAATCTGTGTGGGGCTGCGGTTTTCCGGTTGGTTATTTTGGCTTTGATTTCACCAAAACAAATCGCGTGTTGAAGCACATGGATTGCTGACTCTTCTTCCTCGCACTGCGTTTTACAGAAAAGAGTCTCATATGCTCTTTCCTCCCACCCCCACTCCATCCCTTCTATTATGATTTCCAGTACTTATTTTGGTGGTGAGAGAATTTAATTATTATTTGTTTCTTCACTTGACTGCGTTTTAACATCAGCCCTCTAAGCGCGGAAGGTGGGGCTCCCATTGTACGTAGGGTAATTTTGAAACTGTGACGGCAGTATCCATACCATACTCTTTATGCGCGGTTAGGTCTTATGAAAAGGTGGGTCGTTGGCAATTACCCAGATCTGCAAACTGTGTGATCTGTTGCCAGATATCTTCCTGATAAGTTTCTCACGGACGGATTAGGTTAAATGAGCTTCAATGGGGCACAAGTGCTTTAAAACCCTATGAAATTTCATCATATTCAGAACTACAAAACACAAAAGTCTTGTCATTTAAACATTTTTCTCCCTTTCTTATCTTTTCAGTTGACATCTGCGGCCTCTGCATCACTGGTTTCATTTTTCAGCGGAAATTGAGAAGCTTCTGTTTATTGGAACCCCGCAAAGCCAAAACAATATTGCTTTGTACTTTGACATATCACTAAATACAACAGCACAAATAAAGAGCAACAGTCTTGTTATCAAGAGTCGAGTAGTAGCCACACAGTGACGGCCACGCGATGGTAGAGTCCTCGGCAATCGGTCGGCCACTGACTGGATGTGTAAATCCACAGCAGCAGCAACCGGCAACAGCTGCCATAACAGCGACCGCCGCACAACATTCGCCATCCGGCATGCGATGTGGGACGTTGGAGACACGCGTACGGGGCGCCTGGTATCGGGTGTTGGTGACGTTGGAAACCGACTTTCTGGCCATTAGTTTGGACGAGTCATGTGATGCGGCCGCAATCACTGCGGATCAATCGACCACACTCAACGGCACTTTGGGGTAAGTAGTGCGAGTAATGCTGAATATTTTATGCTTAAATTTCACGAAAAATAAAGTAAATAAGCTGAGAGCTCAGCGCTGTGAGCTTGTTCGCCCATTTTGGAATGAAGTGAATTTTTAATTACGTTTTTTGTGGCTTTTTGTTATCGTTACGCCTTTGCAGCAGCAACCACAGCGGTCATAATGGCTCCATACCCTCATCGGCCTCCATGCAAGGCATGGGCGGTGTAGCCGGCACGGGTGCGAGCAGTGGCGGCGATACCGATTGCACGGATAACGGTGGTGGTAGCGGTAATGGCGGCGACCATCTGCTGAACAATAACACAATGGACAATGGGCTGGATATGTGCGATGTACCTGATCATGTGGCAAATCAAAAGAGACATGTAAGTAACTGGCAAAGCGGACTCCCATCTATTGTATGTGGTGTTTGTTTAACGGTATATGCTTAAATTTATTGCTCGTTTCGTTGTGTGTTGGCTGATAAAGGTACGCATCATTAAATCGGACAACAACGGTCTCGGTATTTCCATTAAGGGCGGTCGTGAAAATCGCATGCCAATTCTCATATCGAAAATATTTCGCGGCATGGCGGCCGATCAGGCGAAGGGACTGTATGTGGGCGATGCCATATTATCCGTGAATGGCGAGGAGCTGCGCGAAGCTACACATGATGAGGCGGTGCGTGCATTGAAACGCGCTGGACGTGTTGTGGATTTGGAAGGTGAGTGTTTGAATACTTTTTTTTTTCTCTATTTGGTTTTGGTGGCCATATGAAACTAAAGAAGCAGCCCTAAAACTGTATCCTGTTTCAAAAATCGGAATGAGAGCGATAGCTAAGTGAAGGTTTCTCAAACGGAAAAGGGTTAAAGGTAGATGGGCTCACTTGGCTTATTGAAGCTCTCTAGGTCTCACAGTTAAAAAATGGGTTGAACGAGGTGTGTGTAAATTGTTTTTGCCTTAAAATTTCCCGATTTTTTTTTGGTAAAAATGAATGAAAACCGAACTGAAATCAAATAAAGCTTTAGTCATGCAACGCTTCGTCTCTTGTGGGTTTGGGCTGAGCAAGGTCGAGTATGCGCTTCAATACCATTCAACGAGCTCGTAATTTCAACTTGAATTTTCAATCTCTGAACGTTACTTATGCATTCGGGGCAGGTTTATTGCGCCATTTCAAGTTGTGGCGGCTGCTTGATGCCAGTTTGCTCAACTCCCAACGCCCACAGCCCATCGCTCACCACTTTCCGCGTTCACATGAAAGTCGTTTTGTAACTGCCGCTTGAATGGCAACAAATTGTGTGCTTTCAAGTACTTCACGGTGCCATGTGAGCCATCATCATCGTCAGCGCCACTATCGACACCATTAGCAGTCAGCAATCATACGACGTCAACAAAGACTGGCTGCATTGTGCTCCACATCCGCTCGCCGGCATTTTATTGCAATCGACGCTCGAGTCCGTCCAATTCATTCATTCAGTCTACGGGGTTGTCAACGGTGTTCGAGTGTTGACATTTACTGCCGTTACGCCATATTGCGTGGCCTACACCTACCTCCTCAGCCTTTTTGTAGCGCTCTGTTCAGGCTCTCTGTGGCTCACGGACACTTGGCGTTGACTTCGCGGCGTTAAACATTTCCATAAATTGCACCAACTGACGAGCTGCCGAGCTGCCGTGCTCCGGGTTAGGGAGGAAAGCGTGTAACGCATATCCGCCATCGCGCCACACGTGCTCGCAACAACATTTAGACAAATTGGTCGTTTAATTAAATTTTTGCTCTTTTGTATGGTCTATGTATGTATGTGCATCAGTGGCAGGGAAACGAGGTGGCCTTGATGGTGTAGTGTGAATGCAGCACAATGTAGACGTGATTTGGCGTTACTAGTCTGGCAGTAGTTGTGGCAACAACGGCAATCCGCACTTGAGTGACAAAAATTGCGTCTGTGGTGAAAACACTGGTTGTTAGCTGTCTAGAAGCTGCAGTCGCTTGTTGTCGTCAGAAGCAATCAAATGCAAAGTCAGTCTCTGAATTCAACTGGGTTAAGGTGGGAGGAAGCTTCCACACACATACATGTTGGCGTGCGTGTGGATGGCGTGTTGCGGCAACAGATACGCCGCTGCCACTGCTGCTGCTCTCATTTCCGCAACTCGTCGCCACCATCACCCTCACTCGAACGCTGGAACTCGAATTCGCACTCGAACTGCTCTCGTAGTAGTCTTCCGTCTGTCGTCCCCTGCCGTACGCGAGCAGTTCGTGTGCAATTATGGCGATATTTGATGGCAGTAACTTTTCAATGACAACCAGGCCGCCGCCAACTGCCACATGCGGCGTACTTTGTTGAAATTCATTTGCATTCAGCGAACACACAGGATATGCTAGATATATATACACAAACATATAGATTTAGGGCAGTTACGCAAGTTGGTTTGCTGCTTTATTGGAACCATATCAAACTTTCGATGTTCCGGAGCCGAAGCCTTGTTAAACTCTGTGCGACAGAGGCGGTGTATAAATCCGAGTAGACACAAGCATTCGGCATGGGGTTAATATAATAAACTTTAAAATTTTATTTCAAATGTTATGCATTCGAAGCTAAGATCATAGACGTAACCGGTACCAAATTCGTCCACGCAATCCTTAACTCGTCCGAGGAAAATTCGAGGTAGACGAGAACCGAAAACCAAATGGTCTTGAGCTGAGGTCGCAGAACTCATCACCAATCTCTTGCAGGCGGATCCTTCGAGGCCGAGATCTAAAGTTCGCCACATCCCTAATCTGTTTGTGTATATATACGTATACGTGCATAGGCACACTACGGAAGCTGCGCTTGTATGTGCACTCGTATGTGTGACAGGATGTGGCTTAGCGCTGCGGCTTAGTTCGCGTTGCCGGTGTTATATGTTGGTGCGAGTGCTTAGTTCGTTTCCCGTCGCTCATTAAGCATTAAACCTGCGTTGATAAACATACATATTCACACATACATATGTACATATACACATACATATGAAATTCACCAACTTCAATGAATTTCTACTTTTGGGTTATTGTTAAAGTTGTAGTTGTGTAATTGCTGTACATCGCACGTGTGTGAGTGTGTGGCGGAGTCGAAGGGTGAACTCGTGTGTAACTTGCTTAATTGAAAACCAGATTACTGACGAAGCGAAAATATTGTGGGTAGATAATCAGGAAATGAAAATGAAATTTACTTGTTGAAGTGCAGTGGGGTGTGGAAAGAGAGAGAGAGACAGGGATAGAGAGAGAGACAGGGATAGAGAGAGAGACAGGGATAGAGAGAGAGACAGGGGGAGAGAGGATGAGATCTATGCTACAATATGCTGTTATACACTTGACAGAAAGAAGAAAGGGATTTTCGAAGAATTAAAACTTAGTTGCAGGGGCCACTATGATGGTGATGTGAGTGAGCTGATCCATAAATTGCTAAATATTCTGGAGTAGCGTTTTCGGTGCAATGGATTAAGAACGTCTTTTAAGTGTAACTCAGCGCGATTACAGAAGTCGGTTAATTCTTGTGCAATTCAAATACGATAACCCAACCTGAAAAACTCTATTCTGACAGCCTAGTCTAGTCAATGCAATCACACCACCTCAAAGATGGCAATAAGGTGCAGAAAAGTCTTAAACAAACTCTCGATTGTATGCGAAACGGCTGTGATTTGGGTTCCTAGTCATAGTGATTTCCCAGGCCGGAAGGGCACATGACGTGAGCATTTCCTCTACGAAGACTGGGCTTGAGGTGAATTCAACCTTGAACAATAATTTTCACAATTCATGGTTATCGTTTCACTGGTGGATGAGGCGGTGTTATCATACTTCAAATGAAGAAAATCAATTTTGAAATAACAATTTTCCAAGTTCATACAAGTTTTTACTCGTAATTATTGGGTATACGCCATGTAAGACTTAAGATGAATATTGGAGACTGAATTTTAACGGAAACTTATTGAAAGTTCGCTAATTTAAATAACTTATGAATTGAAGTAGAAACGTATTAAGCCGCTATTTATTATATTTTTAATTGATTTTGCATCTACTCTTGCATTCATTTACTTCCGCTTCGTCGTGGTTTTTTATTTTCAAATACTCGTCTCTTCCACGTCATTGGGCAAATGAAATGAGATGCAAATATTTGATAGAAAAAAAATTAAAATTGTTATGAACGCGAATCTATGGAACAAAATGTGTTCAATAAGTAAATATTTGGACAGACTTTGACGAATGCCGGCGGACTAATAAAAAATAAAAAAATGCACAAAAAAAATATAATAAAAATGAAACAAAAAACTGCATAGTGGGGAAGGGCAAAGCTGAAAAGCAGGAGTTCAACTCCTGAATTTTAAAATAATATATTATAGTAGGACTGGAATGATGAGTGGCTTGTAGAGTTTGGTCTTTGTTCGTCGCGAGAGACTTTTACCTTACCTTACGATTCTTTTCTCAGACCAAAGTAGTACCTCTGGCAAGACTAACTCTGCAGCGGTATAGAATCTGCTATGGATAGATTAGGTTTTTTACGACTTTAGAATGATGACTGTCAACAGTGACGTGGGTGTCGAGTGGCGAATGCAAAGTAAGAGCTAACCTTTAGTAACTAATTAATTAATTTTGCTGACCAAACCTAAATTATTTGCAATTTCATTGTAGTTTCAATTTCAAATAATTAACTGTATCTGTCAAAGATTCTTTTGTTTATTAATATTTTAGCCGAAATCTTCTATAAAAAGCCGTGATTGCTTAAAATCTCTCCAATTAATTAAAGCAAATTCTAATATCCTCCCAACGCACAACGAACTGAGAAGCGCAAGGCAATTTGTTGCTTTACTCTAAGTTACGGTATAAATAGTATACCGTTAAAGGGTAAAACTTTTCTCATTACTCACTGTCAGCCAGTCAGCTAGTCAGCTTTGGAGCAAGCCAGGCAGTCAGTCCATCAGTCAGTATGTCCGTCCATCCGCCACTCAGCCGGTTAAATATCAACAGATTCGGTGAGCCGACAAGTTTTGCTCTCTTCCTCTTTTTTATTAACGGTAAACTTTCTTGAACCAGTTAAACGCATTAGTGCGAGGAGTTTGGTTTAGAAGCAGATTGTTTTTGTGTGATTTGATTGAATATGTGAGTGTGGATGGGAGTGTAGGAGGCAATAAGAAGTCATTTTGTTCTACCTGTATATCCTTATGCTTACAATAAATAATCCTTTGCCTCGAGCGGCGACCACAATGGGCTCAATGAACGAAGCCGCAATAAATCCCAGCAGTTGGAGAGCAGTAAAACAAATTTTTGTGTGGGTGTGCGTGTTTGCTATTTTTTACTGCCACTTGATTACAATTTCATATGCCCCATTCCAGTAGAGGATGTTGGTTTTTGTTTTTTACCAGTTTCTGTGGTTAGATGATGTTTTTCTTCTCTGTTTACATTTATTTTACGCCACATTTTTTCTCCGCAATTCTTTCTGCACACATTTTTTCTGGTTGTCTATTTGCACTCCGGTCGTAGGACTGAGGTTCGCTGTAGCCTTGACTGTCACCGCCTAGCCCCACCTCCGGTTGTGGACACACTTCGGTTGCTTCGTCTAAAACAGTTAGTTGGAAACTAATGTCATCGCTAGAGCTTGTAGCAGTTCGCATTTCCAAAAAAAAAAAATAAAAATAAAAATAAAAATGTTGGAAAAAACACAAATAAAAATAAAAAGAGAATACATGTAGCATTTGTCTCTCTTATACCTCCTAAGTCCTTCATCCACCTCAAGTATTATTGTTGTTATTTAGCCCGTTTTAACTGACGTCAGTCCATGCGCTTATGTACTTCGACTATGTGACCGGCCACTGACAATTCGTTATTAGTCTGACTGTGGTTTTATGTTGATGAATTTGTTGCCATTACCCGGCCCGGCCCGGCTGCGGCGGATGGTGGCTGCTCAGTCGCCCATCAAGTCTATCAACGACCGCCGTGAGTAGCCACCGTCGCCGCCACAGATAGGAGACATTCAATGTTGTTGATTTACCTGTGACCAGTCATTTTATCTGTTTACTTTGTTCCATGCATTTATTCTTTCTCGTTCTTTTTGCACGTTTTACTGTCTACTGTCTTTTATAACGGTGCTTGGCGAGACAGACAAACATAAGGATTGCTGAGTTAAACTTTTTGATTGCTTAGAGTGCTTGTGAATATATGAAGGATTCATAAGGGCAGGGAGTAGTTGACATATGGCTGGGTGAGGCTCTGGACTGGCTGAAACTATCACTGTTGACTTTATGGCTCTGTGAGGTTTTGTACGTTTTTGGTGATTATTTGCAACGCTATTTGTGGATAAATAAATTTGTGGGAAATGTATTTATCATGGAAAAGGATCGATTTACAAATTTGTTAGCAAATACGAGTATATGGTAGTAGACAATTAAATTATTGAGCACTGAAGGAACAGTCGGCCCTTCAAAACTGCTCTTGGTTTCAGCCAATGAAAGTTTTTTCATATTCGGAAAAGGAAGTTTGAGCCGAAAATATATGACTGTAGACTTTTACGGCGAATCACACATAGATCCATTAAGAGTATGGAATGAGTGAATGATATATAAATGTATACACATCGGTGTCTACTTTGACCCCGTTGGAGAATATTCAGAGCTTCTGAGGTACTTTTTATGCCCCTAGGAGAGTTTGCATAGGGAAAATTATCATGAGTAGTTGAGGACTTTTACAAGACACTCACCACACTTCGAGACCTTCTGCTATTGGTCAAACCCGCTCCAAAGCGCTTGATTTCTCGAACTTTTTCTTGAACATCAACACCTGGGCGTTGACGTCGGAGGATGCCTTACAGCTAAATGACAGTCACCACATAATTGAACAATTATCAATTGTTCTGTGTGAGCCGAACTTCGCTCTTGCTTACTCCGTTTTATCTTCCATTGTTGCTTCTGCGTGACGCAAATCTCATTGTCCGTGACTTTAATTTCATTTCGCCAGTCCGCAATCAATTCACTCGGCCACCTTCCACGCCAACGAGCTCATTGGTGTTTTTGGTCTGTTATTGCAATTTCTAATGCAACTCTGGTGGCTGTTGCCGCTATTTATGTGTCGTGTTATTATGGTCGCCACTTCGTTGTTCCCTGTCAGGTCGCAGCCAGTCGGTTTGTTGATTGCAATTGCTCGTTTTGCTTCTGATTCGATTTCAGTGTCACTGTTTCATCGCTAACATTGTTTTTTTTTGGTGTAGTTGTGATAGTTGCAACTACTTGTGCACTTGTTGTTGACAACATGTTCACATCCTTGCTCAGCAATATGCTGCGACGCTTTGCTCCTTTCTCATCTGCTTCATTGCTTTTTTTTTGCGCGCCGTGGCTACTTAGTAGGGTCGCCTCGCGTGTACAGCTTGCAACAACAGCTGGCTGCACTGGCGCGAGCGTCAAAAAACACGGACAATCCTTGAACTGCTTACTGCCGCCGCAGTGTACTTCATCACACGATGTAGCCGACTCGTGGAATCTCGTTTTTTGTCGCTGTGTTTTCACAATTTTTATTTAATGCTTGTTGCCGTTATACTCGTTGATTTTATCTTCCATTTCGTAGTCATGTGCATTCACAACCAATCAAACGTGTCTGGTTTGCCCAGACAACCAGTGGTGTTCGCTAGAGTTTGAAGACTTTAAAAGTACTCTCAAACTGACTGAAAGTATGAAAGTACTAATCATTCGTTCCGTTTCTGGAACCCCTTTCAGTCGCTGCTAAGCAACTCTCCGTCAATGTCCTTCTGTGGCACTCCATATGAGCTCTTCAGAGCTCTGTTTCAATGTACGGTGCATTTGGTTGATTGGGTTATGAGTTATTGCGGTAGAAAGCATGTACTCGTACATATGTCGGCTTATTGCGTTTGTGTATGCGTGTATGTACGCGGTGTATGCCGGCAGCTTTTGTTGAATTATTGCTGCCAGCTGCAACATTTTCGCTTTTTCGGTATTGATCAACAAATATTTGTATCCCTTCCCCTTCTTTCGCTCTTCTCTACTCCGTCACTATCTACTTAGTATCCACAATTGCGCTGCTTCGCCATCTGTCTTCATCAGTGAGGAAAGTGTTTTTCGCCATTCGCCATTCGCCATATATACTTGTTTATCTGCAACAATAACGGTATATTTGTAGTTCAATGGTTTTCCACGAAATTTCTTCTGTTTTGTGCGTTTTTTTCCGCGCTCTACACGATTCGCTACAAAATATTCAATTTTTTTATTATTTTTTTTTGGATTTCTTCTTCATTGTCGATCATTTATTGAATTTGTTTGCCTTTCTTTTATTCAGTTTGCCACACACTTGTGTTGTCGGTTTTCGTGCACATTTTAGTTTTTTATATCGTTTTTACAATACGTTTGTGGCAGCCACTTTGCTAAATTAACTTTGGATAAATCCGATAACAAAAAGACATTCCGCGAGTTGCTCCAAACTCTCCTTCTCGCTCTCGCTCTCGCTCTCGTTTAAGTGTAATGAAAAATTGTCTAAAACTTGGGGTGTCATTTTCGAGAAGAGATTTAGTCGGCAAAGACAGGGTGGTTATCGACAAAATTACTATCGAAGTCATCTGAGCGAAGGATAGTTAGCTGGGTAGATGGCAGATAGATGAGCGGATGGATAGACTTGCGGCCGAAATATCGGCGGGATGAACGAATTATTGATGGGCTCTCCTTTTGCCTGTACAAAAATCACTAAGTTCATATCAGAATATACTAGTTTAAATATTTAGTTATACACAACCGTTATGTGAACAAACCTGCAGAGCCTGTCATAACTAGTAGCAACCAGTAGCGCAGCAACAAACCAGCAAAGTCAGTGTTAACCTCATATCCAGCTTCCTATATTGCAGCTGAGAGAGGGAGAGTGGGAGAGAGAGAGGGAGGGAGCTGAGTTTATTGTTGTTGTTGTTCTCGGAAGAGCATGCCTGGCATTGCAACGCCAATAAAATTGATTACTTTGCTTGTTTCCGCTGCGCTGTACCCTTCGCCACCTCTCTTAGCCATCATTTCTTGAAATGCAATCTATTTATGTTCATTGCGGTGCTCCGCACGACCCGCTTCCCAACGAATGGTGGTCGATATGAAAAGTTTATGCTTTGACATTGATGAGCCAAATGAGTTCCGCGGAATGTTGGCAACGCAAGTGCATGCCATTGGGAAATATGAGTGTTATAATTGCGGATTGCATAAAGAATGCTTTGGTTCTAATAAAAACTTTGCGGCGGGAATGGCAAACGAACGCGGAGGGGAGATTAAATTGAGTCCTCGGATTACTTATGTTGTGCAATTTAATTACTTTTGTGCTGGTTGTAAGTGATTTAATTAAAAAACAGTAAGGACGTGGCGAGTGGTACTTGGCCATTTACTCTGACAGTGAGGATGTCGTCATGGCTCCGGGGCTCAGTGATGGTTAGCCTTCATTTTATTAGGGAAGACGGATTTATTCGGGGTTCACTTAAGTAAGAATCTCGGTGAATTATCCAAGTATGCTGGGATATGCGTTGTTGGTGAGCTCTTCTAACTTTAAGAGTTCTTCTTCTTACATATGAAACATTTTGCATTATGATTGTTTGGATTATCCAATATCGGATTGACATTTCTTTGTATAAGTTGGCTTTTGTGTCTGATTTAGTTAAAGAGTAAAGAGTAATATTTGTTCTCACGGACCAACCTTTATCAAAGCGACCTGATTTTACTTATGAAAAGTGCTACTTTGGCACGTCGTGATCTTTCTACTTTAAAATGATCAGTTCCTTGATCTCGGCATATTCGAAATTTCATTTGTATCGGCTGCCCCATGGTCTTATGAAGATCTGGTAGATGAGCTACGCAGTCTACTCAGTTACGTAGTTTACTTAATATATTTTTATTTCTGTGAAATCTCTTCATTGCACATTTTCCACGACCTCCACACGCCAAGAAAGCGTCTACGTTTCAAATACATAATCGCTAACGACACACATTTATAATAAAACGAAAGAGAAACAAAACAACCCGCACATACCACACAACACCAACGTCACTAAATTAAGTTCCCAAACTTCAGCTGCACTGGGACCAGAGAAAAAAATTGCAAAATATTTTCGCACATCACGCACACTGAAGAGAAAAGGTGGAAAAACATGAAACTTCTTGTCTAATTCAAGTTCGAGTTAGAGCCTCGCCGAGCGTGAAATGGACCGAGATCAGGAGCTGTGCACATTCCGAGTAAAAACAAAATTGCCACGAAATTTTTTGGCACGTGATGCTTAACTTGAATTATTGTAGTACCCGTGTGTGCTCGCTTAACGTTGGTTGCCAGTGTGGGAGGCAGTCCATGGCCATGTTCCTAAAGAGAAGCAGATATTTGTTGCTGGAAATATATTTTTTTATATTTTTTTTATCTCCTTGCAAAAGACGCGTTGTTAAGACTAAACACAGGTGAAATGCTAAATGCTCCTTAAGCTTTTATGCGGATGTGTGTGTTGTATTACATATAATACATTCGCACATACTTCTTCTTCTTCTTGCACCTAGCCCTACTTGGCCGTCTAAGCTTTTATACGTTCCTTGGGAATACCATAATGGAGTTTTTAATACTTCTTCGCTGTTTTTGTTCTAGTAAATCGTTGCTCCTGCCGCCGATATGAAGTTCACGAGACGCTTGTTATTGTTATTGTTGGAAAAACTTCTTTCCGAAGGATGAACAGGGCGAATAAGTGAATTTAAGAATAGTTAAAGCAAGTGACAAGTTGAAATGACGTTGGAGGGAAACCCGCACTGGCTGTGAATCCAACTATTTATGCCCATTGTCGTCTGGAAAATGCTCAATATTCTCCAAACGAAATATATTCAATTTCTATATGAATTTATGGGAACTGGTTCACAATACGTACTGGAAGAGTTCAACTGAATTTCTAAGGTGAAAAATGTTTGACGCTTCCTTTAGATCTCTGAAACGAATTATGGTCATGTCCTTGGCTTGCAATCGGGCTTCACGCCCAACCCCCTGCTCCCATGCCACCTCTTCTCAAGAACACAAAGCTGTGTAGGTCTGTAATTAAAACAGTTGTTAGTGCAAATAAATGAGAAAAACATTGAATGAATGGAGCAATAAAAAATGTTACTGCAGATGTGGCGTCGACAAACGGAAGGCGGCGGAAGGTTGTTGAAAAGGATGCACCGAAAAACTCTATACAACCAAGAGAAAGTATGCACGACTGACGACTGACGGCTCGACTATTAAGCGCCGCTGGAAGGCAGTTAAAAATACTGCGAACGCAATAACAAATGTGCGTGACATTAGAAGGCTCTGGGCAGTGCCAGTTGAGTGGAGGGAGGGGATGGGTGAAGGGCGCGTGTCTCTGTTAGTTTGAAATGTCACTTAAGAAATGGAATTCTTGCTGTTTCCAGACAACAGCAGCATGCACTTGACTATTATTGTTGTTGCACCAATGCAATGACAGCTCGAGCGACAGACAATAGACAATGCGAGCTGAGAATGCTTTCTCATAAGCATACACTTTGTCGTTTTTTTTTATTTGTTGTTTGTTGTGTTGTTATTCCTTATTATTGTCGGCAATGCGAAAGAGTGAATGCTCGCGGCGCTGCGGAGTAAATGACCTAAGTGCTGACCTCGAGTAGAATTAATGTGGAGAGCATTTGTATTTCTCGAAAAATAAAACGTAGACGACAACGAGAATAGGATGCATCGCATACAACAGAGCAAGTATGCCCTGTACTTTCCGGCGATTCCGCGTGTGTGCCCAGATGTAATGATGGACCAGAAAATACCTTAAAATGGCAATTATTATTTGAACGGTTCTCCAATCGGTTCGGTTTCTGGATTGATAGTTTGCAGTTGGGTGGAGGGGGAGGTGTAAAAGTTTATCAAGAAATTTCCTTTGCTCGGGCCAGTAAGGTGAAAGTGCTTCTAAAATCAAGGTTAAGAAAATATACATTCAAATTTGCCCCGGCGCCGATCTCCCTTCGCCGAGCATAGTTCCCCAAAAGAATCACAATATCTGCCCTAATCTGCCTCACTGTGAATCCACCAACCTCGCATCTCTTTCTTCTTCTTTTTTTCAATTCGCGCACTGTTTTTAAGCTTTCTCGTTAATGGCCGAAAGGTAGTTGTAAAAGCAAATATTCTCTTTTTTACGCTTCGCTTAATGTCCGTTAGCCTTTCGCGCGGAGCTTTCAACTGCCATTCGGAATAGTTTTTGGTATACACTCTGCCTTTCTCTCCCCTCTATACACAGGCTTCGAGCCATTCCCATTGCACACCACCTCGTGCCTTACAAATACCGTTACGTGAAATGTCTTCATATTTTTGTTCACCTCTCCAAATCCTTCGCACTCATACTCATAGCTTTTGGGCTAACAAGTTATTTGTGGCGTTGGCGGCTTTAGCTTCGGAAAGATTTATGAATGAAGACGAGGTCGGGAGTTGGATTTTTCGTCACCACTACAACAACTGCCGAAAGGGGTGTGTGGGAAGGGGTCGCCAAACACTTGGACAAGTGTAGTTTGTTGGTTTTTAGTTTTGCCTCTGAGAGTATGTGTGTGTACGTGGTGTGCATTGTCGGGAAAGTCAAAAAATAAATACAAGGACAATGTATTTTATTTGAGGACGGTTGTAAAAATGAGTTCTTTGTTGTTGTTTTCGTTGTTACTGTAGCTGAGCGCAAATTATGAGAAATGTACTCAATTCTACGACGCTGATTTATTTAATGTTTTCATCCCATCTACCCGCCGGCCCCACCACCCGCGCAGCTACCGTGCCCTCATGTGGTCGGTCGCTGGTGTTGTGGAAAGAGCTGCAAGAAGAAGCACATACACATCTTTTCACAACACTAACAACTACAAATTATTGCCACTTTCGAGTGCGTTTTGCGACTTTCAATGCAATATACCTACAGTGCCTAGGTGTACGAGTACATACATATATGTGTGGTCCAACAAAAGCATACCTTTATATACCGTTACACCGTTATACATATATTCCGTGTGCTTATGAGTGCAGGAACAGATTTTTATGGCAAATGTGAATTATTAAGCCTAATGAGCTCACACATATTGCTTGTTGGCGTGCATTGGTTGTGTGTGTGTGTGTTCACAGCTTTTATTATCCTGAGAAATCTCGCTACTCTCGGCGTTGGAATGCGGAGCACGAGGCAGCTGAAAAATATCTCCTTGGATTAACTTAATTTACTGAGGCAGTGTGTCATAATGACCCAATTTTGTAAATCGCTGTTGTTACGTGAGCTTCCGAATGAGTAAAAATATTCAAAGCTTTATAAACTTAGCGTAAGAGTTCATGAGTGTTTGCCAAAGATTTAGTTTCAAACTCACATACTCGTATGTGTAAGTAAGGCAGAGACATAATAAAAACACTTACCGAATTATTATTCCTATAGAATATTTGAATAGTGAGGAGCTTGGAATTCTGCTCTGAGAGGATTTCTAACTTTGATGGACAGACTGAGATTACCGAGCTTAGAGATTTTAGTACCAGATATCAGCACCAACTAAAGTTTGAGACAACTCCTCAAATTTATGGGTCTGTTGTTATTACAGATGACCGAAACCTGCACACCAACATAATAAACTACCATAGTTAATTTTATAAATTTTGTATTTAAATTTTGATCAATACTTATCTACATAAACAAAGAAACTAAATATGTAAGAAAGAGAAAACAAATTCACACTTCAACGCTTACACTAAACCCTCACCAAGCGACCATTTCTATCGGCGCGTCGCTGCTGCGGTGGCATAGCAAAGAAGATCTGACGTAAATTGCTACCGTCGGAGGGAACAAAAATCAAGCGACCACTTTGCAAATCACTCAGACCACTAAGTAGTTCAATTTGCTCCGCTGCCAAGTCAGCATCTTCCGCATCGGCCACCGGCTCCAGTTCGTTCAACTCTACGCCAAAATCTTCCTCCTCTGCTTGAGGTGGCACAACGTCTGAGGCGACACCGCCTGGTGCGCCGTAAGTGTCCGCTGGCAAACGTGATTCGGCTTCATCGCTACCTGTGGGCGGTCCATACGTTGCAGCTGGTATTGGCTGTTCAGCTGCCTCCGCATCCAATTCATGACTCACATCTATCGGCGCTGGTCCAGCATCACCTGACGCCACCAGAGGTGGGAAGATCTCCTCCGCCACCGACGGAAAATCAGCAACAGGCTGAACGGGAGCATCAGCGTCATGGCTATCGGCAGCACTGCCAGCGTCAGCGTCAATGTGTGCATCGGCTGAGGGTGCGGGCGCGGCGAAGTCTTCAGCGTCTTTGTTGGGCGGTTGAAAGTGCTCGGCAGGTTCTTCGACTGTGTCTCCAACGGCATCAACAGTAGGTGGGCCATATTCGATGGCTGGTGTATGTGTTTCGATTTCGGCCTCAGTCACTTCATGCTTCACTTCAACAGTTTCAGTTGTTGTGGTGACAACTTTTTCGTCACTCTCCTCCTGACCAGTACCGTCGATAATTACCTCAACGTCAATATTCACTTCACCAGAGCCTGCTGTGTTTTCTGGCGTTAGCGTTGTTGCTTCTGCCGCGCTCGCTGCTGTTGTGCTACTCACATCTGGCAACTCTTTTGGCTTGCGTTCACTGGGCAATTCAAAGGGTATGTGTGGCCGAAAACCCGCGAGTGGGTACCCGGTGTGCGCTAGCACTGGCTGTGCAGTGGTCGCCGACAGCTGGCGCGCTGAACGTTGTTGTTGATGTAGGCGCGACCTCTGGTGCTTAAGTGGCGTTGCTGTTACGGACGCGATCGCCACAGCGAGCAGCAGGAATGTAGAAAACCGTATGGAGCGCATTTCAGAATAAATGTTGTTGGGTTTCATCTGCGATGGGGTGCTGACTCCCAATAAGGCTGCGATCGTACTAATGTGGATCTGGCACCCAGACAAAGCTTTTATAGTACGTTATGAAAAAAATTGGAAATAATTTCAGTAATTTCTATTGGTATGCGCGTGTGTGTGTGTGTGTGTGTGTGTGTGAAACTCTGATATTAAGCACGCGCTTAAAAACAAGTACAAATGTAAAATAATATTTATATTTACTGTATTTTAAAATCATATGCATATACACATACATACATACTTACATACAAACATATTTTTTTCATCGCTGCTACTGAAATTTATATTCTCCTTTGATCGCATATTTTCTGTGCCGTATCTCGAATTTCGCATTCTTTTTGCGAATTCAACTGACATTTCCGGTTGCAAGGTTAAAAAGTCATCAAAACATGAAAACAACAACAACAATAACAACAACAATAACAATATTGAAGTAGTCAAACACTCGTTGCTAGCTGGCGCAAAAAGACATATTTACGCGGCCTTTGAAGTGACTATTGATTCAATAGTCGAAATAATCGGAAGAGCAAAAAAACAAAAAAAAAAACAAAAACAGAGCAGCGAAAAATTCAATGTTAATTTCGCCTTTAAGCTGCAAAAAATTAAGTTTATAAAAACTGCTACACAAACAAACGAATTCCTCGCTCAGAGCGTAGTTATTATTTTTCATTCCTTTTTTTATGCATATATTTATCGCGGTTTTGTTCTTCCTTTTCCCACCCCCCAACAACCGACGGAATTGCTCCGACGCGCGGTGACGCACCCGAAATGCCAATCACGTACAGCGGTGGCACATCGCGAATTTATTGCCTCTTTTAGCACGCATGAACTTTTTCATTAATCTATTTTTTTTTTCATGTAAATTCGCTTTGTGCTTCTTCCAACTTTACTTTACCCTCTATTTTATGCTATTTTATTTTTTGTATTTTTAATTTAAAATTTTTTTTAATTATTTTTATTTTATTCTATTTAATTTATTTTATTTAATTTTTTAATTTATTTTCTTTTTACAACTGTTTTAGTAAAATGGTATTTAAAGTGCATCAGCAGCTTTACAATTGGAGTTCGTGTTTGAAGTTGTTGCCCTCTTTGTTGTCTGTTGTCTGCATTTTATTTTTATTACTTTTGTTGTTGTAGTGCAGCTGTTGCCTTTATGATAAATTATGATTGTAATCTCATTATATGTTGCATGCGCAGAGCCAGCAAGTATCTAGTGTTCGCATACCGAAGTACGTTGGGGATGAGATCTAGTCCAGATATCTTAAAAATACGGAAGAAAAATAATATTTAATAATATTTAATTTTCATGTTCGAATAAATATAATAATAATAAGAAAAATCAAAAAATCAGGCATAGAAAAAACAGTGTTTTTTTTTAAATAACTTTTAAATAACGGTTAAAGTAACAATTTACCTTTGATTGAATGAAATATTTCCACCATTATTAGTTAGAGTAATTCGCCCAATTTTAATTAAATGTACCTCTGAATATTTAACAAAAACATACGTACACACGTACGCACTCTGATTTTAATCCTCTCCGCGCCAAATGTGAATTAGTAAATTTGTAAAAGGGCAATAATAGAAATCATAATTCATAAATTTCCACTTAAATTAAAACCCATTATTTGTCACAATCTGCTTGCTATTTTATTTCCAATATAAAATTCGGTTAACGAACAAATACTTGGAAACACATACACACACACACACACACACAGTTGCACATATGCATGTAATTTTGATATCACGTTCACGTAATTTATTTAACAAATAAATCTCTGTTCATGTGCCATAACCCGGACAAAGCGAGCGACACTCCCGCTGGTTTTCGATTGAATGTAATTACTAATACCATATACATATATAAATATATGTACACGTATGTATGTAGCTGTAGTGAGTATATGTAAGTGCATGCCTGCGGCTGTGTGGAGAATGCACCGCAAAAATTGATTACAAATCACGCACAAAAATATACATAACCCATATATAATATGTATATGTATATGTATGTATGTACATATGTACATATGTATGGTAAGTAACCAAAACTCCAAACACCTATAACTGTAACCAATTTTATGTTTAGCAAAACTCAAATATTTATGAGAAGCAAAATTATTATTGTGCAAATGTAGTTGCGCACACATACAAGTACATACATACTCGTATGCACTGGTATTTGTATTAATTAGTAGCCAGGTATGTACTCATATATGATTGCAATTACTTCATTTAAATTTTCAACTCGACGAATGAAAATGGAAATATTTCGACCGGGAACTAACAAAATTTTCAAAATCGTAAATTGAAAACATTTTTTTTTTAGTGAACTAAAGGCCTATTTGTTGTTTGAATTGAATATTTTCGTTACACAACAAAGAAAAAAGTTTAAAATAAATTAGACTACCTGAGGAAGATACAAAATTGTAGGAGGCAAAAAATGGAAAACAAATGTTTTTACTTTTAATTAACGGCCGAAAAGCTCAAACACACTACCCCATAAATATATATATGTACATTGGCCCAAAATACAAACCAAAAACGATTTTACAATAATTAAATTAGTGAACGAAATGGAAATTTAAAGTAGGTTTAGATGTTTAGTCGAAAGCCGTTGGAGCCTGCTTAGTGATTTCTGTCTAATAAGCATTAGAAAAGTATCTGAATTTGAACCAGAAGTCAGTCGCAACAGGGGAGACTTAAAAAGATTCTTAAATGACAAAAAAGCAAGCTCTGGCGTCAGCTCTCTTCACACAAAAGGCGCTCAGTGATCAAGGGCTCCATAATGAAAACAAAAAAATGTTCATTGCATCGAAGAAACACGATTTAGAAATGCTTTTTATTGCAATTTTATAAAGTTTTTTTTTTATCAGAAATACACTACATATTATCCTTCCAAAGGCATATCCTCTACTATCAAAAAACGCTTTACTGCATAATCGTACGTTCTGCTCTCCTTGGCAGCCACAAATTAGCCAAATGTGTACGTTAAGCAGGAAACGAGTTCTCAAAACACTCAAAAACATATGTGTGTATGTATGTATGTACGTAAGTACACTCTAGTACATAATGTGACCATTTGTATGAATGGACCGATGAGTAAGTCTCCTAGGTCGAGTTATATTTGTATATGCGCGCATATGTGTGTGTGTGTGTGTTTCCGTTATGTGAGTTTGCCATTAATGAATTGGCCATTTTTAGTATGCGCGAGACGTTTCAAGTTCGCACTAATAGCTACCACTCGAACAGCACAACGCAACAACAGTAACGGGGAGAAACAACAAAAAAGAGTTCTCCAATACATTCATCAGCTTCTGCTTTTGACTAATGAACTTCCGCTCAATGTGTTTTGTGTTGATGTTTCTCTTTTCGATTTTGGTTTTCATTTTCGACATTCGCTTTTTTTGTACTTCTTCTTTTGCTCTGCGCCTTTTTTCCTTACCATTATTTCCTTTTATGCTTAATGTCTTCTATTGCTTGATGTTCAATTATGTTATCGAGCACTTTGGGGCAGCTTATCGCCCGAACGAACAAAGAAGTATCAACGATTCATATTTTTGAGTGTGCGTATGCTCAGTTTTTTGTGTGTTCTCTTGGTATTTTCGTAAAATGTTAGTGTGTTATGTGTTTTATTTCGTTTTCTCTTACGTGTATGTCTTTATTAATTTTTTATCAACCAGTTTGGCCTTTTGTTTGCTTTTTTACTTTTTTTCTTTTCTTGTCAAATTTGTTATTCCGAGCATTCATCCATTGAGTTCATTTCGGTTCATTAGCCGCAATTTCTGTTTGAAATTTCATGCATTTATTTTGATATACCTTCATTGCGCATTTATGAATATTAGATTATCAAAATCGAAATTCTTCAAGGATATTTATTCCACGTTATCGGCACTTCCAAGTTTATCTCAAACTCTTGAATATAATTTGGAAATTAATGCCCAGTAATAAGGTTAAAAACAAAAACTCAGTGACAAAAACAAAAATAACTGAGCGATTTTTAATTTTCTATACGTGGCAACCCTTTTTTATATTCTCGAAGTGCATAATTTAAGGGTAGGATGCTTCAATTTCGAAGATGGTTAGTCTAGAAACTTTAGTAAAGTCGTTGCTTGAGACGAATCTTGGTTCTATAAGTACTATGCAGAAGCCAAACAAGGGTCCATCGTATGGAGCCCAACAGGAGCAAACACAGCCGTAAAATCTAAGCAATGAAAACCAGCAGCAGAAGTAATGATGTCAGCTTACTTCACCCGATCTGAAATCGTAGCTGCTATTCCACTGGAAAAGGGTCAGACGGTAACTGCGATTGTGTAGAGAAGATAAAAAAGGACAAAGGTTGCGAAAAATTCAAAAGGGAGTTTTTGTTGTTTTTTCTGGTCAACTTACCGAACTTTTGTTAATCCCCTCGTAATCCGCTCTTTGGTCGTACCTTTCTTCTTCTAACATTTTCATACATTTCCAAATCTTAAAGCTTTATGAAGTTATGCGACGAGACATTCCATTCCACCTTGTGCTGCATACTTCACGGTTTCAAGGGTTCAAAGCACGTTTTAGTGCGTCTACTGCTAGCGTCATTCGAAAAGCAGATGGAGCGCTCATCCATTCTCTTTATACATTTTTCTGCATAAATTTCTACACACACACACACACACACACACAGATAGACAATTGAAATAATAACACATAGACCTGTACAAATATTTACAAGTGACTGAATGAATGCAATAAAATCCATTACCACTGAAGCTGCAATCCCACTCACCAACGGTGACGGTGGGGTTACTCATGCAATCGGGCAAACAAAGCGCACACTGCAAGCCATAGAGTGTGTAGGGTGGTGTATCTGTGTATGTGTGTATATGAAAAATGCAAAAGTTAAGTGCAAAGCGCAAAGTAAAGACGCCGAGATGCACTTGATCCACGTTGACCGCCAAACGAGCAAAGCGCCGAACGGCAGAGCGACAGAGCGACAGAACGACAGAACGACAGAACGACAGAACGACGTACGATGGAGTGTTCATGAGTAGTAAAAGAAAATATTATTCAAGCTGATTGTAGACAGCGAAGTGGAAGTTGGACAGGCGTTGAAGAAAATGTGGAGAGAAAAATGCATTAAAAGAATGTCTAAGAATGCAGTCTATGTTTGTATGCGTGAATGTGAGTGAACTCTGAGGGAATTTTTTCTATAAATTTATCTTACACTGCGGCACTTTGTATGTATGCATGAGTGTATGTGTGTATATTAATGCAAATTTCCACCTGCATAATTACGCTTAGCCACGTCTAGGCAGCGTCTAAGTGCATCCCGCAGAGAGACAAAGTATGCTAATACACACTCTAATACATACACACTAATGAGAAGTGAATGACTGTTGTAATGGGGAGAGGGGGGAAGACAACGTAATGGGCATACTCAGGCTGAAAATTCATTAGAATTCTTTGGTATACGTAATCTGGGTTTCTTTTCTGCAGTTACTACAAAAATATTTTATAGTCCTGCGGCATAAAGAGAATAAGAAATTCTGTTTTAGAAATTTGAATTGAGCGTGTTCAATCAAAAATGCTATCTAATCAAAGCTGAAAAGAAGTAGTGAGAAATCATTTACTCTCCTTAAAAAGCAGCAATCAGGAGAGGCGTGCACTGGAGGAATGAGGGAATCAGAGGGCAAAGAAAGGGAAAGATCGAAATCCGTGAGCTTAAAAGCCTGCACGTCGTAATTTATGAATTATGAACTCCTTCTACTTCATCCAGTTTTTACCTTGTTCCGAGTTTTCAACGTTAACACAAATTTATTGCCGAAAAGATCACCAGAGACCAGTTCTGGACCCACAATGGTGATATTCTCCCACAGTCACCACGTCCCACATACGAGTATAAGTTTAAGTACATATATATTAGCCCACTCATTTATAGCTGGTGCCGTGGAGCCGAACAGTAATAGAAAATGTAAACTCAAATCAAAATGAAGCCAAAATCATTTGTAGTTTTCAATAAACACCGGAGTTACGTGCATGTAAATAAATACGAAAACGAAAGCGGAAAGCGGAAAGCAAAACAAGCAAAAAGCAAGCAAATGTTACTCATTAGCACAAACGGGAGGACTCATACATTTGTACTCATATGGTATATAAATACGTATATGTATGTATGTATAGGAGCTTGGGTAGCTAAATGAGTGATTGGACCACATAACCAATGAACCGTATAGCAGAAGTTGTTGTAGTAATTAGTAGTTGGAAGGAGTTAGCAGAAATGGACGCTAGCGAGGGGGAGCTTGGAGTGTGGAGACAATGATAGTGGATCGAATTTGTGGACGAAGTAGTGCTGGAAGTGTGGTCCCACAGTGCGTACCACGAGCCATTCAAGAAGCGTGCGGCGCGCGTCAAGCACGGGGATATAGATGCATATATACAATATAGGTAAACATACATACGTACATATGTGCGTGTTTATTTGTAGACTTCTCCCATTCGTGTCCAGTGTGTCCTTGGCAATTTATGCAAATATACTACAACTGGCATTGTTATTGTATTATTTATATTCGCATTGTTGTTGTTGTTGCCACCAAAGTCAAATGCAAATAGTTTAGTGAGTCCCAGAGGGAGAATTGGTGCTGAGGATGTGTGTGGCGCTGTGTTTAGTTAGTTGCGGTTTATTCGAAATGATTGAACTGTGCCGTTATATGTCGTCGAAACAGCCACACACACACATATGCATACACGCATACATAATAAGTTAGGGATGCAAGTTTTGTTCGTTTCTAAAGAGTCGGAGCTTACTATACGTATTGATATTATAGACAGCTCCTGCTAAAATATGTGTAAAATAAAACAAAACTCAGTTGGTCTCTTCCATACAGCGGGCGTAGACCCGTTTCAACTGAGATGCAATTGAGCTCCCTTCACGATCGATTTTACTCTCTCAATGTAGGCTCCTGCTTCGACTCAAACCGAGCTAAACTTATAACCGCATGTTCACATGTGGTCCCCATTTGGTAAGAAGATTCCCACGAG
Organism: Ceratitis rosa; assembly: GCA_037013455.1. Taxonomy (NCBI): domain Eukaryota; kingdom Metazoa; phylum Arthropoda; class Insecta; order Diptera; family Tephritidae; genus Ceratitis; species Ceratitis rosa. The sequence goes on from JAWMAG010000041.1 coordinate 693,139, forward strand.
TAGAATCTCTACGTGAAAACATAGAGGGTAAGAGTTTGTAGCCTACTACAAATTGTAGATCTTCGAATCTCAATATTGAATTTAACTCTACTCATCCTGTCTACCATTACCTCAGCCCCAGCTGGAAATTTTTCGGTCTCTGACTCAATATTTTTATATTCGACTCCAACCCCGGATATTCAATAGCCTAGGTCGAATCCGCATCCCTAACACAAAACGACTGAATATGGTAAATTTATTGATGGTCATCCCACTGCCAATTGCTCTTTGTTGCGTTGCGTTGGTAACAAGCTCTGGCTAAATTAGCATTCCATTATTATTGCCTGCTGCCGCGTGCCGTTGTTGCTACTTCGGCTCTTTGCTCCTTTATTAAATGCTCATATGAGTCTGCTGTTGTTGTTATTGTTGTTGTTGTTGCTCCTTCAAATTGTTTAATAGTAGTATTTAATACTACTTGGGGAACGTTCATGCCTCCTTCGGCAATTAAATTTAAGACAGATTCATAACCCCATCGACAGCCACAAACAAATTGGACTTGGCTTGCTCTAGTCGAGCAAAAGGATATCCTGTGTTATGTACGTGTATGTACAGTGTGAGTGCCGTTGCAATTATTTATGATTCCACAAGCACAAGCATGCATGGTCGGGGAGGCGGAGGGGCGAACCGCAGTATGTTGGTTTCGATTTCGATGAATTAACCAAAACTAAAATGGATGGCTTACTATTTGCCAACGAAAGCGTGCATGTGTGCGAGTGTGTGTGTGTGTGTGTGTTTTTGCACAAATGTATTTGTATGCGTTAGTGGTCATTCTTGCCAATGTGGTTCTGTCAACACGCTTTTGGCACGAATACAAAGCAACCACAGCCACATCCGCAGCGGCAGCAGTTGGAGCAATAACAAAAGGATGTGCCAGGAAGCAATTGAGTTTCGGTGAATTCGTTATGGAATCAACAATTATTTACTGGTTACCATCATGGGCGGCACTAAGGATTCGAAGGAGTGTGGCAGGATATTAGCAAATTTTTAACAACAGTGGAAACTATAGACAGTTAAAGTCAGAGAATATACATATGGGATAATAAGACAAACATATATATATATATATTTTAATTAACAAGAGAAGTAATCGGCTCGGCGATGATTTATGTGCTTTTCAAAGAGTTAAAATCTTTCAAATTTCAATCTACAATTTCTAGGTTATTTACTTTATTTCGCAGTAACTTCGCGCACAGACTAAGTTAGGTTAGGTTGAAATCGTTGTCGGGTAATAGCAGTCTAGGTCCGTTTATCGGGGTAACGAGGGTGTCTAGTTAATCCTATCAGCCGGTAGGTGCCAGTGATTAGAGACCTGGACAAACAAGCCTCTTCGAGTATTATAACCGACTCTCATTCCATTTCTATGTGCGGCAATTTCTAACCTAAAATTTAGTGTTGCAACACAACAACACTTTAACATGAATTTTCAGAGTTTATAAGTGATTTCTTTCTACTCGTAGTTGTTGTTTTTGCGCACAATTATAGTGCATGAATCTGGTAAAATTTTGCAAATAAAGCACTAATGACAACAAAAACAGCAACAACAACACAAAATTGCGTATTAGCCGAGTTGTTGCCACCATTCAGCGTTGAGTGTTGCCATTCTATTTAATTTTGTTGTTGTTGTTTCTTTTTTTGTATACTAAACTTTCATCAGAATGCTGAAACATGAATACAACAACAACACTAGCAACAGCAACACTAAATAATATTATGTTAATGTGTATGTAAAACAGGTTAAGTGCTGGTACTGCTGCTAAAAAATAACAACAACAACACCATTAACATGTTTGTATATACATTGCGGAAAAGCTAAAAGCAAAAACAATGTAAATGTTTAAATATGTAAATATGTATACGTGTGCATATGTATCTACTGTGAGGTAGCAAGCGTAGCAATCAGTCAGTCAGTCAGTCACTCAGTGAGCTACAATAACAACAACAACGTGAATTGCATTGTGAAAAATTTTGTTTTAGACTGTTTTAGTGAGAATTAAAACAACATTGTGCGCCATTAAAATAGAAACACTTACAAATGTAACTATGTGCACGGGAATGTTAATCGTCTTGCTTCCGTTGTTAGTATTGTTGTTTTTGTTGCTTAGTTAAACTTTCGCACAATTTGAAATTGCATTCAACAACATGAATGAGTGAGAACATGCAACCAACTAGCAGTAAGAGCTTGCCACTCAACATCCTGCCAGCCACAGTCGAGTTGAGAAGCTCGAAGCCGCTCTGCCAGCACCCTGTATCAGAGGCGGCTCTTCCATGCACCACGTGCTGCAAGTGCTGCGGATTTAATTAGAAAAGCATTCACAGGGTGCGTACAAAATGCGTGTAACAACAACAACAACAGCAACAACATCAAATCAAATTTATTCGCTAATTGCGTTCACTGTTTTACTTTCAATTTTTCTTCTGCCATCTCTGCCGTCTTCTCTGCCGCCTCTGTACATGACAAGCGAACTTTTGTGTCTAAATTTGATTTGATTTCATTTCCCATTTCATTCGACTTACGCGTGCGATCTCGCCATCAAAATGAAATTTTCTTGTTTAACAACAAGTGTTGCTCCTGTTGCTGTTGCTGTTGCTGTTGTTGCCAAAGAAGCTAAGATTTAATGAAAGAATCATAAGAACATTTGGCGACAAAGCAATTGGAAATCGAATGGGCGTCTTTAAGTCTCTACGTCTAAGTTTCTCCCGCTCACTCTTACACCCGCTACTTCCTCTATCTCTCGTTAGCTCTTCTTCTTACACTGCCTACGCGTGTATTTATGTCAAATTAGTTTCCTTCTGGCGTCAGCTGTGATTTATTGCGTCCATGCAATTGCGGATAAGCGTTGGCGGAGTCCATTTCGGTTGGCAAATTCATTTGAAATCTTCTCTTTGACTAATGAAATGTAATTAAAAGGAAATCATTTTCTCTGCTTTATAATTAAAAGGAAACGCTTCAGCTTGAAATCGTTCTCCTGTTGTTGAAAATACTCTCAAAAGTTGGCTTACAAAATTTGTGTGACTTTTGAATTTAAGATCTCGTCAGGAAACAGGGAAACTAGAATTTAGCTTGGGATTTTAAGCTTTACGAAAACATTTTACGTAAATTTTAAATATATAAACCCTAATCTAAGTTTCCGAAATACTATTTTCTAGCACATTTTAAGCCTCTAATAGCCTTCAGTTCCAGCAGGATCCTTTCGTAATATCAGATGGAGGTTCAGTTTCTTGCGAAACTTGAGAGAGCCAAGATTTTTAATTTTGATACTTCATTTTGTCTTTTGAATGTGGAATCTGCCACAGGAGATGTTCCATCGTCTCACTCATGCCATCTTCCCTGCACCTCTTGTATATTTGATCGTTACTGATGCCCAGTCAGCTCGCATATGATGCCAGTACTAGCTTGTGACTACTTGTTAGGCCAACTTAGGCCATCTCATCCTGATGCATCTGTCGGTCCTTTCAGTATTTTCATCGGTACTGTTTCGATAGCCAGACGAAATACTGATACGAAAACTTTAAGCGACCCCAAAAAAAAATCGAGATAGCCTTTGAATACCATTGAGAGTTCTGTTATGGGATGTGTGAACCGAAAATACTGGATTTGAATTTGAATTTTTTTTAATTTTTCAATTTTATATTTTTATTTATTTATTTTATTTTCTTCATTTAAATATTTTATTTTTTAAAATATTTTCAATTATTTATTTGAAACACCAATGCAATGCCTCCCACTGACTACTAATTATTAAGCGAGCTCATGTATTAGTTATCAGTGCTCGCCCAAAAGTATGCAATAATTAATAGCCACACATAATGTATGCCATAAATCTCTGTCTCGTATTATGTCAGGCGTTCCAACTATGTGTATAACTACTCGTAGATACATATATATGTACATACATATGTACAATGTATGTTTGGCAAATTGCAACAGCAACAACAACTACACAACATGATGCCACACTCACACAAATATAAGTACATGTATGCACCCAGTATACATGCGAATTCCAACTATTTTGAGAATATACTGGAATTTTGTGACTGAAATCGAACTAGTCCGGCACCAATTACAGAGATATTATTGAATAATAGCAGGATTTTCGTAATAAAGTGGTTTGGATATAGTTTATAGATAGTTCATTTAACCTTCTGTGTGTTTGCAAACATAGGCATATATTTATATCACACACATACACCCACACTCACTGACACCAGTGAAGCTTTGACCTCATGCCGCCGCCCATTTTTATTCAACATTTGTCCGCCCTTCCCCCTGCACGCTTTATTGCTTATGAATAAATTTTAGCTTCGCATGTAGGCGTGGCAAGCATTTAGCGGCATAACTAAACATATTATTAGCCAAAGCCACAGCATTATTGCGGACAGACAGATAGAGAGACATACAGACAGAGTACTGAGGCGGTTAGTTGGAATGCTACATTTCATCCTGCCCAACCTACGTAGCCGACGTAGCTTACTTAATGCGTCTTAATTATGCGTTAACTTCTGTGGAATTCAGCCGCGCACGTACGAAGTGAAGACGGGGCTTCTGTAGTTCGTATGTTCACTGGTGTGTTTCCTATTGGTATGCGCAAGAAAAGCACATATACATATATATACATATATATGTGGTGGCACCACTGCTGCATATCAATCAAAATTATCCAAAGAAAGTGGTTGGCGTGGTTGGCGTGCTCAAATCGTTCGCTTTCTTTGTGCAGAAGAAGGCTTTAGTCTTTTTTCATAGAAGATTGACATTAATGAGCTATTTATGCATTCATTCCAGAAGCGTTTAACGAATAACGAAACGGGGACGCTCGGGGCATGCCAGAAGATGAGCGGTAAATTGCTCTTAAACCAGAGACGAGCATGAAAAATCAGCTGCCTTCAAGCTACTCGTAGCCCAACAATAATTTAGAAATAGCCTCATGAAGACATACAAAGATAAGCTGTTACATGTTGGAAAATGGGCATATGTGTGTGTCTGTATTGTGTGTATGTATTTTACTAATAGTCCTGCGGTTGCACGCTTGGCTGTTGTGGTGCGGTTAGAGTGACTTGGTTACTTGTGTGGGTCACTCCACTCGGCCTTCGCATAGGATTAGAGATATGCGTATGTAGGTGTGCGGGTGTATGGTGCGGCAAATAAATTCAGTTTATCATATTAAATGCTGCTACTAACTGATTATAATAACTACTTGCCAAACAAAAATATATGTACATACAAAAATAGTCCTAGATACATACTGACAAAAGCTCCCCTTATTCCATGGAAGAGGTGTAGGTAACTGTCGTTGCTTTGTGATAGCATAATATTATTTTTCGGTTAAATTTCAACAAAAATACGCTTTTGTAATTTAATTACAGCCAACAAAGTCTCACACACACACACACACACACACACGCACAAAGAATTATAAGTATTTGTATTCAATATTTAATATAGTGTCTTCAGTGGCAGAATTACCGCTCTACTTGGACTAATACTTTTTTAAGTATTAGCCAAAGGCTTAATATTAGCTTTCTCTTGCTTCGTTGATACAATTAGTTTTGGCTTTGTGCCATTTGGTGCATGTGTATGTACGAATGTTTAACTTGTAAGCCATAATAATATAATTACTATAAATTTGACAATCTCTTTCGTTAACTTGTATAACAAAAGCGTAGAGTACCAGCGGCAATTTATACAGATATATGTATGTATATAGTATACCTATATGTACACCCGAGTATAAGCCCATATTATTGTAAATACTTGTAAGGACGACATGTCGTATGAGTGATATTTCAGTAAGCTTGTAATATTATATTTGTTTTTGCTTATGTCACAAGATAATATTACACGTATGTACATATGAATGTATGTTTTAACATTAACAAATGAATTATTCAAATTTACATATGTGTGTTCCTCAACTAAGAGACTTGCTAATGAACATTGCTCTAAAATTCTTTGGGTTTGCCTTTCATCGAACAGCCACAGGGAAAACCATGTGATGAAATCTATATGAGGTGATAGATAGATATATGTATACACGTATTAAGATAGCTGAGGACCACAACTTCGTATTAAATGTCATTTCGTAAGAACTCAGTTACTCATCCGAAGCTTTTGTTGAAGTTTCATTGCTCTCAATACTCCAGCTTTGAAAGTGTATGACACAGTGCGCCCCGGAGGAAGCAGTGAAAGGGATAGACCTCCGATATGATCTTTACTTTATCTCTCAATTTGTGTGGAGCCGACAGACCTTTAACTCTAAACTGTTTTAAGAAGCTTCAGCTTTCCATTTAAGACACACAAAAGTGTTTTGAACATATTTGCCCAATAATGTCTGCGTGGCAGATAATAAATAAATTTTTCCAACTTTCATCTGATCTGAGAATAATTGATATCCTTTTGTTGTTTGTGCTCTTAAGTCGGGCTAAGTGAATTTTTTCAACAAAAACTTTTTCAGGAATATTTTACTTAATGTTGTCGTAGATTTTGCTTATCACACGTTTCATACTAAAACACATACACACACACACACACTCATACCTACCTACGAAATTACATACACGTATCCACCACACGCAAACTTTTTAGTGCCTTTTTAGCCTTTTTAGCCTTTTTAGCGTCGGGCGCTGTTTGTGAAAACCAAATCTTTTGCAGTTTTTCCGTCTTTTTCGTGTTAGCGTTGCTGGCGCTAAAAACAAATGGCAAACATTTTCGCAAAAATTACAGAATAATAACATAAACAACAAACAAGCAACACAAACACACTAACTCACACACCCTCCTGCACACTGCCACATACAAACTTAGTCAACAAGCGAGTAAAGTTAAATAAAAAGAAACAGAAACGCGAAAAAAATTAGAGATAAAAATGAAAAAAAAACAACTGTATTATTTCAAGAGGAAGTGAGAAGTTTTTTGTTTTTTGTTTTTTGTTTTTGCAAACATAAACTACACTCTGAAAACAATAACAACGGCTGATAGAAAGTGTAATAGCAAGTGAAGGCGGAGGAGTTAAAATAGCAAAGCGAATTGACTTTGCCTAAAAGTTATTTTATCCAAAAAATTCAAAGGAGCTCCCAAGCAAAGGTGCTTCATATCGTATTAAATCGGTGCTCTTCTCTGGATGTCTTATAAAATAGTGGTTGGCTTCACTTTTTTGCGTTGTGTTTATAGCTCGCCTACTCATCAACGAATTTACTTGTGTCATCCACCCAATATCTCTGCATGCCTGCCCAATGGAAGATGAGCTGTAAGAAGTCCTGAACCTAAGGTCGTGTGCGCTTCTTGTATTCCAGGCTGGCCACATTATCCTGGTCACATTATACGCATTGAGACTTTTCCTGAGTTAGCATAGCATTTGATGAATAACTCAAGCGGAGGGAGACATTCCCAAACTCTTCCATGATGGCGAAAGTGGAGGGAAAGTGCCCTTCCTTGCAAACTCGTCCGCCATCTCATTGCACGGCATCTTACTGTGTTCATGCACTCCTGCCAGGCTCAAAGAGAACTGCTTAGTTATCACGTTAAGGGATCTGCTGCAATTCCTTTCGGTTTTCAATTTTACTGTTGGAGATTCCAGGGCTTGGCCACCCGAGAGATATGAATATTGAATCGAGTCTGCGCTTGTTGTTATTGGTTGCTGATGGTTGTGCAGTAATCCGTATTTTTCTGGTAGACGGAAGCTTCTTAAGATATTTTTATGTCCTTGGCTTATTACCTTCTATTCCGACATCTTTTTTAGCCTCATCGCGGCACAAACAACAATCAGCCTCGTAATGTCAATGGGAAGGGGGATCCCTTCATCAACAATTCTTAAATACTCATCTATTCTTTATTTGAAGTTTCTATAAAGCAAACTATCGTTTCTACCTTTTTTAAGTTCACAAATATTTCCATTCGAAACAGTAGAAATTTCAAAATTTATGATTTTTCCAAACTTCCACGTGACAGTTGGCGAACTTTGGACTGTTCCAAGCAAGAGGGAAGAAACAGAAATGATATAACTGTACATTTAAAATACATTTCGAACGAGATATTATTCTTATCTTATTTCTTAGAGTGCAACAACAACAACGATAACAACAACAACCGCAAATATACTCATTGAATTGTAAATTGCATTGCAAACATTCACAAATCTGCAACTATTTCACAACTTTCCAGCTTTCGGCTGTTCTTTTAGGCCATTTGCTGAAAGATAAACCAGAAAAGTTTCAATCTCTGCCTGACCATGCAGACCGGGCTGACCGGACGGCTCGTCGACAAGCCAAGCCCAGGCAAGCCAAGCTAAGCCAGCGAGAAGGACTGCCAGACAGTCAGTAGGTTCGTGTCTGGTATTGCTACTAGTTGGTTGGTGGGGGTTGTTTGCACGCGATCTCCTTCTCGACTTGCCGCCCACTCTCACACTGGCCGACCGGCTAGAGCACTCACCACCGCAACCCGAAGGCTCGCCAAGCAGCAAAGTTTAAAGTGCAACAACGAAAAATACTTGGAGCGGTTATTAATATGCAACTGCAATACTCATGAAAACTCATGCATTCCCTCTCGCCCGCCTGCTCGCTCGCCCAAATTATTCTTGCAATAATAAACAAACTCGGTGCAAAATAAAACTAGAACAACAACAACAATAACAAACAAAAATGCTTAGCCGAACGATAACAACACAAACTTCATCATAAATTCGTGCGATGGTGAGCGGCTGAGTGGCGGCGCGGGAGGATATAGGTGACGTAGAAAGAGAAAGAAAAAGAAAAAGAAGAAGAAACAGAAATAAGTTTTCGCCGGTGTTGGAAATATTTTCATTCCTTTTTGCAGCTTCCTAGCTATTATTTTTTATTGACAGACAGAGTGGGCGAGATAGGGCGGTCCGAGCTAAACTAAACTAAAGGGGGATCGAACCCCTGCTTGGTTGACACTTTTTAACTGCCGTATTGAGTGAGTGTATATATGTATGCATGTATAAAAGCTTCCAAATTGTAAATTTACAAACTTAAAATAAATTCTTATTAACACATAAATACATATATATGTACCTATATTTGCATATACATATACACTTAAAGCAGCAGAGACTTGTCGCAAGTAGCAGTTTAATGGTATCTCAGTTCTTGTATTTGTTTACTCCCAAAACTCAAGACGCACACTAAAGAGGCATATAAAAGTTTACTGTCGCCACCTCCAACCAGTCTTCCAGCGCAACTTCCATTTCCGCAGCTCACTTTTGGGCGACCCTTTCCTTCTTTCGTGGTTTCACAGTTGACTCTGCTCCACACAAAGGCGTGTTGAAGGGTTGCAATGCAAATTTTATTTTTATTCAAATTTGATGTGGTTACTTTGGCGAATGGACTTTAAAGTGTTTATATGTACAGCCATTCTGAGACACACTTTGTAATCATTGCACATCGGTGTACACCCGGATCTGCCGCCGACTCTTCGCCTCCTCCATCAAACGCTTAAGTAAGTCAGCACAAATATCTGCTAAATTGCGGGGAGAAAGCGACACACATACACGTATACATACAATTTATTTAAATGCCTTCAATGAGTTCGATGAGAATTTCGCCACCATCGAGTTGTTTTGGGTGTATTTTGAGCAATAAAATGGGTAGAGGCAACATTAGTGCATCTTAAAGTTTTACTCTATTAAAAAATATTGGTAATAAACCGCTTTATTGGCAAATAAATTACATCAGAGGGAGTTCTTCGACGCAGTGGTGCGATTTCACAAGATTTTGCTGCCTATTTTGAGTGGCTTGAGTGGAAAATGGGACCATCAGTTGGTCGAGCCTTGCTTAAAGTATGGCTCTAATCCCGTTGCAAGTCAAACGTTTGGTTTGGTCTAGGTGGCACTAATAGAGTCTCTAAGAGAGAAGGCTACTTCCGTTTTCTGTTGTTTCCCTGCCAATATCTCTCTGCTCTTTCATTATAGAATCACCGCCGACTTCGTGTCGCATTGAAGTAATGTCTTAACAACCGCTGGCTTATCTACATCGAAGGAAGCCTGCTCCCTTCAGTACCTCTGTCATAACTTGTATAGCAAACACCTCAATTTGAAAAGCTCTGCACTTGGTTTAACTATCACAACGAATATTCTTGGAATCAGCAGTGCCAAAGCAGAAAGCCCCTCAGCTCTCCTTCTATTCATATTAACCAATATTTTGTCGAAATAATTATCGGGATCTTCACATCCGCTTTATTTAAATATATTTTTGGATCAACAGAGAAAAAATCATATTAAGTTAATACTCTCTTTAAAGATTTGCTTATAAAAAGCTGAAAACCAAGCCAAGCAACTTGCAACACCATCACCATCACATGCCACATGCCACATGCACAGCAGCAACAATAGGGTTTCTCGTAAAGCTTGCAACCAATGTCGATGGCTTCAAATGCTGATGACTGGAAATAAAAAGACATTGATGATGCTTTGACGTTGTCGTTATTGTTATTGTTATTCTTATTTTTGATGCTCCCGATAACAACTACAGCTGTTGCTCTTGCTGCTGTTCTTGCTACTTTTGTTGCTGTCACTTCTGCTTTTGATGAGGCGAGGATTGTGCAGCACATTGAGTAGAGATGAGCTTGATGAAGTCATAGCTAGCCAAGACAGTCAAGACTGCCAAGTCAGTATACCAGCCACCGAGCCATTCAGCTGGCCCGGCGTGCGCTGCATGCAACACTTCACTGTCGCATATTCCTCTCGCTCAGTTTCGTACTCGTATGTGTGAATATGTATAACAGTACTTTGAATGTAGTGGTCGAGTGGTGTTTCCAGTGGCTTTCAGCTTTCTAAAAAGCAACACACAACAAAGAGCTCATTCTCTGTTCTGCTTGGATTTCATACTGTTCCAAATGGAATGAAGAGGGAGCGAGAAGGGAATGCTTATGCACATACACATGCTGTTGCATTGCAGTTATTAAGGTTTAAACTGAAGGCGACAAGACAAGAAAAGAAAACCCAAAATATCACCAGATTCACAAATGCGAAATTAAAGTCAGAAAAGAAAACAAAAACTCTTTTCCAGTTGCTGCTGATTTCAAAGAGGAGTTATCATTGGGAATCAGGGAAGGGAGGGTAGGGGTAGGACTTGTATAAGAGGTGTCTCATAATCCATGGAGTAGAGAATCTACTGCAGTAGCGCGTTCCAAAACACGCTGTCCTTCCGGCAAACTCCATAGTTATTATAGGTGCTGTCATTGCACCCACGAGTAGGAAAGGAGCTTTTGAGAAGTTGCGGCTGTCTAAAGTTTGTTGGACTGGAATTCCAGCACCAGCTTTGGCTTTTTTGTTTGCACGGAGTTATAGTTTGGAACTCTACACTTGTGGTAATGGCACGGTCTCTTAAGTTTGTCTCGCCAAAAACTTTATCTCTCTTAGGAATTACTTCCTACCTTTCCGCACCCAAACTGAGGTTTTTCTTTTCATTTCTCCCAGTTTAGATTACCAAAGTATCCACCCGTTTTCACAGCTACCTATGTATGAAAAGTATGTATGCATGTATGTATGTCGTTACAACATTACTTACTTAGCAGTGCTAAAAACACAATGCGACACAACACGCTTAAGCCACTTAATGCAGTCCTCGGTGTTATGATGACACCTATTAGACCACAACAAACAGTCTGAAGCCACAAAAACACCGAAAGTTAATTACAACAACAACAGCTGCAGCGGTAGGAACACCTTTGCCATTTCATCACATTTACATACGAGTATGGTATACGCAGATACTGCGAGCTAAAAAGTGGATTGGGTTGGAGCGAAGCTCGCGCGTGCCCACACACACAGCTGCCGTAATGAGGCATTAAAAATGTGGCAAGTAATCGAAGCGGTGCTAATAAGCCACAAATCGCTTAAGTGCACAAAGCGCCATTGCAAAAGCAATTGAAACGTGCAGTGAAGCGGCAAAACTGCTTTACACCCCCACGCGTGGGTGGAGTGCGGCAGGTGTGCAAACATTAGTCGCGTTAAGCTGATTGCATAACTATTTACCGGAATCACTACGAGCTTTCGAGCTTCCCCAAACCCCCGCACGTTGCATGGGTAGACGACTGCCACATGCTATGCCTTGCGCGCTTCGTTCGTGCCTTTGTTGAGCCGATTGCTGTTTTGCAACAACCGAAATTAATTCACAACGCAATCGAGCATGCAACGCAATGGCAATTACTTAACCGTTGTGGGTGTGAGGTGTGGGGTGTGGGGTGTGGGTCGAGCAAATCCATATACATACACGTATGTACATCCAAAGGTAAGCACTGCTTTGTGGGAGGATGTATGAGGAAGAGAGTAGTGGAAATAAGCGTCCGCTTTTCGCATTTCTCGTGTTGCCGCCTTCACCTTCCATCGCCTTCATCCGTTCGCTGGTGCCAACGGTAATGTGCGGTATGCGTGCTAACATAACGACGCTGCTGGCGCGACGTTGCGAGTTTACTGCGAATGATGTAAGGATGTTGCCAACTAATTTGCCAAACTAACATCCGAGTCTGCCAAACGCAACATTCTCCAGCAGAATATCGATTTGCAATACTTGACACCTGCTGCCGGCGAAAGCTAGTTACTGGCACTACAGAACGTGTAAGCGGGAACCCGATGCGGCTGCTGCAGTCGCTGCTGTTGGCGCTCAATGATTCTTCGCATTTGCCATTTGGCTTATAGATTGTTTGCTGTTTCCCTGCCAGCTTCTGACGGGAAATGTAAAGTCTGTTAGCGGCACTTGAAGCGCCTCCCGACCCGCTTCGGCAACGGAACTGACACCGTCACTCTCAAACAACAATTTGCGGATGCGAAGAAATGAAGTGCAAGTCGATTACGACGTGAAGTTGGCGGATGCAACAGAGTTTTACACACTGCCACTGCGCCAATAAGCCAATGAGCCAATGAGCCGATGAGGTAACGAGCGAATGGCGCGTTACGATTGTCGGTTTGCTGCTGTCAAGCGCGAAAGGTGAGGAAGCATGGTAGTGCTGCAGGTTGTTACGCTTAACTTGTTAGTTTACCTGAAATTGTTTACTTGAGCGACAATGTCAAGGATGATGCCAAGATGCTGAGAAGTTAGTTGCTGTAAAAGGCATTTATGACTACATTGATGGAATCGCCTCATAAATATATTGCTAACACGCTAAATAGCGGTAAAAGTGCTGGAGATGGCAATGTAAAAGTATGCAAGTTATGGAGTGGAAGTGATTGAGGGAGCCTCGTAGGATATATGATTCCTTCGGATTCAGACTCCTCAACGGTTCTGAGATAGAAAACCCTGGAATGGGAATACGAATCTGCAATTGAGGTCCAGGTTAGGGTGAACAACGAAAGGAAGCTACTTAGCTATCTCTGTCACGTATTCAAGGCAACACATTTACTTATCTCAGACCTCGGAAGACAACTTATGTTCGTGATCTAAATTGAAAGGACCTCTACTTGGTATTCCCAACTCATGGGCTAAGCGAAGTGCTAGCCAAGGCCAACATCATCTGCATATAACAAATTAAATTACCTGTCTTCTGCCAGCCTACAAACTTGCTCGGCCTACATGCAATGTTCGCATTTCATTGTCCTCATCACCTCAACTTCTGTGCGCCTTGTGTGTGCCTGTGTGTGTGTGTGTGGGTGGGGGGAGGTGTGTCCAATGCAATGTGGGAAATTGGATTTACATTTTTAAGTGCATCGGCATGAAGTTGGCGTTTTCAATGTATCTATGTGGAGACATATGTACATATGTTAAAGTATTGTTGTGGCGACTTTCGCTGACGGCATTCACTCCGGGCAGCGCTCCTTTCAATTGAGTTCACTTCGCTTTTATGCGGTAATTCTTTTTTTTTCTCCCGCCGCCTTGTCGCACGTCGCACGTCGCCCGTCGCCCGTCGCCCTTTAACATTTCTCTTTTCAATTGTAATTCGATTGAAGTTTCTGTTTTGCAAATTTTATGCTGATCAGCTGCCGCCATCAGGCATAAATTTCCATTACCGCGAAGTGTGGACTCATCAATATGGAGTATACAAGCAGACATACATAGGTACATACATACATACATAAATACATAGATACTCGTACATATACTACTGATGTAAATATTATCGCGAAATTGGCAGATAAAGATGCCACTGTGTGAAATATCAACTTTTTATAGCAATTTATTTAACCGCTAAATATACACGTGTATGTGTGTACATGTCTGCCCTACAGTACGCATGTGTATGTGGGTACTGTGCACCAGTTTTGTTGGCTTTTCGCTTAACGATTGCCTGCAGCCATACATTGAAGTTACGCAAATTGCTATACGTTGCCATTTTGTAAGTCTGTATGTACACGTATGTATGTATGTGTGCTATAATTCATTTTCATAATTTACAATGTCGCTGCTGCGTGCCACACACACACTCATGAAATTATGTAAAATTAAAGAAATTGATTTAATTTTTCAATACAAAAACAAAAAATTACATCAAAGCATTCCGGAACGGAGGGTTTCTAACTTCATTTCCTGTGATATCGCATCGATGGACTCTTAAGCATTAGAGTTCGTCCGCTTATCTCCTGCCTCTACTTAATTTTGCTTAGCTTAAAGAGTTCAAAATATTTTAAGCCGATTATCTTCTTTAAATTTCTCGCAAAGCAATCTTAATTTTTGCCTTTTTTATTCTTCCAGTAAAATTTCTGCGTGAGGTGACACCGTACTTTAGAAAAGCCAGCATTATCTCGGAGGTTGGCTGGGAATTACAACGCGCCTTTCTGTGCCCCTTGGGACCGGGAGCGCCTACATCGCCGCCAGCGCCGAAAATTACACCGCGTGCCGATACACGCTATATACCGTTGCAGCTGACGCATTTGGCGAGAAATTTGAAATATATTGATCCAGGTGAGTGGTGAAAAGTGAACAGGAAAAGACAATACCATGAATGAGTTTCATTTTGTGGGTTCATGATGGCAATACATCTCAACTATCATTCATTTTGAGCTTTTTTACATTTCTACAAGCCGAACAGTTAGGAAGCGATTCGTATCGTAGCAAAATATACCAGGTTTTGGTTGCCACTGTAGCCGAGTGGTTAGCTTTGGGAACAGCCATTCGGTATGCGAGCGTTCGAGCCCTGGTTCGACCAACATTCAAAAGTTATGGAAAATGAATTTAAGGAAGAATTAAGTCAATTTTTCTAATACCGGTGATCCCTCGGCAGGGAATATCAACCAAACTCCCCCACCCGAGTGTATTTCTGACATTAAATAAAGGCTCCTCACGAAAAACCATCAGCCGTTCGGAGCTGTCGGTCCCTTCAATCCTTGGAGAAGCTCGCCCTAGGAGTGGGTACACCAGCTCTCAAAGAATGGAGCTCAGACATACTTCTACTTTTGTAAAAAGATAGATTAACTTTTCTCCAAAAGGCTCAGAAAATAATTCACATCCGAGATAATTTGAAGTTAAAGTCCCTGACTGTAGCCGATATTGCTAAGTGTGCGGGTGAGAGTGGGTAAATCCAGCTCGCTTCCAACTGCTTTGCTGCCACACATAATAAACAGCGGCAAAGCAAGGGAAGCACAAAACAACAAATGTGGCATTACAATTACTGCAACACTTGCAACGCACAGTTGCAACTTTCTATAAGCTCCTCCTCTATCTCGGCGTCTCCTTCCCATCCATTTCCTGCTGCTGCTGCTCGTCGCCTGGCGTAATCAACAATAAGCAAGCATTGCATATTCTGCTTTTCTTTTCCATTTCGTTCATCCCTTTGCAGGCTTCACATGTGCGGCTTGCAGCAGAGCTCGCGCTGGCGAAGCAAAAAAAAAACAAAAAACAACAATAATAACAATAACAATAGCGCTGTTAGTACTTTTCCTAGTGATTAAACAATGGTATTGGCACAACAACAATTGCAGCAACAGCAACAACAATCAGCAAACAGCAACAACAATCAGCAACTCGGCAACTTAAACAATCGCCCGGCTCGGCAAGGCGCATTTGCAGCTCCAAACGTCGACATTGCATTAAATCAACGTGGCGGAAAGATTAACCACAAAAACCCTGAACTCAATACAACTAAATAAAAGGATGGGATGTGGGCGCTGAGTCGATGGGAGAATGAGTCGAGAAGAAAATCAGCCACTGCCATCTCGTGCGCCGGGAAACAAAAGACGTCGGCATGAAAAGCGAACACGCAAACTCAAAGGGTGCTGAGCCGATGGAGACGGGATAAGGCCACACACACCATACACACGCCACACGTAGAGCGCAAGTGATTACGAATAGGAATGTATGTGTGTATGTATAGAGGAGTAGTGGGTGGGTGGGGTAGCTTTTACGAGACGATTCCACAAATGGTAGTGACACACATTCGCAGCACGTGGACCAAGTAATGAGGCTAAGCCACCGGCGCTGTAGGGAATCAAGCAGGCACTCGGTAAGAGTGAGGGGCGAGCGCTTGTTGGCATCAGATCACTGTATTTGAGTGGGTGTGTATGTCTGTGAGCTTTTTGCAATTCATCTTGAATCGCGACACTTTTGCTGATGTTGCAAGTGACTACTGACTGCCGCATGCAAATGACAAGCTGCCTCAAACTTGCAACCTGCAACACTACCCGTTATTGTCTTAGCTGCGGATACTGCGGGCGATGGTTACAAACGCCGGTGCATGGGATGGTTGCCTGCATCGCATGACAGTCGGCTTGAGCTTTGTTTAATCAGTGTGCAGTTTCAGTTTGAGGGGCTTTAGGTCGACTTTTGAGCTGGCTCCGTTTTGCCTGACTGAATAGTGGGATAATTTATGCGCTTATTTATTTACATTAGTTTAAATGCGAGGCAACGTGCCTCCAGAGTTAAGATAGAGCTGCTTCCAATATTAAGAAGGAAGTGGGAACACTTGTACTGGACTAAAGAAAGTCTCCACTAAAGAAATTTCAGTATACCTTCCAGTGCCCATTACCGATAACAGCTTCTTTTAATATATTTTTCTCCCTCTCTCCTTTCGTTTTGTTCTCCACTGACCCATAGGTATATGCATATGTATGTATATTGACGAGTGTGGGCCTTTTAGCGCTTCTTATTTTCGTTTGAAACTACAATAAAAAATATTAAAAATGAAACTTTTTACTAAGCATTTTCTACATTTATATGTATGTATGTATGGTATGTATATATGTATGTATACATGCACGCATTACTAAAGCACACAGTGATGCATTTTCCGCAAACAATAAATCACTGCGCATTTGTTTAGTTGGCTGCTCGGTCGCTGGCTTTTTATTCAGCAGCCACCAAACGCCGGCACCTGATATGACACAATTTTGACAAATACGCGGATTTCCATGTGGCAAAGCAGCAAAGCAAAGGAAACAAACAAACAGAAATGTATGTGTATGTACGTGTATGTATATGGTATACTCGTAACTATGCACAATAATAAAGGACAAATAATAATAGAAATAAAAAAAGAGAAGCGGAAAAAGAATAAACAAAATGAGTGCAAAGCGCATTCCGCCGTTGATTTTTAAAACTTCGCGCTGCACTCGAGAGATAAAAATTGCATTGAACGACAGCAGTATTGAATTTATAAATCATAAACATGAAAACATTTGCAATAAATCAACACTTCGCACTACGAAAATACGTGTTAATCCAAATATTTGAGTTTTTGTTTCCACAAAACACACTGAAAGTGATTATCGTTGCTGCGTTGATGACTGGGAGCTTAGAGAGCTTTTTTATGACGTGTTTAATGTTCTGTTTCAGTTTATGGTGAGGCAAAAAGCGGTACTATATTTTTTTAAACACCACAACAGGACAACCTGACCTAACACACTACACTGCCACAAGTCTAGTACTTGCATTGTGTGGATCTTTGAAACTGGAACTGAAACTGCTTCCCTGTAGTTGGTTCAGTAATTTCTTTACGTGCAAGTTATCTCATCGGTTCGGTTATTTTGAAGGGGCTATCGATGATGATAAGCAACAATACACCTAGGCCAGTGTAGGCTCATTGTGATAGCACGATGTTAACCCGTTGACTGAGCTGCTCTATCAATGCACTTCGATTTCTTTAAAAAATTCATTAGATAAAGTATCTTGATGTCGTTTTAAATAAATCATTGACCAAAACAGCTCCCAGATATCGGAAACTAACTGTGACCAGGGTGGGATAGCCATACAGAAGATGGGAGACCGCTTCCTGGTCCTCATCGTTCTTACAGTTCCAGAGCATCGCATAAAGGGAATTTCCAGCTTCGCCGCAAATCGTCCTATCAAGTAGTCACCTGTACAGACTTCCAAATACTTAGAGGGAGTATATTTTGCATGACCTTTTTCGTTTCCATTTCGTCCAAGCTTGTCTAAATATTTTGAAAGTAATTTTGTGGTTCCAACTTAATGCGGCTTATAATCTGTTCTGTTTGACCAACTCATGCAGAGATCGGCGACAGTTTAGCAGAATTTTTGAAATCGTTGTAAACGAGCCAAGCGAGACTTGATGGTGAGTTCAGTACCAATGTAGATAGCTGCCTCCATAATGGATTGGCTAATCTGAGATGGACCTCTAAAGATGTGTGTTTTGAGAATACGAAGTTTCGATCCATCTCAAAACTGTCTAGTCCAGCTATAACATCGCATGTTATCATTGTCCATACCTCCGCACCATGCAGCAGAAGGGGAATGATGAGTGACTCGTAGGTTTGGTCTATGTTCATCAAGAGAGAATTTTTTTTCAATTACCTACTCAATCAAAAGTAGTACCTGATGATAAGAATGATTCTGCGTTGGTTTGTAAGGCCCTTTTTTCATGGATCTTTTCCAAGATTTGGCGGATGGTGAATATCTGATGAATGAAGAATTTACCAGGTCCAAAGCCAAACTGATAGGGCCCAATCAGTTTGTTTGGCGGTTTCCTCTCTTCTTTCATGCAATACGCTCGATAAGATCTTATATGCGATATGCGAGGAGCTTTATTCCACGGTACTTGTGTTCTACTGCATTTCTGTTTTAATTGCGCCGTAAACTATGCAATGGCGAAATTTACAACCAAGAAAGTGAGGAGATAAATGTTAAAAACAACAACAGCAACAACTGAAAACTATTAAACAGCAAAAAGAGAGTTACTCCCTGGAAATTGGGCAACATTGTTGCTGTGACTAAAAAACGCTGCTTAATTAGAAATAAATGATGAGAGGTGTTGGTTGAGAGAACATAATGAAGTAAATAAGGAGAAAATTGGAAGAAAGAAAAGGAATATATAATATTGCGAAAACTATTTTGCTTCATATTTTTTAGTTATACTCACACAAGCTATAACTAAGAGAGCAAAAAATAAAAAATAGTTTGTGTGTGTGCAAATAAGAAGATAGTAGAATGCAAACTAAAGAAAGTTTATAATTTACTACATGCTCCACGAATTAAAAGAAAACAAGCAGAGAAGCAGAGGAGAGGCGCCAGCACTGGCATTGCAGGTCTCAGGTTGAAGGGGGAGTGGCCAAAATCGACGGCACAAAAAGGTAACCACGAAATAGTGCGATAATTTCGCTGCTGAAAACTCGTAGGTGTGGCAAACTTCAACGCCTGTGAGCTTTAACAGCGTGATTGTGAGTGTGTTTGTGCTTTAGCGGGATGCGTTGCCGCCTATTTACAGTTATTTACTACAGCTGCTTGACTCATTTTCATATAAAAAAATAAAAAATAACAAAATAGACAAAAAAAGAAAAAAATCGGCAAAACAGTAAACACAAAATGAGGAAACCACACAACCGTTACTCGCCACTCGCTACTTCATTATGCCCAGCGCGGTTCACCCCTCCGAATTGCTCGCTTGCTCACTTGTGCACCGTTAGCAGAATTAAGAAGTTGTTGTGTTGTGTTGCGGGGGAGAGAACAGACAGTTTTGGTGTGAAAAAATTTGCGGTTGTGATTTTCGCGCGTCCAAAAGTTGTCGTAGTTGTTGTTGCTGTTGTTGTTGTTGTTGTTGTACGCAAGGACTCATCAAAAATGGTGCAAAGTAAAGCACAAAGTTTGCGTTTGTATTAAACGTCGGCGGTGAAAGGGAAGTTCCCCCCTTCAAACCTTGCCCATCTATCTCCCTTGGTATGCAGTCTTTTTTCGGCCGCTTTTTTCTATTTCACATAACGGAATTTAATCAGAACTGTTTTCTTCACGAATTGCCGTATTTTTATATTTTTCGACAATTTTGCTTTGTTTTTTTTTTTTTTTTTGATTCTCGAAGCAGAATGGGGTAGTAAATTAAAATATTCTGGCACTTTTACCGTTATACTACTTTATTAAAAATGTATGAATTTTGTTGGGTATGAATAAACGATGGCGCTGTTGTGGCAGAAGAGCTGATGAGCGAAACGGAAATTTCCTTATGGCGAATATAAGGAAGAAGGAGCTGAAAAAAGTTGAGGAAGAGGAAGAATCTTAATGAAGACTGAGTAAATTTTGTAGTATATTTTCTAGTGTTTACTGCTTTTATTTACATTTACATACATAGTATCTGAGTTCCTACGTGATGATTTCTTTCTTCAAAATTGAACACATCTGGTGCAGATAACAAAGAAATGTTAAAACTGTAAATTTTGAAGGAAAGGAAAGTATGAAGAAGAAGAGTATGCAAAAGCTTAAATTGGGTGAATTTGCCGCAGACACTAGAGAAAACCTCTCTAGTAGAATGAGGATCTATATATCATACTATTTTAGGGCTGGTTCTAGTTAGCGGTTCTGGGGGGAGAAAGGAACCCCAGTGGCTTTTTTTTAAATCAAATTATTCTTTTGCGCTTAAAGCTTGGAAATTATTCTGAGTTCATTTCAATTTTTATTACCTCCTCTACTATAATTACCTCAATTAAAATCCACATTCATACATATGTATGTATATCCAGAAATTTACAAACAAATATTTACACTCTTGCCTTTATTCATTTCGTCCAACCATCATTTTTTCCATTTAAGTAATGACTATTGTTTCAATTTGTTTCGTCTTCCTTCGCAGAAAACCGTTGTATCGAACTGCATTCGCCGGACGGCGTACACTCATGCATACTGCGCGCCACCGACTCAGCTGAGGCGCTCATCTGGTTCAATGCGCTGCATTCGGCG
This sequence comes from Ceratitis rosa, assembly GCA_037013455.1. Lineage (NCBI taxonomy): Eukaryota > Metazoa > Arthropoda > Insecta > Diptera > Tephritidae > Ceratitis > Ceratitis rosa. The sequence continues at coordinate 714,235 of JAWMAG010000041.1, forward strand.
ATGTGTGGCAGCACTCAGCGGGCGCTTACCGATGCGAATCGGTCGCTGATGAATGTCATCGGAGAGCTGAAACACATTGGCTGGCTTAGTCGGCGCTTGAGTGGAGGCAGCACTAACGGCGGTGTGGGTTGTGGCGGTAGTTCGGGCAGTGGCGGTGGTGGCGGCGGTGGTAGCAGTGCAAGTGCCATTGGTGGTGGCACTGGCGATTTGGTAAGTGGATGACGAGGCAAATACAAAAAAAAAAAGAAAAAAAAACAAATTTTGGGTTATTTGGCTTCGAGCCGCAAGTGGTGTTAAGCGATTGACTTTTCTTTTATTATTTTATTTCTTCCTTATTTCATGCATTCATTTCACTTTTGCGCTCATTCTCCGCTTATCACATTGAATTTTAATGGAATCGCTTTATTTACAATTCTTTTCCGGTATGCTACCTTCAACTCAACTCTTTCCTGCCGCACATTGTTTGTTATTGTTGCTGACCTTGCGCAGCCAAGTGGACGTTCCAGCTCAGAGAGCTCCGATGAAAACGATAAATGGCAGCCAATTTTTGTCGCCGTCACCGAGCGCGAATTCAGGTAAGTGATGCTTCAAGTGGGTGGTGCGATGAAGGCAAGACGGAGAGTGCTCTCGAATCCACCCGTGTGTGCATTTAATAAAGATTATTGACAGATTTTCCGGCAAAGATGGATTTTGGTAGATGTGTGTTGGTATTGCGGTTCCTATTGCTCTCTTTTGGTTATGTGTGTGGAGATGAGTAAGCAATGATACGCAAACATTACATTCAATCCGTCAGATTGACTGGCAAGTATCCAAAGCCGTATTTGGTGGCGGCGCGCGGAAGAAAATATAAAAGATATGTAAATAATGTTTGCCATTGTATTAAGACGTGGTGTGTGTGGGATTTATCGAATCTTCTCTATCGGGAACTGGTTTTAAGCAGTCGAAACTGAAGCCGTGGACATACAAATATTTCTTGGCTGATAGTGTAAAACCAGTGGATGCTCTATAGGGGGGGTTCCACGCAGGGTCTTCCAGGCAGGCCTTTCCTTGCGGGAGACGAATTCGAAATCGGGTTATGAAACCAATCGAAGACACCGAGATCCGCTACATCCCTAGTGTATTCTTAGCCAGTTTTAAATGTGTAGTATGTATGCAAACATATGCACAGAGCTCGTTTTCTATTTATGTGCGCCACATACTCGTATTTGCAAATGGAAGTTAATAATATGCTCTGCTGCTCTAGCTGTTTGTCAAAGACGAAATCTCGTAAAGCAAAGAAGATTCATATTAAGGATTACATAAACATTTTTCAGAGAATTTTGTGACAAAAAAAATCGCTTGCGATATACATACATATGTGTAAATATATACACTCATACATACCATACATTGAGGTAATTTCTCAAGCAGTACTTATCCGTCTCTCTCTCTTTCTCTCTCTCTCTTTACATTCACCTTCACAGGTGTTCACTTAGAAGTGCGTCGAGAGCTGGTTGCCAAAAAATTGAATGAAAAATCTCATGTATTCCTCCTTTTTTATAGATAATATTACCATTTACCGTTATAATAGCGCACTTGTATGTATTGAAAGTGTCGCAAGGTGCTTGAGAATTGCATGGGGTGTGTGGGGTTGAGCACCATAATGGGTGATGGATTACCCGCCATCAACCACTGTGTGGTATCTGCAGGCTTTACGCACTCTTTTGTATAGATAAATAGATTTATGTAAGTACTTTTTTATGCTACAACTCTTTAGTGACTCGCGATATATATTAACTCGGTTAGATTCATCTTACGAAGCCATACGGTTGAAAATATACGTCTTATACCGATTTCCATGAAATAATCCAAGGTCTCGCTGGCACGCAGAGAAATTTTGCTCCATGGAATAAGCAAAGAGTGGACCCAAGTCCCCAACGGACGAAAAAAACCTAAATAAAAATATTTTTTGAGAAAAGTCTGGGACTTGTGAAAGGTTTGAGAATTTAGAAAATGAAATCGATTATCTCTTCTGGCCTTATGTCTATTTGACAAACGGCAAGCGAATCCCAGATGCTCAACACCTCTTAAACTTTCTACAACTTTCCATTGAATACCCAAATCTCTTCCTCTGAAATCAAATGAATTTATTTGATTGCTTTTATTGCCCTTTCATTGTTCTTCGTTTGCATAAAAGGATAATACATCAATACCCACTCATACACACGCAAACGCCTCCTCCCATACACGCACAAGATATAATCGCTTTACTCACACCCAACCAACTCCTAACTCTGGTTTATTATGCGAAATATATATATAAATACATTTTTGCTGGTTCCTTCATCGGGGGTTGCCGGAGCCAACAGTTTGCTCCTTTAACCGTTTGCATACATACACGTACATACAATATATGTATACTTCTGTATGCCCGTGTGTGCATAGTTAATCACAAAACGATTTGCCGGACACTCATGTTCATTGTTGTTGTTGTTGTTGTTGTTGTTGTTGTTGCTGCTGTTGTGAAGAATTTTTAAAGCGCTTATAACCGCTTTTGTTACTCCTCGGCAACCCCTTTCGCAGCCACAACCTGAGCGAATGGGCGTCACTCCCTTCATGGGGCTCATTTATTATTGTTTAAATCTGTTTTATTTCACAAAAAATGTATTTTTTATGTTTTCTCTTATTCATTTTTACTTTGTGGCAACATTGCGCAATATTACATCATCAATCAATGACAAACGACTTGGTAACCCTTTTTTTGGCCTGGTGTAGCTTTTGTTTCTTACAAGTTTTTGGATTAACAGACTGACCGTACGAAGGCTCCGAACAGTGAGAGAGTACATACGTGTATACCGGAGCAGGCAGCGGTCATCTGGTTATGAATGCGTTACCTACTGAGTTTCAGCGAAAGTTTGGCGGTGTGTCAGAGCAAGAGAGAGAGAGAGGCGGGCGGTAGTGTGAGAGATGCACTGTTTTTATTTATAAGTGGGGTTACTGAACAGCGAAACATTACTGATGGGATTTGTGAGGTACAACGTATTTTAATTGGATTGTGATATAACAAAGCGAGCTTGAATGAGAAGACGTATAAAAAATGGTTTTGATTAGCAGAGTTATTGCTTTTAATATTTTGCACCAAATCTTTTGATAAGGAGCATAGGGCAGCAGCGGACCTTTAAATTTATGCTAAATTACAAATGTCAGTCCTTGTAATGGCGTTGACCGAAGTGAATATCATAATCTCTCCGCAGCAAGGAGTTCTCAGAGAGAAATTCATGAAGTCGTCTTGAGGGAGCTTTGTTAAAAATTTCTCTTAAACCATTTGATAAACAATACATTAATGTAAAAATCAACTGCCGCAGATGGCTCTTCCCAAAGAGAGAAATCTACTTCCGGCGTCAAATCAGTGGATTTTGTAGCTTTCTTGCGTTTGCGTTGAGTGCTTTCAGATGGATACTCCACAGAACCAACAAAGGAGCGAAGTAAAGATGAACAACAATGAACTGCAACGAGTCTGTCTGTGTACTCGTATGACTGCACGTCCTAGCTGCTCTACGCATATCGTCTGCATTTCTTTTCTTCCAAATCCCCGCACACCGCTCGTGCATCCCTGCCAACCATTGGCGTTTCCACCTCTGCGAAAATTGCAATTTCCTGAAAAATTTGTGCTTTGTGTATTTTCTGTGACTCTCGACTCTTCGACAAATATTTTTCATTGTTTCTTTTCTCATTCATCCGTTTGCTTGTTTCTTTGTTTGCTTATTTGTTTGTCTCGGGTACAATTATTGCAATATATTTTGCAGCAACATTGCTCGCTAGAGACATAAAAATAATAATAACAACACAATGCAACGGAAGTATAGACTGCTGGCTCCAACGTGCTGAGGAGGAGGAAGGAGAAGGAGACGAAGGTGAATAGTGGCAAGCGACGAGCGGCGAGTGGCACTGTGGGTGACAGTGCAAAAGTCAAATGCCACGCAATGCAATTTCCGCAAATTATTTCCGAAATTGCACAGAACTGTGGTCACACACTAGCAATTGCTGGAGCTGTCGGTCTCTCACAAGCCTTATGGTTGCGTGGAAATACAATGTATGGAAGTAAATACACAGATGATATAGTCTGTTCTAGAGTTCGCTGAATGGCATTGAGATCCCTCCGCCAGTAGTCTCCCCAAGAACAATTTTTCTGCGGTTTTATTAGATGGAGGTGATTTTTCCCGAAGTTCGACCAACTATTAGAGAATTAAAATTAAATTGGAAAATATAGTTTTGCCTTTTTGAGACTTACAGAGATCTAGTTGCAAAATTTGAGAGACGCCGCACTGATCAGACACTAAAGTTTGAGGATGTCATAATAAAAAGAGGAAGAACTCATTGATCTGGACAGAAATGTAAAATTTCACAAAAAAAAAACTATAAAAAAGGCAAGCTGTCAATATAGTTGACACTCATGCAAAATTTCATATCGCACACTCTGAGCCAATATGAGCAAAGCTGTCACTTGTCCGACAGAACATGAAGAAGTCAAAGAAGCAAAGCCACTCGGCGTCGACACGTTGCGATTAGAATGGGATGAGCTGTGCTGTTGCATGAGATCTCTTGAATAATGTACGAGTATTGTGTGTTTGTATGTAGCAAAAGCTGCTGCGAGTGTGTGAGTCCACATGTCGTCCGTTGTGTGCGAGTGTGTCAGCAAGTAGTTGGCCTGTCAGCCGCCGTCAGAGGATGTACTCTGTTCGATAGCATTCAGTCGTTTCGTTTGAGCGTTTTGGCATTTGCAGGAAATTAGTAGACCAAAATGAAATGAATTCTCAAAAAGAGATGCTGCGATACAGAAGAGGGAGCCAAGATAGAGGAGGGGGAGCAAGGACGCAGATGACTCTGTGTGCAGTGAATTTGCTTACCTGTAGTTCTGTTCGTGTGTTTGTTTATTTGTTTCTTTGTTTGTTTGTTTATTTGTTCGCCTATCTAGGTATTAATCTTACGGAAATTCAGAATATTTTGGCAAATTGCGAAATTGCAAACGGAAATTGTCGGTTGGCATTTTCTAATATCAGACAAACTAAAAATGATTGCATCTCTGCGCATGTGCTAGTAGGTATGTGTACTAGTCTGCATTAGTATGCGCTGGTATTGGTGAATTGTTATAAATATAATATGAAATTAAAATTCTTAGTTGATATAAAATTCCTCTTTTGTGAAATGGATTTTTTAAAGTGGTTTTATTCTATGCGATTGAGAAACTTTTTCAACTTTATACAAATGCGTCTGAGGGAAATGTATTACAGATCCTCTCTCATTCCAAAAGATTCAGCCTATTCAGATAACCAGAGTGTTTGAACCTTTGCAGATTGTATTAATCGGAAACATATGTGAAGATCTGATGTCTGATGTAGTCTGATGAATTTTCTTGTGCGGAAATCTGGTACCACAGACGGCGAAGTAGATCAGCCTTTGCCCGTTTGGGGATGTTGTGCCAAAAATACCTTCTTGGTCGCTAAAGTCGCGAGGTAAAATTTTCACAACGTGGCGAGTATAATGCTCATAGCGTCCTTTTCTTCCCTCGTGTCGTGGTAGCGAATCAGCGATTAGATGAAATATTTCTTTCGCTTTCATGCGGGTTGTGGCTAGAATGACAGCACTCGGCGACGGAGTCTCTCTACCACTAAAAATTCAATACCAAATAGGGAGCGCACCCTTTCATTTCACGAGAACCCACCTCCATCAGTCCCTGTCCCGTTCATCGCTCTTCTTGATGATATCAGCGTCCAAGTCTTTTGTTCAATTTCCTCACAACCGAACTACCCTAATGTGCCCAATGATTTCCAAATGCATTCGATGTTCTATCACAAACCGATATTTGCTTGTACAATTTGTGAAAAATACACATATTTCTAATGTCGAAAAACATTCGCAGCGAAGTTATTTATTTCCAGTATTAAATTTCCGCGCAGAAAGCCAGAGTTGGCAGACAAAAAACAAAAAAACAAAACAACGAATAAAACAAAAGCAATAAATAAATAACAATTGAAACAAATTCACAATGCAATTACATAAATAAATCAAAGTGAAAAACAAATAGAACAAATTGAATTAAAAACTAAAGAAAACAACAATAAATAAATAAATAAATAAATAAAATGAAATAGCGAAAAGCCGCGGAATTTCCAAACAAACAAAACAAATGCCAAAATATACTAGAAACAATTTAGCGAAACAAAAAAGCAAACACAAAAGAGTGTAGAGAGAAAGCAGTGACGACACAAACAGAGTACGAGAGGGGCAAAGGGTGCTGGCTGCTGGTAAAAGTGAAAACCTAAACTAAAGACAGTCTCAGAGGCTTAGAACGGAAAAATTAATTTAAAAAAAGTTAAAAGGAAAATTAAGAGTAAAGCGGAGTAAATATTAAACAAGATGAAGTCTTTATACATCCCTTACGTCCTGTCATATCAATATAATCGTGTTTAGTTTTACGATCAAACATTATTTCCCGTATCGGAACATTTGGAGGGGACTACGAGTATATAAAGTGGACCGATTTCGATGATTTGTAGATACATGAGAATAACAAATCTCACACTATTAGATACTTTATTGACAAATTTATGACTGAAAAATCGTTCATATGTATACTAAAGTGATTTGATCTGGCCGGCTTCGAATGGTCGTTAAATCATACCAGTGCATCTGTTTGTTTGAGATATTTGAGATATTTGGTTAAAAAATGATCGAAATCTCCTGTAAAATAATTTCCCTTCCCTCACCAAATAAATTCCACACCCTACCACTGTTAGAATTTTCAAATATTTCACAGCAAACAGAGTTGAAGAATCGCCAGTCGCACTTTACGCCCGAGCAATAATTCACACATCGGTTCAACCGCTCAACTCAGAGCAAGAAAAAAGTATAAAAGAAACAAGATTATATGTATATTTTTTGTTTGCATAGTTTTTGCTATGCAGTGTTACATTTTTCGATTTTCTTCCCTTTTTTTGTTGTCGGTTTCTTCTTTTTCCTGTAAACACAATTTTAGTTTCGAGTGCTTCCCGTAGCGATGCAGTTTTCTGTATTTTTTGGAGCTTTGGTAATTCAAATACATATATACATACATACATACGTGTAACCGAAATCACTTTCAGTCATGTATAAACTCATGAGAGAAAGTAACAAGAAAGAGTAGTTGGGAAATTTGCCAGTGTAAAACTTAAACTAAAAGGGCACCAAAAAGTTGGGAAACAATTCCGCCAAATTCTGTCTCGAGCTGGTGTTGGATTCTTTAGATCGCCTTAATAGGCTGCTAGAAGCCTTTCGGGGATGAAATAATCATTAGGTTCCATCAAAAATAAACTGCAATCCTTTGAAATGAGCAACGGCACCCACAAAAGTTATGATGAATTCTACTTGAAGCTTTGGTTGCGGCAGAGGCTACAGTTCTGGAGAGCACAATCTCGTTCACAGTAGAGTCGTGCTTGTCAAACACATCAAGACAGTTCTATTTGTCCTAAACTACCTTGGCAAATCGGCTAACAAACGCTTCGGGGAAAAACGGTATCTCTAGTAAGGAGTGAGATGTGAGGGCCAGTCTGGTCAAGTAGGCGGAGTTTGATTTTGTGCTGACAGAGCTTATGTGAACGTCAGCTTCATAATCGTCTGTGGATCTGTGGAAGGTATACCCATCTTGACGACACTCCAAATTGAGATGTCTTCATTTTGGGCATCGGCTAAGATTCCCTCTCATTTCTTGCATCCGTGGGTGATGGAGTTTGACTGTAGTAGTTCTTTGGTCGAAACCGCCCTACTTCTGTTGGATTGAGTTAATAGTATTTTCACTCTGGCCAACAGGTGCTACTTTGGACCTTATCGGCGTACGAAAACCACACTCTACAAGTCGCTCATCATACCTGTCCTAGTATATGGCGCAGAGGGGGGACAATGTCAACAGCTGATGAGTCGGCCCTAGGATTCTTTGAGAGAAAAGTTTTGCGAACGATTTATGGTCCTTTGCATATTGGCAACGACGAATACCACAGACGATGGAAATGATGAGCTGTACGAGCTATATGATGATATTGACATAGTTCAGCGATTGAAGAGACAGCGGGTAGGTTGGCTAGGTCATGTCGTCCGAATGGATGAAAGCACTCCAGTACCCGGTGGTGGAAACAGAGGAAGAGGAAGATGATTTAGGGTGGCCAAGAGGGTTCGTTGTAGTCTGCATTGTTTCGTTGTGCTGTACATCCTGTAAATAAGTAGCTTTGTGCATCGGAAAGACACTTCCGTGAAAGTGTTCACTCATGCTCTTTTTTAAACCCAGATGGCGTATGTAGCATGGTATATTTATGGCGTACAGTTAGCGATAACAATATGATTTTATTTAGTCAACTCGTGGGTACGACAGTGAGTTTTTAAGAAAACAGCCTTCGTGTTTCAAAGATTTTTAAAAAAGTTGATCGCCCCATTAGTGCTAACAGACTACGGGTCATAAGAATTTTAGTCTTACTATCTAGATATTATTTCACTCGAGCTACGCTCTGCCTCAAGCGTTGATTTCGCGTTTGCCTTGTATAACAACTACTTCGCCCTGTCGGCCTGCCCATTAATCTTGTATTAAAACTATTTTTGCCACAAATTTTCCGCAGATTTTTGAAATTGCTACCGCAAAAAAAATTTCCACGCAACCCCATCAACCATTTTCCAGCAGCACTTCGCTCGTTAGCGTCGCACTCCACCCACCAAAAGTATACGATTTCAAAACTATTTACAGTTACACAACACACAGCGTTGGACACACTTAAATAACTCTCTTCCAGCTTTGTTTACTTTAATCAATCTCCCCTCCTTTCCTTTACACTCTTCGGACGAACTTTTTCATGCTCGGACTTACACAAATTTAACACTCCTTTTGAAATCACACACTCTTACCGTTATATCTATGGTTTTTCTTATTGCTTGTTGCTTTAATTGCTTCTTCCTATAATTTTTCTGTTCTTCTTCTACTTTTCTTTTTTCAGAATTTACGAATCCGCTCCATGGTCAGTGGAGGCATGGGGACGTCCGCTGGAGAGTTTCGCATTGGCAACGACAAGGTTGGCTGGCGCTGGCAATAATTCATCTTTGAATGTAAGTGTTGCAATTTATGTCCTTGTACAAGTACAGTGGCGAAAATCCCTTCTTCTGCTCTATTTTTTCTGTTTTTGTTTCTGTTTTACATTTTTGAGTTCAATAGTGAAAGGGAAGGGGAGGTTAGCGAAGGGGAGCGTGGTCAGTTGCGCAAATAGATCTTTCAAAGGCGATAAATCCTGGTAAGAAGCATATGGCCGTGGCACAGTGAAGCGGATGTGAGAGATAGAGAGAGTGAGGGCTGGAAAGTGAGGAAAGAGAAGAAAAGAGCGAAAAACTAGGGTATTCTTTAATTACACTTGGCTCTGCTTTTTGGTGGAATTATTGTTTGTTGTGTCGAACAACTTCCAAAACGCTCAGTGCAAGCGGAGGAGATAATGCTATAATTACCAAAAAGAATTTTAAAGATTACTTTTCCCCGTGCGAGTTCCCCTTCTAAGCCCATTAGCCCACAGTGAGCACACATTTAAAGAAAGTTGCGGAGAGTATTGGCGTATACTGTGAAGAGTATGGCTTAAATTATGGTGGCGTTGGGGCTCTTTTGAGCTTTGCGTTGAATATCAGAACTCTGGTTAACAAGCACGGCAGATTAGATACCCAAATATCAGTAGATAACCCGATTCGGTGAGCTTAGGTAGTCTTAGGCAACAAATTCCTTCAAAGATTAAATACAGAATTTCAGCTATAATCGCTGCTGGCCCAAACAAGAAATGTTTTCAGTTTTTTCAACTACTTTACTTAATTTCAGGCAAATACTAAAGCCAACTTCACATTTCTTGCTCACTTCGTGTAAAACTTTGACTACACCGTTAATAATAATGCTTCTCCTCTTTTTTTTCAGGGTCAACAGACGACAGTGTTTTGTGTGCGCTGCGGCACGACACGCGGTGTGCTGGTCTATTGGCTGCGCTCGGAGACGCATCGAGACATGGCTGCGTGGGCGCGCGCCCTAGTACAGGGCTCACACAATGCGGTCAACTATCAGCGTGAGTTCTCATTTCGCTGCCTCTACCAGGGCCGGCAGTGTCAATTGGTTGTGCATTTGAATCGCGGCTTTTGCCTCTACGATTGCAGTGGGTTCGCGGCAGCCGCAGCGGCCGGTGTGGTTGTGCCGGCCAATCAGACCAAAACTCAGTTGTGGCAATTTCCGTTCGACAAATTGAAGGGCTCGGCGGATGATGGAATCAGAATGCTGTATTTGGATTTTGGCGACGATGGCGAAATTGTAAGTATAACTCTTTCGTTCTTAGAAGGAGGCCTCAACTCCTGCGGAATATATTTATACACGTATGATTTAATTGTGAGATGCATTGAGGGGAGCTCCCATCGGGACGAGCAGTGAGAATTAAAACTTTTTTGAATTTTTTTTTTCCCTCACACTTGCTTTTCCCTTTGGTTTTCGTCTTGCCGGCGCTTTTCCGCACAGTGGGTAATTAAGGTTAATTAATTTAAATAACTTTCGTTTCATTTATACCTGATTTCCCGCATCTTAATTTTATCCTCCGACACGTCGCTTCGTCACCTCTTTCGCACTCTCGCAATATTAATATTTCCTTTTTCAACTTTCGTCTTCCGCCAATTATTGCTCAACAAAGTGAAACGCATTAAATTTTCAATTAAAATTTCACACAACGCGCCCAGCGGCTCCAGACGCCAGCCAACCGTAAGCAGAGCAGCGCAGCGCCCGTCAACTGTCATTGGCAGCGGCAGCAATACGGCAGAAGCCCTGATCTCCGCGCTGTGCTCTGACTGCCGGTCTGCCATCCAGGTTAACGCTGTCGTTGTGAGCTCTTCATATATGTACATATATATTTATATATGTATGTATGTATAACGTTTAACTGGTGCAGGCTGTCTTCTGACATGCTGACCCGACTCGCTTGTCCTCTTGGCCCCCTGTCGCCTGGCCAATTGCCCAGCACCTTTGTGCTCGTCAATGTCATAATCAATGAATGAATGAATGGGGCTTCCTCATTGCCCCACTGCGACACACTCTCACCCCTTTACATTTTGTGTGCTGCGTTACTTAAGTTACACTTTCATGCTTCCACCCCAGCGTAAGCTCTTCACTGCGTCGCTTTTGCTAACGTTGCAATTAATTTTAAATCGGCCTTCACTTCGTTTCATGTCTTCATTTTGCTCTACGTTTTCCTCTCGCCTTCGCTGTGCCGCTCAAATTGCTGCTGTCTCAACTATCCGTCCGTCGGTGCGAAGGTGAGTGAAGGACGTGACAAGTGTGGCTCTGCTACACACTTTGTGGCACGTTGTCAACTGTAATTACAACTACTTTTCCTCACCGACACCTTCCAATTCGTGGGCTCACCATTTCTTTGCTACACGGTGTGCCTTTACATATTCGATATGTTTAGTTGTTGCAATTGTAATTTTCTGGCTTAGCCGAGTGGTGTCGGCTGCAATAGCCAAGTACTGCCATTCTAAAGACTAGGCTTTTAGTCCGAGCGACATCCAAGATTGTAGAAAATTAATTTTACTAACTGTGGTCGCCCCTAGGCAGGGGATGTCAAGCTCTCCGAGGGTATTTCTGATATGTGAAACATCAAGACTCATACCACAAGTTTGAGGAGGAGCTCGGCCGAAAATCGCCGCAGTGGTTACAAAGCGCCATTTATATATAATTAGTTGAAATATCTTATGGTGAGTCGCGGTTTATTCATGCTCTATTGCTTATAGGTATATACAAAATATTGGAGTCCCGAGTCCTCTATTCCTAATGTGAAGGTATGTTAGTCGGCAAGGGAATTTCCGCTCAAATTGACGATTAAGTTTTTTATTATAATTCATTTATTTATAAATAGATTAAACTTAATTTGGACATTTTTTTACATAAACTATTTCAGGAACTGGACATGGAATGCTGTCCCAAACCGGTGGTCTTCGTAGTGCACAACTGTCTCTCAGCAAAGGTGCACTCGATTACCTAAGATCAGCTGGAAGGCGAGTTGCAGAGAGTCCAGTGGCAAATTAGCGTTTTGAAGTTGAGGTTAAGCCTGACTTGGAAGCGAAGAAAAGTACTTTGAAAATAAATTTAAATACAAGAATGAATATAAACGTATAGTGCGCTAGTGGCGAGATGAGATAAATAAAGTAGTGAAAATTTTTGTAATTTCATACCAAACGAGTGAAGCTTAAGAAATTAGAAAAACAAAAACAAAAACAAAAAGAAACAGTGCAATATATCAAATTTACCAAGTATTTAAGTATAAATTAAATATATTTATTATGGTAAGATTATTTGTAGTGACATAAAGGCTACAGAGCTGAGCTGGCAACGCCGCAATGTGACGATCAGCTGTTCAGCATGCGTGTGCTTCCTTGTTTTTTGACATAAGCCTGAAATTAGTCTTCAGAATTTATGACAAAAAATTTAGTTTGTGGATTTGAAAAATAATTTGGATGTACATACTCGTATATACAATTTTTCCAGTATTTAACTGTATTTTCCGCACTCTATACACTGTATTATACAAATGAAAAATGTTCGCACTTTAAGCTAATTTAATATAAATGACTTTTTAACTGAATTCTCTGCAGTGAAAAGCGAATTTTCTTAGCGTAAATTATTGAAACATTAATGAGCAAGTGAAAAAATTGTGAATTTCCGAATTAAAACGCACAAAAACAACAAATGAAAGGGATTAAAGTTTAGACATAAAAAATTAGATGTGAAAAAATATAATATGTATGTATGTATGTATGTGCTGGAAAAATGCCAAATGACATGTGTAAAAACATAAACCCTTTTGCAAATTTGCATAATTAAATTGCACATTCATTTGGCTATTGTTTAATTAACAAATACAAAACAAACAAATAAACAGAGAGATAGAGGAAAGGGGTAAAGCCAAACGCTAAACACAATAAAAATCAAGAGCACATACATACATACATACATACATATGTACGCGCATACCTACATACTCGTACATACAAAAGCAAACATTTCGCAAATTTGTATTAAAACAATAACAACACAACAACAAAAATATTTATTTATACGTTTGTATATAAAATACGTACATACATACATAAATACATAAATACAGAATACAATGCCCAACAAAACAACCGAGGATAATAATTAAATTTAATATGAAACAAAAAATATCACATTTACATACATACACGTATATTTATTACTTAAAGCAAAAAGAAAAAACAAAAAATATGAAATATACTAACAATATAAAAGAATTAAAAATAAAATTAAAATTAAAATTAAAATTTAATATATTTGAAACATATCTCTCTCAACTGCAACTGTATACACACAAAAATACTTAATGATATTAATTACATTTAGACCACGCATCGATTAAATCAAACGTATGGACATAGGCAAACTCGAAAAAAGTTTCAAAATTAAAACAAGAAAGAATATTTGAAAACTCAAAAAGAAAAAAACAAAAAAAAAAAGTAACGGAATTGGCATTTTTGGCAGTAAAAAAGTATATACATACCTACATATAAATTAGTGAACTGTTTTTTCTAATTGCATGTAAGTTTCGCTATACATTGGATGTATGTATATCTATATGTATGAAAAACGTATACAAAACTTAAAAATTAATATTTCAATATCAAAACTAATTCTATTTAAAATGAAATATTTAAAGTCACACAAATACAATACAAATAAACTGAAAAAAATAGTAATAACAAAATTAAAAAAAAAACTGCAAGAACAACAGTTAAGTGCGCATAGAAAACGATTCATTACAAAATAATAATAATAAAATGTAAATACCATAAGTAGTGTTGATGATTATGGCAAAATGCACTATCAAGAGTGTACCGGCGAAAACAATTAAATAATTGTCTGAATTGCGAGAAAAATATTATTTATTATGTATTATTCTATACAAAAACCAAAACAAATCGTAACAAAAAAACGACTTTTTGTGCAATATCTCTCTAAAAAATAATAGAATAAATCATCATACAAAATATTTAAATTAACTATTATGATGGTATATATAAAACAAGAAATAAAAAACAAATGGAAATTGGAAAAACCTCGCGTAGAGTTTCAATATATATATTTTATATTTATTTATAATTTTAATTTTAGCAGTGAAACAATAACAGTGCATCGGACTGTGACTGTTATTGTTAAAGCAGCCATTACGTCAGCCCAACATTCTCTAAACAACTGACATTGTGGTTGTTTGTGTTGAGGTGGAGCTCGTTCGACTAATTCGTTCGTGATTGAAAATCACACGTTCGTAGTAGGAAAAAACAGCAGGCGCTCAGCGTTTAACAGCAGGTGCTGATGTTAAGCAAGAAACAAAAATACTATATGCGAGTGTTAATGTTATGTTAACAGTTAGTAATGATAATGTTATTAGTGTGCAATACCCACCAAACCATTTCCTTCGTTTTTCAGTACAATACCATACATATGTGGTAAAAAATGTATAAGAGTTCATCTATTGGGAACGGATGAATCGATTTGGTTCAAATTTTTTCAGTTGTCACCTTCACTGGGAGAAGGTTTTCGTGATAATAAAATTAAAATTTTTACATGAGGTGGAGCAGTAATCGATTTATGTCAAAACAGCCTAAATATGGTTCGATGCACTTGGATTAAATACTACTTTTTTTCTGGGAAGTTGATCTAGGACCGATGTATGTACATATTTATCGTTCGATTTACTACAAATTTAAAATATTTGATTTAAATTCAACCCAATAGTAGCTGGAGAGATAAAAGGTGAATGGTTTCATTTGCTTGAAATTAAGGGGGGGAAAGTGAGAGGTGAAGTGAAGTTTTCTTCAAATGATACAATTATTTAATATAACACAATTTTGTAATATTAATTGAACTTAGTAAATGCATTATAAACAATTGCTAAATATTTATTAAGTCCTAAGATATAACCGACTATACAAACGTATTATAATAAATAAATTGCTCAGTAAAAAATATATAATATTTTTTAATAAATTTGTAATGAAAAACGAAAAGATCAGGTTAAGGAGTAGTCACAGGAAAGAACACGTTAAATGAAGTGAAGTTGCCTGGAACCTGCTTCAATTGCCTTTAAATCAGCAGCACAAAACGGATAGAAGGCGTTCTATAACCGTTGAAGTGATTTTGCCGTGCTCCTCCTTCAATTTTTCGTTTTGTCATGGTTTTCCAATAAATGGAGAAATCTACAGTTTATTCTATGCCGTTTTTGGATGAATCTCTACGAATCGAGCCCCGACCTTCCGCCTGGTAGTACGCACCGAATGCTTTCTTGAAAAGCCATCAGAAATCAAAACGAAGGCAGTTGTAGTTACTCGTGAAGAAATTACGATCTTTCCAATCGGAACAACTAATAAGACTCGAACATCTCTTAAGCACCCAGTCAAGATTTCAGGAGCTCAATATCAGTCCCTGTAATTTAATGGTAAGCATTCTCGACGACGGGTTCTGCATCATTCGCCAACCTTAATTGACTGTCAGAGTACCCTAAAAGCCGCCTACGGAATCCCCCTTAAAATCAAAAAGGGATCTTCTTACCTCAGTTTATTTACTTTTCTTCTTTGAATGATGTGTCGATTTTCTTTGTTACTTAATAAAATTTTGGAACTTGAAAAGTTTTTGCTTCTTTGCAAGTATATAGGGACGAAAAACATATGTATGTACATACGAGAATGTGGTTTTTGTATACGTATAATTACACACATATGCACATTATGCCAAAAAGAAAAGTTAGTGTAATCAGAATGGTTGAAATTCACTTGGAGAGTCAAGAAAAAGCTCCATGGAAAGACACATTAAAGCTTTCATCAAAATTTTTGGTTTTTTCAATGACTTTGCAGGGCCAAAAGTTTGACGAGGAGGATACTCGACATATTTTGTAATTACAATTACATTTCCTCCTTAAACATGTGCTTGTATGTACATATGTATGTATGTGTTTACATATGTATATTTGAATATCATAACTTAAAGTTCATGCTCTTCTTTTTGTGAGCCCTCCAATTGTGGTGCGGCTTTTCAAGAAATTCGCTTGATGAATTTTCAGCTCTTCATTTGTCAACGCCAAATGCAAATACAAGTTGAGTAGTCAACCTAACACGACAGACACACACAATGGCGATCTAACTGCGCCGTCTATGACTTTCAAATAAGAGGGAATACAAACCAACAACGGCAAAACGTGTCGCTGAAATTTTCAAAATTAATTCAGCTCTTCAAATCCAACGTAAGCACACCGCACCGCAAAGGCACACAAACATATAAAAATGAGACTTAACAGCTGTCTGTAGAGGCAAAGCCTCAGAGTTGCACAACATCAGAGCAACTAGATGTATTCGTCGCTGTTGGAATGTTTACTCTTAAAATAATTTTTTAAATAAATTAAATTATAAATTTTATTTAACAGGCAAACAGCAAATTACTGCCAGTGGCCACGGAACAGACACACCGGCAGACACTGTTGAATGAAATGGCCTTAAAGAATGTTGATAGAGAAGGCGAAAGTGTGTGTACTCTGCAAGCAGCTTTTAACAGAGAAGATAACGGCGGCAGCAGTACCGATGAGATAGTCGCGGTGCGTCATGAAAACGACAGCGAGTCGCTGTTCAGAAGCCATGGCGTGAGAGGTGTGCTGTTACAGGCGTGTGTCGTTCAGGCACGTGCTGTAAATTTATATGTGTTAACATATGTATGTATGTATGTACATATTTATGTATGTAGGTATGAGAGTTCAGGTAGGCCGTCGTTGCCGGTGAGCAAAGTGAAATTATGACTTCAGAGCGACGGACAGCGTGCAGATAAAGCGAGCCAGACATCAAGTAGATAGGTGTGTACATACATACATACATACATATGTATGTGAAATGCAAATAAGCGACAAGGTCGCATGACCACTTCTGTGCCGTTGAAGAAATATCAAAAGAAAGTAAATGTGAGATTTTAATAAAAGCCACAATCAATGCAAATACAGTTAAAAGGAGAATCAAAATTTTGAAAGATTTTATTTAAACAAAAAAAAAAAAAAATAAAATAAAGGCTGCTTTGTTGTCGTGTTTTGGTTTTTCTTGTTTTCAAAATTTTCTTAATATGCTCTGGTGCCATTTGATGAGTTTTTTCTTCCAAAAATACGAATTTAGCTATTATATTTGTCTGAACTAATTGCTTTTTCTGAAAATTTCAAAGAGAAACTACTCATTTCATCTTACAAATACCTACATATGTGCATACATATGTACATATTTCCGTCCATTGTAGATACATATGTATATTTCCAAACCGATCGAATGACGTTGAATGCCAAAAAGCATTTGTGTTTCGTTTATCTCCCAATTTTTATTTTGACGGTGGCTAACTGCTCTTCATCACTCCATTCCTACACTCTCTCCCTCTCTTATGCTGATAAGGTGCTTTCCATGTGTGATTTCCACATTTTTGGTATATTCGTATGAGGCGGAGGTAGCTTGACGTCATGAATGTGATATTTCTGCAATGATTGTTGGTGTGGTTGCTGTCGCTTTTCAAATATATTTTTTTAAGCTTTAGAGGTTGTTATTGTGCTTTGTCTTGTTGTGGTGCGACACTCGTTGTTGCTACTATATTTACGTTGTTTTATTTTAGTCACTCTCACTTGTCAGCGTTGCTGTGGCCCTGCTACTTAAAACAGTTTCAGAGCAACTTACGAAAAAAGTGAGAGTGGCTAATGTATAACGGTTTGTTGCTTCAAGGTTATAAGGGAATCGTCAAAATTACGGTAGCTTCATTTGGGAAATATTGTAAAGCGTGTGGTTGTTGAATCACCTGAGATAATGGGATTCACATGAAATTGTTTAAGGATTGGGAAATACCATTCGTCATACTACAGGCAAAGAGTTGAACTTCTAGAGAGCTTAAAGATTTCCTGGAATTGTTGACTGGGCTGAAATTAATCTTTGGCGCATGGCTGTCTGTGTATGTATGTTTATGGTTGCTTTCCGTATCTTCTGTAGCTTTCCAAAGGAGCTTCACTGAACTTCTCTTTGTCTAGTAGTTATGCTTCAAAGATTCTAGCTAGGTTTGGTGGACGGTTTGAGAAAGAGATGCCGAAGACCTTGGAATACATCCCCGACCTTACACCAAAGTCCATTTTAGACCCGCCGGATTAGATTGAGGGGCATACTATCCCTTACTAAAGCACTTCTCCATTCCCGTCTGCAGAGTATATTCCCCTGGAAGCAACTACTGAAATGCAACATCCTCCCAATATGAGTCTGATTTATCTAAATTTGTTATAAGCTGGTTTAGGTGTGTCCATAACTTGCTACAATAAGTCCACTTACTAGCTGAACTTTGAACTTTCTTAATTTGAAATCCATTGGGCTCTTTCAATTCAAAATTCAACTAAATAATTAAGATAATATTTATTTGACTGAAAGATTATCAACTTAAAAACTTGTATTTGAACTTAATGCGTGCACGATTTAACTCCACTCGCACCACTCGCCTCCAGCCTCATCACTTCACTGAAATTTCCAATTCATCCGCAACCGTTGAAGTACTTCATCACCGAACCATGAATAAATCTTTTTCTCTGCGCCAAACTTAAAATCCGACATTTTTTATGTTCCTCGTTATCCATCGAACACTAAGCGAGCAACTATAGCAAATTCTTTTGTTTTCGAGCTCCAACTTGATGAGCGGAGCAGCAGGGGCGAGGCGAAACGAAGCGAGGCGAGGAGGGAGAGCCGGGGAGGGGTGCAGAAAAAATTGCAAATTTCCACTTTATCGATGCATTAAACTTTTATTACATTAGAACTCGGAAATAAACAAGGAAAAAATCGTTGAAAAATCGTTAGCAGATAAAACCGTTGGAGAGAAAATAAAGAAAGTCGACGAGAATAAAGAAATATGCGAATGAGAAAATCCATTAAATCGTCAATGGGGGAAAATGCAATGCAAAACTATTGAGCAGCGAAGAACGAATGAACAAATCAAAGTATTCTAATTTATATAAGTGTTAAAGGCAAAAATGGGCAGGGGTGATGAAGGAGCAGAGGAGTAGGAGGAAGAAGAAGAACGTGTTGCAATGCAAAAAAGGTTGGAAAAATGCAATAATGATAGCGAACATGAGAGAAGGATGGAAGGACGGAAGGTTGCTATGCCATAAACCAAGGCGACCAAATGCAGTAACAACTAAAACACTAATAAAAACTACGACAACAGCAACAATAGCAGATACACACGAACTCATTCCTTACAAAGTGAGCACAAAAAGGAAAACGAAGAATTTTTGTTGCCAACAACTCGAAAGTTTAACGCTCGATTGCATATGGCAACCCACAGGACCTCACCGAGTTTCGGACCGCCGAAGCCAGCAAAACGGTGGACACCAGCCGCCGACAAGTACTTATGCCATCATCTATGCGTGTGTTTGTATGTACATACGAGTATGTACATGTGTGAATATGTGAGTGGGTAAGTGGATGAACGAATGCATGCAGACCATGAAGCTTTAAAGCAAATAAGTAAGTATAAAGAGTCCATTTTGTATCGGGCTTAGATCGCCTAACTTGCTGTTGGCTGCTTGAATGTGTGCGGCACACCTCGAAGGGTGTTGAAGTGGTCTACACTTCCGCAAGCTCTGTTCAGTTGATTGCACAGCTGAAAAGTGAGGAGTCAGCCAGCCAGTCAGGCAGCCAGTCAGCCAGTCAGGCTTCCATGAATTTGGAATGTGGTATGTGGTGCACGGTATTGAGTGTGGATTGCGGACGGGCTGATCGGTAAGTGCATAAAGTTGCAAATAACGAGTGCTGTGAGTGAGCTGACATAAACGACAACGACCAAGCGATGACAACAAATCGGTCAACTGGCATTAATGCGACTGGCAATCCAAAAAATGGGCAAAGAATGAAAGTAACGAAAAAACACAGAGAGTTTGCAGTTAAAGTCGTGTTGCGCTGGTGGTATTGGCAAACAGCGGAGGACGGGCACTTGTTTTGCGAAGTTCGAATAAACAAAAAAAAAAAACGAGGACGAGGAATGCAAATAAAAAACTCGCACACTCACGTAAGTTTAGTGTCAAATGATGCCTCCAGAGCTGGACGACTTCGGTGTGAAGGCAGGCTTCGAGTGTGCGGCCGACATGAGTACTTATTGGTGTTCGACTGGATACTTGGTTTGGCTTGGTTGTTGGTAGGGGTGGTGCGCCACTCTACACTCAGTACCAACTACCTGTCAATTGATCTTCTGCAGTGACACACATAAACCCAAATGAAATGGAAAGAAGTGACGCGGAAATGATTTGGAATTGCATTCTGGTCTCCGAGCTTGTGCACAGAGTTCAGCATGGGAGGAGTGGAGGTGGACGCCGCTTGAATAATTCAGATTTTTCTTTCTTCAATACGAAGCAAATGGAACTATCATTTAGATTATTTATTTGAGTGAGTTACTTTGTTAGGCTTTCAGCACCAAAAAAAGAGTTTTAAAATAGCTGTAAAAGTCATCAACATCCACTTTCAAAAAATGTCGACTCTACCACGCCCAGTTGCAGTAAGAACAAGACTATCATCGGAGAAGTTACCGGCTCAGCTGTTCAAATTCCGAACGAGAATATCGATTTGATCGTCTTTTAACCAATTTAGAAGAACGTTGATTCCACAAGGATAACATTGAACGTATTTTGGATTGGGGTCGATGAAGGTTTTCCAAGCACACTTTATGAAAATGACAAAAAAAAAACTGATGAAACACAGACAAGACAAAAAATCCTACTACCCCAAGAAGATCCGAGTTCCGGATTGTTTGGAATCACTCAACGATGAGACTTATGAGTCCTCGCAGTTAGCCTATCATACTGTGCATGAGTAAATAAATGATGACGTTCAAAGAGAAGATTTGTTTCTGTTCTCCATTCGAACCAGTAAAAGCATAACTTTCTAGTACGGACCCGGTTTGATTCGGAACTAGAATGAAATTAATATTCTTCCTAATTTTACTTTTAGTCTAACAATCAGATATACTCGTACATACATACATACCCATAAGTGCACACATTTATTGAAAACGTGAGAAGAATTAGTAAATATCCACAAGCTAGTCAACGCTGTCGGCTCTGAGTGGGTGTAAATGACCGGCCGACGTGTTAAGGTGACCATCGCAAGCCGAAAGCGAGCTCGGTAGAATTAAGCTCTGGATAAGTTTATTTGTATTTTCTGTTCTAAATAAGTCTCTTCTGTGCAACTCAGTGTGTGATTAATTGTTAATATTTTTTGCTACATACATACATACATACATACACGTCCTAATACAAATACATTTTCTCAGCTGGTTTATTCGCAACATTGTATCTGTGGGTTAAAAATAATATGTAAAATAACACACACATGCATACACATACAGGCATTACAATTTCCGGTAAACGAATGACAAAACTACGCGTTCAGCTGCCAACTTTCAGGCACACACAGCCACACGAACCCAAAGAATGCCGGAGCGAGGCGCTCGAACTATCGACTGATTCTACGAAATTCCAAAAAAAAAACAAAAAAATTATTTAGAATAAATTTCAATCGAAATCAAAACAAAATTCCCCATTGGTCATTGCCAGGGTCAGGAGAACATTGGCTGATGAAATATCAAGTGACTGGCAATGTCTCCCCACCCACCCGAGCTCTGCTAAGCCAACCCAACGGCGAGCAGAACATAAACGTTGCGTTATATTTCGATATAAATTGGCGTTTACTCGGATTAAAAAATTAGTACACAACTAATAATTGAAGCAACACTACACCACAAGTATCTCCCCAAGCCCAAAATGTCGTTTAAACTGTGGGGTTTCGTTGCGTTAAGCGTCTTACTCTACACCTCAGCACCAGTACAAGCTGGTGTGCTACGCACAGAGGCACCGGCTGACACTCCGACCACAGCAACCGCCACAGTACAGCTGGAAAGCACAACAGTTCCCCTACCTGTCGGCGAGGAAGTAGCGGTAAGCCGTGACGAAGATGCTACCGTAAAGATTGGCGTGGCCTCCTTAGATCCCGCGCCAGGCACAATTGAGGGCATTGAGATTACGCTAGATACAGTGGGTGTCAAAAAAGAGGAGTCAAAGCAAAGTGAAAACCCAACAGATAAGGCAGCGGCGGCTGGAGAACAAGAAGATGAAGAAAATAATACGCAAGAAAAAGAAAGCAAACCTGAAGCTGCACTCAGCAGAGATGAAGCTGCAAGCGTACAAATAAAACCACACGAAGCTGATGATCTCGCTAAGGAGGCACCAGCCAGCAGTGCAGAAACGCTCCCGGGCACGCCAAACCAGAAATCATCTAAGCTACTTTTACTGAGCACACCGCGTCTAGCGCGTGAGCAGGAGGAAAATATTGCTGAACCTGAAGATGTCGATATCAACACCGCGGTTTCCACCGACGACACAACCGAGCTGAGCGTTGAGGTGCAAAGTGCAGATGACGTCAAATCCAGTGAAGAGAGTGAGGAGAACAGCTCCGAACAAAAACCCACGACCGAGGAACCTAGTTTTTTGACACGCGTGCGTGATGCAATCTTTGGCAAGAAAGAGGAAGTAACTAAACCTGTTGCTCCGGTTGAGACAAAGGATGAACAAAAGTCAAACGGCGACGCGTTGAAAGAAGATAAGGTGGAAATCAAGAAGGACGATGAGATCGCACTCCCAGCCGCAGCGGAGCATGCACCCGAGCCGCATAACGACAATTCGGCAACCGCGGTGCTTGTTGAAACCGAGGCTGATTATGTGCTCGTCGATACGGATGTAGAGCACTTGGAACACCTCGGCAGCTTCACACATGCGGATAGCGCCGAGTACTTGCAGCCGATAGTACATTCAGTGGAGGTGGTGCCTTCACATTTTGAGGAGCCTCGTCTCTTCACGAGCGGCTATGTGCATGCTTGGTAGTTGAGCGGGCGGAGCGAACGCAAGGAGTATTGTTAAATTAATTTTAGTGAATATTTCGTACTTCTGTGAACTACATATACCATAGACTCTGATCTGCTTTCTGTCTTAGTTGTAGGTTTTACATTTTTTGTTGTGTTCATTTTTCATATGCAAATTGACGAGTTTTGTTTTAGTTAAAACGAATAAAAAATATATATATTTTTATAAGCAAAAACCATCAATGAGTGTCCATTTGGCCCCACCTCATCGCTCCTTACCTCGCCTCATGGCATCGCAGGGAGACAGACTCAATTCAATTTCGCGCACCTTGTTGGCTTACACAAATATTTAGTTACCGTTAGTTGGTTTCCGAGCTGACGAACTCGGCAATGCGAAATTGAAAATTTTCCAATTGTGTGAGTTTCGCAACCACAAAGTGGATTTGCACAAAGCTCGCTTGGATGTCAAGTAACACCTGACACATCCATCGGCACTCACACGATGACTGGGCAGTTGGCATCGCAAGCTCAGTCTCCAAATAAAAAGTCTTATTTTGTGTGAAAGGAGAGCTGCCATAGCTTGTACATTGTAAAAGTTTAGGAATCGAAAAATAATGGATCTCACCTTGCTGTCCTCAAGGAGCGACAACAAAAACCTCGTATGAGGCCAATAATTTAGAGATAAAGCGCAAAGCTTATCAGACGTGTTACTGGATGTCTAATGTATTATATTACATATCTTTTTAAGCAAGTTACAGAATAAGATGCCGGAAAAGCGGTGTTGTATTGCGGCTCCTACCCTTCCGCTCGCTCTGAAAACCAATTCAGTTTATTTGGTTCTGAAGACTTAATACATTCTCGTTGGTCCTATAACGCAGAACCGCGTTAGTTGGCAACTCTACCTCTATTTCCCCCCTCACACATTCGCTCCCGTCGACGCCGTCGACCTTGCCACATAACATTTATCTTGCTTTTCAACGAATACTTAGGTGACACAGTTTTTTGCCACTTGTTTTTTGCCAGAGCACAGAATAAGCAATTTTCAGTTCAAACACTTTGACGACTACCAACCCAACGGACGCGCAGCCATACTCCACCACCAGCCACCGTGTAAATATGGAAAGTACATGGCTGTGGCTGCATAAGTTTGCACTAATGTGACCAGGAAACCGCCACAACAACAAGCACAGCGACCAACATGGCGCTAGGAGAGCACCAGCATACAGCCAACTGTTTGGCGAGACATAAGCACAGATCAGAGGAGGTCAGCAGCGCCGAAGCTGCTCAAAATATAATGTCATGAAACTCCGCGCTGCCCAAACCCTCCTGACATGTGCTGCTGCTGGAGTCTATGGTTGGCTCTCTTGTGTTTGCCTGTGCCGGTGATTTGGTGAAAGATTTAGCTTAAATGGACTTGAAAATAGTTTTCACGGCAGTGATGAGCTTAACCCTGGGCGGAACGCTGGGGAAGACGAAAAACTAGTAGTCGCGGTTATCCAGCGGTTCCGCTTGGGTTTTAGATTCAGAAGGATACATTCAATAAACTTGAACACCTACTTTTGTAAGTACATACACGCTTGTGTACGAGCGTATTGCATGTGTGAGTAAGTTTTGCAGCTCACAAATATATTTGAGATGGGAAATCAGTCCATTCTTAGCCCAGGTTATACCCACCCAACGCTGCGACAGCTAACGACGGCTAGCAACAATTTTCACTTTGTCGGGCGACTGCTCGCGCCCAGCCTCCTCCCTTGGTGGCAGCTTTTAAATACGTGTAGTCAGTTGCCAAGCTTCATTGAGTGTGCAAATCCGCGAAAGTGGTGAAAATGTGGAAATGTTTTGGCAAAGCGATGAAATGTGCCACGGTGCAGAAGCGGAGGTGACAACGCGGCCGTAACTTCAAAGTAGCGTTAAAGTGGCTGTGCCGTGCCATGCAGTCCCAAAAGACGTCGACAACAGTACCGTTAATAGGTATATATGCTGAAAATTCCATATGTTTTGGCAACATAAGTTGATTTCACGGTTTCACATGACACTGAAGGTACGACTTGGCGAACTGCAGGGTTGCTGATTAGTAAGGCAAGGGAGCGAAGAGGTAACATGTGCTTGTCAGCCATATGTATTTAAGGGCACATAAATTGCCATCTGAGTATGTACTGATGTGTGTGAGGCTCATATACGTGTATGACAACGCATTCTTTAGGTATGCTAGTAATTAGCGGCAAAGGGAACTCGGGGGTTGCGCAAGATAGTAGAACAGTAGAAAAGACCTGTAATTGAATTCTCATGAAGTTATAATTTCTGAGCAGCTCTGTATGTGTGTGTGGGGATGAGTAGAACCCTTTGCTTTCCTCACTCTCAGTGGTTGAAATTTGTGTGGACCAATAAAGCAGAGCTCAAACCGACAAAGAAGGAACAGAAGTGCAGACTATACTATGTCGAGGAAGAGAGGAAATATTATATGAATTACTGACTGATATTTATGGTACAAATTACAGCATGAGATACCAGTGTCCAGTGTTGAAGTGAGTGAGGTTCGATACTTCCTTCGACGGTTCGCCTAAAAACAATTTTTGTTGAACATATGACCCACCGTTGTCCACGACTTTGAAAACGATGGAAGTGCTACTTCCAGAACCCCTTCTGACGTTGCTCTGAGGTGTGATGGAATATTCACACTATAATCTCAGACGCGTTCAACTTTGGAAAATTTAGGATGCAGACGACATGAGATCACTTTCGGGACCTCTGCTCCTCGGCTCTCCCTTTCATGTTTGCATATGACATCAACTTGCTTAGTTAGTGAAGTTCTCTCTCCAGCCACTCTTTAATTTCATACAGTGCGAACGAGCATTCCAAGACTCTCTAGTAGAATTACAAAGCTCGTTCAATGTAGTATAAAAGTACCGTTACAATTTATGCAACAACAAGCGCTTTTAAAGTAACAAATTTCGAGTTCTCCTCATTCGTTTACCGTTAAATTTTATTACTACTTACAAATAACAAAAATGTCAGCCAATCTAAGAGACATTCTGGTATTTAATTTCATTTTCTCTTACGCCACAGATTATCAAATGTAAAGTGCTAGAGACGATTTCGCATGGCGTCGTTTAATAAATAGGACATTCTGTCTTCCTTGGTTGGTGCCCTATGGGGCAAAGCAAATGGCAAAGCAACAGTTAGTTTGTGGAATAGAATATATTTCATACTAACAAGTCATGACAAAAATTTAATTTGCAAACTCACAAAAGATATTTCTACGCTTCCCACTCTCCCGCTCACTCAGCCATCCACCCAGCAAATCTCTCTCGTCTTTGACCTGCTCATTTTGTAAAAATATTCGTGGTGGAAAAAATAACAAAAGTTTCGAAAAAGTTTCCATGACTTCCACACCCGCCTTGCTATTTGCAGCATATACGTGTATTGTTGTTTTTGTTGTAGCGAATGGCTTTTATCAGTGTTGTTTGCGAAATGTCCTTGCGGCAAACATTTATTGCTAAGTACCACCAAAGTGCATTTAATCATTTACAAAGTCTCCACTTTCCTGCTCCACCACACACACCTTTCCACTGGACACCACCGCGGCCTGGCTGCGCCACACACCTATGTACACAGTTGGTCTTCGCACTCTCTTCTGCTCCTTCACCCTCGCTGGAAATCTGAGAATGCAAAATAATGATAAATAATGATTTTCCGTTGTCGCAACGACCTCCAAGGTAGCACCGTACTGGGCACCAGCACTAAGCTGTCTTTACCAACTGTGACAATAAAATCGTAATTTCGCCACCTCACTCTCGTCAACTCACTGCGAATTCAAACAATTCACGCAATTCACTTTGGCACATAATATCCACCCACTCAACCGAGCCACGACGTACAGAGCTCAGTACAGCACATGGCTATGTGTATTATAAGACGAAGCTGTTGCTTGAGAGTTGTTGGCGCTTGGTTGCTGGCTGAGGTGGAGCTGCTCATTGCCATTTCGTCACTTGGAATTTTTAAGCTTCTTAAGCAGAGCAAACAGCTGCTGCAAACAAGAAGATCTTAGAATCTCCGACAGAGCGAGGCACTGGTGAGGGAGCAGTGGAGGGGGAATAATACACCAGCGGCAACCAACAGCAACTACGAATATTACCACCATTATCATTTCCCTGGAAGATAACACAAGACCACATACAGGACTCGTTGAGTCATTTACTGTAGTTAGTATTTTGTTATTGTTATTCCGAAGATACTTTACAAAATTTGAGCCTTCCCAATGGAACAAAGTAAGATGACCAGCACTTCCTGGGCTGTCAGCAGAAAACTTGAGACATCAGCGCGGCGGGCGCAAGTAATTTGAGAAAAGGAAGAAGAACAAGACTACGGGGTGCAGATTAAGCTTTGGCCTTTGAGTAGTTAGACGTTGTGGATCGTGAGTGCAATCACAAAGGGACTAAAACAGGCAAATGTCACTTGAATTTGCAAAAAAAATAGTAAAAAAAAATTGCCAAAGAACTAAGAGGAGGAGCTGAAGGAAATAGTCTTACGTTATGAATTGGTTAAGGAAAATTGAGCATCAAAGCCAATTCATTTTCTGCAGTTAAGAGAGATACGAAGGGAATCAGAGAGAAGGCAGTGAAAGAAGGCGTGTTGGATTAGCGGTACAGTCATAAGCTATTTAATTGTTCCTCACACGATCGATACTCATCTGTTAGGTCTCTCTCTTACACAAAGTTAATCTCACAAGAGCGAAGTTTCTATAGAAAGGAAACACTAATCAAAAAACGGAGGAAGTCTCTTTGAAAGAGAAGGTTCGTCGGGGAGAACTCGGTCTGTTAGTCAACATTGGCGTAAGGTTTCTTTTAGGCAATGGGTTGAGGTAAAGGAAAATAGTTACTCATAGAAAGTCAGAGCTCTTTAGTGGACCGTATGTAGCTGTTTTTACGTGACCAGGCTTTCTGGAATTCGCACTTTCTTCTCAACTGCTCAGGTTACCACAGCTTCACTAACACATCCTCACTAACGCAGAAACCTTTCCGAAGAAGAGGACGGCTGAGAAACTCAATAAAAACGCAAAGTTTTCGTTCGCATTAAAGCGGATTTTAGAAAATCTTTTAAATTAAATTAATGCGCATATTTGCACAAAAGGCGACGTAGCGAGCTCACACCAGAGCAGAAAAAAAGAAGGCGAAAAAACATTTGAAATTTATTCGAATATGTCTACCTTGCAGCTTTTCATTTCGTTTTTTCCCTCTCTTTTATTTCTTTTGGTCTTTAACTCATTAATTTTATGTGTACTTTTTTACGTTCCAGTCTGTTGCAGCTTTTTCGCGCAGATTTTTTTAGCCACCGTCATTTGGCTCCTCGTTCGTGTGTGTCCGAGGCGAAGCTTCCGTTTTTTTGCCCACTCCCTTGGCGACGCTGCCCTACCTTCGCCGACTCGATGCCTTTGGCTTTTGTGCCTCTAATTGTAAACGCGGCCACGTGTTGATTATATGCCAAATGCCAAATGCGAAATGCGAAATGCGAAAAGGTTAAAATGCCATTTCGGCCATCAGTCGTCGCGTCGCTGCTGAGCTGACGATGCACAGAGATTTATGTGGACTGCCGGCTGAGAGCTGACGCCTCATACTTCCCCTTCTCTACTATTTGGTGAGGATTTGTGTTATATATGTACTTGTATGTGTTGCTACATTTAAGGACCTTTAGGTAAGCTTTGCTTTGTGCCGCGTTAAGTGGTTTAAATAAAGACTCTATTAACCTCGCAAATTGCGGCTGAACTTGTGACACACATTTCTCTATTCGGCTTCTTAACTGACTTATGTGATAATTTATATTTGAATTTTATTTGATGTTCGCTATTGGCTGTTGCCTGCAAGCATTTAGCGATTGACTTCGAAAGCGGGAGTGGGGAAGAAGCGCAGGTAATGCCACCACTGCGATGAAGATGGTAGTAGGCGAATGTAGGAACCTTTATTTGGCTGGGAGTTGGGCACCTGCACTCAAACAAGTTGAACTACGTCGCTCCGCTTACTAATCAAAATCCATTCCAGAGGCCACTCTAAAACTCAGAACATAAAATTTCGAATTTGAGAAAAAAATTAAACCTAGAACGCGACCTCTTGCGCCATCGAGGTGCCAACTACCGTTTCTCAAAGCAAATGCAAATATTTTGAGGAAAGCAGGATCTACTTTTCTTTTATAGTAGAAGGAGACCAAGGCGGGTTGGAGATGAAACGAAAACACACGACATACTGTTGCTCAATTCCATAAAAAGGCGAGAAGTCTCTTCATCTTTATATGTCAATATTGTGGTACTGCTACCCGTCAACGGTCTTCATGAGCGCCACTTCAATAATATTCTCTTAAAATACAAATATTTGCAATTACCGACTTGCCGATACAATAAAATCCGCATGTAATTGGAAATCGTAAGTACTGAATTGGACGTAAGCGGCTTATGTGCGGAACAGGAGGTGGTGAAAAACGGGAAGAAAAGGCGACGGTTAACTGGACAACAATTGTTATCCCATTCTATGCGAAATTGCAAATTCAACAGCTGCTGACAGTGCGGACGAACCAATCCAACTACAACTACATACGAGTACGTATACTCAGCTCATGAGCATCGGCCAACGGGTGTGTGTATTTTGCCTCGTCCACCGATACTCTGGAAAATGTATACTCAAACTCCAATTCGGTGTTTGGAATTTTGATTTTTTTTTAAATTCCTTTAGTTGTCCGGCACCAACTCACGGCGCACCACTTCGGCAAACATACCATACATGCATGCAAAGGCAATGGAGGACATTTACGCCGCTCTCCGCCAAGCTACGGCACGGTCAATTTACACTGACAACAAGCTTTGGCTATAAATCCACACTAAGCTGTGCTGAAATGTTTGCTGCTGCTGGGTAATACACACCGGGGCTAGTATTGCTCTGGGTCGGTTGGTGGGGGTGATCCGAAATGGTAACATGTTGCAAATGTCCAAACACTTTTTAAATCCACTTTGTGTTGCTGCGGCGATGAGTGCTGTTTGCAGTCAATGGATTTAAGTGTAACCCTTTGGTACTGCCCCATGCGTTGTCGAGGCTGACAATAGAAAGGAGAGTATGTAAAGTTTATATGAGAAAGCCAGAAAATTAAGGGTTTTGTATAGATCCAAAACGAAAAGGGTTCGACCATTTACTGTTTCCATAGGGTTTAGATAATTCTCATTCTTCTAAGTCAGATATGTCACAGTTACATCCTGATCATATCTTTCAGGGATCTCTCGATATCTGACTGACTACTAAGTTACTTTGCTCAGTAGACTCCCTTTTAGTACTTCTCTCCCTAGAGAGTATGGGAACGAACTTTTACTTGTTTTGGTATTCACTAGAAAGTAGAACAAGCTATCACAAATCTGTAAGGGCAGCCGCCACTGGCCTTGTGCTTTAATTAACTATCCGACAAGCGTGTGTGACCAGCGAGACCTACACGCACCCGCGCCAATGCAACGAGCAACGCGCACACTGCCATCTAGACATACAATTACACGCCTACGAAGATGTGCTTGGCAATTTGGATCATTTCTGCAGCGACCAGACAAGGTAGGGGGACACACAAGGACGAAGATGTTGAGAGTAGTTAAAGCAAATGGTTGGAAAGGCTCTGATATCCATTCCCGCGCACTTAGCCACAACCTCGCCAACACTTTGGGCTAAGCTTGTAGCCAGACGAACCTAAGCTACGTAGCAATATTGAGAAAACGGGAGGGAAACAGATACAATGCAGCCGCAACCAACTGCTGCAGATCTGCCGTCACCTCAGCGATGAAAATGACGGATATGCAGTCGAGCGCACAGCAAAGTGGATGTTACCGTCAGATGTCTGCCACACAGTTCAACTCTGGCAGCGAGCCATGCTGGCAACGAAGCAAAACTGCCTGTTTGACATTGTGGCAGTGGCAATGAAAAAGGTGCCAGATTACTCACCTTAGATATGGTCTGACGTATGGCATGGAAGAAACCCCTTAACCACCATACAGCAGTAGAGAGTGTATCTTTCATCAGTTGGCGAATTGCCTGGAGTTTCCAAGTTCTCGCTCCTTTCCTTTGCCGGTGGCTGGTTGGGTTCGTAGGTGCCCACGGCTGGGCGATTCAGCCACCAGTAACTGAGCAGCGTGTGTGTTAGCTGCATTTTCAGCCACAGTCGATGAGTTATGGCGCGCATTTGTGAGTGTCAAGTGCATTAGAGGGACTATTCTGAATTTATGAATGAATTAAAGATGTTTGGTTAAACCGAAAGCTCCTACAATCCCAGCCCAGTTGGATGTTGTTGTCTACTTTAGGGACGTGTAATCTGATTCCCTCTTCAGGCTTGGAGATTTTAGTTTCGAATGATATGGTTTCAGAATGAATTGTTTCGAGAACTCTGATCTGCCGAAAAGTGAGAGGATCACACTTTAGGCAAGTTGAGGGAGTATTCCTTGGTACTAATAAATCATGAGTACGTACGATGGGACTAAAAACAGATGGATTATCGCGGCGGGACCAATCACAATTAATGACCAGACGAGAAAGTTCACAAAATCAATATTTGCTTAGAAGCCATACACGAGGAGTCAGTTCGGCTTGAAGTTGGTTGCATTCCACTGAATTTGAGAAGCGTACATGAAAATTTACAGCACACTCAACTGAATCTTAATCCTCTCACATACTCGCTTATCCTGGCACACACGTTCCAGCTCACTTGAAGGGTGAAGCCGTTTCGGTAGCAATAAAAGGTGGGGAGCAATATTAAATGTGAAATTAATGACATCAATAATAATAGTAACAACAACAAAATGAGCAATCTAACAATGTTTCATGAAGTTGAAAGAAATTGACTTACCAGTGCACGGTGGAGGACGGATGAACGATCGAAGGGGATGGCGATATAAATACATATGAATGTGTTTGGAATTGGAATGCGGAGCAGAAGCCACGAACCAAGTCACTAATGGCGAGAAGAGAGGGAGGCAGAGATAGGAGAAGACCGATTAGTGTATGCACGTATGTGTGTGTTTCTAAGTTCCGCGCTGCTGTCGGAATTATGATTAGACCATTTCCGATGACGACGCGTCACGTATGCAGCACAAACACCGACAGAGCCACAAGCAATAAGCGGAAAGAAATAGAAACAAACTAGAAAATAAATTTTAAGAAATTGAAGGTGGCTGAGTGCAGCGCCTAACAACGACGAGACTTGAGTTGGCTCAGGTATGCAGTGCATGTAGCGGGCGCTGACGAAGAAAAATAAATAAACAAATGAAAAAAATAAATAAATTAGTAAGTAAAAATTTAAATTAATTAAATCACGATAATGCAAGTTAAAAAGAACACACGAAAACTGTGTACTTAATTTTTAATAAGGCCTTTAAAGGTCTCGTGCATTCAGGGACCCCGAAAAATACTGCCGATTGTATAAAAACACGCACAATTCGAACAAACGATATCAGTTCCCAGCTACCACACTTCAGTAAAGCAACAGAACACTCAAAACCTATAAAACATGTCTCGTTTTTTCCGAATCCTGCTCGTCGCTTGCTTGGCCGTCGCACTCTGCGCAGCGGAAGCGCCGCGCTACCGCAACCGTAATGGCCGTCTCCAACTCTCAAAGCAACGCAGTCGTTTCTTGGCACGCCAGGAAGCTGCTGAGGCCGATGAAGCTGCCGTAACACCATACCCATCCAAAAAGGAACTCATACCAGAAATACCATTCGATGAAGCCGCCGCCGCTGCCGCACCGGAAGTACCTGTTGAACCAGAAACTCCCGCTGCTGCATCCGAAGACGATATCAATGTTTCTGTAAGTGTCGATCTGCCCGCTGAACAGGCTCCAACTGAAGAAGAAGAAGCTGCCGCTGATGATGCCGAAGGCGAACATGAACCCGATCTCATCTATGGCCCACCAGAGGCTGAGGATGTACCAGAAGTGAATGAAGTTACACCCGAGGAAGAAATCGAAGCCACCATTGCTGAGGAGGAAGAAGCACAGGCAGCCGCTGAAGAAGAAATCCAATCCGAACGTTTGATCTTCGGCCGTCGCATTAACGCACGCAAATCTGCACGCCCAGCCAAGTTGCGTGCTCCAGCACCTGCACGCGCTCGCTCCAACTCCGTTAAATCTGCCAGAATTGTTAAAGCTAAAGTATCGACCAAAGCTCGTTCAGCCCGCCTTCAACAATTGCCACAACAACAACAATTCTTTGTGCCTCAGCAATTTGCTGCCCAACAACAGCAACAGCCCGTCTTCTACTACACTGCCGCACAACTTCAACAGTGGTAAAATGTGATGAAAAGACGAAGAAGATTCCAAAGCCGATTCCCCTATGGAATCAGCTCCATACTTGGGTGAAGGTTGGGTCCATGGTGTATAGAAAATTGTTAACAATAATATTAAGATAACGGATGAGATGAGATGTAAATATTGTTAAAGATTTTTGTAGACTGATAATGAAGAAATAAAGAATGTTATATAAAAGAAATATCTAATTGCTTATTAATAGATAATTATGAAGGGAACTCAGATAGTGATGCCACCAGCAATGATTATCTTGCAGTCTTAATAAGCTCGAGCAGTACTTTTCCTGTAGCAGTCGGATACAGTAGGCAAAGTTTACTCAAGTGCACCGCAAGCGAGTAGTGCTCTCTCTTCGCTATTTGTGCTCAAGTAAATCAATAGCTTCCATCTGTTAACTCTTTCTATGGAGTTTCTGTTCCAAAAGTGCTGAGGAAATATAATTGCAAACATACGAAACATACTCTGCCTTCTCCTTCTTTCTTCTGAGTGGAGCTTTGAGTAATACCCTTTTACTGGTCGAACTCAATAGGTGGTTTGGAAATGTACTAAAGGAAAAGGAGAACTCATGAGTGCCATCATAGAGCATTTCTCTAGTCCTTTTTATTATCTAAAAAATAATAAAAAAATGTTATGAGATTAAAGTAAAAATGTGATTGTTTTTAGCGCAGAACTGGTCTATTCCCACAGAGCGGGCATATTTCTTGAATGCCTACGGTACGAGGACAAATGGTTTTGAACGTCAAGACGACAGGTATGTTATCCACTGTTGGGGTCATGGAAGCAGTTGGGTTTTAAAACGCGCTTTGCCAATTGCGTCTGGATGTTTTTCCAACAAATACTAATCCGTCTCCGAACGGCTGATGATTTTTTTACGAGGAGCCTTTATTTTATGTCAGAAATACACCCGGAGGGGTTGGCATTCCCTGCCGTGGGGCGACCAGTTTTGAAAAATTAACTTAATTTTTTATTTGAATTAATTTTCAACAACTTTTGGAAGTTACTCATACCAGGACTCGAACCCAGCCTTCCGAATGGCAGTACGCAATGCTAAGTAGACAAATCAGTGGCCATTTTTTAAGAAAAGCCTTTCTATTCGAGTCTGAAAAGTAGACGGACTTTGAAGCATCGAGATAAATATCAGATTATGTTAAGCTAAGAACTATTAAAGAAAGTTGGCAAAGGAGATAGAGGTCAGGTCAGTACATCAATAATTTAATGAATCGATGAGAATTAGGCAACTTGGCTCTGAGGGAATTAGTGGTTGAAGTTAATAGTCATTATGAAAGAGTTGCCAAGCTTAATTAACATCGAATATAATCCCTTTTCACAAAAAATTGCCTAGGTTTTCCATCCATCTCCTGGATCTAGTTACTTTTATGATCTCTTCATTTGGGCTTAGTTTGACGTAGCACAGCTCGCCACAAGCGAACCAAAAACAAAATCTCTCTTCAGCCACTACGGGGAGGAAGTGAATCTCTAATGTCTGACATAGTTTTGCAGGTGACCTAAGGTGCGCAAGGTTCTCTGCCCGTTAACACTCTGCCTCTACACCCAAAGTTGCGCTATTAGAACCATGAACCCCTACTATCCTGAGAAGGTGCACTTCTACTCACCTAAAATGTTAAAATTATTTTAGGTGCGAACACAAATATTTCCATGTTGAACAAGTAAAATACTCGTATCTATTACTAATTCAGTGCAGTGCAGTTCGTACGCTTATGGCAGAAATAATTTGATTATAAAATCCAAAACTCAATGATAACCGACAAATCAAACGCGTTTGTGGAATATTAAAGCAAAGCGAAAAGAGAACTAAAACTACACGAATGTTACCAACAAAATCTGGCTTAGACTTATGAACTGGCCCAGAATTGAGAGTAGCGCTTGTCTAACGGCATGTTAATGCAGCATTAAATATTAATAAGGCATTTTGTGAACTCCTAAGGCCATGGCTGTTGGGCCATGCCCAAACGCTGCGGAGGAAAATTAAAACAATTAGTATAAAAGCTTCGAGTTGCTGGACAAGAGGTATCAGTACACAGTTTCCCCAACTCAGTAAAGTACATACTACAACCAAAAATGGCTCGCTTCCTTCAAATCCTACTCGTTGCTTGCCTAGCCGTCGCACTCTGCGCAGCGGAAGCGCCGCGCTACCGCAACCGTAATGGCCGTCTCCAACTCTCAAAGCAACGCAGTCGTTTCTTGGCACGCCAGGAAGCTGCTGAGGCCGATGAAGCTGCCGTAACACCATACCCATCCAAAAAGGAACTCATACCAGAAATACCATTCGATGAAGCCGCCGCCGCTGCCGCACCGGAAGTACCTGTCGAATCAGAAACTCCCGCTGCTGCATCCGAGGACGATATCAATGTTTCTGTAAGTGTCGATCTGCCCGCTGAACAGGCTCCAACTGAAGAAGAAGAGGCTGCTTCTGATGATGCCGAAGGCGAACATGAACCCGATCTCATCTATGGCCCACCAGAAGCTGAGGATGTACCAGAAGTGAATGAAGTTACACCCGAGGAAGAAATCGAAGCCACCATTGCTGAGGAGGAAGAAGCACAGGCAGCCGCTGAAGAAGAAATCCAATCCGAACGTTTGATCTTCGGCCGTCGCATTAACGCACGCAAATCTGCACGTCCAGCCAAGTTGCGTGCTCCAGCACCTGCACGCGTTCGCTCCAACTCCGTTAAATCTGCCAGAATTGTTAAAGCTAAAGTATCGACCAAAGTGCGCCCAGCTCGCCTCCAGCAATTACCACAGAGACAACAGTTTGTCGCACCCCAACAATTTGCCGCTCAGCAACAACAACAGCCCATCTTCTACTACACTGCCGGACAATTGCAGCAATGGTAAAATGTGTGAAGAACTGGAGCAGATCGTTATTGTAGTATAGAAAATTGTTAGCAATTGGGTACCGGTGGTCGAACTGAAGAATTGTTAAAGATTTTTTTAGACTGATTAAATATAAACCGAAAATTCAAAAAAAAAAAAAATATACATATTTATTAGTCTTACAGGGTTTTTTTCGTTCTTCGTCGTGGTATAAAGGTCCGAGCTTTACTTTGCTTTGTGATATAATTTTCAATCTCCGCTGAAACACTTCGCACAATGAAAGTCGTGTTATTCTTAATTAGTCTTCTTATATAATAAAATAAATATTTTCGTTTTGGGCTATCGCCGTCTTCACAATCACATTTTGAGAAACCGAACTAAAAAACATTTTGTTTTCGTTGTTCACCACCTCTTCACCAAATATAGGAGCTCACACACTCTCGTAAGGTCCAGTGCTGCGTAATAGTTCTAACGGTATTTCAAAGTTCTCTATTTTATCATACTTAGACCCTTGCGACTGCTCCTCAACACCCTCTGCTCCAATATAAGAATCAGATTTTTGTATGGCCGCCTTTTGCTTCTGTGCCGCCGTCTCGTGTGAGCCTTTTAAGTCCTCTTCCTCCGGATATTGCTCATATTCATAGTCTGCACGAAAGCCACCATCGCGTATGTCATCATCCGATACACTTGGTAACTCCGCTGGTGGTCCATAAATATCATGGGGACTCGGAATGCGTGGTCTGCCCAACGGTGGCCAATTCACTGGTGGCGAGCCATACATATCGATGGGCCGACGATGGTGTGGTGGCACTTTGCCCTGCATAGGCACATTGCTTTCTGCATTCCATGACTGTTGGCGAACTTCATCGGGCAGTTCAAAGTTTGGCGACGGTCGCCGACTGTTTGGACGGTAGATGCCTTTGCGTCTCGCTGCATCAGCGCCAGGCCTGCGTCGAAACGTCTGCGGATAACGGTGATGTAATATGCGATGGCGTTGTCGCGCCTGACGTGCGGCGTCCTCATCTTCGGCATAGAGAATTTGTATAAGTATAAAGATGAGTACGTAGAATGTGAGGCGGGACATTTTCGAGCCGCGGGCGTGTACAAATTTATGACTTTTCGATTTGTTGTATTGCTTTTATATTCAAAAACTTTGATCTGAAATCTTGGCAAATTATCAATTGTTTTACAAAAGAATATATGAATATTTTTGATTTTTGCTTTTGTTGTTTTCTTCTCTTTTTGTAATTTGTTGTAAAACATTACATTTGTACAAAATAGATATGGATAAAATGCCAAGTTTTCAACTGCCAACTCGGTTTGCGCCAATTCGGCAGGCATTGTAACCTCCGATGTGAGCAGTCGACGGGCGAGCACGTGAACCGATTACTCGTGTGACCTCGATAGGCACGTAATCGGGTTTGAGTAAATTATTTTTGTTGCTTGCAATTTTAAAAATAAATAAAAGCTTGAAGTGTCATCGCTCGTGAGCTTGAAATGTGTACAGTGTCTCTGTTTGGAAAATTAATAGTTGAAATAAAATAAAATCAAATTAAATAAAATAAACTAAATTTCATTAAAAAACAAATTGAAGAATTATAAAATATATTATTGTAAGAAC
This sequence comes from Ceratitis rosa, assembly GCA_037013455.1. Classification (NCBI taxonomy): domain Eukaryota; kingdom Metazoa; phylum Arthropoda; class Insecta; order Diptera; family Tephritidae; genus Ceratitis; species Ceratitis rosa. The sequence goes on from JAWMAG010000041.1 coordinate 751,974, forward strand.
TTGACCGGAGCAAACTTTTGTGATATAGAGACTGATACCCAGAGCATCCTGAACTTATGGAGAGAACACGTCTCCAGCCGACTGAATGACAGTGAAAATGTGTGTACCAATTACCGTCGAATTAGCTAGAGATTCTTAAGATTTGAAAAACTGAAAATCAACCAGACTATTCTTAAATGCCAAAATTACTTAAATCCCAATTAAAAAATTAAAAATACTATTTTTATTTGACTTGGAACACTGTATCCCCGACCCATATGAGTTTATGCCTCTCTAAACGCATTCAACAAGTGTCAAAATTGAACTTCAAACAGCGAAATTCGCAACGTTTGAATACAAAATAGCTATAAAGGAGCCAAACAATAAAATAAAAACAAAATAAAAATGAGTAAAATTTTCAGTTTACAAGTGTGGTAGTATCTATATGTATCCAATGCTATATATCGAACAGAATATAAGATAGGATGAGTACAACAAAGAGAACAAACGAAATAATGAAGAAAAGTTCAGCACAGATAGCGAAGGTGAACTATCTTCGGGGTGAGGGCAATGAGTCGAGCAAGGAGTTTTATATTAGAAAATCGTTTAAAATCCAACTCAGACAGATTTCAACATTTTTTGCAATTCAATTTACAACATTTAAGGCGGTTCGTTAAACTTTTCGATTTTCACAGGATACGTAAGGGAGGCAAAATCTAAAACAGCTGCAGAATACACTAGTTAGAAAAACTCGATACAAAGTTTTACTTGTATGTACATACCATATACTCCTATGTATATGTGTATGTGTATGTGTATGTATGTATGCGAGACTTAAATTCGCTTTTCTTTTGATTTTACTATTATTTTTGTTTTCATGTTTGTTACAGACGCTCAACTGCGGTCACCGGCCAATGTCCACCGGCCACCGGCCACACATCGTCTCACTGCTCACTGTCAATGGCTTTGGCAACTGTTGCAGTGTCTGCGCCCGGCCGAGCAACTAATAAAGCTTGCTGAACACGTAGTGGTTGGCTAAAATGACACCGATGTTGTTGTTCTTGTTATTGGTGGTGGTGGTGGTGGTGGTGGTGGTGGTTGTGATGGTCATTTCAAATCGAATTTATTCGCTATATACGTACCATACATACTCGTATATGTACCTAAGTACGTGCGTGTTTGTATGTATGTACGAGTGTAAACATTTAGTATGCAAAGATGCGCTTGTGTATGGATTTGTGTGTTTGCAATAATTATTGAATTATTCTCATGTACAATCACCTTTATATTGTGTATACGTATATATATATAGATATACAATACATATGTATATATATATGTAGGTATATACACTTGTTGTAAATAGTGCACGTTGTGGATGCTCAGCTGTGTCTATTGTGGGGTTAAGAGGCTCTGAAGAAAATTTAATTGCTTTGTAAAATGTATAAAATAAATATAAAAATAATATTGTTTTTTAGCTTATTATTTATTATTATTATTATTGATATAACATTGCCTTATATTTTAAATTTTTTTATATTATTTTTTCTATGTTATTCTCGTAGGAATTCCTTATTGTTATTTATCGTTTTCAACTTTTGTTTTCATTGTTTATTGAAAACTAAATTGTTTTTGTTGCTATTGTAATGCTATAAATATGCATATGGCGTACCTGTGTGTGGCGTACGTGTGTTTGTGCACCTATTGGCCAAAAATTCAATTTCCGGTTTCTCATAGTTTTTGTTTTTGTTATTTAGACATCTTTGTTTACAATATTTCCTCTTTTTTTTGTTATTTAATTTAATATTATTTTTGTTAATTCATATTTACTGCCTGAAAAGCTCCAATTCCTTCAACCACCACCCGATTTACTTATTTAAAAATAAAATTACTAGTTCACACCATAAATATTCTATGTGAGTTACAAAATAGCATAAAAATATCTATTTTAAATTTTTCCTTTGTGGGTGACATCACTTCTGTTGATTCAGTATTTGATCAAGAACTCCCCGCTAAACGCTTAAATTAAGCTTTACTGGAAAAAGCGTTTCTAGCATAACTTTGTATTCTGTTCAAATCAATTTATTTAGATTTGTCTGAATTTTGAATTGCGCATAAATGATGCAGTTTCAATCAAACCATTTTCCAGCATTTCTGCTCTCGACCTCATTCTGGCTACACTTTTCTTATTTAAAGCTCTCTTTAAGAACTCTCAAGCCTCATTCTGCTTGTACCTTTGCTCTATAAAATCTTTCTAAATCTACAAAGATTCTAAATAAAATGCTTTAAACACTATGCATAACGAATAATAAGATGTCCCATGCGACAGCAAAAGTCTATTAGGATTGGCACATCATGGAATCTGTACGTCGATTCTTTTTTCAAAAGCGTCCATTGAGTATTCAGCGAAATACGTGCGAAGGCCTTCGATTCGGCTCAAATTAGGCACATAGTGCAATCTGGTGCTAAAACTGCTTGAAAACGATCTGAAACATTAAGAAAAAATGTGGAAGCTTAAGTTAAGGCTTGAAGAAAAATTCATTCAAAATTATGAATCGTCAATGAAACGTTTCCATAGTTGGATGTGAAATGGGTTTGGGATTATGTTTCTAATCTTAATACTTTTATGATCGCCTATTTTTATCAAAGTTTTATTAGCCTTAATTAGTACATTTTGGGAACAACCTTGATCGTTTGATGTCAAACTTTATATTAAACATTTATTTATTATACGAAATTGGCGGCAGCAATAGTCAAGTGGTTAAAAGTGTGTACTACCATGCGAAAAGTCAAGGTTTGAGTCCTGATCCTGATAAAATTTTAAGATAATTTTTCTAATTTCGATTGCCCCTTGGCAGGGAATCTCAATCCCACTGGCATGAAATAGAGCCTCCTCACAAAAAACCATCAGCCGTTCGAAAGCGGATTAGTACACATAACCTGTAGGGCCCTCCATTTGTTGGAGAAACAACAAATGCCAATTATATGGTATATTACATAATAATTTAAGAAATAATTGAAATAAATATTTTCCTATTTTCTGCCTTTTTAAGTCCATTTAGCTGGATTTCTGGAAAAAGTTCTAACAACACTGGTCACCAGTGAGAGAAAAATATTAAAAAAAAATTCATATTCTGCAACTGAGAGTGTTTTTTATTAAATTTAAATAAATTAAATTCTGTTGCTCAAAATATATTATATATAAAAAAAATGCTCAAACCAAGGCATTTGTGAATAGTGGATCCTGTGCTGAATGTGCTTAACGCAAGCGATTGGAAAATATTACTTTGCGTCTTACTTTATTTTTTACTTTTCTTGGAGGCTTCAATTCCTCTCACTTACTCACTTATTTCCACAGCCCCCCTTCCCCGCCTCTTGGTAAGGGCCTTATGAATTCTTCATGTCTGCCATTTGGGCGAAAGTTTCAAGGGTACACCAACAACTTGCTAACAAATTTTGGAAATTAAATATTTATAATGAAGCTTCGCCGCACGTTGAGTGATGTGAACGAACAAGAAGAACTTTTGGACAGAGAGACATTGCAATTTTTGCTGGAAAGTGCGAAATGGAAGTAATTAAAACTTCAACAACCGAGACAACACCAACCAACACCAACTAAAACCAAAAATTATTAAAAATCATTAAAAAGTAAAGCTGCACACTTACGTAATGTATAAATGTGGGTTTATGTGTATGTATGTGTGGGTGTGTGTGTATGTAAGTAAATTAAAAGAGTTCCTCAAAGTAATTAATTAAAGTTACAGTTGTAATAACGGTTAATGTGTTTGTAACTCCTTTTAAGGGAATAACGAATGAAAGCGAACAAAATTATTTCATTAATAAAATTTTATTATATATTTTTTTTTGCGTTTCTATAAAATTAGATAAAAACAATAAAATGATGAAATGTTCAGCCTTAAAAGTAAGTATTTTGAAACGCCTTAGCGCCAGCTCTGCACACTGGCGGAGTAGGCGAAGGGACGACCCGGGGGCACATATATGGGTGGTGTGATTAACTTCTGCGAACGCAACAGCACTGGCACCGAGAGCGGCGAGTTCAAAACAGCAGGACCCAAATTCGCTGTTACATACACACGCTCAGCATCGGGATTCTCTTTGGCGCCCTCCTCCGGCTTTGGCGCAACTGGATTATCACTCACACCACATGCTGGATGACCCGCCTTATCCGCAGGCGACACAGGTGGCTCCGGCTCGTTGACTGCTAGGCCCGACTCCTGATTGGCCAATTCGATTTCAGTGGGTAGTAGGAAGGCGCGACTTGGACGCCAACCGGATGGTGGATAAGGTGCTTTGGGCGCTTTAGTCGCTGCTGGCTGTGCTAGTGTTGGTTGCTGCGCCGCATCAGTGGCGTCCTCAACCACATCAGTTGCACTCTCAGCTTCTGGCAGCTGTGTTGTGAAGGGCGCAAGCGGTGTTGCGGTGGTCGTTTCGAAGGCATCCACTATATCGCGATCGTTTGGCGGTATACCTGCTGCAGCAAGCGCAGCCGCAGCTTCAGCTTCTTCGGCCGCCTTCACTTCGGTGGGCAGCAGAAAAGCGCGACTGGGCCGCCAACCGGCAGCTGGGTAAGGTGCTTTAGCAGAGCGTCCCTGCTTGGCAGCATCATCACTGACATGCAGTTCAGCTGGCACCCAGTTATACGGTGTGGTATTTTCCGCAACAATAGCCTCGGTTGTGCTGGTGTACACATCAGCGGCGATTTCCGTTGTGGTTGTAGCTAGGCCAGAGCCTTCTTCCTGCGCATCATCTGCGACCGCTTCATCACCTTCACCTGGCAGATTAAATGCACGCCCTGGCCTATAGCCGGCAGCTGGGTATGGCGTGGGATACACTTCCTCTACCACAGCCACCTCTCCATCGGTGCTGTCGGCGTCCTCAAGGCGTGCGGTGCGGCGGTTGTTGCGTAGCTGACGCACCTGTGCAGCACTGCTGAGTAGCGCGATGGCAAGGAGCAGGAGCAGCGTAAATGGGAGCCGCAACATTTTATGTTTTTATTTTATTTTTTCTTCTTCTAAAAAACTTATTTAAGGTGTGCTGCTGTTTTCTAATCAGTTTCGTTTTCGTTGTTTTCGCTTTGTTTTCGGTTCACACTAATTGTATTCAAATACTTAATTCCGACTGTTTTTCATTTCGATGGCAGCAATCATTTTTATATCAGCCGCCAAACAAAATTCGCGTTCGCCCACAGTATCTCCGATACTGTGCTATGTGCAGCCGCAATTAAATGTCCAAGCAGCGCATTCACCTCAACCTTCTCCGGAGCCGTCCAGAATCGTTTTCGAATTCATTTAATGAGCTCACGTACACATACACACTTGATTCCAGTGGCTGAGGTTAATCAATATGAGCGTCTAAAAGGCACATACACACATGCACATCTGAATACACAATTATTTATTACTTCATAATTCTCATTCTATGCATTCTTAGTGCTCGTAATTCGCCTTAAATATGGTTCGGGCAAAAACAAATCGAATTGAACATAAAAAATGTAAAAAATATAGTAAAATTAAAAATACATAATCACCCAACAATGTCAGCGAAATTAAAATTTTTTACGTGCTTGGCATCACAAAATTCCTTTCGGGCTTCACTTGCTCGGCTATTCTTTAGAATATTCTGCTCCTCTCTTTCACTACATATGTATGTATGTATATTTTATAAACGAAAATGAATAATTTTTGTAATTTTTTATATGCCGTTTTCTGCTTCTCCTTTGAACTTCCATTCATGAAGCCGCCGAGCACAGAATTTTTCAGCTTCACAACCAAAGCACACACATAGAGAACCATGATGCCCTGCAGGGAAAGTTGTTGCCCATTGGGAACCAGTATCCTACCAGTTTGAGCTATTAGTTCATAATCTATCAATTATCGATGTGACTGACTCGTACTTCCTCTGCAGCTCGGTGTTAAGCAAAATTTTTATAAAGCGTATACTTAACCATTAATAGTAAACTACAGACTTTCCACTTCTTTGAATATTTGAAACATCGGGGATGTCATTGAAGATGAGAAAGTTTAAATAAGCCGTGGTACCAAGACCAAATGATAGATGGCCCCGTCTATACAGAATAAAACCAACCTTTTGTGCAACTTTTTCCTGCAGGGTCTATGACTCGGTTCGCTATCAATGGGCAACGAGAGGCATTCATGCGCGGCATTTTAAGTTTATATTTATTTTTATTATGCTCTCATTTTTTTCTGTAAAATATTCTTGAATTCCTTTCTAAGTTTTCTCAATGACTTGTGCTCCAAAATGTCTTTCAAATGTAGTCGGTCTGCATTTTAGGCGAATTTTAAAGTTTTGTGCAAAAATCTCAAAAAATTTGAGCAGAGGAGGGCTAAATGCCAATGTGAGGGGATACCAATAAATTATTTCACTTCGACAAAAAAGAGATTTTCGGCGTGAAAGACTGTGACAAAACGTGGGAAGAAAGCATACAAAATCGTACAATAGGTTACTGAACCACTTCTCAGATATTAAAACACCCGAAAGAAATCAGTTTGGTTGAGTTGTGGAGCTCCAAGACTTTACTGATAAGGAACACTGCTGTGGCATACCCTCAGTCTCAACGCATTTGGTTTCATAGTTGAATTAAATTGAAAATTCTCACTATCTTCTTGCTTTACCAAACACTGAAGCCACCAAGTACTAACAAATAAAGGAATTTTGGCGCTCTGGCGCCGATTCAAATACTCAAGCGCTGTAATAAGGTGCTCCATTCTATGGACGCAGCCGTTGTCGAAATAAGGAAGAAATATTCCAATCATTGAACCCCTTAGCTGTAGCTGCAGATTTGTGAGATCATCAACAATCTGATCAAGGAGAGGGATTATTCTAGGGTTACAGCTCTAATCATAGGCCTTCGTATGTTTCAGAGGATGAAATGTGAAGTTGCTCCCACCAGTCCTTTTGTGCTTAATTGGTTTTCATTGAATCTGTAGAGGACAATTGAACTAAGCTGGTAAATAACGCCACCACTGAAGACTGCGGTTCACTTTAGACTGTCATCTAAGGACGCGAAATGCTCGTGGAATTCCAAAAAATTTTAGCTTTTTCAGCTTAATTGACTGCTGGCGCATATTCAAATAAAAAAAATTACATAATGTCCATTGTTGTTGTTGTAAATGTCAAAAGCATAAATTTACTGCATCGCCGGGTGGAGGGAGAGAGGGAGAATGGGTGGAAGAGAGGACGTTGGCTGTTGTCCTGTCAACGAGAATGTCAAACAATTGTTGCGCAAACTAATATCAGTACAATGGCGGTGGTGGCGGCGGCGGTGGCGGCGATGGCGGCGATGGCGGCGATGGCGGCGCATAACAAGCAAATATATGTTTGTATGGCATACAGACAGATAACAACAACAATCGTGTCCGACACTGAGCTGAACACATGGAAAATCACATGGCGCTTGTTGTTGGTGCCAAACCAACAATGCTGAGGACAACACATGATTGCATTAATTAAGTCACACTTATTTGTCTTCAATAAACAACAACAGCAACAACATCTACAACAATAGTAACAGCAAACAGTAGTCAGCAACGTCAATGCGGCGAAAACAATTGTTAGTGAGGGCAATTATGGCCGAAAACAACAACAACAATAACAACAACAACAACAACAACAACACCAGTGATAACAACAAAATAACAAGTGTACTAGTGTGTGAATGTTCACACAACAAACAATAACGAGACAACATTGCGAACAAGCCAACAACACAACAAAAACAAAAACAACAACAACAACAACACCAACAAAAATAAATGACATTGCTCGCTTGCACTCACTGTTGTTGACATAAAATTTGCGCGATTTTATTGTCGCTCTCGGCTGGGCTATTTGCTTTTTGTTGTTGTTGATGCTGTTTCTGAGTGTGTGCTGAGCATGGCCGCGCGTATACTCTTATACACACACATGAACTCGCATGTAAGTAAATATGTGTGGATAATTATATGAACCAACACTTCCAACGACAAAAGCCAAAACGAACAAAAGTTTTTGCCGTCGAGTGCGTCGAGTGCGTCAAGTGCAGAGGCTAATTGTTTATGAAATTGCAGGAGGGCAAGGACGACTGTGATTATCAGAGGTACGAGAGCGAGGCGGACAAGCAGCAGGAGAAGGAGGTGGGCTGCTCCTCACACAAGTGATTAGTATAGAAAGCATGTTAAAATCTGATAGGAACTCGTAGTGATTAGAGCGTTTATCTTGGGAGTCCGTAACCCACCAGGAGAGTAAAAAATAAAATAATATTTTGTGGGATTACCAGTTGATAGTTTGGAATGGAAAGACTGGTCTTCTATCGTCAAAATGCTGTTGTGCAGAAGAGCAAAGTGGGCGGAGAAGAGTGAACGGTGGAACTCTACCTCCGCGTATGCTTCTCCGTCGCTAGTATCTGCTACAGGAGATACGGAAAAAGAAATTTACATTGTCTTCTTCTGTATCGCAAGTCGACAATCTGGGAAGCAGTTCTTAGTCTTGCTATTCTTTTGACAGTCCCGATGCCTTTGTTGGACGGTATGAGACCACTCCCCACAAGTTGATAATACAGAAGGAGCTCCAGACCTAGCATTCTTCTGAGGAAATTTTTTTCATGGCAGCGGCTTAAATATTAAAATTAGTCAATATAGTTTTTTAAGTTCACAGCAACACTTATTTACACTCCTTTAAAATCTCCGGCCTTAAACGACCTTATCATATAAATATGCAATGTTTTCAAACTTTTTTTTGTTATTTTTCCCATCTTCTACTGGCAAAATATTAAAAGTGATAAAAATGCGTTTAATTGCATTGCGCACTTCCGAGGCAGCCGCAAAAGTTATCAATAATGAAACAAAAACAAAAATGTTGGATAAAAATAAGTTACACATCAGTGCACCTCGTGCATCTCTTCCGCCGCCTCACTCTGCCAACGGCCTAACGGCCCCGTTTACATGGCCAATTCACAATAAACTTTGGTTGATGCGGCCAGCGACTGGCGGATGCCCGGATTTGAGCAGTTTGTTTGTGCATGCGACGTACAAACATACATACACGTATTTACTTTCAGGTTATGGCATGCCGGGAAGTGTTGTCAAATACACTCATTGCACGCGGAGTGAACAAATGGTTTTACAAGCAAATTTACGCAGCTAACGAAAGTGCTGTTGCTGCAGCTGCGAACGTTACGGAATTGAGTGCATCAAAAGTAGAGTCGGAACCGAAGCTTCAAAGAACGTTTTCTTAGAACCGACGTGGGAATCACTTCTGGAGGTGCAAACGGAATGAATCCTAGGAACCGAGCTCAAGTTCATCGGGGTAATCGACAGATATTTATATAACAAAGGGTCAAGGAAACATTGGTTGGAAATCAAACTATATATGGGTTGGACTGATTCAACTTACAACAACAAAAATAATTCCCACATAGATTCTGCCTGAAGTTGATCGTAAAACGCCGAACTCTACGCTCGATCTGGTCATATGGGATTTAGATCAGCGTTATGCCACGTCCGTCATGTATAGGTATAAGACCAATCGAAGCCGAAATCGAAAATTGCTTACATCCCTAGCTTTATATCCTTGCTATGTATGTAAGCAGGGTCCGATATGTTGTGCTGTGTGGGCATAAGTAAGTACTCGTAAATAACTGTATAAACAAGGCTTCGTAATATTCTTTTTTTATTTTCCAACCAGTCAAACTTGGGCTGCAATGCAATGAAACCGTGTGCACATTCCTATAATTGTTGTTGTAATCTGAGTACATTTGCGAATGCGTTTTCACAACCCAGTCGGCCAGCAGTCAACAGCTCAGCTCGGTCAGGCCAATAATATTTGTACTTAATTAACAACTGGAGCAACACTTCATTGAAAATTCTAGCGAGGAGCACAAAAGTAGGTTAGGAATATATTTACATTGAGACAAGCGTTAGCAAATCTTGATTGGTTGAGCTTAAAGGAAATAAGAGAGCACCAAAAGCCAGCAGGTAGCCGTATGACTTCATACCATTACCGCCCTAAGCTTCAAATTCTATGAGTGCCCTTCAGTGGCTGCCCGGCCAGCTTAACATTCAAACTCCCTCCTCCCACTGCCGCATTCAAAGTCGCATGTTGTCACTCTAACGCTGATATCCATGCAATTAGTGTCGATAACAATTTTCGAGGGGGGCAACTCACCAAAAACTCGCCAAGCTGCAATGACTGAGGGACGGTTGGTTGGTTTATCTGTGCCGAAGCTCTGCAACAAATTGTTTGTTTCATTTACTCACTTCCCACAGATGGGTATCTGATTTTGTACGAACCTCCTTGCGCCCATGCCGCTGAGACTCACCAATCCACTACCAAAGCGGCATTCAAAGCGTTCGATGCGCTCCACATGGACTTGCATTGCACTCGGTGCACAAACTGCTGCATACTTTTGGGCCCTTGTGAACCTCAATCTATGTATGTATGTGGAGGTCGTACACTGCAGCTGCAACGAAAGGCATTCATCAATTTCTATGTGAAGTTCATGGGTGTGAGTGGGAGTGCGCATGTGTGTGTTTCACATTCTTTTGACATTCACAAATAAACCGCGAACGCTTAAGCTCTCTTCATCGGCCGCTTTTTTGTAGTTGTTTGTGCTTACTCATCGGCACAATTTCATCAGTGCAGGTCGATTAGCTACCTGCGGCCGTTAAGTTGCCAAAATCACGCTTAGGTTTTTCCATTTTGCAAAGGGTGAGGCGAGAGAATCGCGAGTGGGAGATGTCAAATTCAAGTGAAGATTTGTGAGACCGCTATGAATGAGTGGACCCTGGCTCAATAGCTTGTATGCGCTGAGTTGTGTTTGTTGGTGGAGGGAGGAGCTGCTTGGATTATAACTCAACGGCCTTATTCGTCTGGATCTTTAACCAGATCTACGAATCCCGATAGTTGTGCCATGGGAAAAGTAAATATGGTACGTCTTCCAGAAGCAAAAAAGGACAATTGAGGCATCGGCCTCGGTTGGTTACTTCTGGTAATTGAATCCTCTATAAGATCCCACCATCCATTTATATTGATCTCAAGAATTAATAATTTTAAGAAACTTTTATTTACATTCGGCAATTAACATAGTTAAAAATACAAATAAAATTTAAAATTTTTTATAATCGTTTTTGTTGGGCTGGCTGGGTGGTCCTATCGGGTTTGGTTTTTCTCCTTTTATTTCCACGCTTCTAAAGCAAGATTTAACTCAATTTCACACATACATACATACATACTTATTTTATTACAGCGGGAGCACTTTGTTTTGTTTTTTTTTTTTTCAATTTTCCAATTAAGCTTAAAAAGTTTTGTCAAATTTTCTTACTTTTACAAAAATTTACAACTTTTTTGCAGAGCTTCTGCAGCACACTCACAAGAGCATCTCGGTTCACAACTTAATAGCGACGCTGAGGTACCACCTTGTATTTGAGGGGGCGAGCAGCAGCGCGGGCAGCCAAGGCTTGACGGTAAGCAGCCGCCTTGCGTTGACGTTGACGATATGCAGCAGCGCGACGAGCAGCCACCAGGCGAGCTTGCTGTTCATCCAAAGGCGCCGGGAAGTCCTCGGCAGCTGGGTCCGCAGCGGGCACATCCTCAGCGGGTGCAGCATCAGCAGCTGAATCAACGGGCAGCTCATTACCGAAAACCTCTGGTGGGCCATACACTTCATCGGGCTGGTTGGTCTCTGGTGGGCCATACACCTCATCGGGAATGTTGGTGGCGGGTGCGCCTTCATCAAAAGGCACTGCGGGTTTCAACTCATCAGCTGAGGGGTAGGGTGTGACTGCTGGTGCTTCGGGTACGGCATCGACCGCACTTTCCTCCTGACGCGCCAGATAGCGTGTGCGTGGACGCTGGTAGCGAGCAGCGGCTGGGCGGTAGTAGACACGTTGGCCGCGTTGTTGAGGCTCAGCGTCGCTGATGGCGATGCAGGCGACGAAGGCGAGCAGTGCGCACACGATGACAATTTGTAATTTAGCCATTTTTTCTTTACTTTTGTTGTTGTAGTTTTACGAGAAATTCAAGTGGTGTGTGTAGAAGCAGATTCTTAAGTTCGTTAAGATTTTTCGAAGATTTTATTTTTCAATTAATTAAAAGTTTCGCGTGGATTTCTTATAATTCGAATTGAAGAAAGGAGAGAACGCTATGTGGCTGAGTGTGCGAACACTGGGAACTGATATCGAATGACCGTGAACACTTTGCTTTTATACGCTGCGCATCCAACGAGTAACTCCAGCCGGCACCACCGGCTTTTTTGGCACGCAGGAACTATACGCCGGCTCCGCTGATGTTGTTTGTGGTGCCGGCATCCTTATTTGGCTGGGGGCGCCGTGTATGGTCAAGTCGCAATAGTGCCTGCCTGCCTGCCTGTCAGCATTTGGGAATTATGCTGATTTTATGGAAGACGTGACGAACATTTTATCCACCACCAACCAAACTATAAATTTGTAGTGTGCGCTTGAGCAACGCGAGTCGGTGCTGACGCGGCCGACACTTAAGCAGATAAATTCGTTTCAATTGACAGAATGAAAGCGAGAACGATTGCTTTGTGTGGTTGAGTTTCTTTTATTTTTGGCGGACGAAACGATTAATTAGCGTTCTGTCGTTCGAATCTTCAAAACGCTGGCTTAGCTCATACCCGGTAGCCAAGTATCGCTTGCTTTTCGGTCGCTGCTCGCTGCCATCTGTGTTCAATGCTAATTTTCTAGTTCCGCAGCTTAGTTTGGGTGCGTGCGTGCGAGTTCTCAGTATGGCCAGTGTCGTTGGCGGACGTGTTTGGTAAGCGGTAGCAAGGCGAATCGGGCAAAAAGTAATTAGTAAAATGGAGCTGTTTGTAGATGTGTTTGAAGCGGCGCATTTGGATTTGTGATCGGGGGATCATTATAGGATATGAATGAGGATGTATCTGCCATAATGTGGAAAGAAAGTTTCTTTGAAAGCGTTCGCATAAGGAAGTTTCTGAACGACTTGGAGCAGCTCCATTGGATACTCGTTCTATGAATAATTTATCAACGATATATAAATTAATTCTTCTGGGGGCAAAATATCTTCAAAGCCACCGAATAACTGCTAAGTGTGTACCAATATGTTTTTATAGACAGCAAGCCTTGAAAGAATAGAGAAGAAACTACGGCGTAAGCCAAGTGGGAAAATGATTTCTCAATTTCTATGGATCTCGGTGCCGCTAGTGCCAACCAACCAGATTTTTCGAGCCGAATTGTATAGTGTTTTCATAGAAACTTCGTACATTTACTTTAGAATACAACCCTGTGTGTACAGTAATTGGTATAAATCTAATCTCCTATTATTATTATTGAACAGCGAGTAGGAGCTTACCTTCCTCTGCACACTTGACGCGCTTGATGCTCGAAACGGCTCAGTGACGCTTGCTTATCGTTCGTTTGCCGGTTCACTGAGCTCCATAAAGCTTTTAGAGACCATTGACAGCTTGGTGAAGGAGGGGAGGGGAGGGCACAAAGGGACTCAAAACCCCATGAGCACATGCAGACCCGCACCAAGTACGAGTACATCAAATGTCGCTATTATTGTCCAAATGCTTCACATACGCACACACATATGTATATAGAACTTATTGTTATTGGTGTTGTTGTATGGTACAAATGCAGGCATTGCATAAACGCACACACATGCTCACACATATGTACGTGTATGCATATAATAATACAAGTATATTGCAGATTTCAACAACTCCATTGAATTGCGTAAATACAAAATACGAACAGCAATAAAGCGCCCAGCTTCAGTCAGAGCTCAAGCCAAAGCATACACATTCCGCATACACATAGTACGTTATATGTATACATACATACATAGGTGTATATGTTTAAGAGCACGCATTTTCATTGAAATGCACTCGCCCAACTCGCTGGTTCGCATTGTGTTGCCGGGTTTCGTCAAAGATTTTCAATATTTATCATGAGGAATGCAGCCAAGAGCACTGCACTCCCTACAAATTGCTACGTCTTCGTCGCACTTCCGTTGCTGATCTCACCCCAGCGGCCGTCATGAGTCTTCCGGCTCTCCTTCCGCTCCCCCAGCCGTCTTCCGCTTTTCATTTTATCGTATGAATATGTGATTGCATTTTTATTTCGTTTCAATTGTGTGCAATTTTTAAGATTGCTTGCCCAGCAGGAGTATAATACCGGCGGAGAGGTTCGACGCATTGACTGGGGACCGCCGACATTCGTGCGCCACCCATCCACTGATGTCTCACACACCGAGTCGAACTTGTCGTCGCGCTCGTTTTGCCCACACGCCTAACTAGTATTCGAGGTGGAAGTGCGTATATGTGGGTGTATGTGTGTGTGTGTGTTTGAGTTTGCTTCTGTTGAGCAAGAAAGTGACTGAATATCTTTGCTTACTCTTCCAAGTGGATGCAAATACGCAGGAGTGGGAAAGTTATTGATGTTTGTATTTGCATTTTTTTAAAGTTAAATTATAAATACTTTTCCACGAGGAGCTCATATGCAACTTGAAATGCGTTCTTGAATAATATTGTGTTTGTGGAAGAAAAGCGACAAAGTAGCGGAACTCCGATCAGAATCTCCCTCCATTAGTTCAACCGCGCATCCTCGAGTGGGTATCAATGCGCTGGGTCATGGGTTCGAGAAGTGTCGGGGCCAAAATCTTTTAATTTTTAAATACGGTTGCCCTAGGCAGAGAATGTCGAGCTTTAACTCTTACGAAAGTTGCAGAGGAATATACAATAGAATCGAGCATTCAGGCTGCAGGCTTCAAATGGGCTGTCACGCTATACATTTTAAAGCCACAGTGGGACCATCAACGTGATAACAACAAAACATGTCTGCAGTATAGAGAGATGAGATCCCTTGAAGGTCTCTCTTTCAAAATTTAAGAACCAAACCCTTTTCGGAAATTGGTTTAGTTAAAGAAATTAATTTTTCCCAATGTCTCAGCGCAGTTTGAAATAATATGAAAGTTCATAAAGCGTTCTTGATTACTTGAAACTGTCAAAATGGGCAATAAATGCATCCGCACACACTCAATTCTACTGCAGACTCCACATGCATGCCAACACGTGCCAATAAATATGCGCAGTACATTCAGGGAGATATTTAGGAGAGTGGGGGAGAGGTGTCTCCAAGGAGGTGAGACTCAGTCAAATCTTTTCTGGGTATCTACTACAGAACGCCGACACGCCCACACGCCCACTTTTGTCACTTTACCGGGCTGTTGAAAAGTTCTACTTCTGCTTTTGCTCCGAGGCGACAAACACTTAAACACCTTGGCAAGTACGAATGAATGCACCGACTCACACACATGCACACGCACACACACACAAGCGTAAATGACTTTTGCTCATTTGGTTTTTGTGCATTTTAAATATCGCAGCACTTTTTGTTATTTTTGTTGTTGCTTCCGCCACTGATTTTCGATTGCTTTTGCTCTTGTTGCTCTCTCTCTCTCTCTCTCTCTCTCTCTCTCTCTCTCTCTCTCTCTATTTCGGAAATTGGCAAGTTGCACTTTGGCCTTGGTTTTTGCAAAGCTAAACTAAATAAAAAATGAAAAAAAACAACAAAATATGACATTTGCACAAGCAGAGATAGAGACAACAACAGCAGCAACAACAACAACAACAACAACAACAACAACCAGAGTGTTGCAAGAAAAGTGCAAAGTTTTTGGTGGAATATTTAACTGCCAAACTTTTAGCTTTTCACCTGCGAAACGAGCAGCCACCTTGCGTGTGTGTGTGTGTGTGTGTGTGTGTATACCTCTTGGTGTATGTGTGTAGGTTGCCAAGTGTGATTTTCACATGCATTTGCATTAGATAAAAGTGGGCACCTTTTTGAACTTCTCTGCACCAGTTAAAGTTTGTTTTTAGTTTATGAAGCATTTATGCAGATAATTTTGTTGCTGTTTTTATTGACAAATTTATAGTGGAGCACAAGCTTCTAATTCAGTGGAGGCCCCGACGCAAATACTATGCAAATAAATTCTTAGAACGAACCACGCTGAGCTACTATGACTTTATTGTCGACAAAGGCAGATCGGAGACTGCAATCTATCTTGATCTTTATTTTATCTTTTTATTTCATATCAGAAATACAATCAAACCACTCGAGTATTGCGACCGCCAAGTGAGTGAGCAAAAGCCCTTGATCAAAGAGTTAACATTAACTATGGTAGATCAACTTCTTGAACAGTTTCTAAGTACAGCAAACCTTCCTAGTACCCTTAAGGGTACTTAAAAAGCTACATCCTCACGAAATCAGTCTTGTTTGAGATCTCGGCTCTTCCGCGAATTCGAATTATTCATGCCCTTATAATAATTTCAATTTTTAGTAGTTTCGATTTGATCTTTCCCTATTTATTACACAAATAAAAATTTATTCTTATTCACGATGGAGTAAAGCTTTTTCATAGTGTTTTCGATTGGCTTTTAATGCTATTAAGTGCACGTCTCATTGCCTCAACTTTTTTCCCCATTTTTACGAGTTTACATTAGCCTTAAGCCAATAAACTTGTATTTTATAGCTTTCAATTTTTAAAAAATTAATTTTACTAGTTTACGACATAGAAAAGTGAAGATGGAAGAAAATAGAGAGGGAGAGAGAGATAGAGAGAGGTTAATACCAGAAAAATGTTTCGAAAATATCCATTTTAATGTCAATTTATTTAGGTATATGATCACTGCAAACACTGTGCCATTGGGAAGAAGTGTGTGTAGGTGCAATGACGACATACTCAGGCTTTTAGGAGGCTATGCCGTCTTGTATTGTCCTACCACCTATACTGAAGTTCTTCTCACAGATCCATGCTCTCCCTGAATTACACAGATATGAAAGTAGCTCCTTGATATCGAAGTCTAGGCTGGGCACTCACGCAGGAAATGAGAGACCGTTTTTTATTCTTCATCGTTCTTATAGCTTTTACAGGCAGTGATCTCTACAACCTTAGAGATGTGCTCTCATTTGAGAGAGTATAATTCGTGGGATCTTCTTCAAGCCCATTTCGACCAAGTTTATCTATAAATTCTATAAGTAGCAGTTTGGTTCCATCTTAATTCGTCTGCTCATAAGGCATACCAATGCGCTTTGTAGTAAACAAAAAAAAAGTTCATTGGAAGATTGAGTTTGAGTATGAACATGAATATTCCACGAATTTACTACGCGCAAATGATTTCGACCTCTACTTTAATAGCTCAAGGTCTTCATGTACATATGAATATATGTATGTATATAGTATAATTTGAATACAAAATTACAGTTTTTTTCCCTAATATTCATTTAGATTGTAAATATGGGGGCGACACTTTTTCACCCTGACCGAATTTAAATCGTTTTTCGCGCTAAAAAATATTTCATAGAAAAAGTAATAAGTTTTTGGTTTTATCTGACATTTCAACAAATTACCGTTGCGTACTTAATACATAAAAACTAAAAAAAAAGAATGAATATTAATGACAAATAAATTTGCTGTTGTTCTTGCATAAAAGGGTGCCGCGTTTGGACAAATTAAGAGATATTGAGTGGCATTTAAATTCATTATGAGTAACCAGAGAGCGAAGCGTCACTTTATAGTAATATTTCAGAGTTTTGCGTTCCCAAAATTGGTTACTATCCTTTTGGATTACATTACATTCTGTCATCAACTGTTTTACAGCCAATGGAGGGACATTTAGTTTCTGAATATCAAATCGTTTCTAAGACGCTAAAGCTGCTTTGAGAATTTATTTTACATTTTCAGCACAAATATGGTGCAGTCAATCACACCTTTAACTCAAGAGCATTAGAAACTCCTCTGAGAAAAGAAAACTGTCACATCCAAAACCTTTTGCGGCTTCTCGAACAAGAACTAGTTTTTCTGAGAACTTTCTATGACTGAAAATGGTTACAAAGAGAAAAAAGCGTCTTATTTGCGGCCGCTCATTGCAGATGTTATTATCCTCCGGTTTTCAATTCTCAGAAGCCTTTCCACTGCGTGCCACTCTTAGAGCGACTCATCAAGCAAATTTAAAACTTTATTCACATGACGCAGCACCTTCTACAATACGTTTCCTTACTGAGTATTCACTTTTTGTTGTTGGTTGTTTTTGATCTTACAACAACTATATTTTATACGTACTTATTGGTAAGTACGGTATCATTGCTTGTACTGTATTTTGTTGTTGCTTGGGTTTTTACGCTGCGGTCTTGGGTATTACCCAAAAACTTGCTTATTTGCTTTTCTTTGTTATTGTTGTTTTTTTCGCTTTACCTCTGTAGTAATGAGTGAGGCGCTTCTTAACGTTTATCTGGCTGCGGTTTCTGTTTATGTTTTATTTTTTTTTTGTTTTTGCCGGCAAACGGCACTCATCGCGCGAACTGAACTTGCTGTGTCATTTCTGCGATTTGTTGTTGGTGTTCGTTGTTGTTATCTAATTGAGCCTATGGTGAATAGAATTTCTCGATCTTTATTCAAACAAAGTCGTGCCTACACACCCACTCTATGAGCGAGCTGTCGTGCGGCTGAAGTAATTACGAGAGCCACAAGTCAACTTGTATTTTTCCCTTTCCCCTTTGCTGTTCGCCAGTCTGTCTATTTGTCACAGGTGTGACGTCTGCAACAGCATGAACTTTGTAATTTCGTGTTTTTTTCGTTCACAAAGAGATGAGCTGACTCAATGGATGTACACACATACACAGATAGCGCGGCTTCTGTTCAGTTCAGTTGACAGCGGGAATTGCAATACGTGAGCATTCATAGTATAGCTAATTCATAAACCTTTCGAAATTCCCTAAAAAACTAAAAAAAAAACAGCTTTTCATGTGAAAATAACAATCAGCCGATGACAACCTATGTAAAGGCAATGGAATATGCACCAAATTTCCATTATTATTATATCAGTGTGTGTGGTTGTGGAATGCGGGCTTTGCGCCTCTCTCCTCACCCATCGGTCGAATATTTATAAAAAAAAATTCAGTTAAGATATTACTAATGCCGACAGGGGAATTCCGTACGAAATACATTGACGACTAGTCCAAAGGAGGTCCAAAAGTAACTACTAGTCTCTTAAGCTCATCTATCAAACGTATAACCTAAATGTCATACAAAACTGATTTTTAAACGAATTTCAAACATTTTCTAATATTAAAAAATCTACGATTTTTAGCAAAGCTTTGCCCTGAGCTGTGTGAAGTGACTCTTCCTTCTAAGCGAAGATTTTTTTTTTTCTAATATTTCTGTTATTATCATAGCCTTATCGTCTCTCTCATCTCGTCCCGAAATAGTTTGTTTACATTCAGTTCAATCACTTCTATCAGCTGGACATACATACATATATTTATGTAGCATATATATATATATATAAGCAAGAAATATATGTCAAAAACAAAACACTTCAAGCGCAATAAGTGTGCGCGGAGTGAGTTTGCTCATATATTTAGTGAGCTCACTAACATGCATACATATCTACATATGTACACCAAATGACTGATCCAAAGTCAATGACAAAAGCAGTGAAGTCACAATTGTTGCGATCGTCAAACACGTTTAACCCGCAAAACGGGTAATTGAAGAGAGTTATGCGCAAACAATATCTGCACTACCAGCGTCTGCCAGACTAGTTGGTGAAAAAAGATGGCAAACTGGGTGTTGCACAAAGTTGGCGGCAGGTAGAAGAGGGTGGAAATTTGAGAAAAGTCTGCATGCGATAGTAGATATCGCATGAGAGAATGTCAGGCAAAGAGAAGCCAAGCCCAAGCGGAGTAATCGCGAGAGAATCGTGACGAACAAGTGAAATTGACCTGTGCGCAGCTGAGAAATGAGGCACAGAGATAAGCTGAAAGCGTACACTAAGTGAAGCGTGTATAAAACCAACTCGCGTCGAGTCAGAGCATCACAGTCATCGCTGTACAACAGAGATCGAGCCAAGCCAGCGAGTGGAGACCAAAAGACACAATAAAATTATAAAATTCCACAATTGAAAAAGTGAAAAAGTGCGACGCATTTCAGCAAACTAAATAAGAAAATTTTGAACTTTACAAAGCAACAAGCGATCCATTTTTAAAGTGATAATAAATACACTATGCAGTGCAGTAACAACCAGAAACAGCTCATCACTTTCACCTTCGTCACACTGGCGCTGATGCAAATGGCGCAAGCGCAGCGGCCTTCCTTTGCGGGCATACGTCCGCCGGGACTGAACCAGAAGGATAAATATAATGTGAATTACAATGTGAACAACAACAACAATAGTAATAATAGCATAGACATCGTCAATCGTTTTGGGCAAGGCGATGAGGTTGCCAAATTACCGCACGGCGCCACACAGAAGCCGCCAGCTGACTACATACCCGTCGTCTTCCCCGAGTCCAACTACCTGCCATTGGCAACGCCGAGCGCCAAACCCGTAAATGATTTCATTGCAAATCGCTTTGGTGGCAGCAGCAGCGATGAAAGTATAAATAAAACCGTAAACTCCATCGAAGGTGGAGGAGCTGCACTCAAGCCTGTTTCGGCTAATGGCAGCGCTGCAGCGGCTGGTGGTGTCGGTAATATAGGAAATCGCCTGCCGATCGATGCCAAAGATGATCGCGAGCTTGTGGCCATACTAAGTCGTTTGCCAGCGGATCAGCAGCCGTTTTGGTTCGTAAACGCGGCAGCGATTGAGGCGCAAAGGAATGGCTCGTTTCCGAATTTCGCAGGCGCGATGAACTCGCGAGGCAGCTTTTTTGGCTAAGAGTTTGAGTGTTAGTAATCGCGCGCATAACACCGAAACCATGATCCCACATTGACATATATATGTATGTATATACATACAAGCTGTATCCTGTCGTCGTATTTAAGCTCTTTCGTATTTATTATATTTCATATTCATACATACACACATATGTATGTATGTATGTATTTTACTATTAATTTTGTTTCGTTTAGAAATAAATGTTTTATTTTAAAAATGTACTTTTGTGTGTTTGTCGTTTGTATGTTTGTATTTTAGTAGCACAACAACAATTGTCAAATCAATTTTCGAACGCTTCGCCTTACTCTTTGTTCAAAATTAAAAAATTACTAAAGCGACTCGCAATTAAAAAGCACAACAAATAAAAATAAAAAGACAAGAAAATAATTAAGCGCGAATAACAATAAAAGTATAAAATAATAAATGTGATTTACAAAAAATAAGCCGCAATCGTGTTGTGATTTTTTTGAATCTTTTTATATTTTTCCTTTTAACATTCTTATCGCTTTAGTGTAACCTCGCGATGCCTTGTCCAAGCTGGACAAAAATAAAATCTTTTGTTATTTTCGAACGAAGCAAATAAGCAAAACAAAAAGAGATGAGCAATTAAAAATTAATTTACCCAAAAATAATGGAAAATAAAATAAAAATCGCTGAGCTCTAAACTTCAAAACCCATAATTTGCGCTCTCGCTCTCAGCATTAAGTCTTTGCAGCCGCAGCTAATTAAAACAGCGCAATAAAATCTGTTGTTTCTGTGCAATAATTCCACTGCACGTTGTACCGTGAAATTTAATTTTGCAAACTGAATACTTTCGCCCATTCAACTGAGCACTAAGTTTCGTTTATGAGCTATTGTTTGCAAATTTTCAAACACGCTTTGTATGTATGTAAACGTCGCTAACCATCTCACGAATATTAATGCCCGAAAAGATTT
This sequence comes from Ceratitis rosa, assembly GCA_037013455.1. Lineage (NCBI taxonomy): Eukaryota > Metazoa > Arthropoda > Insecta > Diptera > Tephritidae > Ceratitis > Ceratitis rosa. The sequence goes on from JAWMAG010000041.1 coordinate 773,608, forward strand.
TATATTTTATGTCATTCGAGTACATATATACGTCACTAGAGAAGGTGTTTTATGAGAAATAATGGATCGGTGATGTTTCTAGCCTAACGGAATATACTCTCCGACAACTCACTCGATTTCCTACAACAGTTTGGTGCAATCGTTTACCATTAATGAAAATAATTACGGGCAATTCCAAACCGAGAGACCCTATTTTTGAGCATTGAGGTAATTGGGCCGCATGTCAAAGGTCACCCACATTAACATCCTCCAATTCAGGTATGGAAAAGGCATTAATCATGCCTCTATAGCGCTCGCCATTGGCTGTAATATTACGGCCGACTTCGGTTTTGAAGAAATGTGGACCGATTATTCCTTTTGCTCATAGAGCACAACAAACAGTCACTTTTTGAGATTGCAACGGCCTCTCAACAATTGTTTGTGCATCATTATCACTCTAAATTCGCCCATTTTGTTTACTGACGTACCCATTCAACCAAAAGTGAGCTTCATCGTTGAACAAAATTGTCTTGTGAAAATAGGGATCGGTGTCCATCCCGTTTCGGGTCCATTCACTGAACACGCGATGTGCTTGATGGTCATACGGCTACAATTATAGCACGAGTTGGAGTTTGTAAGCCCGTATTCAAAGATCCTTCCGGCATCTCTGAGGGGGGGCATTATCTACTAGAGTAAACGCGATACAAAGCCGACCCATGATTGCTCGAATTGCCGACTCCGCTGAGCGCTTATGTCGACCCCATATTGGACGCAGCGCGTGCTGAGACCCGCGCACCGAACCATTATTTTGGTAATAAATTTGTAAACGTTATTCCGGTGTAAGTCGGTTCATTATAAAATGGCAAACCAAACGGAGTATAGAGCAAGTAACAGCTGTCGAAAAGACTGCATCATAACAACGATTGTATCCATGCAGATGCCTAGGTAACCTTGTGATTTCATAAAATGAAATGATTTCTCTCCATTCCCCACGGAGGAGGTATTCGCAGAAATTGCACGTACTCATAGACCAAGAAGACCAGCTCTGCAACTGCTGCAAAGTGTTACTCACATGAACTGCTGCGGTGAGAGGAGCTCATGCATTAACCTCCTTCGTACTTATCAGCAGCTGCAAAGATTGTTGACAAAAATATCATAAATAAACCACTTAACCGTTAAGAAGTTAAGATTAAAAAAATAAAAAAGCATTTAAAAACATAATATTATTGTTATACCAGCTACATGCACACACACACACTCGCACATATATATAAACGCATGCCTTACTAATGCTGTCCTCCACTGTCACAGCGCTCAAGGGCAGAGACGTTTAATGTCTGAAGCTGGTAGGGACAGAAGAGTGCAGTGGAGACGCTAGAAGATGAGTAATCTGGAAAGACAGTAATGAGTTGAAGACGATTTGACGGGTGCCCTGGTGTGGTAGTGTGTTTTGGAACGTGTGTGGGATGAGCCTAGATGTGAGGTATCAATAAATGTGATGACCTAAGGAAATGTTACGAACTAATCCACCCTCCCACCCGCCACCAACTTCAGCGTAAAGCAGTCGAAAGCAATGAAACGGAACGCAGCAAAAGCCAGAGCATGGAGAAGTGAGCTGTGTTTGACCGCAACACATGACGGCAGAAGGGCCAGACGGCAGGACAGCAGGACAGCACAATCACAATGACACCCAACAACAAAGTTAATTTCCCGCAATAACACTCAACACAGTTTCTTGTGTCATCAAATAAATTTCCTTCAGCTGACACACTGAGCGACACACACACACACCCACACACACACATACACACACACTGATGCTGTTGCTGTTGCCGATTCTGCTTCTGCTTCTGCTTCTGCGGCTGATGATTATGATGCTACTTAAGCGAGCGAGCAAACGATATCTCAAGCATGTTGACTTACTCGCTTGGACAGCACCAACAACACGAACAACATACGTGTTTGTGTACATATGTATGCGCTCCATGTAGCGGGTGTTATAAACAGTTGATTCGGATAGCTCTTGCTCGCCTTAGCTCATATTTAAAGAAATAATGTCAATAATCGTAAGAATTTGTGGAATGGCATATTGAAAGCTTCGCACACTCACACTCACTCACACTCACTCACACTCACTCACATAGCCCAATAGCACACTCAGCCAAAGCGAAAGTGACCAAAGTACAGGAACAAGCTAAACGTTAGATGGTTACTTGTGGCTCTGGAGAAAAATAAGAAAAACATATAAAGTGCAGTTGAGTGGAAGAATTGTTGAGAATGAAAAAGAAATTAAAAATTGCTGCGAGAAAAATAAAAATGGAATTAAATAAAGCAGAAGCGAACACTTTAAAGAGGAGCATTCTTTCCTACAAATAGAGTTAGGGATACGGTCCGAGCAAGGTATACAGTTGTCCATGAAATGTTTGAATAGTAGAAGTTTAAGACTGAAAATTCGTCAACAATCTCGGAAAAATTCTGGTTGAATATCGTGGTCGTAAGATTACAAAACATCCGCTAGGCACGCACGCGACAGATGAGATTAGTCTATCGACCAATTTTGATAGCCCAATTATTCAGCAAGCCTACAAATTCAAAATAAACGTCCTTACTAGCGACTATGCAGGGGCGATTCGGTATTTTAAACACTGGGGAACGTGTAAACACAATACTGGATTTCGGACGGCAATCAATAACAGTCTAATCAATCTACTAGCACCGTCGCAAGCAAGTCTTACATTAATTTCGAGGCGGCTCACCATGAAACTTCGAGCGGGACTGTGTGATGGATAAATGGTCCTAAGCGTGTAGTTGTCCTTACGTCTTTCCGTAATATCGATCAGTCTTGCTATGAAAAGGAAACCTATTTCCCAAACTAGTCTTCTTCAGCGGCAGAAAGTGCGATGTGCTAAAAAGAAACATAATTACGTGAGAAAGTGCAAACAAGGCCAAAGACGTAATTTTACTTACTTTCTGTGATTCTTTCAGCTCAGAGTAAAAATAGCCGCGAGCTAATGAAAACTCATTTTATATTTATAAATTAATGCGATTACTTTATGCCAAATAATTTTCTTCTCACTCAGTCAGTTATTTGTCATTTCGGAGCCGCAAGCAAATATGGTGAATATTTCATGTCCGCAAAAGGCATGCCATTAGTACTTGTATTTCCCTCAGCGGCGAAGAGAAAAGTGAAAATAGTTCGGTATGTCTTATTTTCCACGCGCTGCATACCCGGACTGCGCTTACGCCCCGGCCGACACGTTATACCAATAACACTCGCACTGCACTCTGCAAGACTACTAGGTCGCTCTTTCTGACAGCTTCGTTTTGACATTTTGTACGACTTTTTATGTTTTCCTATTCATGTCCCATCAGCTGTGACCGTAATCAGCCTCATTTGTATATTTTCAAACAAACACACACACACACAAATGGCTACACACTGCGAAGCTTCTTTCATTTCCGGCCGCCGCGTAGTGCCTGGGGGCCTCGGTTGCTATTGTTGCGAACTCTCAAAGCCAGAGCATCGCCGTGTGAAGCAGAGATATGCAAATTCTTCCAACTATTTGTGCACTTCCTTTTTCCTCTGTCTGTCTTGCAAGGCAATGCAATTTTATTTTATTTCAATTGACAGAAAGGAATTTCTCATTCGCACATTCCAACGCCCTGTCGCTGCTCGAGACACTTCGATGTCGCCAACCTGTGGCATCTTCTGGAGGTGTTGGAGCACGAGAAAAATGAAATAGAAAATACATTTTTCTCTTCGCTCTCTTCTCTCCACGTCTTGCCTGCTGCACTCACTATTGTGGCTCCGCTCAGCTCTGACGAGCACTGTGGCCCTCTTATCGCTGGCGTCAGGAGGTGACAAGTGGCAAAATATGGCTCAAAATCAGTCAAATTAAGGACAATGAGAGAATGCGCGCATAAATGTATGGGTTCCTTTGAGTCGGCTAATATGCACATACATATATAGAGTACTTATGTATTTACCATTGTGTATGGCTTCAGAGAACAAACGGAAGATAAGCAACAATGGCGGATGGCGCAAGGAAAAGCCAGAGAAATAAAATAGAATATTTTTCAAAAAAAAAAACCAGGAATGGAAAAGTAAGCCGAGGATATGCCATCGCCAAAGCTAGCTCAGAGCCTGAAAATGTAGACAGAAGTCGTGGGACGGAAGACGAAATCTTGTAGATGAACAACCTGGCGTCAGGCGAGAAGCGAACGTATTCATCTGCAATCGTACTGATTGCTGTCATTTTGACGCAATAAAAACACTTCGCGTGAAGTGAAAAGTAAGACTGGCGAGGGCGGCGGCAGAGATAAGAAAACTACGCTGGAAATGGAATGGTTATGCGGATAGAGAGTGGAAGAACGGCTGAATTAGTGCTTGAGTTGGGCGATGGTTGTGTGGGCGGTCGAAGTTCGGCTTCACATTGTTCTGTCCCCAAGTTAGTAAGTATGGTTTGTTAAATTTTTCAAATAGCGGTCAAGGATATGTTTCTTAATCTCGCGAAGAGATAAGCAGTAAATATTGCCCGCAGTTGATTGCCAATAAGACCATAATGGGACTGTCCAATCCTGAAGTTCAATATTCCCGGGGAGAGACTAGAAGGAACTCAAAGTTTCCACAGAATGAAGGATCTACCTCACTCCTTCAAGAGAACCCTTCACAGAAAAGATAAGAAACTTTCATTTTCGGTTTTTCGTTTATTTTTTATATGTTAAATATTTATATAAAACAATTTGCTTGCATAACTCTCCTATAATATTCTCCACAAACAATAGCAAAGTCTTTTGCTCCTACCATGACTGGTATTGAGAGGTAAAAGCAAATGGCGAGTTAATCACAACGTAAGATTCGCCGATGGGCGTGTCTATGGAAGCACTGAAGAAGGGCGCTGGTTCCACGGCCACTAACCGCTCGGAGCTGATCACCACTTTGGCGGGCGCGATAGCGGGCGTTGCTGCTACAGCGGGTGCTGCCACAACCACTGCAGCTGCAGGCGCCGGCTTCGATACCAAACGCTGGGTGCTCACCACTTGCTGAATTTTCGCCCTCTGCTGCGGCACGTTCACGATCTGCTTAATGACAGCTTTCTGTTGAGGTTTTCTTTGCTGGAGACGTTGAGATTGTTGTACTACTCGAAATTGGGAGGTTTTTTGCTGTTTGACACGTTGTTGCAAACGCGAAGGACGTGACAAGGTGAGACGCGCAAATTCTTCGGCTTCTGGGTTGGGCGCAAACTCCGGCGGTGATTCGACGGCTGGTAATGGATCCGTGGCGGGCAATGGTGGGCCATAGGTTGCATCAGGTGGACCGTAAACGAGCTCGGGCTCAGTTACTGCTTCCTCCTCAGCTTGGAAAGGGTTTTCCGGTTTCAACTCATCCGCTGAAGGGTAGGGCGCAAACTCGGGCTGCGCGGGTACAGATTCTTGGCGTGCAAAGAATGGTCGTCGCTGCTGGAGGCGGCTGTTGCGTGGATGGAAACGCGGTGGCTCGGCAATGGCGCAAGCCAGCCCTAGGACGAGCAATAGAATTGTACTTTTGTGGAACATCTTCTTCTTCTTTGGTTGTGGAGCTGGTGGAAAGTTAATGCCAATTCGGTTTTGCTTGCTGCTACTGCTTCTCTTGCTGTTGTCTAAAGTCGTATGCTTTTTACCGAAATCACCGCCAACGTTTTATACACTAGCCAAATACTTTTTCACCTTCAAAACATAAATATTATTAAATTTATATTTTGCTAATTTGTCAATCGCTTTACTATTTTCGCCCGAAATTTCATTCTCCAAATATTAATTTGTTTTTGATATTTTTGTGACTTCAGCCCAGCATGAGATTGTTATTAAATTTAATTAGTCATTTGTTTATTTGGCTGAGTTGTTGGTTAAACGGAGCTCGCATATTAATGAGCTCGGGCATTCCCTTTGGGCTTTGGGCACTGAGCTGACTCGGTTGCTAGCTGAGCTTTGCTTTAGCTAAACACTCCAAAGTAAAATTGGTTGAGGGTTGCTGCTCCTAAAAAAGTAGTCTTGGGGTCAAAATGCTTCATGTTTTGGACGGAATTTATTTTTAGCGACAACACTTATTTAGGAAACACATTAAACCAACAACTGTAGTCTTAATAAATTAATTTCATTACGCGTTGACCTTATTCACATAGAATTTGATTTACTCAGTGATGATCTGTTTTTTGGGAACGCTGCAAGATCCCCAAGATGAGACTAAATATTTTTCTCCGCGGATTGTCATAAATCCTCCACTCTTCCGAACAGTCTAAAGCTATTGGGTTGGAGTTCTTTAGCAGGGTATGGCCTTTCCGTGCGAAATAAAGCGCAAATGTAGTTTCTTTGACCTGTCCCATCACATCTACGGCTTAGCCTGCACCATGCCGTCTGAGCTCCGCAGTCAGCCATCTCCAATGGGCATAAATTGTTGCGATTAAATTCTAAGTATGTGTCTACGCCATCCACATTTGGCACTCGATTAACCATTGGCCCTTGACATAGCAGTGAAACGAGCGGAACAACCTCATCATTACTGGCACGTAAAACCAATGCATACACATATAAACACACTCGTTTAGGAAATTAGTTTAAATCGAAGCGATTGCTGCGTCGAACACCTAAGCGGTGGGTGCACTCACCTACAACAACCGAACCGCAGCCAGAGCGGGAGTCGCGGCAACCGTTAATGAAATTAAACGCCGCACTGCACCAAATTTGGCAAGGAGGCCTACAAGTCTACAAGTTGTGCGTGTAATTGAGTGGAACACGTGCGTTTAGAATCATTTTGATGAATGAAGTTCTGCGCTGGCGCAAAGTATATAAGCTCTAGAGTGCTGGGTTTGAAATAGCATTGTTGTAGTTGATACTGAGGGCACAAGCAGCAGCAACAGAGATTCAACAATCTTTTTGAGACATCTAGGAATAATTCTTCACAAACAAAATGTTGAAACAAACTGGATATGTGGCACTTCTACTCGCTGTCATTTTAGCGCTAGCGCAGGCCGAGCCACCACGGTTCCGTGCTGCACTTAGACGCGCACCAGGTCGTTTCCTTGCACGTCAAGAGGCGGAGGTTACTGCTGATAACCAACCACAGGATGTACCACCTGCAGTTGAAGCGGAGCAACCAGCACCGTATCCACCCGCCGGTGTCACACCTTCTATACCCTTCGATCTACCAACAGAAACCGAAGCACCTCTGCCGGATGAGGTTTATGGCCCACCCGAAGAGGAGCCAACACCTGATCCCACTTATGGACCACCAGCGGAAGAGGAAACTACCACGCTAGCAGCTCCTGCTCCTGACAGCGAGGCGGTATCGCAGAACTTGATTCAACCGCGTCAAAAGCCTGTCTTGGCCAAGCAACGCGCCAGAGGTGTGCTGCGCTCTCAGCCGCTGCTGCTACAAGCTGTGCCCACTGGGCCAGGTGTGGTGGAGTTGGTGCGCGCCGAGCCCGGAGTTGTTTACATTTTGAAATAAAGGCGGAGGAGGTGAAAGGAATTGGAAGAAGACGTCAGGCATAGCGAATATTCCTTTTCTAGTTGTTAAGTTTTAAAACGAGAATTTTATAAAAACAAAAAAACGATAAAATATATAAAATCTAATTTCTTTTACGAAGTTTAATTTTTCCTTATCAAATTTAGTCCCGTTTATTTGCTCTTCTTCTTTATTCACAAGTTTTCCCTAAAGTACATAAATACTAAATTAAATGATGAACTTAACTGTAATCGAATGTGAAAGTTATTCCCTAGTGAAAATTTACAAATCATTTATTTCGCCCAAAAGCAGAAAGAAGAGGCATTTGGCAATTGGTAATGTATGTATGTATAAGTACTCTGGTAGGTCTGTATGTCTGTATGGGCAGACGCTTGTGTATTCCATTGAACTTGAAATAAATCTAACCTTGGCACTACTTTGTAAAGTTTTCGTATAAATACAATACAAACATGAATAGGAACGTATGTATGTATGTTAGTATTATATGTCTGTACATTAAACTATTAGTTGTGCACTTAATATTCGATGCACGTACAACGGTATTGTCGATTGTGTTCGTTTTTTATACAAACAATCAAAGAAACTAAGTATGTAGGGGGAAATGTATGTATGTATGTAAGCACATATGTGAGTTTAAATTCGACGTTGAGGCGCTTAAAATACTAAAGAAAAAATAATTATATGTGAACAGAGACTTCTTAAAAAAAAATCATTAACAATTTCCCTTAAACCTGGTTGATACCAAATATATCAATATTTTATTTATTTCCCCAATTTAAAAACTAAAAATAGTGACAGTTCTTCTCAATAATATTATCAACGTCCATGAAACGAATAGAAAAATCAGCAGCTCGGAGGAGGCTTAGAATAAAATGTAGGCGCCTTCAAACATCAAGACGTACATCATGAATTGGAGGAAGAGCTTGCCTAAAAATTTCTTCAGCGGTTAAGTTAATCCCAATAGAAAATAGTCATCGCATCGAACAGACGAGGGTTGCTCATCTGTTGACCTATTCACCTGTAATCTGCTCTTAGACGAAGAGTATCTAAAGCGAACTTTATTTTTTCCTAATATCATTTTCTAGGCTTGATCGTCGCTTGAGAATATCTTTACTTTCAATCGAGTGGTCGGGCAGAACGATCGTACGGAAGACCACAACCTCAATCACGTCGAGCGGTTTTGTGAGGTTATGGGCACAAAGGGACTAAATCTTTCAAAACGAACTTCGTTCAGCGACAAAAATAAACACACACATCCGTTCACGTATCATTTTATTTATCAACATAAATTAGTTCATAGCAGAAATTTATTTAAAGAAATATCCGCACTCACTCTCCCTCGCTTATTTCCTGAAAATCCAATAACGTTTACTCGGCGTCGGTCCTGCCTGCCTTTCCGGTATAATATCTGCATTTTCGTCCACATCTTCGTCTCTTGCTGACACTCTTTCTTCTGGCATCGGTAGCAGCTCCTCGGTGTCATCCTCCGCTGCATCCGCCGCTATCGGATCCAAATCTTCAACAGCTTCGTCTTCATCATCATCTACTGGTTGTGCAGCTACCATTTCTGGTACATCTCCGCTCGACTGCTGCTCTGTTGGCAGTGTGAATGGCACTTCGGGTCTTAATCCCGCCGCTGGATATGGCGGCACCACCTGACGTGCCGTGTGTGCAACCAAAATGTAATTGGCATTTAAGCGCCTTCCTTGGCCTGGCACAATGCTTAAAGTCAGCGTTATTAGTAGTGTAACTAGCAGTGTTCTTAGATAAGCCGGCCTCATTTCTTCTTTTTTGTTTATAAAAATTTTCAAAATGCAACTCTGTCAACCATGCAGCGGAAGACTTTGAGACCACGGCGGTCAGTATGCGACTAGTTCTGGGTTTTTGACAAAAATCGCACTAACCTTTTACAGGTTTTCAAAATTAACTAATACATTTTAATGTTAAATTAATCCAAAAAAAAAAAATTATAAAACAATGGTGAAAAAATAAAATTTGGCAGCCGAAAATTCTTTACGTGCCTTCTATAGGCATTCGTCAAGCCAAGTTGCGCGCTGCAAAGCATATTAATTATTTGTATTTTTAGTTTTGAAACTTATTTCTGAATTTTTCAATTCATTTTCCTGTCCATTATACGTACTTGTTGTTGTTGTCAACTTAGTCATGGTCAGCTTGGTAAAGTAAGGCATTCGATTATATTTTGTTTTTGTCTAAACACCCTTATCGCCACTAAAGCGCATTCTTTTTCTTCTTCTTCTTATTCTTTCTTTTGTTATTAATATTATTTGTTTTTTAATTTTTTTATTCGTGCTCAGCGTAGGTACATCCAGCAATTTGATTAACAACCAAAACCACGTCGCTAAATTGCCCATTCGCTTGTCTACATATGTCAAACGAATGTCAGATGAATGTCAAACAATAAACAAATATGGCTGCGCCGTGTCGCGTCGAACTACTGCCCATCATTGGCGCTGGCGGCGTCGCTGCCAAAAATTATAGACGACTAAATAATAGCTTAAGTTTGACTGCCTTAATATGATTGTATATTATGTACACTTACATGCGCATATACATATCTATAGTACATATGTATGTGAATGCCCTGTAGGGAAAAGTACTAGTTGTTAACTAGAATTCATCTGGTTTTTATATTCGCACAAAATGGCTCTTCTTCCGGTTATTTCCCATGTAAGCAACTGGTATGATTCGACGTCATACGAACCGCATCAGCTATATACTAGTTAAATACTAGTTCAATTGGCATGTGGAATTTCTACTTCAGCGAAAAGCGAAACTCAAACCTCCCGCGCTTTAATGAGAACCTCCAAACACTTGGCTATCGAGACGATGTACCCATCAATGTCATTTTGCGCACTTCCACAACACTTTGTGCTAGATGTAACCACGAATTTCGGTGGTGAACGGCTATACCAATAACTAACAGATGGGTTCTCATCTTCAAAACACTAGTATTTAACCAGAGTTTTTGCATACTACTCCACCTGCTCTCTGCAGGGTAGGTATGGCTGATTGCATTTGTATGTCGAATTTGTTAGAGTTCGCAGCTATAAAAATATCATAAATCCCCCAAGTAAATAAATTATATGAACTCTATAATTAGTAGGTATATAATATTAATGTACATATGCATGTATGTGTGTAAGAAGCAATGATTATGGAATTGATTTATTCATACGCCGCTGAATGTCAGCAATTTTATGATTTAATGTAGTTTTGAAGGTGTCAATATCAATTTCAATTTTATGGCAAATATGTGCACACAATGTTAAAACCACCACACCGGCAATTGGCGCTTCGATGCAAGTAGTTAACCTTGGAAAGCCAAAGTTGCAAATTAAAAATATGTTTTATTTCGTTTCTTAAAAAACGATATTTCAGAAAAATCTAATTTTCTTGTTGGACTTTCATGACCTTAGGTGGAAAATCTTTCGGGAAAACTTTCTTTTCCGAGCTCGACCACATATCACCTTTGGTTTTGTGCTTTCTAACCCAGAAATAAACTTAAGAGGTTTATTTATACGGCTACTTTTGCCTCGCTTCAATTCCATGACTTTGGGGTAACTCCGATATAAAATATAGGCATTTCAAATCTAGATGCGAGTTATTTAAATGTACTCGGAATCAGAGGAGAGCAATTTGCTAACGGCCGATTAGTTTCTTAGTTTTTCGGCTTATAAAAAAACAGCAAAGACGGTTTGCCAACACGCAGTCAAGCGACATAGACTGATCATGCAAAATGCAAAGGCACATCTCTTTCATTTTCTTATGCCCATTTTGTGACCTATTGGAAGTGATTAGTCAAGTAAACAACCTCAAGCAAATCGAACCATAAACACGATTTTTTCGAATAAATCAGTCCCTGATCCACTTCCCAATAGGCACCTAAAAACCTTTGCAGCCGTTTCGGAGGAGTTTTTTTTTTTTCAAATACTGTGATACATATATACATATATAAGATGTAGTTATCAAATCAGATGGGTTGCTAAGGAAAATGTCATTGGCAGAAATAAATAGAAAATGAAACAAAAAAACATAAACAAAAACTGACTGTTTCACATATGCATGTATTAGTATATATGTATGTATGAGTACATCCTGATTGTTTCAATCAGCTGCATTTTCACATATTTGACTTTTACAAGGCAATGGCCTTACTGCCATACTCACCATTGTGTGTGTGTATATGTGTGCCTCATCTCATGTCAGTGAATGGCTAGATATTTGTAGACCAGCAGAGCACGCGTGTGTGGCCGACCAACTTGTAATAACAGTATTTGCGTAAAGCCAACAAAAGCAAACTTTGTGCAAACATTTTCTTTATTTGCATCTTTTTGAAACACTCACACATACACACATACACACATACACACACACACTACATACTGAATATGCGCCCAATATGTATACACAATTTTTAAAGCTCCATATGTATATGTATTTATGTGTGTATGTGTGTATGTAAGCAGATTTGTATGCGTAATTAACGCTACAACCGCAAAAATATTTACACAGTAACGGTAAACAATAAATTTATGTTAGTAAATAGACAGTCAGAAAGCAGCTTGCAACTATGCAATTAAGCCTGGACAAACACACGGACAAACATACTTTGTATGCACATATACATATGTACATATGCTAAAATTTATTTATTTATTTGTTCATTTAAATATTTGTTTTATTATATGGTACATACGTACATATGTATATGCATACGTATATCTCTCATTTATATCAAAAAAAAAGAAAGAAAGAAGAAAGTAAGTGTCCCCAAGTGCATACATATAGGTATATTTGCTCGCTGCCACTCCCTCAGCCTAAAAGTAACAAATTCTTATTTCACGGTATCAGCAAAATATGCAACGCATTGAATTTTATTCAATTTTCTAAGCGACAAAGCAATTTGGCAGCACAATGCATATGGATGCAAGTGGGTAATTATGTTTGCCGCGTTTACTCGTACATATATGCGTATGAATGTGTGTAGATATGTGTGTATGAGGGCAAATGCATAGAAAATAAATGCGGGCCAAGCGCAGTGCATGTGAAATATGCAAACAAACACACGAAAATATGCATAAATATGCAAATATTATATATGCAGTAGGTGCACGTATGTATGTATGTATGTTCGAGTATGTAAGTATCTATGAGTGTGTGCACATTCAGTGATAGACTTGCGCCTATGCGCCTTCACTCATTTCTAGTTTGTTTTCTGTCTGCTGCAACCAGAACACTCGCTAATGCTATATGTATGTATGTATGTATGTATGTATGTATTTACATATAGACTAATGTATGCGTGGCCGTATATGTGCACTTGCACTCTGTCCAATCAACGGCATTTAGTTCACTCAAGCGTAGCGAAAAAAATATTTAAAAAATTTAAAAAAAAAATTCTAACACACATACATACATATCTACACACACACCGCATTTATGTGCACTTTTTCCACGCTTTTGCTTTGAAAATTATTTAATCGCTTTGTTTTTGCATTCATACTTTAAACGCTGCCGTTGAAATTTATACCAGAAATTGTTGCATTTTTTCATAAAAGACTCTTTTTCCCTCTTTATTGTTTTCATCATTGCTGCAACATTTTTTTATGAATATTTTTCTCTTTTAATTCATGAATTCGGCATTAACGTCCGCGCATTTGATTTTTAGTTTGGCTATTTAAAGCTGCCAACTCAGCTCGGCTCGACTGTTGTTGGTGTGATTGCAAATGTCACTCATACGACGTGCCAGCCATAAATTATTAATAAAGCTCTATTGGTATTTATTGTAATACCGTTAGGGCAAGGGCAAGTTTTAGCAAATAGAAGTCTTTTGGATAGTAATATTTTTAATTTTTATGTTTAAAAATTTTAAATCAATAAATTGATAAGATAAGTAAAGATTATGTATGGGATATATGTATGTACATAGCCAGGTATGAAACGAAAGCATATTTCAAAAAACAAAAAAAAATTGAACTAGAAATATTTTTTTGCAAAGCTGTTCGACAACAAAATTTCATTGTAATTATATTTACTATTTTATTTAAATAAAAGAAAGTGTTGATATGTTTTAGGGCAACTAATTGGGGAAAACCAGTGGATTATGTTTTGAAAAATTTAAATCTATACAAATCCCCGCATTAAAATTAAAGGAATAAAAGCAGAAAATATATTTGTTAAAATTTTTAAAAAATTCTCTATTTGTATAAAATTTTATAATTGTAAAATTCAAATTTAATTAATTAAATTTCTAACAGATTTACTAATAATTACTTAAATACTGCCGACCAATCCACAAAGTTAGAGCTCCCTCAGTTGGCATTTGGCGGCAAAAATGAAATCATAACTTAACCATAAAACAGCGGAAAATATTATGTTTACACTAGCGTGCAATAAAACCCAACATATTTTAATTAAAACATATTTATTGTAAACAGATGAGCAAATTAAGCGCATAAAAACTTGAGTGAAAAAAAAACAACTTTGTTGTAAATTTAAAATTGATGACTCGCTGTTTTATTTGTTGTTCTTATGTGCAAAAAAAAAGAACAAACACTAGCGTAAATAAAAAAAAAATAATCAATTAAAAATCTCTGCGCCTGCGGTTTAAACGCTCGCAACCGTTTCCGCTGACATTATTTTCAATTAAATTAAAATAAAGTAAAATGTACGCAACTACGCATCGCTTAAAGCACACAAACAGACAGATGGCGTGTGGTAATGCGTGAGCGGCAAAAAGAGTTAACAAATAAAAATGTGCAATCACAACTTAATAACGTTAACCGCTAGAAAGCAACATCAACAACAACAATAAGCGCATGCAACATTTGCCAGACAAATAGCGTTGCAAATTTAATAATTGAATTAAAGAAAAAATGTTTTTGTAAATAAAAACAAATAAATAAACAAACAAATATGTGGTTGCGAGCAATATTTGTGTAGAAAAAAACGATTTGGCAACAAAAGAAGAACGAAATTGCGCATCAATAACAAATTAATGCTATCGATTTGGTTGGAAAAAAAAAACTTTTTTATACTCTTTTTATATCATAAGCATTATTTGGTTATGGACATTTGACTAAACGCTACAATTTTAGCTCTTTAGCGATTTGCTCTATGAATTTCGCTCAACTGCAAGGAATTTCGGGTATGTGAAGTGTGCTTGGCTTCGCACTGTGAAAACTTGAATTTTACAGCACAGATTGTTTAACATTTGTGTATTTTTATTTGCATTTTTTTTTATAGTTATTTTTATTTATTTATTTATTATTAATTTTCATTGAAGGAACTAAACATTTATCACAGTACAATTTTTTAATTTGCTTATTCGGTATTTTTTTTCTCACAAAAATTACACATTTCATTCACCGCAACAACAAACACGCCAACCCTTGTCATTGAAAAGTGAAATGTTGTTGAAATATTTTCACTTGTTGGCAATTAATAAAATCGCATTAATTGATACTTTTCATAATACCAAAGCCCATGCATTTATATATACATATGTACATGTATAACAAAACTATGCACATATGTGTATATATAGAGCACAACATATGGCGCCACTAAATTGCCTGTTTGTGTTGATGAGTAATCCGGTTTTTTTTAATTAATTTGTAATTTATTTTCAATTATTTTTCCAGTTAAAACCTTCGGAAAATCTTTTTTTCAATTTATTACTACCATAAATTTTAAAAGTTTTATGAATTTTAATAGTTTAATGTAAAGATTAGCATATTCAAATATTTAAATACTTAAATATTTTTTACTTACTATTTATTCAAAATTGTTCAGAGCTACATATGTACGAATATGTATGTATTTTAAATTGAATGTTTGTTAAATATTTGTGAAATAATCAAAATGTTGCGTATACGATATGCGGCACGGCATTTCAATATATTGTACAGTGGCT
This sequence comes from Ceratitis rosa, assembly GCA_037013455.1. Lineage (NCBI taxonomy): Eukaryota > Metazoa > Arthropoda > Insecta > Diptera > Tephritidae > Ceratitis > Ceratitis rosa. The sequence goes on from JAWMAG010000041.1 coordinate 789,027, forward strand.
AGTCGAGTTGAGCCAAAAGCATTTGCCATAATTAATAACATTTGCAAATTATGTATTGAAATATTTTAATTAGCAATAAAATGTACAATATTTTAGTAAAATAAAATGAAAATATGTATGATGTTTTGTTATTTTAATGTACGTTTTGTTTTGGGTTGTTATGCTGTATGGTGTTTTGCTAAATTTCCTTTAATTTTTTAATTTTCTTTGACTTTAGTTATTTTATGTAATTTTGTGATAAGGTATGTTATGTTATGTTACGTTATGTTATATTACGTTATGTTAACTTACGTTATGGTATGGTATGTTATTCTGTGTGGTGTTTTGTTACAACACAAAATCTCTACAATAAAAGTGATTTAATGTATACATCGTCAATTTGAAAACACTCTCACTTACATATGTGTACATATATGCCTATATATATATATATGTATTTAGCCATGTATGTACGAGAATATTACAAAATATTAATTTCATATTGTATCATCAGAAAAAATATGAAAATAAATAAACTGAAATTCATTAATGTCAAAAATCGAAAAGCTTCTCAAAAGCAAATGTCACACAAATAAATAGTATTAACCGTTATATGAGTTATACATATTAATTACGTACATACATATATATTCATGCATGTATTCAAATGCATACAGAACTATCATAATACGCCTTAACGTGATTACCGAGATTACATACATTTTGTTTTTACTGGGTTGCCCCAAAAGAAACCGAACGTCAATGGAATGGAACGTCAATCGAAAACGATCATGGTGGTCCAACCATTTTGAGGGGCCATAAACCACTTCAAAGGCTGATATTCAACAAAAGAGGATTATGCTGTCAGTTTGGTGGGATTGGAAGGGTGTGATATATATTGAGCTGATTCCAAAGAACCAAACGATCAATTCGGATGTCTACTGTGAACAACTGGACAAATTGAATACACCCATCAATGAGAAGCGGTCAGAATTGGTCAATAGTAAAGGTGTCATATTCCACCAGGACAATGCTAAATCGCACACATCTTTGGTTACTCGCCAAAAACTGAGAGAGCTTGGCTGGGAACTGTTGATGCATCCACCATATACCATAGACCTGACCTTACACCGTCAGACTATCATTTGTTTCAATCTTTGCGGAACTCATTAAATGGTAAAACTTTTGAAATAACGGGGTAGGTAGCGAAAGGTCATCCAACAAAATGGAAATTACCAAATTGATTAAAGTTCATTATAAAATGAAAAAAAAAATGGATTTACTTTCTTTTAAAAAATCGCCGGTTTCTTTTGGGGCAACCCAATAGTTGCAACAATATTAAATACATAGTTTTTTTCGGAGGTTTGGTTTTTTTTTTACTCTTATAACGGTGCGTGACAATTTGAGTGACATTTAACCTGTGTTAAATGTCAAAATGTGTTTTGGACATAATGAGTTGTGCTACCAGACTCATTTAGTTGGCGCTCGACTGGCGATGGTGTTGTTTTTGTTGTTGTTATTTTTGTTGTTGTCTTATCAATATTTAATGAAAACTGACAACTGTTTATTAAGTAATTAATGAGAGTTTATTTGTAACATAAAGCGCATTTGTTCTACACATTTACAGATACCGTTATATTTTTTGTTTTGTTTTTATTGTATGTATTCATCGCTTGATGCCTTTCATATGTCAACTTTAACATTTAATTTATATCAATTAACGTATAAGCATAACATAGGTAGACACCGACAAGTGTTATGTTGTGCGTGTTTGTTAGTTGATGATGTGTGTGTGTATTATGCGGTTGACAATCAAATATTACTGAGGATAATTTGCTGATTTGTAATAAACCATATTGACATGTAAACATTGTTGTTTTGCATTGAAGTAAAAGAAGTGAAGTGTGAAGATTTTAATTTTTAAAATAAATATAAATATATACATATGTATATGTATGTAAATAAATCGTTTTTGTGGATAATTAAGATTATTATCCCTTTAAATTTAACACGTGGTGAATTAAAAAGTGATTCCACAAACAAACATGCACATACGTATGTACATATGGATGTACATCTAAAAAATACTTTAATTTATTTTCTTTAATTTCTTTAATTTTTAAAATGAATAACTATATTTCACAGTGCAATTTTAGAACGGATAACTGGCATTCCCGTTAAAGATAACGTTTTTTTTTAAATCAAGCATTTATCAACCATCCTTTGAATGAATGGGTACGTTAATAAATAAAATTGCCGAGTTTAGAGCGATGATGATGCACAAACAATCTCAAAAAGAGATTGTTTGGTGTGTCCTACGGGCACATATCATACAGCCAACGAAACAATCGAAACAATTTATTGTGGGAAACTTTTGGCGAATGCATTTCTCGCTTCGTGGGTCTGCGGGGTGGCATCGAAAATCGGTTGATTCAACACTGCGGGTCTATTTTTTGTGGGTTAGGTGAAGTCGCTTATCTACGCAGATAAGCACGAGATGATTAACGCCTTGGAAGGGATTATTCGGCTCCTTATTGCTGCAAAATTGATCGAAAATTAGGCCTCCCGACTGGAATTTGTTCGAGTTAGCAGCTGTGGTTACTTGCCTTGTAGTAATTATTAAAACATATTAACAGTTCTTGGCCATTTAATTATATGCGTTTCATTTCTTTAATTCGAGTTGAGCGTGTTGTAATTAATGATTGCAAATTGTCTAAGCAGATACACGAACAGCATATCTCTTAGAGATTTTTACGCAAAAACATATGCTCATAGCAAGCAACTTCAGAAGTAATCACAGTGTTGCCACCTATTTCTCATATTTGAAGATTAAAGCGGTTGTTAAAACGACAGAGTTAAAATAAGAATCCGAAATTTCATCTGAATTGGTTGTTATAATTATTATTTTTGTTATTATTTTAACCCTTAATTAAAGTTTTTAAACGGCTGGCAACCCCTTTAAAAAAGTATTTTTAACAACATATCTTCAGCAGCTCTTACTTTACTTGATACTCTACAGTACAATATATATTTTCTTTACCATTTGAGCATTTTCAATTTTAGATTTTCTAAAAAGTGTCAATCTTTTAATTTTTCTGTTTCTAAAAGTTCTGGGCGGGTTGTTATGGTACAGTAACTGAATTGTTTCATTTTTGACAAAAGAGTAATAGAAACAACAGTTAAACAACAGACTTTTGACAAACAACAATAAACACATATTTTAGTATAAATGACGCTCAAATACACAAGCACGCACACACACACACACACATATACACATACTATGTCATGTTATGTACTGCCATTAAAAATTATTTAACAGCTGTGCTAATAGACAATAATGAGAGTAGTAGCCAGAAAAAAAACAACAACCACGAACGAACGAAATCAGCAACAGCAGTTAAAATTATAACAACAACACCAGCAATAACAAATAGTAATAGCAAAATAAGGAAAACATAATTTAAGTGAAGTTTGATGTTTTTCACCCTGCGCAGAGTCATCAGGTGAGGTGGAAGGGAGGTAAAGTGTATGGCATAAGAGACACGAAGCTAAACACAGCATCACGGCTTATACCTATTGTATGTACGAGTATGGTATATGTAGAAGTAAAGCATGTATTCTATGTGCATATGTGTATGTATGTGTTCGTGAATAAAATGTGAAAAATTAAGTGTGGAAAATAATGAACAAAAGGAGTCTGTTGAGCTCTTGAAAGCGAACAGCTGCGTTGGACATGGACAACAGAGAACACACTCACACACACGCACACACAAGGCATAGCCATACATTTACATACTCGTACATAGCATGATTTGGCAGGGCAAACGTACAAGCATCGCTCGTTAAATATAGAAATAGAATGCATGCATACATACGTACATACGTATGTACTGTGTACGTATGTACTCAAGGAAGCTTATGAACTAATAATAAATGATCCCACATACATACCTACATATGTATGTGCACATATACGTGTGTAGAAACAAACAAACAGACAAATTAAAGGTCGGCATATTACATACACACATATACATACCTATATAGCAGATGCTTGGATGTAAACAACAAGTCAAGTGTACAAAGGATATGGCGTATACGAGTAAGTATTGGTGGCAGGTAATGGAGGCAAACAAAATGCAGCTGCACTGTATTTAAACTTCACTTAACGGTCATAAACATACAAACACAAGCACAAACAACCTATATGCTATAACTACATACATAAGTACATATTTATATAAGAGGTGGTTACTGACTGCGTAAGGAAGATGAAAACGTTGCATGGTCTAAGCATCCCACGCGCAACTTCCGGAATGTACCAAGAACTACTCCGATGCCTAAATACCTGTCTGCTCTCTTAGGGCTACCAACAGTCTCAAGAGTCTGGTTGCTTGATCGGCTGTGCTTGACCTAACCGACTTCATTCTTTTTAAACGAGTATTTCAGGCAGAATTGAGATCGGGAAGTCTTCGCGAATGAAATTCCGTGCTATTCCGTGTATACCCCCATATACTTACATAAGTAATGTGCTCCATGCTCGCTAACGTCATCTACAATAGCTGTTCACCGCCTCCATCGCAGACAGGAAGAGGGAGCGCCAGCAATAAGCAACAACAATAATAAATTAACGAAACATTAACCACAAAGCAAAATGAGTGAAGGTCCCGAACTCCGAAAAAGTTCATGTAACCAACAAAGCTATCATCATTTGTACATTTGTTTGTATGTACATATGTATATATGCCGATGTGAGTATGTATTGTAGGTATGAATAATGTAGTTAAATTCATGTGTGATGATTTGCCCTGAGGTGAGTTGTGTCGCACCAGCGGACGGATAGCTGGTTAACGGTGAATGTCGTGCATGTGTCGTGTCGTTTGTCATTGGAATATGTCTACACATGTATGTACACATATAAGTATGTAGGTATGTACGTTGGTGTGTGCCCGTGCGAAAGGCAGCCAACTTCATTACATGCTTGGTTTATTCAAAACAGTCAACCAAAATTACATTACAGCCAAGCAAACGGACACACATACACGCATACACAAGCACGTACATACATACACACATGTCCCACATACTGAGTCCAGACATTTACGGCGCAAAATATATGTATTAGCAACAACACATTCAACCAAAAACTGAAACAACAATGCTGTTCAACAAGCCAACAAAAAAGAGTTGTGGAGTAACCACACCACAACAACAATCGTCTCGGACACACAATAGCGGACAATGGCGAATCGCCGTTAGCTGTCAGCTGCGACCAAAGCATGAAATAAGCATGAAATAAGTACAAGAATCGGAACATGTTAAGCGAAAACATGCATCGCTTCCCTTCATCTGAATCACTGCCAACAACGAGCTCAGCTCGCGTGGCTAGAAAAATGAGCGCCCTCACAAAGGACATACAGAAATATCTGTGCGGTACATAACATTGGGATTGTGCGGTCACAGTAGAGGTTGCTCGAAACGAGGTACGGACTTTTTTTAGTTTATTTATTTATATCAAAGTCGGTGCCTGGGTGGGGGCTAATGCCCTAGGACACCGAAGTTTAACAGCTCGGTATCCCTAAAAATCCGAGTTCGCGATACCACCACTATGAGCCTCTTGAATGTAAGACCTATTCACCGAGGATTTTACGAAGAAAAATTTACTGTTTTTTAAGAGTTTTAAATTGTACTTTCTTTGTCGGGAGGACTCAGAAACGGAGATGAAATATCAATCGAAATCACAGTCACGTGCAGGGCTCTGTATGAGAGGCCCTCATTTGGAAATCACTCTACTTATGCTTACTGGTGATGCTTCAGAGAGGTAGTGTTGTTGTTGTTGTTGTTGTAACCGCAAAAATATTCCTCAAAGTAATTTTTGGGGAATGTTGCTGAAGTGACAGTCCTTGGCCGGATAAAAAATCCGGGTCGTTCCGGTATAAAGACCCAACTGACGCGGGAACAATTGGATTTTAGTCGCCTCTTACGACAGACATGCCTTACTGCGGGTAAATTATTGAACCCCTAACGCGCAGGTGGACGCAGAGAGGTAGTCACGGAGGTATCTTCCGATTGCATTCATATGTTGTTTTTGCCTGTGACATACAATTCCAGCCGCACATCCTTTTGAATGGATGGACTTCTCACAGAATGTTCAAATCGTGTGACAAATGAATGGGTGAAGTGCTTAGAAGCACACAAATATGTTCCGTACATACATACATACCTACATACGCATATGCTTAGCTGCTTGACTTACGAACGACTCGTCGTTGCGGATGAGTGACCCATAGTTAAGAAACTCGCTGTTGTATTTGTTTTTCTTATTGTTGTCATACTAACGGCATTTAACCGTTCTTCGCTTTCCAACTTTCGGCTGCCTTTAGATCAACCCAAACCGCATTTGATAGAATTAATTTTTCCATTCCCAAAAACTACCAACCAACAACATATGCTTAACGGTTGTAGGCGATATACAGACGTGTACGAGTTTGTATGAATGTGTTGTATGTATATATGTATTTGTATATTTTCATTTGCTTTTTTGCTTAAATAAAGTTTGTCTGAGGCTCTGCTGTTGGACGCCACAGTGTGACCCTTTTCCTCTTATCGCAACCCCAAAAAAAACAACAACACAACATGTAAAATATGTGGTATGTATGTATGTGTGAAGAAACAAGGACATCAGTAAAACAATAACAACACATACAACAAATCACAAAACAGCAAATAAAGAACATCAAATTAATGGACGAACATACAAATAAGTTCATATATATATATATATATATTTATGTTTGTATGTGTGTGTATGTATGTTCTGGTACTTGTGGAATGTATATTAGTACAAATGCGATTAGGGTAAGGTGCAAGCTAAATTAGACAAATATGCATAGATGTTTAGGGCGAGTTGGGAATTTATGTGTCTTTTGTCGTTTGTTATTTTATTTATCTATTTCTTTTTGCTCTCTGTCAGGTTTCTTGTTGCGCACATTTACATGAGTAAGTGTCTGTAGATTTACTACTGTTATACATTTTGCCACTAATTACAAATTTCTTTGCCACTTTTATATTAATTCGGATCGGAAGAGTCCTTGGAATCGAATGTCTATAATGAGATCCCGTGGAAAAGACGTTCCATTGCCCGACTAGGTTCGAATGGCGATTGCACGTTTAAAGAATATCAAAGTAAGGTTTCTGCTCCCACGTCACTGTTGACAGTCATAACTTCAAGGTCGTAGATAATTTCGCCTATCTAGGGACCAGCATCAATTCTGATAATAATGTCAGCCTTGAAATTACAAAAAGTCCTCTCTTGACAAACCATGGACGATGTCTTTCACCCGGTGAGTTGGCCTTGGGAGACTTCGTGAGAGAAGATTTACGAAAGATGTATAGCCCCTTGTGCATGGGCCACGGCAAAATCCGCAGACGATGGTAAAATTCAGCGAATAAAGAAACAGCGGCTACGCTAACCAGGTCTTGCAGTCCGTATGGGTAAAAGCACTTCAGCTTTGGAAGCATTCGATGCCGTACTAACTTGTGGAAGCAGAGGAAGAGGAAGAGCCCTACTCCGTTGTAAGGATCATGTAGCGGACGACCTGGTTTCACTTGGTATTTCGCACCGGCGCCAAACAGCGAAGAGAAAGAACGAATGACTTGATTCGGCTGTAATCGCGTAAGCCGTGCCTAGAAGAAGGTATTCAAATTAAATTTTTGTTATACAGTCATGTGCAAAACATTGGTAGTTATCGCGTAGAATATTAATTTATTAATTAATTATGCGCTTGCCTTGACGAGTTCGACCAACCTCTCTCCCCGCGCCTGGCCAAATGCGCGTTTTGAGTTTATACTTTGTTTTAAAATAATTTCCGCTACATTTTGTCCGGTATTTTGTAAACAAATAAATTAATTTATACATTACAATGTTGTTGATTTAGAAGGTGAGCTGTTAGTTGAGTTGAATTTGTGAAATTAATTATGCCCGAACTGATGGCTGTACGCGATGGCGATAATTACCCACCGAGCATACGAAATGTGATTATTGAAAGAAAAGCTGAAACGGCAAAGGAGAGAACACCGAGCATGGAAAGGCAATGCAGCGAGGGATGAGAGCAGCGGAGCAGAGAGGAAGCAAATATGAGCCGTGTTGATGTTCCCTAGTTCACCGCCAACGACTCGGTGCTTATGTGTGAACAATAACATTATGATTATGGAGGCAGCATACATAATTAACTTGGAAATACGTCACGTAAATGGTATTAAACGCCGAAACAGAAGTTGCAAAGAGTAAAACAAAAATAATATTTTTGAAAAAAACTGAAAGAAGAATAATAATGAGTAAGCGATAGCCCAAAGTCAGCCAGCCAGCCGGCCGTTAATGCATAAGCCGATAACCCCATAACGAACTGACCAAGAGTTGCACGGGTCTTAATGTGAGAATGTAGAATTCATTTTTCTGCTAAAATGTACTATAAAAGCTTAAACCACATAATTTCGCAACAGACACTGAGGCATCGTCACTGACACAACTTAGAACTCTGACACAGGAGGAGAGCACTGCACACACAATACAAAGATCCAGCACGTCTGTGGGAAAAAATGCTTAAGTCAACCCTTGCTTTATTGCTGCTGGCCACACTGTGCGCCGCCGAGGCTCCCACTCGTTTCCGCACAGCGCCCCGTCGTCCAGTAGGCGCACGTGTTCGCTTCCTGGCGCGCCAACAAGCCGCACCAGCACCAACCGGTTATCCCGCCGCAGGCGTAACGCCAGAAATACCTTTCGACTTGCCCTCATCAACTGTCAAACCGGATGTGACCTACTTGCCTCCAGATAATACCTATGGACCACCACCACCCCAACCACAACCGGATGCCACTTACGGTCCACCACCATCAGCACCACACAGCACCTACGGACCGCCAACTGAAGAGCCTATCACACCTGACGCTGTATATGGTCCACCTGATAACACCTATTTACCGCCCGAGGAAAACATCACCGAGCGCGACGTTGACGAGGTGGCAGAGACAGAAGTGGAGGTCGCCGTTGCAGAGCAAGAACCAATTGCCCCACAGCCGGAGATTAGTGATGAGCGTCAAGATGAAGGTGAGGAGGAGGGTGAAGAGATTTTCGTTGCAGTTGCTGAAGATGGCTCCGTCATTGCGGTTAGCAACTCATTTAACGCACAGGAAGGTGCAGCAGCCCCACAACAACCAGCTCGCTTGGTCTTCCAACGTTTCCCACAAGGAGGGCGTCGCGCGCCGACTGATGTGGCTGTACCAGCACGTTTAATTAAGGCGCGTCGTGTGGCGCCGGCCAAGCTGCAGCTGGTGCAGCGTGTGCAACCACAGCAAAAGCCACAGGGCTTCTCGTTCGCATCGCAGTACACCGCGTGGTAGTTAATTAAGGTATTTGGAGGAAGTGTGTTACGTAGTCATTGTCTGCACGCAGTGTTAGTTCAATTTTGTATATTTTTTAGGCAAAAAATAAATTTTAGTGAAACTTGTAATTAAATATTTTATCTAATTTTTGGGAATTGAGATGTCTGCGGAACTGGTTTAAATATACATTTTGCAAGTCCCGTTGTGACAGCGGGAGCCAAATCATTTGGAATGCTGGAAAATGCGAATCTCTGTAAATCGCACTGAACAGTTTTAGATCTTTACCTTGACTACTCTTTCAACACATGTCATACTGGGCTGGGCAGACATACCAACGTTACTTCCTTTAGTGAGCTTCACGCAATCTAATGACTATGAGTGCCCTCACAGGGCCCTCGGAGTGCATTACAATACCACTATAGAAGAAACAAGGAAATAATAGAAATAAAAGCATGGAGAAACCCTCAAAACTTAACTCTCAGCCGCACACCTTACGCCTGTGGGATTAAGTGGAGCTTGTTAATGTGTTTTTAAAATGTTTGCGTACAGTAAATGCGGCCGAAATGCATGAGAAAATTTGCATACTCTCAGCCTAAGAGAGATTTCTGTGACCAATACGTGTTCAGATTGCTAAGCTATATCGTGACGTCCTGACAAATATGCATTAAGGATATGTCAAGGGAAGAAAGTACGCCAAATGACAAAGTGGAAGAATAAATCGCATTAGCAAAGGTTGTGCATATATAAATTTACATAACGGATATTTAAAAACTGCCAAAAATTGTTTATAAACATACTAACTATCTGAAAGGGTGCCTTTGGGGCTCATATGAATTCCTGAACCGACATAAAATAAATGCCCATTTCAGCTTCCCTCAACCCCAGCTTATGTCCTTAACCAAACTTTCATCCATAATACTTTCCGATTGCTAAGCGGTTGCTGTCTTTTCTTAACGAAGGCGAAGGTTCGCGTTGTACCAAACAAAGCAGCATCTACCAACTTCTTTGGTCTCTCCCACTTAAGCTAACACCATTGCCCACAATAATAAAGCATGAATTTAATATAATATATTCCAACAGAGCGGAAGTCTGCGGTCAAAAATTACTTTTAATGTCCATAATGGCATGTGAGTATTTCGCCGTTACATCTGTGGCAACATTTACTTTCCAATACCCAGATCTTTCAATGCTGCTCTCACATATTGCCTCCCACGAAACGGTTACACATCAGAGACGCATTAAGAACCTGACGCGAAGCTTATGAAAATCGTAATTGAAAGGCTCCTTAGCCTAAAAGGCAAGAAAACCCACACGACCGCATCTTTCTCTGTCCAGCACGCTCTGGCGTTGCAGCTGCTCGTGGTCATTTTCGGTCAAGATGAAAGGCATAAAAGTCGCCACGTGTTGAAGTGTGTAAAACCGACATTAAATACGTGACCAACTTAGCAAAGATTTTGCCATTTCACTTAACGTGCCACACGAACAACAACAGCAACGTATATACGTGTATAACACACACCAGCGGCACCGTGTGTAACATTAATGACCAAAATAATAAATACCAATGTTTGTCCTTCACTTCTTTAGGTTTGGCATAATCGGTCGAATGGCCAAGGCAGCATTCAATTAGCAGTAAAATTATCGAATGGAAACGGAATGGCGCAAATGATGAAAGTTCAGATTTAGTAATGTCCGTGCGATATGCTCCTTAATAAGCTCCAAACTTTATTTATATTCGACTTTGAACCAGGAACATTGCAACGAGCGTTCTGGAAAACATTGAGTGGTAACAATAGAGCAATAGAACAATAACAAAAAACATTCAAATTTAACAGAAGGAGGGGCGTGTTCAATAATCAGGACAATAAACAAGATAGTCTGAAACTTGGCGTAGATTGGTGATTGGAGCTTTCATTCAAGCTGCGGACCACTACAATTTGTTCCAGGCCGAAATGTTTGCCATCATGCAAAGTCTAAAATAGTGGTCCCAAATACTCAAAAAAAAAAACATTTTCATCTTTACTGACGGTCAGGGGGAAATTAAAGCTCTAGGCTTGGCTATTCAGATGGCTGAACAATACAGGCTATCACCCTGTCACAGAGATAGGCAAAGAACAGCAGGGCAGACGAACTTGTTTGGTAAAGTATTACCAACTGCATTCTTTTTCCAGTATCAAAGTGGGAGCAAAACTCGTCCTATCGCCATTCGAAGTGAACTTAAACGAAATGGGACCGGAAGGTAGTTGATATTCTGGAGAGACATTGCCTTATAGAAACATCAGCCTAGGTGTATCTGTGGTGCCTTTTAGAAGATGCCTCAGTAGCGCCAAATTATGAGGATAGGTGACGATTTTCCATCTGCTCGGCGACGGGACTGCTCTAAGCGGAAGTAAACGACGGCTTATTGGAATCACCTTTATGGTATGCTAGAAACTTAAGGAAGATACATAATAAAACTCATTAGAGTCCAAGTGGATAGAAATGGAACCACAAAACAGGTGAATATTCCAAAAGTGTGTAAGAATTGGGCAGTTGGAGAAGACGTGCATGCTTAAATACATGTGTATATTAGAAGGGTCCCCTTACCCGGACAGATGCAACTAGCGATAACATCGAAATTTTCCCTCAATTTTCCATTTTTCATTTCTCATTTCGATTGCTTTTTTTTTTGAATATCCTCTTCGTCCGCCTTTATTTGCTTAGAGAATTCTCGCCAATTTTTGTTTGTGTCTGGAAAACATTGCATTAACCACAACTCCATTGAGCATGCAACATAACTCAACAAATTCAATGCAAACAATCAAACAACATTTCCTCACTTCTTTTCACTTTCCCCCTGGCGGTGGGAATTTTTCGTAGCATGCGCTACACCACAGCAACAATAACAACACAGTAGAGTCTTGCGCTCCAAAAGCTGAAGAATAATGCACTACAAAACGGCAAATAAATTCAATATTAGCCAGCAACAATAACAACATCACCGAGGCTCTCGAATACACGTACTTGGCCAGCTAAACAAACTGAAAGACAGCTTCATGAGCTGCAGAGCCTCCTCTGAGGTTGCTCGCAGACACTTTTGCATGAATATCTTCGCACACACATACATACAACCACATGCATGTACATACACGTGTCCTTAGCGGGCATTGTGTCGGAGGATATGGCGAAAATATCGCAACAAGCGCCACACAACACGTTACAAAAGCGGTAACAGCAAACAGCAAACAACAAACAACCACAATAACAATAACAACAACAACAGTTATAGCAAAACAAGTGGATAGTAGTATTACTAGATTCAAACAAGATTGTAGTACAACTTACACTGGAAACAACACCCCACAGGCACGCGGACGAACAGAGGCGACGGAGCGAGGTGGACTTTGGATACGCCTCGACAAGTAAATGTAGCTGTACATCACTGCTGGCGAAGTGAAAGTACGTGTCGGCACACAAATATGTCTGCAAACAACAATAATTTAACCGAGACATTGTCAGACGCCGGGCCGTTGTTACTGCTAAGGGATTCGCCTTGCTGTTAAGGAGATATGCATAAAGATTGTTGCGGCGCGGGTTTGAGAATCTTAGTAGTTTTATTTTAAGCAGCTGGAGAAATCTGGATATTTTGTTGACTTTCTGAAATTGTCGCTAAAACCCTATATTAGTTTCGGTCGGTTGATATCATGAGTTCTAGATGACTTTATGTCAGCTTCGGCCTGGTGTTTAATATATAATATTACAATTTCCAGTATAAAATAATGGCAGAACTTCGAACACTTCGTCTACAAAGAATTTAGAGTCTCGCAGGAAATATTGGGAGCGTTAAGATCGGTGTAAGGAACTTTGGTTGCTTTTATGAGAACGACAATTCGACCAAACCAGGTGAAATCGACAGATTTCGATGGGGGAAACTTAAAGGTATTCACCCGTTGTTATTTCTCTGAAAGAAACTTGACGGCGATTCATGAGTAACTTTCTATTAATCTTTTTAATTATGGCAGCTTTCCATAATGTGCCTTCATATTGGAAAGATACTCGTTCCTTACTTTTGTAATAAACCAGTCTATCCCACCGGTGGCCTAAGGTGTCAGTGTACAGCCGACTCATCATTAGAGAGATTATAATCATTTGGCTCACCTTTCAAAAATTCTTTTTTTCGCAAGTACTCTGTAGCTTTTCCAAGGGGAAATAAATAAATTGAATGTCCTTATTCGGGTTTGTCGAATAACCTTAGCTAAGTCAGGACCCTGGTCATTTCAGCAAAGCAAAGTGATATAATAAAACAGTGTAACCACATCATAAAAGAGTAGTAATAATAATCATTACGCAATTAACGTATTTTACAATAAGTTTCTTCGTTGTTTTTGTTTTATTTTTTAATTTTCATATACGTTCTGTTCTTTGACACACACAATAGCAAACATCGGCCGCAGTGGACGTGGTGAGTTGGAAATTCAATTTAACACCACAATCACGTCCAGCGACAGCGCCAAATTTGTCATACAGTATACGTCTCTGCCTGCCGCTCATTGGACGCCGATGGACTCATTGGGTTTTCGCTTGGCTTCATTACAAACACAAACGTGAATTCGTTAACGCATTCGTACGAGTTTAATAAGTGTACTTGGGTTTTATTGAAAGTTAAAGAAACGCGTAACAACAACAAAACCGAGTTGGAGGTCAATTTCAAATCCACTTGACGTTTGTAATGACCGTTTTGACGATTTCTATAAGCCAATGAGGCCCAGTCTCGCATCGTAGAACGTATTTAAAAGATTGAGTGACCCCAAAGCAGCAACAGTTCATTTCTAACGGTCTGCGATACCACAACAGGCGGAAAGTAACGGCTCTAACTAAAGGATACAAATTTAGGACTCGTATTAAATAATGGCGAAAATATTTTACACATTAGCTACAGTTGGCTTCTTGGTCGCATTATGTCACGCCGAACCACCTCGTCAGCGCCTACGTTTTCCAGGCCCGGCTAATAATCGTCCACTGCCATTCTTGGCGCGACAAGAGTCACTACCATCAGTACCAGTAGACGCAGCGCCCTATCCACCGGCAGGTTTGAAACCGGAGCCCGCATTTGAATTGCCAGAGCCAACTTATGGACCACCGGAACTAACTTATGGCCCCCCCGACCAAACATATGGACCACCAGACGAGACATATGGACCACCAGACGAGATATATGGACCACCCGCTGAGGAGCCTCTACCCGAGCCTGCACCTTCTTACGGGCCACCACCCACTGCACCTGCCGCTACTTATGGACCACCGGGTACCCCAGCTGATGAGTATGGCCCACCACCACCAGCCGTCGCTGATGTGACACAAACTGCATCCATCATAGATCCTCGGGCCGTCTACTCACAAACCGTTTTCACGCTGCCACGTGTTGAACGTTTAGTAGCTTTTCGTCCAAGACGACGTCCAGCTCCAGCTAAGCTTCGCCGCCCAGGTCCTCTGCCAAAACCGGCAAAATTAACTCGCCCACGACCACAATCACAAGCCCAAGTACAACCCGCCAAGTTGGTTTTACATTTTCATCACTAAGTAATTTATACGAAATCCCCGCTCTGACTTCTTGCGCAGAGTGGGTGTATTACTGTTATTCAAATTGCTGTGCCTTTGCACAGGTATAAGTAAATTACATACCATTCGTTGTATTTTTAAGAATATGTTATTTTGTTATACATAAATTAAGAGAAATATATATTGTTTAACCGAAATCAGTGTTTGTTAATTTCATTGGGGTAAATAAGTTCACGCCCAGACTCAATCGATTACATATGTAAGTATATTTTTTAAGTTACTCACGAAATAGACAGACCCACATTCAATTCTTTTAGTCAAATGGAATAAAAGTAATGCATATTCGATAGTTCCGCAAAAAATGCCACTAGGAACCTCAGAAATCACTCAAAAAAATTTAGTCAATATGGCAGCACTCCTTTTTTGCTTTTGCACATCCAAATTCGGGCTGTCAGTCACGTATACCAAATTTGTAAACAAAACAAAATAAAATCCACGAAATTGCGTATTTACAAGAAAATAACTTATTTTATTACACAAGTAAATATGGATTTAAATCATCGACTTATTGAGGCTGTACGACAGTGTCCGCTACTCTACAAAAACAATGTAACCCTATCAGACCGCAAATGTGGTTGGCAACAAATAGCAGAGCAAATGAAGATGCGAGGTATGTAAAATATAGTGTAGAAACAAAGCAGCTCCAAATGGTGTTGTTATTATCGTCTCGCATATTTTCCACAGAGGCACTTCTGAAAACGCGGTGGCACTTTCTACGTGAACATTACAAACGTACCACATTGACGGAAAGTCAACTAAACTCTAGCCATTTTCCCTACAAAAAAGAAATGGAGTTCCTGTTGCCATATCTGCGTCCCTCACCTAAAGAAGAACAACGGAATGAGAGTGAACTTTTGCCAGTAAACATAATTAAACCAGAATTTGTTATAACCGAAAAAGATCTGGAGAATGATAGTGGTAATGAAGAGTATGTATTTCTCGAAGTAGAAGCGCTTGGCTCGGAGTATGAAACGACCAACGAAGACGCTCAGCAAATAAGTGAAAGTGAGCTACGAAAAGAGCTGCAAGAAGAGCTACGAAAAGAACTGCAGGAAGATCAACAGGAGCAGAGGCACCAACAGCACGAAGAAGATGAAAGTGAAGACCTTGGACACCTTGAATTGGAAGTACATATCAAACAAGAGAAACTAGACGATATACCTACGCATAATGACAATCCAAAAATAATATTTGTAAAAGAAAATAGCCACGAGAAAACGGAAGCCACTTGCAACAGAAATGGTTCGAAAGAAGACGAATCAGTGCGAAATCAAATACAAGATGCGGTCGAGGAAAAAAAAGATAATAGGGTTGAAGTAAGGGAGGGCGATAGCAGTAGTGATAATCTTGGTGCTGACTGTGTTAAAAATGAAAATAACGCTAGTCGCAATAGCACATCTGAAGAACGCTGCGAAGATGCTATCTTTGGTGAATTAGTCTCTGCCATGCTAAAAAAAATGCCAGCAGAAAAGAAACGCAATATCAAGCGGGACATTATGAATTTGTTGTTGACATAAGCGATCTTAACAGGCGGCAGAAAATAATATATATATTTATCATACAAGCATCTTATAGGCATTTAACTTTAAGTTATTAAAAAAATATACCCTAAAATATGTAGTAGAAATGTGTAGCTTCGAAAAGCAGACTTGTAGGTGTAATGTGTATCAATTAAACTATATATAAACTCAATTTTATATATTCACATTAAATATATTTCATATTCATCCACAAATTCATCCCGTTTCTTACAATAATTTGTACAAAGCATAGAATTTTAATTGCAATGTAAGAACTAAATGCATCTTATTTAATTTTATTGCATTATATTCGAAAATATGTATAATTTGTATTGTATAAATATTTTAAACATTCTCAAATAAGAGCAATTCCGTATGGGTTTTTTAATTTGTCAAATTATGAATTTTTTAGTTAGATCCTTCCATTATAATTAAGTACACATTTGCGGAGAAATTTTTATAATTTTTCTTTGTGAATATACCGCGTTTAAAAAATCGGAATTGGCAAGAACAATAATGATCCGCTTATTAGCTGAGATAGAAAAATCGTACTTCAAATCTGTACCCTTTGAATCTAAAGTCACAACTAGATATTCCTCCTTAGCACTCTGTGCATATTCAATTTACAAATATTTCGCCTTCGGGCAAAAACAAATATAAAAGATTTCATGCAGTTTTCGAAAACTCCGATATCCGACGCATGCGCCACTCCCACACGCAACGACTCTGATAATTGATCGTGCCAAGTGTACTCCATATTCTCGAGCACCATAACCGCGCTCAAGTTGGGACTCATTAGTTTAATTTGCTTTACAGCATCTTCGCTACGCGCCACCACAATCACAAAGGCGTAGCGCGTGAAATGTAACCAATCTATTAGCTCATGCAGACAAATCTGTTTAACCAAATCGATTAGTATCAGTTTACAGTTGAAGGTGTATATATCTTGTAGGACCGCTTTCTCGAGCCTACTAGTGAACATTTCTCTCATAGCGTCCGTAAGCTGGAAGGGAGCCTCATAGGTGGGTTGCTGCATATACCAGGGGTATTGGCGATTAATGAAGGCGTGGGCGAGCTTGCGGCGCGTATCAAAAGAGTTATTGGCTGCATTGATTTGTTCGTCCAGCGTTAGAAAATGTGGCCCCTTTACTGTATCGAATTTCTCACTTTCGTCCTCTGAGCGTTGAGAGACCTCATCTGGTTCTCCGATATCAACATCAGATATTCCCCACTCTTTGGCTTTTTCATCCCTTATTTCGCAAAGAGTTAATTTATCTTCTATTTCGTCGAAGCAGCAACGAATAACTGTTGGTGGCTGATAATTTTTGAAGCCACGCTCGGCAAGGTATCCATGCACCCACACATCGTCGAAGCGTTGGTCGGGATCGTAGAATTTACACTTGTTTTTGCTATAGGTATCGCACACATTGTCGGACAGTATCAAAGGCCAGAGACTATCGAAAAACGACTTTTGCAGGGTCAGCCGGGACATGTGGTTCTTTGTGAATAATTTAATGATTTCTTATTCTGGAAGGAAATAAAAAGAAAACTTCAAAATAAAATTCAAAAACCTATCATTTTGATGAATTTTTTATTTACATACATACACACATCTGAATTTATGTATTTTGCCTCCGACCTGCTCTTAGAACAGAAAGAAACAGAAAAAGCACCAGCTAAAAGTATGGACGATGAACCTTTTGCGAATATTTGTGAGAAAGTGCGGTGTGTGCTTCTGTCTGCCGACATGGAGAAGTTGAATTATGTCCGAGAAATGCAAGCGCGCGTTCAGCATCAAAGTCTCTTCGAAAACGTACTCGGCTCCAACAAATATGTCGACGAAATGGACAGGAATTGGTTGCCTCGCATTAAGACATATAGTTCAGATAAATCGATTTCCGATAGTTTCGTAGGATCCGAGATGGCCGAAATGGAAGACCTAGTTGAGGAAGGTATATCGGAATCGGTTAAAAGTGACGAGCAAGGAGTTGACGTGTGGCAAGGCTATTTTAAAGGGTTCCAAATATTAAGCGAAACTCAAGAGGGCGCAGTTGGTGATGATAAGAAATGCATCGAGCTCCGGTGTGGAGACTGTGATCAGGCAATAATCAACTATTTACGTAAGTTAAACAACGAGGCATGATTATTTTAAATTGAGTTTCAATTCGACTCATGTCTCGCACGTATTTAGGTGCCGGAATACGCTGCTTTGCTATTGATCTCTTTTGTGGCACTGTAATCGAAAATCAGAGTCTTATTTTACGCGTGCGTGAAAGTGAATTGAACATTTCCAAGGAAATCGGCTTCCCAATCTCTTCCACTATATTCGCTAAACTGAGTCCACGTCTACAATATACGGGTTTAATGGAGCCCCCGGATTTGGGTGTCGAACTCAACAAAGGCGACGAACTCACACTGACCAGTGTGCGTGAATACTCGACACATTGCACCAAAACTTGTGTATACGTGAATGCGGCTTTTTTATTTACTGATGTGAATATATACGATTACATCTGCATCGGACCCGAAATACAGGTTTCTGTGCAAAAGAAGGACGCACATTTGCGCTGCATCGTGGAGGTGGGTGGCAAGCTGAGCTCGCGAATACCTGTGCTCTTCCCATCACGCTGCACTAAGTTCTTAGTGTCTATGGAGGAGTTGGAGGATATTACTTTCTGCAAGGAAGTGGGCATAAATGTCATCGTTTCGCACATCGGCGGCACCGGGGAGTATTTTCAAAATCTGCTGAATGCATTGAAAACTTTGGGTTGTGAGAATATGCGTGTCTATGCACGTGTGGTACTGAACGAAATAAAAGGTTGCGACAATTGGTTAGACTGGATGGCTGACAGTTATGATGGTTTCGTTATAGCTTTCAGTCCGGCCGAACGGCATCCCGAACGGGACATACTTCACCTATGTCCGGCCGCTGAATCATTCATCAAACGTGCATATCTGCTGCAGAAAGTAATTATTTTAGAGCCAGCTTTGATCGCCAACAAGCAACTGATAGTAGACCCATCATACTATCGCCACATCTTTCTCTATCCGGACAAATTCATTTTACCGTGCGAAAACTCAAATAGCTGTTTTTACTTTTTCTTTCTGCACGACTCGATTTCCGAGCTGCTAATCGAAGAGGCGCTTGATAAACTCCCGTATTGTGATCGTTCGCTAACGGGCAGTGACTCATTGGCGCGTTCCACTGTCTGCGCCTCATACCAGATGAAAGCGCCCGTTATATTCGTATGCTCGCTAACCGGCCGAATGGCTGCTAAGATTGCACATTTCAGACCGAAAGCACAGATAATTTTCATCACACGCATGAAGTCGGCTGAAACCTTTATTTCGCTGCATCACAATATCCGTTTTCTGTATTTTAACGGTAAAACCGACGAAAACTATTATTGCTCGCTATACAAACATTTCCTCTTCGGCTTGCTGTATGCAGAGTCGCAACATCTAATCAAGCACAATGATAATGTGATATTCGTGTATAAAGAGAACGCCAGCACTCGTTTGCCGGACAAGTATGTGGCCTATAAATATCATAGCCGCTACTTTCCACAGCATTTAGACAAGATACTCTTCAGAAAATTCCCTGATGGTTTCTTCAAAAATCAAACTGTGCGAAAGGCCGATGCCAGGGAGACCAAAATAGTGCGTGAACAAACTGAAGTGGATGAAAAGTGGGAAGAGGATGAGGATAACATATGATTATATATTATTTGATTTCAAATTAACTGTGAGATTTAATTTTTTTTTTATAAAAGGATTCGAAAATTCAAAAATATATTTTTAAATTCAAATTGAAGTTGCGTTTTTGTTCTATGAAAACAGCTATTCCTGTATTGAGTCCATGCTGTCATCTGCAACTCTCCCAGTCTCTACAGCAGTCGACCAGTGACACGTTTTCTCCGTTTGCGGCAACACTTTAATATCCTTTCTTAGCCGTAGACGCCTGTTTGATAACTTGTCAGCTATGCTTCGCTCTATAAACGCTCTGTAAACGTTATAACTTACATGAATGTACATACGAATGTATGTTGTGATGTGTTGATGTTTGATGGAGTATCAGGTAAAAAGTGTGAGTTTATTTTAAATACGAAATTCAGTTATTTTTAGTAGCATTTCTTATTTATTTTCACTACCATTAACTTTTAAATCTACTCTCGCATGGTGTTTGCTGCATTCACTTTACACTAAATCCTAAAACAAAATTCTGCTCACATCTTTTAAACAGTGGAATGCGTTGTATGCACTTAAAATTAAAAATATATCTTTTTTCTTATAATTGTAACTATACCTAATGTTTATATACTAACAAAATTTATGTTGGCTCGTTGCAAGTGGTACTGGTAGTAGAACATATACATTCTTTTAATTACTCCTATTTATGCAATATTTTTCAGTTAATGAATTTATATACTTTTCGTCTTTAAACTTTAGTTTCGAGACTTTACACATCGGCCATTAGCGGTCATCTAATGCTAAAAACTTCCATTTTGCTTTCTGCTAACCTACAGAGCTTTACAATATACTTAAAATGATTTGGTTTTGGTGAGCTTTCTTTCGCGGGTGTGTGTGTGTGTGGTGTGTCAGAGAGAATTATAGTTTTTTTTTGCGCCACATTACGACTTGTTTAAAGGCACAGCGGTGATATGCTCATAGGCAGCCTAAAAATATGTATATAAAAAAGAATAAGAATCGTCTAAAAAAGTATATTTAGTATTAAACAATTTATTTTTACCTTTAGTGTCGTATAGCAATAACCAGCAATGCCATTCATCTCGAATTGGAAATTAGTGCCGCGGGTTAAGTCGTCCAACAGGGCTAACTCGGCGCCCAAATGTGGCACGGCTGCGCGTAGCACCAGAAAGAGGGTGAGTGGCATCATGCCATCGGCGGCTAATATCACAGAGTTCACTGGAACGTTAACAATTTTTATTGTAAGCTAAAGCTAAATTCGGACAACAACAACAATCTTTTACTCACCACTAGCAACGGTTTTGTGCGCATCGGTAATCTGTTGTATGCATTGCTCTATCACAGTTAACATCGCTTTGGGGCTGTATTTTTCTTGGATTTGTTTCAAAGTTTGTACGGCCTCGGCGTAGCAGGCGTGTTGCACAATGGGTAAGAAGGAGCTGAAGTAGTTATTCGAATCACAAAAAAAAATAAAGATAAGTCTAAAGAAAATTCTATGCCACCCACAAACCTTTCTAGCCCCAGGCAAGCGGCCAGTTCTTCGTCCTTAAGCTTCTCTGCATAAATCAAATTCTGTCTGTACATTTCGTCCTTCACACTGCACTTGTTTGCATAAAGCACAAATAGAGTCGAGTATATGCCTTCGCTCAGCACAATCGGATAGAGTAGTGTGATGTGCGACACTACTTCGCGCGTGTTCTCTATTACACAATACTCATCGGGCAGTGCAGGAAACATTTTTTGGACAAACTTATAGACACGCTTCGAGATAGACTCCCATTCCAACATCGCTTGCTTGGCCAGTATGGGTGTAGGTTTCATTTTCCAGCAGCCATACGAGTTGTAGAAACAGTTCGCTATGCGCCGATTCAGCTCGTGTAAAGGATGATAGCTATCCTTGAACGCTTGCTGCAAGTAATCCTTGATGGCAGAGACATCGTGTTCGGTTAGCGTGGTCATGCCAAAACTCGGCACGATTTCAAGATCATGTTGTGTAGAAAAGCTGTGAAGAAAAAAAAATATATATATATATATTTTTTTTTTACTTTTTTGCGGGCTTATACCTGTTGTTATTGTAGCTTTCGCCTATGTTATCGACGCTTTCGAGCGATGAGCGCAAACTGGCCGCATTTGCGTCACCCAGCCAGTTGTTTATCTGTGCGCTGAACAAACCGCTTATCGAACTATTGTCTTCACTGTTATAATGCGTGAAGCTTTGCGGGCCCCATACAGAATCAATATCGTTTACATCACTCTCGTAAAGTAGCTCCTGTGATTGAGAACGTCGTGAGTCCGTGAGGTTGCTACTCAAATCCAGGATGCTCGACTTCGCAGTAGCGAACAAACTATTTGTGGACTTGAGACTGAGCTTATCGAAGCTGCTGGAGTAGCCGAGTGATATGTTTTTGCCAAAATAACTACGTGTCGACTGATATGCAGAGTTTTGTTGCTCCAAGCTACGTTCACGTTCGCGATATGACTGCATGTACACAGCAATGCGATTCCACAGCGTTTTCGCTGAGTTCACGCTGTCATTGGATTTTTTGTTGTTGTTGCCGGCAACGCTTCCAAGCACATCTTCTTCAAAATTTTCGAACAACGAACGCCATTTGCGACTGTTATCCACGACAAGTGCGCCGATAGATCTAAAAATATTACATAGAACTCATATGTTGTCCAAGCCTTAGCTAAAAAGTCTTAACATACTTTGGATATTTTGGAAAATTCCTCGTCATGGTCATTGTTCCAGTGATGATCCGCACTTCTTGCCAGCTGCCCCCTAGCTGGCCACTAAGCACATTACCAGTCATTTGACGATTCGCAAAGCTATCACATTCATTTATATCAGGTTCCTAGGAAAAAATTATGAACAGAGCAATAAATTAAATTTCGTTGAAAGCTGCGAGATGGCAAAATAAATAAAGTGGGAAAAAGTCGCCGTCCTGCGGAATTTCCTGTTCAAATTTTCTGGGTTTGAAAATTTGACCTCGAAAAAAAAATTAAACAAATCACACACCTCGACATCCGCTGCTCTTGAAGGCATATAGTATGTTCCCTTTCCGATGGGTCCGTGCACCGATAATTCTCCTTCGTAGTAGTAGTCGTTTTCCAGCACAGCAATGCCTGTCCCAGCGAGTTCGTCATTTGAAAAGAAACCCTCAAAATAATTGCCTTTCATTGTGATGCAGATACCAGCTCCGACGCGCTTATTATCGGCAAACATGCCCATATACTTGTCGCCAGTGGACATATCATCCATTATACCATAGCCGCACTTAGCATTTGCCTGAAATTCGCCAACGTAAATGAAAAAGTTACTCCGGAGTGTGCCATGACCGTGGAAAAGACCTTCACGAAAATGTCCCTCATAGACATCGTTGTTCTTGAGCTCATAAGTGCCATGACCATGAAATTTACCCGCCTTAAAGTGGCCCTCGTAGAGCCCAACCGATGGTATGACCATTTTTCCATAACCTATAAAAGTTTATAATTTTTAAGTAGATAGAATAAGAATCGATTTCTTAGCCCATCTACCTTCTATCTCGCCATTACGTATTTGTCCAAAGTAGACTCGACCATCCGGATATTCAAGGTAGCCATTTCCATGCAGCACACCGTCTCGCCACGAGCCATAAGCGTGTACGGCGGGGTATTTAGCATGACTGCGACTGAACACATGCGCAGTGGTGCGCACACTCGACAACTTGGCATCCGAAGGACGCCCCAAAGCCGCTTTAACAGCCGACTCGATCTGATCGAACCACAGTTTTTTATCGTAATGCGTGCGAGCCAAAAGCGTGAATGTACGCTCTGGCGTTATAATGCGTAAAGCCGTGTCATTTTCCATCTTCAACCAGAGCGTTACAAGAGGATAGGTATGAAGTTGTCCGCTAACCTGACAGAAACAGTCAGAGAATAAGATAAAGGTATTGCTGGACATGCTCATTGTGGTGTGAGCCAATTTCAGTGGCACCGTCGTTGAGGTAAGTACGACGCGGCGTTGCTTACGTCGAAAATGGCGAATTTTAGTGTTTCTTTCATTACGCTGCCAAAACTCCAAGGTGTTCTCGGCCAACTCCATGTCAATACGGTGTTGCCGGGCAAAACCATCCCAAGCCAAGAGATGTTCTGTATACTCAGGGCGTGCCTTAATGAGTTGTTCGAGAAATTGCACATAATGGGGGAATACTTGAAAAGGTTGCTGGCAAATGCGCACCAAATCGGCGTTATGTTCCCATTGACCCGGCAGTAGGGGCACACTCGACAATTGGCTATAAAGTTTCGACGCCTCTGTAAAACCATCGACGGAATAAAGGTCACAATAAGCTTTGGTATACTGTGTAAAAAGCTCAATACATTCTCGGTAATTCTTCACGAACGCTAATTCTGTGGGGTTTGTAAAATCACAACGGTAAAAATTCTCAAATGATCTTAACGTACAAGCAATCAGGTACAAGAGTTTATGATAGCATTGGCATATTAGCCGCAGCTGCCGAAGCACTAAGGCTGTGCTTTTCTGTTGGAAAAGCTCAATCATTTGTATGCCATGTCGGTATACCAACAAGACTTTTAGTTGCTGCTGCAGCCCTGTATAGTAGGCATGAAACTGTCGCTGAAATTTACGACGATTCTGTAGTGTGTAGGAGGCTGACGCCAGCAGCAGAGGAATAGTTTTCCGATTAGTAGCGTCACGCATGTTCAGCGTCAACAAATGTTGTTCGAAGCTCGATAGCTGCTGCTCCTTTAGTTGTATTTCGCCACGAGCGTTCAGTAATACAGTTTGAAAGTCACCGCAGCAGGCGTTAAGAATATTTCGCTGCGTCACTTCCAATTCTACTTTGTCCAATTTCAGTTCGGTTGGCGAACTTATATCAGACAGTTCTTTCTGATTATTTAATTGTAACTGCGAGTTGCGTCCCCAGTGAAATAATCTGCCATCAAGTGTGCGTGCTACACTATGTTCTCTTCCCGCTGCAACGCTACACACACCCAGCGATTCCAATTTTTGCAGGTAATTCACCGTGTTTCGTTTGATGTGGTCACCAGTGCCAAGTAGGCCACCATTTTCAGAACCAAAGGTACATACTTGAGTTTGCAGCAAGGAGTAGCCTTGTTTGAGAATTTCACGCAGATTATAGTCAAGGTCGTCTTGTTGAGTGTGGCTAGATTTAGTGCTACTGTATGATCGAACCGAGGAGTTGGAATTGAGCTCAACCTTTTTGTCTGCTGCATCTTCACCGCTTGATTGCTCAGCTTCTAAAGGGTTACTGGTGCGCGTGCGTGCAGATGCAGGAGAATTATTTGAAGTAGCTAGGCATAGAATTTTCTTATTTTTCGTTTATAAATTATATATGCATATACTTACAGGCATAGTTAAGTTGACGCTTATTAATAAACAGCTCTAATGGGTCTTCATCAGCTGGATAATGCTGTTGTAGAAGTAAAACAAAGAATTCATCCCCTGCGACGAGATCCAATATATCTTTCTTTTCTCCAATGAGACGTAAATGTTTTGGCTGCACTTCTGCGTGAAATACATCACCGCAGCTTCCCATGGCGTACAGTTCTCCCGATCGTGTTACAAAGATCACACCTCTTGCTGCGCAGCATACTCGTTCAATACAGATGCCCTCTTCGCAGAGCTCAAGGGGGTCGAAGGATAGTGTCTGCCAATTATCTTTGCACAAATTAGCGTTGCTTGTACTCTTTACAGTTTGCACCAACACTTCACCCACTGCGGTCACAATGAAAAGCTGCGTCAACTGGCGACAATAAGCTACATCCACTATGTTCGGCCGATGTAATTCCAAATGCAATGTGTTATTGGAATGGGTAGATTTCTTGGCAATGTAGAGTGATCCATCAGCGGTGAGAAGTAGAAGTAAGTCAGATTTATCTATAGCACATAACCGCACGGCGGGTTGTCGCTCCAAAGGCGGTACCGTAGTCCACTGCAAGTGCTGTGCCACACCCTCTCTGTATATGACAAATGCTTCTTCTGAACTCTCCTCCGACATTGTTAAGCTGAAAAATACATACAACGTTACGCAATTATATTAGGAAGATATTTTACACTGATATGATACTCACCTTGAAATTTGGAAATTTCGAGGTTCTTGAATTTTACTCCTCCGCCTTTTACACTGAATCCTTATTGATCACTTTTGCGATTTAGGACATTTTAATTGCATTCTTGCTCTAAGTCTATATTTGTTTACTTTGGTATAAAAAAATTTCTGAATATACAAATATATGAAATTCGAAGCCGTTTTCGTGTAAAAATAAGGAAAATTGCACAAAGAGAAATCAATTAATTGCGATTCTAAACAAATCCATTGACAGCGATGACGTATAACAAAAATGCAATGTAACAGCTGATTGTGGTCAATGCTGGCCTATCGCTAAAATCTTATAGAGAAAATCATCTGTTAATACTGGATATAGAATTTTTAAGAGCATATGAAAGAATTGAATTGTATTTGAAATCGAACTGAGGCAAGTAAAAACAACAATTGGTTAAGAATGAATTGAATAATACAACAATAGATTACACTGTTGATGTTGACGCCCTCGCCTGTTAAGTCAGGATCTAGTGGTTCGATCACTACTATAAAAAGTCTGATGAAGAGATGCGGTGATCACCGAAACATAGAATATAGAATATATTCTCTGCGAAACAGCTGTCACTTCTATCATTTTTCTATGTTATATAACGAAAAATATTCAATTCATACAAACAAACAAGGTCTTTAGCTCACTATAAACTTATAACAACAATTTTTAACTTATTTTTCGTTATACAAAAATTTCACTTAGAAAGATTCCGATGTGGTACGAGTTGTGTTCAAATCCCGAAAATCCGTTTTAAACAGCATCACTAACTAATTCTGAATCAGCTGATCGAATGGTAACAAAAAAATTGTACTTCAAAATAAAAAAGTACGAAATGAAAATAAAAGCAAATTTGTGAAAACAAGAAAATTAATTTCAATTGCTCTATTCAATTATATCTGTTTATTTTGTTGATAAAAATGTTTCTTTATATAATTTCAATGCGCGTAACAAAAACCTATTGGTGAAGTGACTATATGGATCCGATTGACTTTAATAAACAATTACGGTAATAAATTTAAGAGATGATGTCAGCGTCCAATGAATAAACCAGATTGGAAAAGTAAGTTAGGCTACATTGTTGTTTGTTCGTATTTGTTGTTTAGAAAACTAAATAATTAATTTCATAGTAGAAGAGATATAACTACTGAAACGATGAGTAGCAACAAATCAATGCATCTGGGTGATGCTGTTGGAGTCGACAATGGCGGAGCAAGCACGAATGAAGAAAAATACTGTGAAGCGTCATTTCGTTGCCGAAAAATGTCCGATACATCTGAAATGTCAGTCACAGGTGAGGTGAAATGGTCTGCTCTGGCCTACGATTCCGGGAATTATTCCAACAGTTCCAATGCTAGCGAAGTTACATGTCCCCTTGAAATGGAGCTACATAATCATTGTCAACATGTTCATACGCTCTTAAGAGAACGAGATCATGCATTGCTTATTGCCATGCAAGATGTACGCAAACTGCGGAGCGAACTTGAGCGGATCAATAAGTCAGAAGAATGGTATAAAAAAGAGTTAAGAGAACAAAAAATTACCCGTTTGGAAGCGCTAGAACGACTTTATGCTCAAGAACGTAAATATATGCAGGAAAATCAACGATTACAGCGTGAGTGTGTGCGTCTCTATGACAAATGCGGTGATTTGGAGAAGGAACTTCAACTGAAAAGAGATAAAGGTCTACAAAAATTAGTAGAAGAAGAAGCTCAACAGAGCATAACAGGCTATGTCGATGTAGAGGATAGTACTTTTGAAATGGAACAGCAACGTACATTGATCGGTGATCAAGAAAAACTTATCCACGTTCTGCGAAAACAAAAACATGGTCTGCTAGAAGATTTAAGAAGACTTAATGAAGAGAGAGATACTAAAGTATTAGAACTGCAGGAAATACTTGCTGGTGTAGAGGTAGAGAATACACATATGACAGCACAGTGTAAGCGTTTATTAACCGAAAAACAAGCACTCGAAGAAACACTGCACTTAAAAAATGCGACCTTAAGTGCAGAAATGGCCGAAAAGCTAAGGATGGCTACATTAATAGAAGAGCTGAAAGAGCAGTCTAACTCACAAAGAGAAGCTTTAGCACACAAAGAATGTGAAATTCAAGAGCTCCAAAAAGATTTCGCTCAAAGTATGCAAAAGGAAACAAATATGGATGAAGTTCACCGCATGAGTGTCTCGTATCATCAAGAGATTCATGCCAAAACTGCTGAGATCACCACACTCAAAAAGTCTTTGAAGGCACTGCAGATAGAATTAGATAATTTAACCGACTTACAGGCACAAAATGAAGAGCATTTGCGTCAAATAGAGCAACTGAACTTTTCTTTAGAAACCCAAAAATGTGAGTTGACACATTTAAAGACAACCGATGATGAGAAAACGCAACAAATAAGCGAATTACAGCATAATCTGGAAAAAATGCGTGCGGAACACGAAGTCACACTCGAAAAAATTAATATTGAGCAAGTAACTTTGAAAAGCGTGAAGAGCGAATTGATTGCCTTGCATGAACAATATGCCAATATGTGTGCGCTTTGTGAGCGTACGCGTTTTGAGCTGGAGTTGCTTGAGATCGAAAGTAGCAAGTTGAAATTTCAAGCAGATATCGACAAACGCGAGATCGAGTTGTTAAGAGAGAAACTAAAAGGCTACCTGAAACACACCGAAGATTTGGGTACAAAAATCAATGAGCTCGAGGTCAAATTAGAATGTTCAAATGCACAAAATGAGAAATTGGTGGAAAAATTGAAGGCGTATGAAGATCATAATTCGCGGGAAAGGAAATTGTATAAAGAAAATGAGTCAAATTTAAAATTAGCTACGAAACTTATAGATAAAAAGTATGTTTTGGAAGAAAATAAAAATTTAAGCGGTAGTTTGAACCAAGACAAACAAAGTCTTGAATCCAACGAAGAAATACATGCTAACTACGGAACGGATATCGGGCATAACGAAGAAGATAGTGGCTTCTTGGATACCACTAAGGAGTACTTAGATTTGACTGAAACTGCTTTAGAGAAGAAAAGAGGATCAGATTGCTCCGATCTCGCAGCTGCCCATGACGTGCTCCTACAACAATTGAGCTCCCAAAAGGCCATTTTGAATGAGAGGCAGGCAATAATTGCTGAGCTGGGAAGACATATTTGTAATGGATCAAAATCAACAACAAATAGAGGTAATCATATATATATTCAAATTAAACACAAAGTCCGAAGGGAGATTTATATTATCGTATTGTATCGTATTTATATTCGTCTATTCGTCTATTCGAGTATGCACGTATATTGGGCAGTTATTCAGGGAAGTAAAGAATGCACAGAAAACGCTTTTGTTTCAACGATCGAAAAATTGATCGGCCAATAGCTTTCATATTTGTAGATCTTTTACACGTTGCCAGGCAAATTAATTAACATTGGTGAAGTTATTCGGACCATCCTGTACGAATTTAATATAGACTGTTTCATTTTATTTCAGATTCAGATATATTGGCCTGTGATGAGGATAAGTTGCCATCTGACGAGCTTTTGCAACGTCAACAGCAGTTAACAAAGTATTTGAGCAACCAGAGTCTTTTGACTCTGGAAAAAAGACAACTTATGGAAGCGTTTGAAACTCTTATCAATGCTGCACCCATGACAGGTGAAGGAACATCAATTGATTTTGAAGACATTCTAAAAATGAAAAACCTATTAAAAGAAAACAAAAAATTAAAAATAAAGGAAGATCCAACAATTGGAAGCGAAAAGTTAACAGCAAACATAGCGGAAGAAAACAATGAAGACAAAAAAATATTTGTAGATTTTAAGAATCAGGGCGAACAGCTACAGAGCGATGAGAACGATGAAAGACATTTAAAAGAAAAAAGTGGCCAAACGCAGCTCCAGCACTACGAGGACACTATTCAGCGACTACAGGTGGAGAATGAGCGATTGATAAAAGAAATGCAAACTTTATTGGCAGCCAAAAGCACCATTGAAAGCACGCTCGACAAGCACAAGCAGTTGGTTGCTGAATTGCAGCAGAAAGTAACGGCTCTCGAAGTGAACAAAATTGCCGGAGAAAGCATTAATGCCAATCACCTACCCGAGAAGCAGGAATTGCTCAACTTGCGCGCTAAAGTTAAGCAGCTTGAAGCGAGTCTGGCATCAGCTATGCAAGAGGACAGGGAGGGGCGAAATGACAGAGTGCGCCTCATACAACAGTTGATTGAGCAACAGAATTCCAAAGTGAAACAGCTAACACAATCACAAGAGGAGTGGGAAGAGCTCTTGGAAGCGCTACAAATCGCCCAAAAATTGGAAGAAAATACGCGAGCCGAATTGCTTTCGAAACACACTGAGCTAGAAGAGTTGAACGCGCTCTTCGCAGAGCAGAACGAAGAGTTACGGAGACTGCAGGAGATAATGCTGCAGAGTGAGGCCAATGATAAAAATGCTGAAGCCAGTGAATTGCGTTGGGCTCACGAGAAAGAAGTTGGGCAGTTGCAAGCCAAATTAAGTGCTCAGTTGGTTGTTAGCGAAGCAAGGCAGCAGGAAATTGAAGAATTAAAGAGTAAAAATGAACGGCTTGAGCGACATCTTAACGAAGATTATGCCGAAGAAATAGCGGATAAACACAAGCAGCTGCGAACTTTGCAAACAAAGGTCGAAAATTTACAGGCTGAGAAGAAATGCTATGCAGAGCGGCTAGAGGGAATGGAGTGTGAAATGCAGCTGCTCAAGAAGAGCAAACGTGACGCCTTGGTATTACCACCGGAGTTTGTGGTACTACCCGCAAACACAATCAGCGCAACTTCCACTGAAGCTTCTTCGTCGTCATGTGATGGCAATGGAAGCACAAACGCCAGTGATTCGGATAATAATGATCGCATGAGAATACTTACGAAAGTACTTGAAGCGGAGTATAGACGCAAGATGAAACGTTATGACTTGCATATACACACACTGCTGGGAAATGTAAAGAAATTGAAAAAGACTTTACGCGCATCGGAGCAACGTGCCGCAAATTTGACTTTGGATCACAGCCGCACAAAGGATGAGCTGCACGACCTGCAGTTGACCAAACGACAGCTGGAGGAGATGCGCTTAAAGTGTGAGCACAACCAAGGCACAATAAAGGTGCGAACAGTGACTTGAAGTGATTTTTATCAATTTTTTTTTGTTTTTTTTTTTTCTTTGAAATATAAAAATCCCGTTTTTTCCTCTTTTCCAGGCGCTCGAGCGCGCTCTAGAAATAGAGCGCAAAAAGTACGAGTCCTCCGATTTGGGCAAAGTGGCATCTTATACGCGCGACTCGGCAGCTGAAACGCTCCGTGCCGATGAGCCAGTGCACGAAGTGGCCAATTTGATTGATGACTACAAAAAGGTTTGCAATTTTATATTCCAGACTTATAATATCGGAACTTAGCTCTTTCGTCTTTGTTATCTTTTAAATAGTTTGATTTAGTTCGGCCTTAACCTCAACAAACAAGTAGTCATGAATTGATTTTTACCAATTTCTTCCAGTTAATCCAGCAATCAGCATTAGCTACACGTCGCCCCAAGACCAGCGCTATTCTCGAACTTATACAACGCAGCAATCAATGTGTGCCAAATTTACATAAACTGGAAACGACAGTCGATGGCCTGCGCAACGATTTGGAGCATTTCATCAGCGCGCATGCGACGAGCATGCGTCAGCAAGCTGCAAATGCGAATAAATTCGACGGACTATCACTGATGGATGAGTTGCGGGCTGCAGCTGAGAGTTACTAAAAATACTTAAGTAATATTTATTAAATGCGAGTATTTAGCATTAGTAGAAGTAGCTCTGCGGAGAGCGTTCACAATATTTCCTACTTTCATTTGCTGTGCATAAAATGCAAACAAACATTGCCAAATTAGTTCAACTATTTCTATTTATTATGTAAATTTATATACATACATACATATACTTATTTATTTTTATCATAACTTGTGGTTATTTTTTCTGACTGTTTTCAGCTCTATTTTTTACATACTTTGTTGTTTTTGTGCAATTTCGTTATCACAAATATTTTTCATAAAGTTTTCTCTTTTTAAAAAAATGCTGTTCATGTACAGTTATTTTTTACAAAACCCAGTAATTAAGTTAAGCCAAGATTCTCTTATTTCAAACCGACATTTCTATACATACAAACATATAAATACTACAAACACTTTGGCTCCTGTACAGGCGAAGTGCGTGTGTGATGTAATTAAAGCGAGCTTTTTTGTCATAGATAATTTTTTTTCGAGGATCTAATATAAAATTCTGAGATTTAATCTTTTAAAAAATTTTATGAAGTTTCAATTCTGATTTGAGAAAAAAAATACGAGGGAGAGACAGTTGGTAAAAGAAGCAATCAGATTTTGCATGTGCAACGGGGCGAGGGTGAAATGCGTAAGAGTGAAGAGCTAGGGATGTTGGAAACAGGTAAAGTGCTCGAAAAATTAGAGAGGAAATGAGGTGACCTTCAATGGAGTTTCTTCGCTTATCTCGAACCCCAAATCGATGACAATATAACAAATGTTCTTGATCATGAAGAAGTTCGATTTGTACGCCTGAAAGAACGAAACGGGTGGAGCTGACAGCTGAGCTGTTACACAAACAAAATGCCTATTGTTTTTGCCTTCTATAAATTTGTCTTCTGATTGATTGATTCTTTACGTGGATTTCTGGCATACTGCGAATAATTCGGATGAAAACTGTTGTTGTTGTAGTTTCCGTAAAAACTGTATAGACCTATAGTGGATGTACAAAGCCATATGCACACAGATTCCTAAAAAATTGTTGACAAATTAATTTAATTAATCATTTGACAGCGGCCGCGATAGCCGAGTGGTGAGCATTGCCTTCTGACATTCGGAGGGCTCGGGTTCAAATCCCGGTGCCACCAACATCCAAAAATTATGGAAGATTTATTTAAAAAAAAAATTAAGTTAAATTTTTTAATTGCAGTCGCCCATCGGCAGGGAATGTCCACCCCTCCAAGTGTATTTCGGACATGAATAGAGGCCGTTCGGAGGCGGCTTAGTATAAACTGTAGGTCCCTCCATTTGTTGGAAAAACATCAAGACGCAAAATCACAAATTGAACGAGGAGGAGCTCGGCCGAAAATCGCTTCAGCGGTTACAAAGCGCCAATTATATATATATGGTAATCATTTGACGGAGGCAAATAATCAAATCTCATCTCACTGATTATTTGCATTCCATTATTTTAACGATGAATTCGACGAAGCTGGCGTTAGCAAAAAAGCAATGTATGCCGTATATTAGCCCTCAGTGTCCGTTGAAATATCAGTTTAATGATTGCATTTGATGAATTAGGCGCGGCACGAACCGTTGCGCTTGAAAGATTGTGATTTACAACGAAACTTGAAATGTCGCATCTTGCACGACTACTTATCGCCTCCCTGGCTGCTTTTTGTTATGTTACCACAGCTAAATATGTGCCTGGTATCTCCTACATCGATGACGTGCAGCTCTCTTACAACAATGGTGAGGAAAGGTTTGCAAAACACCACACAAATCACGTCTAATGCTTTAGTTTCTTTCACCAAGGCGCTTGGCAATGTGATCGCATCACCTGTAAGGCTCGTGCCCACGGCTGTAAGATTACCATACGGAACAACCCCAATGATGAGAGTGAGTTGATACGATCGAGTGCTTGCTACACCAAGGATGGCGTCTCCATACGCCAGCTCAGCCAAACTCAACGCATGCTGAAGCCAAAAACTGTCAATATCGATGTAGATTCATACGTGGGCGCTCAGTCGGTATATACCTCGGCGTATAGTTTGTCCTGGCAGGAGGTTAAGGGTACGATTGCAGCTGAGGATTGGTCTAATACACAGAAAGATACCAGAGCAAGTATGAAGGCTGTAGATGAGTCGCATGATTAATTTCAAAATATATGTATATAGTTTAATATAAATAGCCCGGTAATTAAAAATAAATAAATTCATATGTACATATGTTTGTATGATGCCTAAAAGATAAATATTGAACAATTTTACTGTAAATTTAATGAAGCTGATTTAAAATTGGGATTGGATGTCAAAGTACGCTTAGAATAGGGTAAAAAGTTTGGTAAATACTCGGCCAAAGGAAAGAAGCGTATGATGACACTAGCCCCTAAATCCCAGCCTACTCTTCGCATGTATTTAGCCATTGTGTAGGATGATAAGAAACTTCCAAACTCACTTATAGCAGCGCCCTCTGTCTGCTGTCGATCATACTTGGATCAAACGATGGATGCGAAAAGGTTATTGGAGCAGAGAGAGTATCCTCGGCTGACTGGCAGGTGCAGTCATCGCTTTGGGAAGTTCCGCCTTATTTCTCTTAAGCATCGAACTCTAGTAATAGGACAATTATTAGTACATACCTATGTACATATATATGTTATATTTGATTACATTAGGATTTTTTTATAATTTTTTGCATTCCATCGCAAGCTAAAAGATACATATGTATTGTATGTTTGTACAATATATCGCCCACTTAACAAAAAAACATCACAACTCAAAATTTTTCAAAATCGAGTTTTTTCAGAAACCAGTTCATAGAACAATTCTTTAATGACTGTAAA
The DNA here is from genome assembly GCA_037013455.1 of Ceratitis rosa. Classification (NCBI taxonomy): domain Eukaryota; kingdom Metazoa; phylum Arthropoda; class Insecta; order Diptera; family Tephritidae; genus Ceratitis; species Ceratitis rosa. The sequence continues at coordinate 823,928 of JAWMAG010000041.1, forward strand.
CAAATTCTTTTAAACCACTAACTTCCTTAACTAGAAAAATACCGTAATGCCTGTTGTTGTTGTTGTAACGGCTACCGTTGTTGTTGTACCATAATGCCTGATTTCATGTTGCTCGCGTCACTTGAAAAATTTCTAAAAATTTTTTGTCTCTCTTGAACAATTGAGTTTATTTTGAGTTGTGACGTTTCTTGATTTAACATATATATAAACTTGCATATATATTTATCAGGCGCTTGTAATTTGATAGGTATGAGTAATTATTTACACACAAGCACTTAGATAACCTTAGATTAGAATAAATATAACATAAAAATTAATACAAAATTGTAAAGCACATAAAATATATTGACGAAAAACCTAAACGAAATTAAAATAAAAAGTGGAATAGAATATTAAATAAAAAGTTAAGTAAAATGAAATAAAATGAGAAATACGAAATAAATTTAAATTATAAATAATAAATAAATTAATATAAATAAAATAAAAATCAAAATAAAGAAAAGTTGTATGATATAAACTAAAATAAAATGAGATTGCATAAAATAAATAATATAAATATTAAAATAATTTAAATTAAATAAAAAATAAAACGAAATCAAAATAAAATGAAATAAATTAATTAAAATTACTTAAAAAGTAAATAAAATAAAACAAAATAATCCAACTGTTTTAAATTAACTTGGCAATTTTAATTATATTAAATTTAATGAATGAAAATAAAATAAATGAATATATGCAGCTGTTTGGGTGTAAGCAACGATTAATTATAATTTTGGTTTCTTCCATCACCGATTTTTCCATTTTTTTTAATCAAAGATAATAAAAACAGTCAATAAATAAAAGAATCAAATAGTCTCACTCTTGTCAAGTAAATGAGATATGACAAATGGGCTTGCAGTTCATAAACATTTCTTATCAATTTTTAGTGACACCTTTTCTGTTTTGTTATTGTAAACAGCAGAGTGCTCGCAAAAACATATCTACGGGTAGTCTAGATATGTTAGTATCTTGATTCGACTTTGTTTACGCCTAATTGTTGATAAAATGACTCAGCTTGTTTGTTGGACCTTTGCGAAAATAATAAACGAAATAAGTCGTGTCTTTTTAGTTTTTCTGCCCTTTTAAATTCACCCTAGGCAAGTGGAGCACAAAGAGTGAATAAATAAAATCAAGAAATCAAGCTCACAGCAGGAAACTGAAGCTCAATCTGTCGGTTGCACATTTTATTACTTTTTGGTTAGTTAAAATAATTGATTGCACTTTTATCTACCATAAGTGCCGAAGTAACTGCTATGAAGCGAAGTTTTGTTAAATATCTAGCTAAGAACGTACTGAGCGATAAATAGGAATACATACACTTATAAGGCCTACGAACTGTTAGAACCCTTTAGAGTCTCCAGAATATTCACCTGATCAACAACACAGCTCGATGGTGGCGCGACTGTTTCGAAGCTCCGGCATCGCTTTATTGGTGCTCGTCTGCAGCGCTGTAGCTTTTTACATACCCAGTTACTCCTATTTGGATGATGTGGAACTGAATTACAAAAATGGTGAGTGCGTATGGATGACGCAACAACCGCTTGCCAAAATTTCAATATTTTGTTAACATTTTCAGGGACTTGGCGATGCGATTTGCTTGATTGTCCCAATGCCACCTTCGCTTGTACGATTTTAAAGGTGAACGATCCCAAAACGCCGCATCAGTTGAACCGTACAAACATCTGCTATGATCGCAATTATAATATTTCAGCCTCGCACTCGCAGCTGGAAAATATGGTGGCCCCACAGCCAAGTTCGGTGTATATTGCATTGCATTCGCGCATCAACGCGACTTTGGATTGGTCCATCTCTTATGGCTTGATGTCACAATTTGTCAATGCATCAGTGGAGCCCCAGAATTTTGCGGTTTTAAAGCAAGACACTAGAAATTTGATAAATGCAATGGATCATAGTTGGTCGCAGATGAATAGGACATTTAGGCGAGAGGTCTGAGACTGAGTAAATATGTAAAAACACACAGTAGTTAATACAGAAGTCGCAAACGACAGCATTGAGGTTTTATTTATGATGAGGAGGTTTTATGACAACAAATTGTTCGAAAGCCAAACGGAAGTATTTTCGAAAAAGATCTCTTTCTAGCGCACCTGCTGAGGATCAGTTCTGTTAGGACATCTATCTTACAACCATTTTATAAGCATTACCCACCCTTCATCAGACAAAAAACAATAAATTAGTCACTTCTTAAGAGCCCAAAACAACCAACCCAGCTAAAGCGTAGCACGTGTGACTAAGATCTCCCAATTTGGTAAAAACATCAAATTACATGTTGCGATAGGCTGTACTCATTGTATATATACTCATTGTTATCGACGCGAGCATACGATAAATGATACTGTTATCTCCGGAAAATTTCCAAAACATATTTGGCAGCATAAAAAGAGCAACTTTACTCAAAAGTGAAGTAGTCAATAAACGACTTGAAGAGAATAAGGTGGGTTGGTGATTTTGTTAGACTCGGCACAGACTTTTTTTAGAGTATTCTTTTTTTTTTGTCTTGCAGAACAATTATGCCGAGTTTTATTAAGATTTTCTGCATCACCTTGCTGACGGTGTGCTGTCAGCTCGAGGCGAAATATGTGCCCGGTGTTTCCTATATCGACAATGTTGTGCTCAACTACAACAATGGTAAGATTTCCGATTAATTTTCCGCTATATAAATATCGCTATAGCGAGTATTCGTTCCTCAGTTACAGACATTTGGATTTGCGACAGAATCATTTGTCCGTCCGGCACGTTTGGTTGCAAGATTTTGAAGCGTAACAATCCCAACAGACCAAGTGAATTGATTTGTACTGACGTCTGTTATGATAGCGACCGCAACACTGTGGTGACGTCGTCATACCCTGAAGCTATACTAAAACCGAAAACCATTAATATATTAGTGAACTCATATGTGGACGCAGAATCGGTGTGGACTTCGGGTTACAGCTTAACTATGCAGAGTGTAAATGCGACCATCGCTGCCGGCGATTGGCCATTGGTGCAAAAGACCGTTAGAGATAATATGAAGGATGTCGATGAGTCGAATGCTCATTAAAAATATAATTTCCTATTTTTTTAGTTCAGAGAAATAAATTGAAAGAAATATGAAATTTCAAGTTTCCACCATTTTCATTAAAAGATTTTTTATTGTTTTATTTTGGTGAGTGGTGAATGCTATGGAGTTTTCCTACTGGGTTTCAATCTATATATAAACTGTTGAACGTGGTTTGTAACGAATAGCTTTCTTACATACATGAGAAATTCAATGAAAAAAACTACACATTGCAAATTTCCGAGAAATATATGGAAAACAAGATTGTTATTAAGTAGATTTCCTAATCAGTGACTCTTAGTTGATTAATCGGGTTGTCTTATGACCTGTTATTAGATTTAATTGATTTATAACTTATAAACTGCTTGAAGAGAATAAGGTGGGTTGGTGATTTTCATACACTCGGCACAGACTTTCTTTAGAGTATTCTTTTTTTTTGTCTTGCAGAACAATTATGCCGAGTTTTATTAAGATTTTCTGCATCATCTTGCTCCCGGTGTGCTGTCACCTCGAAGCGAAATATGTGCCCGGTGTCTCCTATATCGACAATGTTGTGCTCAACTATAACAATGGTAAGATTTCCGATTAATTTTTCACACGAAAAATATTGTTATAGTGAGCTTTCGTTCCTCAGTTACAGACATTTGGACATGCGACAGACGCACTTGCCCTTCCGGCACGTTTGGGTGCCAGATTTGGAAGCTTAACACACCCAACATAGCGAACGAGTTGATGTGTACTAACGTCTGTTTTGATAGCGGCCGCAACATTAACGGGTTTATTTTGACATACACTCAGACTATGTTAGATCCGAAAACCGTTTATGTATACGTGGAGTCATATGTAGGCGCAACGTCCGTGTGGACTTCGGATTACAGTTCATCTATGCAGAGTATAAATGGGACTATTGCTCCAGGCGATTGGCCCGAAGTGCAAAAGACCGTTAGAGATAATATGAAGGACGTCGATGAGTCGAATGGTCAGTAGGAAGACTGGAAACATTCTCAGATTTTCAATAGAGGAGCTGCAGTTCTTCTGTTTCTTGAGTGGTTGACATTCCCCGCCGAGGAGCGACCGCAATTAGAAAAACTAACGTAATTTTTTATTTAAATTAAAATTATAATTTTTGTAGGTTGGCCGGACTCGAGTCCCAACCTTCCGATTGGTACTACGTACTGCTATCATATACATATATATGGTATATATCAATATATATACCATATACCTAGGAGCTAAATAAGATTCCAAACAAAGTAAACGATTGTGATTGTGTTGAATATATACATATTTATACGATTAGATAAAAATCACTTTTCTGAAGACCTTCTTAAAGTCATAAATTTAATAAAACTTATTAATTAAATTCACAGCATTTATTTTTGTTTCGGTTAAAAGGACCCTTTCAAGTAAGTAATTCAGCCAATTCAGCCAATGAAAGTCAAATATACTCAGACAGACGGCACATTTGCACTCCTCGCCATCTATCTCCAAGATCCAATGTTTCCGAAAGCCTCCATAATTTCTTTCTGCGTTTCTTGGATACTTCTGCGTACCGCTTCGCCGGCTTCTTTTAGAGCTCTTGCGATATTTTTATTAATTATTTCAGTATTCGCTGCCGCATTAGTCGATATGCTCTCACTTGAGTATACCGAACTCGAGTGGCCTTGCAGTATAGACGACCCACTGCTGGTTACAATTAATTTGAAGTCAATTTTTGTATTCGGTTTGATTTTTTCAGTAAAAGTCTCATCAACTAGCTTCCGATTTTTGGCGGAGAGACAAATATTTTGTCGTATTAGCTCTCCACGATTGGAGGGTGAGTTTGTCTTTGTTACCAAACATTGCTCGGTGCCAGCCGGACAGGGGACTCGATCACAACGCCAGAATGCTAGGGGAGGGGGAAATAGAGAAAATATTGGAAAAAATTATAAATAAAATTTTGTTTTTCACTCACTTGAATTGAGATAAACTACAACGTCACCAGCCACGGTTTCACTGTAAGTATCTGTGTTTACTTGGCTATACGCGCTTACGGTGCCAATCAAACCCATGCAGATAAGTCCAAAAAGTGCTGAGAGTAAATTGAGATGTTGTCTTCGGAATCGCTGCATATTGTCCGTTGGTATTCTTAAGGATTTTCTAAAAAATACAAATTTTCGGTAAATACTAACAATTTTTCTAAGAAAAAATTTTAAATTCACTAATGCTAGTCTATCAAGAATTTCTTAGGTTCTCCGTAGGAACAAATTTTAATTATATACCCATAGCTCCATTTTGTTCCGATTGGCGCTTTATAGTCGCTGAAGCGGTTTTCGGTCGTGGTTTCTCTCCACAGTTTTAAGCCGCCTCGGAATGGCCAGTATGTTGTATTTTTATTATAATCTTTGTGTCAGGCAGGGGTTGAACTTATTTGGGGTACGGGTGCCGGTATTCAGTAAGAAAGTTGCCCGTGATTTCAGGTGTTGGTTTGGATAGGGTTCGAACGCGTGACTCTGCTGCGATGGAGATTTCCTACTGGGTTTTAATCGTATTATATATATATATATAAATTGTTTAACGTGGTTTGTAACGAATAGTTTTCTTATGTGGCGCATTCACTCACACATATATGAGAAATTCAAAGAAAAAACTACACATTGCAAATTTCCGAGAAATATATGAAAAACAAGATTGTTATAAAGTAGATTTTCTAATCAGTGACCCTGAGTTGATTAATCGTTATACAATAAACTGACTACGTGTATTTACACCTTTTTTTAGTTTTCCTGGGTTCTATGGCATCTCTTTGTCAGGTTTATTTTAGGGCTGTGCTGTTAGCAATTAGACTGACTGAGAGGATGCAGAAGTCGCCCAGAAGTACCCGAATCCGAGATGTGTGGGAAGTTCTTATGTATTCACTTTATAGTCCGAACCTCATACCATTACCTGTTCCTGGCGAATGATTTGGCTGGTGAAGAATTGGCCTCAAGAGAAGACTGTGAAAATCTTTTGTCCCAATTTAGTTCCAATAGGGGCAAGGATTTCTATGGGAGAGGTATAATGAGTAAAGGAAGGCAAAAAGTTATATAGCATGGGAATCACCTACGATAACAGTACTGATAACATAATACCAATTAAAACCTTTAAAATTTCTTAAATCGAGCTTGTAAATTTTCTCACCAACTTAGCGCTCTTTTTAACTGTAATAAAAGCGATTTCATAATTTGAAAAGAGATTTTTTTTTAGATTTTTCTCTTCACTGCACACAGAAAACCATCAGTAATCCACCGATATGCCGGCAGTCGGCTAAACATATTAAGATATTTAAGAGATTGTTTCGGAAAATTAAAATGCCATCATTAACACCCACTTTTTTTTAATATTATTTTTAAATGAAAAATTAATTTTTCCAAACTTACACTCAAACACTTGCTTAAATTCCCACAATTACTGGAAAAACTACCTGAAAATTTAATTTTCTAAATCTGCTTTCCGCTGCGACGCAAAATGTTAAAGATTTCCGTTTTCTTATGTTTTTGTTTTTCACCGACTCGCGTATTGAGAAACTTTGTGACAAGTCGTTATCGTATCTTTGCACCGACTGAACTAAGCTCATTTAAGCTCGGAGTTGGGTGGCTGAAAGCGAAATTTGCATGTATTATATTTATATATGGTATGTGTAAAATATATATTATATTGAAAACCCCGAGCAATGGAAAAACAATAAAAAATTAATTAAATACAAAAACAAATAGCAAGAAAGTAAGAACAAAAAAAGAGTGACACGAAACCGCAAAGAATTTCAATATAAAATACACGTAAGTACTACTATACTATGTACTGCTATATGTAGATACATACGAGTATGCGCGAATAGTTAAAGATATGAATAGATGACTATAAATGTATGTATGTACCATATACTCTGATTCTAACAGAGCAGCGTGTAATTGAAATGGAAGAGACAGGTGATCGGTGAATTATTTCAAAGTCGCTATTTGCTGAACGCTTTCAGACAGTCCGTGGTAAAAGTAAAGTCACAAAACACAAACATGTGTGAATATTTTCAGTGCGATGGGGAAAAATGCATTCAAAAAATTTATATTTTTTAATTGACTTAAAAATGTGAATAGCAGATTCCTGTAAGAAAATCCAATTTTTATTAATTAGTTGACTAATAAGTCAAGTTTGATGCCAAAAAAAGTTAATTTGCAATAATTGTGCTTTAGGAAAAATGGCCTACATTTACCGCAAACACAGTAGGGCGTGAAAATATTTCTAGACTTTCGCTAAAACATTTAAAAATTTATTGTTCGACACGAAAATTATTTTACTATGTGATAATATTTTGTGAACTACCGTAAAAAATATTAAAGTAAGCTAGCATTAGAATTACGCTACTTTCTTATTTATATTTTATTTATTATAAAAATATAATATATAAAAATATTTTTCAATTTATTTTCATTTTCCTGTCTCTGCAGAACTGTACTTATAACAGAATTTAACTTTTTCGGCATACATATATGGGTTAATTTGTGACGTCATTGCCATACACACAGGCATACATATGTACATATGTGAATGTTGTAGGTGTCGAAAATTTAAAATTCCTCTAGCACATTTAATAAATTGTCAATTAAGGCGGCGTGAGAACGAACAAATAAAACCAACGAATTACACGTTGTGAAACACGAAAAGTGAAACTGAATTATTCATAAAATATGCGTTTGAATTATTTAACCAAATATGGAGTTAATAAACAATATTATACAATATATTGTACTCGCATAAACTGGTAAACATGCACACGTACATGTGATTAAAAGTGAAGTAAATGAACATTCAAACAGAAAAAATTAGCAAAATATCGAGACGAAAAAATATTTAAAAATATATATGATATTATTTTTGAATAAAAGAACTTATTTATTCATAAGCACGAAACTAATTGCCTAGCATGTTACCTAAATTATTATTAATAAATTATTTAAATATTTGTGGTTGTAAAAAAACAATTTGTTTGTTTCCCTATCGACATGCAAATTAATATTATTTGTTTTTGCACGAAATTTACTATAATTGACAAAAGATATATGTAACAAATTGTAATTACACAAGTGCATGAATGGGCTGGCAAATTAATTGCATGACGGAATTGGTGCTGGCCATGCACAGGTTGATAAATGGCAAGATGAAGCTTTTGTGGTGCGATCAATAGTGGTGATGCCAGACTGAAAACAATGGTAGATAATCCAAAGTAGTGGTTTTCTTAAATTTTATAAATTTAAAAGTACTTTAAGTGTAAAGAAGAACCCAATTATTGGCTATGGTGGCTTAATGTACATCACGTGATTTTTTTTTTTGCTGAGTGATGTGATCTACTGGCTTGTGTTATCGTAGCATATAAGGAAGTGAAACTAGTTTGGAACGACGTTACTTCGAGTCACACCACTAAATTAAGTCACATCCCTGCGTTAACAAATATTACATCACGCGATATCAAATCACATCACATTACTTTGCATGAAATCAACTGAAGTCATCACATCACATTGGCATGCATCACTTGAAATCACAGATTAGTATTATACATAATTTACGGAATTCTAATTTGATTATGTCCAGTCCGTGACATATTATCATCTATATTGGCACGAATCAACAACATCATCTGATAACGAATCACTTTAAGTGTACTTTATTTTATCACTACAAATCAATTGACAAAGTACTAAAGAGGAAATTGTAATGTATTACCGCAAAACTATTGCCATCGCATTATTTTGATCTAGATCGTATTTCTAACACATTATGTTTGAAAAAAAGTCTGTTAACATGATCTCGTCATATGATTTGTGCATGTGATATCACATCACACTAACCTAATTCCACATAGCTTCATAACTTTATTAACCTTATATTGCAATAAGACCGTCCACTTACAATCATCATACGAATAAAGCATGGAGTATATTGTAACATCATCTTATCTAGTATTTTCAATTAGAGACTCAAATACACGTATGTGTAATTATATGTATGTAAATTTTTGTAATTAGCAGCCGATAACTTATTCTATATTTAAAATGTCAGCTCAAAAGTCATTGGGAATTTTTTAATGACTTTTTGCCTCTTCTCCCTCCACTGCAACGGCAAGGGTAGACTGACTCATTCACGCCTTGAGTTATTTGCCTTTAGAATTTTCTTATCACTCGCTTCTTATTGACTAAGGTTTGTCGACATTTTTTAAGTCAAACTAATGAATAAACTGCATTTGAGCACCGCTAAAGTTTGGATTCGATTTTTTTAGTATTTCTCCTTTCAAAAACAGATCCCTCCTCTCTACATAAAATAGTCAAGTTTCGGTTTAGAAAACTTTAGAAAACAAATTGGTATTTAGTGAAGTCCCTAGTTTGCATGTGCGTACTTATGTTTGGATGAGTGTGACTAAGTTAAGTTATGTAAGCGCCTATAAATTTGCTACTTCATGGCGCATAATTTACACTTACATATTACCCTTTACTGTCGCCCTCCAGCAGCGGACTGGTGGGGTCTTGGTGCCGTCAAAATTATGAGCTCTTGGGCTGGCCAGCAGGGCGAGTCTCACACAGCTCCATTGGCGGCGAAACGTTGTAACAAAAGTGCAAAAATGCATTAAATGACACCTTAAGTTACAACAACAACAACACCGACAACAACAACAACAACGACGACGACGACAACAACAATCGTATGAGCTTCTGAACGGCAGGAAGAAAAGCAAAGAAAAGCAAATATGCAATACATATGTATGTATGTTTGTATGTATGTTTTTATGTATGTATGTACTAGTATGTGCATAACTAGGCGCAAATGTATGCATAAATACTCGTACATATGTAAGTCGATATGTAGGTACAAGTATAGTTTTTATAGTTAGTAATAACAACAACATAAATTCGCATTTGATATGAAATTATGTGGCAGGCAGCATAAAAAATCATAAATTACGGATTTTTATTAAAAGTGCAAAAGTGCAACGCATCTACTCGTACACGTATGTGCCATGCCACACAGCAGCGTAAAAGACATTACGCTATGTACACGTATGTATGTATGTATGTATGTATGTGTATACGAGTATGTAAGTGCGTGCCAATAGCTCGCGAGGTGTGAATCGTGTAAAGAGTGTTTAAGGCAAAGTGCCGGACGACGGTACTAAAAACTTAATCACTTACATATGTACATACGTGGATGTATACACATAATTACATACATAGTTCTCTAAGTGTAAGTACATATTTTTATTTAGCGCATGCTCACACACACACCTACAGAATTAATTTAGATTTTCATTTAAAATTGCATACATTAAGCCGACTGTTGTTGTTGTTATTTTTGTTTTTGGTGACGGTGGTCCTTACTCTTCACACCGTTTGCTGGCTTTGTGGGCGCCGATGGTATAAATTCGCATTAGTTAACGGATTTAATGCGTTCGCGGGATCTCAATTGTTATATCGCATTTAGTTAGTTATAACAACAACAACAACAACAACAACATGTTGCTTTTTGTTGCAATTTCAATTGTAAGTGATCTCGACTACTTACGGTGCGGTACAGAATTTCTTGTCTGCGCAATGCGCCAACTAATTAACGTTGTTTGATAGGAAAAGTCATAAGTGAGCTTTTTCGGATTGACGTAATCGCAAAATCGCAAAAGCCACACGTACTTAATACCACCTACACCATTGAAATGCGATTGGAATGCATTATGAACCAATGACAGACGATAATCTAATGTGCATTAGCAGTTTTAATGTGCATTGCAGACTCGCCTCGTACAGATATCCGGATGAAAATTTGCAGCTGTTGGTGTTCGTCCAAAACTAGATTTAGAACGTCACTGGAAACTTCGATGTAGTAACATTTTACGCTCGTGTTGCGCTTAATACCAAAGAAAGAGGGGATCTAAGTTCGAATGAGGTTTATGATAACCTTCAGAATATTCAGATTCCCAACTTATATATGGTACTTCATTGGTGGTAACATTTTTAATTCATAAAGAAACGAAACAAACAGAAAAGCTGAAGTATCATACGTAATAGCTTTTGAGTAGGTAGAAAGCTGGAAGGTTCAGGTATTTAGACCAGACTGTTCAGGCAGAGGAATTTGAAAGTAGTAACCTGGATAAAAAGTCGACCGTCCATACACGCTTCGCTCTTCAGATGAGTTCTAGCCTTGGATTCTTTACAAGCATCGCTCTATATCTGATCTTTAGGCATTTTTCAGAAATCGGGTCGGTATAGCTTTATGCGTGTGAAATTAGAACACAAACCTTCTAAAAACTCACACCGCTGAGATCGGCCGCAGTCTGTAGAGGTTATAATACATTATGGAAATACAATGCATAAAATATAAAAATAATATGCATGGTATATACGAGTATGTACTATGTATGCAGGTAGATAATTTTAATCTCCGCCAGCTGCAGTCGGCTATTCATGTCATCATGCCACCCACCAACTTCGTCGGCTTTGACAAAGTCCAATTATGTTTTCAACACTACACACAACGGCTAATCGTTAGAGTTGTTGTTGTCGCTGAAGTTTATTGCTTTCGTTAGACACACGCAGTGGTACAATGGATTCGCACTCTTTACCCCGCTTCCCATGCTAAAACAGGCTTTATTTTTTGGAAGAAAAGTTGAAAACCATTAAATTTTCATCAACAAAATGCCGCGGCGGATGGGATTTGTCAAAATAATTTACATTTTTAAATACATCATGTATGCGGGAGGGTATATGTGTTGGTGTATCAGGCGCTGTACTTTGTGTATTAACCGTTGTGAACGTAATATGTCGAGTGAAAACAGGAAGCTGATGGAGTCGACGTAGCCTTTCAATAGAAGGAAACATACGAAGTACTGAGGTTTCTCAACTTTCACGGCCTCCCGCGGCCCGAATAAAGTAGTATAATCATGGAGCTTTCATTCCAACAAAAAGCTTCCCAAACTCATTTTCCGTTGCAGGAGTGTAGAATATAGAAATGCCACACATCACCAGAATCCATATAAGCGCCCATTTTACTAAACGTTCCTGATTTCCTACAACACATAAATACAAACTCCTGAGCTTTATAGAAGCAAAAGATCTTCCTTAGCTTCACCGACTGCCATATGCCATCCACACTTCATAAATTCCACATATGACTCAATCGCTTCTACTATCTGTCTGTCTGCCCAGCTGTCATAAGGTACAACCCGCCGTCAATGGAATCTGCTGCTGAGAATACAGAGCATCCTCCTCCTCCTCTTCGCTGCTTTTCTCCTCCTGCTTCGCGTTGTCGCGATGGGCGTCTGGACATATTGCAAAATTCACAAAGCGGTAAACGCCCATTAGCACTTTGGCACTCAATCGATCGTGTTTGCAGCATAAAATTTAAAACGTTGAATTACTATGTGCAATAGCAATAATAACAACAACAATAATAGACGTAATCGTAACAACACACAAGATACAAGACATCCAGATGGCAAGAGAAGAAGGAAGACAGCGAGCATCGCGAAAACAAAGAACAGAACACAACGACATGCGACGGCGAAGTCCATATAAGGTAGGAAGGAAGTATGCAAGGACGGGAACCAAGCTGGAAGCAGGTACACTTTCGAAGTGTTGCAGAAAATACTGACGACTCACAGCCAAAGCCACACGTAACTAACAATTTATTTAATACGACGTACGTGCGCGCTTTGATGTTGCGGGTAAATGCGACCAAATGGTTTGAGGAACCGGTGGGCGGGCGGATGGATGGAACGATGGACGGACGGATGTAGGAATTTTGAACTCGGACAGACAGACGAACGAATGGAGGAATGATGAACTCGTACTGACAGACGGGCGTAAGAATGGAGGAATGGTGAGCCCAGGCAGGTACACAGATGGATAGCAGCGGAGATACGTCTACTGAGTATTGAGTAAGGTACAAACGAACTATATTGACGGATCGATGTGAAGTTTGTTTAGCAAACATAGTCCTTTGCTGCATCTTGTGCTCGTAAATATCCGCAGACAGTGTGTCGAATTGCGTGCCAAAGACATTGAATTGCCGTCGCTCAGCTTTTATGTGCGGGTGTTGGTTAAGCTTACATCATTTTAGCTACGGTAGACAGGCGTTGCATTAATGAAGCCATAAAGACACGTCTCTACGCTATGTCGTCATCGTGGTCCGCTGCCATAACTACGACGACGTCGCAGCACAATTAGTTAGTCAGTCATCGAGCGAAACGTCATTCTTTGGCGTACGTGAAATTAAGTAAGGCCATGAGGAGACGCCCACACAAGTGTGCTGTGGCTGAAGCTCATGATACACAGCAATATAGTTTTTATTTCTTGCCGCTTTTCTTCAAATACCGAAGAAGGAGTGAAGTATGATTCTAAGTGTCGATTTGGTTGTGAGTCCTTTGCATCTATTTGCAGCCGATTGATCCTGAATATTCAATATGTAGGCAATTAACAACACCAAGGGGAGGAATCAGCGGGAGGAATATACGGTCTTCAAAGTTGAGCCGCGTAGGAAATAAGTCACCTTTTAAGGTTTATTTATAATGATGAGGTGGGACCAACTTTCTTTGGGAATAAGGAAGGAAGAGCGTATTATAGATCGATATATCCGAAGGATGGTACTGTGAATACTGATTACTCCGGAACGCCGCATGGCTTTGACTAATATTTTGATCATTTATCAAGGGAATATTGAATTGACATTATATGGAACGAATCACTTCAGAATATCGGCGGTTTGAAGTAAGCAAAAAAAAAAACAATAATAACTCTGAAACTACAGAATTTTAGAAATATTGGATCGAGTTATGGAGACGGCGCGCTGATAATAATCCAGGGATGGCTCTGAATGAAGCTATGAGAATGATTTCATGATAAAGATCTATAAGGAGCTCCACGTCTATGACAAGTGGAAGTAAAATTGGTAATTTTTGGAACCGGGATACAGACTTTGTGTGAAAGTTTTGAGACCCTTAACTGACGCTAGCGAGTTTCAGAGCTCAAGTGCTTGGCCCTCATCTATACTCATAAGACTAAGCCCGTTGCTCTCCCATACATCTTCGAGAGCGGCAGCTCTGTTGGGGTGCAAAACTTTAAGAACTGTCCATACATATATAAGTAACATACAAATATACACATGCATTATATTTATCCATGAATTCTATGCTCTCCTTAACGAGGTGTCCATATCAGCGAGTTTTAATCGCCGACCAATGGATCGACTGATGCGGCCTTTTGTAGAAGCGCACAAGCATAAACTTCCGAATTACAGTAAATCAGTGAAGGTCTTTGTCTGGCGGACGCTAAGCAGTGAGCGAAGAAAAGCCAAAAAAAGCGAAAAAAGCGAAAAAACCGAAAAATACGCTTTGAAATAAAAAGGCTTAACTATACCGGTCCAAACTCAAATTCACATACATATGCACATATTATGGTCATAAACAAACAACAACAGTAAGGAGTTTCGTTGGTAAGAAGAATTATTTTGGCGATGTGAGCGCAATGATTAAGGTGCACAGCTGGTTAGCTGGCTCACTGGCTAGTGATGTGATGTAAGTAGCACCGATTTCGGTTCCAAAAGGAAAGGAGGAAAGGGGTACGATTGTATTTATAAATCCAGCTCCGAACTGTTTTTGATTAATATATTTCCTATTGAATTTTCGCTTCTCAAAAGTGGGAGTTGTGACTGCCTCATGGTTACACTTCCCACTTGGACTTCGGTAGAAATAAATGCAAGAGTTTCGACTCCAGTGCCGATAAACTCTCGTCCATAGCGCTGTGGCTTAAAATACCAACTTCGCTTCACGCATGCATCACTGCGCATTTTTCTGCTAACCAGCCTATTCGGCGACGTCACGTTGCTCTTTCCGCCACCATTTGGGCTTCGGGTTCTCCGTATGTAGCCGCCTGAGTTTTCCTTTGTTTATGTTTGGTGTTGTTGTTGTTTGCGCAGTCGATTTACTGATTTACTACGGTTCATTTAAGTTTTATATGCGCAGCGTCGCATTCATTGTTGCTATTGTTGTTGTGATTTAAATGCACTGATATTGACACCTTGTTAGGCCGATGCCGTTGCCGTTGCCGCGTCGCGTCAGAAGTATTAAATGCATTGGAAAATTCTTGAGATACTTTCTTATGGTTTTTCCTCGGTTCGCGCTTTCTTCCTCTCCCTGTTGCTGTTGTGATCCTTTTTATGTTGCTGTTGCTGTTGTGATCGCTTAAAAAGTGCAATTTCGTGATTTACGTTGAATGATAAAATGTTTGCGT
Organism: Ceratitis rosa; assembly: GCA_037013455.1. Classification (NCBI taxonomy): domain Eukaryota; kingdom Metazoa; phylum Arthropoda; class Insecta; order Diptera; family Tephritidae; genus Ceratitis; species Ceratitis rosa. The sequence continues at coordinate 839,306 of JAWMAG010000041.1, forward strand.
CGCACTTTTATGACTTTATTGAAAGAAGCCAAAAGGTGAAAGTACTAAAACTCCAGCCTCGGGGAATTGCATTATTTTGCTTCGAATTGTTTTGGGCCTTTGATTAGGCAAAATTATTGCACTCTGGCACTCGACAGTGAGTGTGTGCGCGCATGCGAGAGCGGGAGCGGGAGCGTTAGATAATTTGCAAGTGGAAAATTGTAGATAGAACAGGGATTACTTCATAAACCGCGCCCAAGGAAACACTCAAAGAACCAGAACTCTATAAAAGTTACCCTTTGCGAAAATTCGCTTTAAGGCCTAGTCGAAGACTTTCATTCTATTTCGAATGAAAAGAAACCTCGTAGGGTAATTTTAGTCAGAAAGGGCCTTGCAGTGAATGGACACGCGCCACCAAGAAATTGAGTGACTGGAGTCACGTGGCGGACCCTGTATTATCACTGGAAATTCACCAGAGGCTGTAATTAAAATAATTATTATAAATAAGCTTTATAGTTTATGAAGAAGCTCTATAACTCTTCAGATATTCCAAAAGATACATAATAATTTAGTATAAAATGTAAACTATTTTTCGACGTAGTCACCATTCCTCTAGCTCGTCGGTTTTGAAAACCTTTCAGGCCATCCGTTTTAAACGATGCGAGCAGTGTCTTGTGGTATTGGCCGTGTGTGATCTGGCATTCTTGTACAGCACGCAGGCACCTTTTGTCTCTCCTCTTGTTCTGAACCGCCCTCCGAAATTTTTTAGGTTTTTACAGTATCTTGCGGAGTTGAAGGCCTCTCCATAAGGCAGACTGCGTTGACATTCTCAACGTATTGACTTCGAACCGGTCTCGTTGCAAAGGGGAGAAGTCTGGCTATTACACTACCGTGTTGCCAATATGACGGAAATAAAATCCCTTTGACAATGAGAGCCTCAGTCCACTTACTTTCTTGATGTGTCTCGTAGTACAAAGGTGCAAATCAGAAATTGTCGGGAGAACGCTTCCAACTTTAGACATTTCAATCGATCTTTTATACCGTAACGCGAAATAGCCGTTTCTTCGGGCTGTTCACTAACGCAAAACTGCATATTATGATTAACTATACTAAATATGGAAATTTTTCTACGAAAAACATGGCTTTGTGCGCAACTATGCGGATTGGGTGTGGAATATCCGCAAGTGCAGTGATAATTAAGGTTTACATCTACGCATTACAACACGAAGCTCCATTCTCAGCACTTCGCAGAGCCACTCAACAAATACTTCCGGACAAATTAAATGCTATGAAATGATACTTCCTCGGTTAGGTGGAGAAGCTCAGGCGCGTTTTGTGGAATTTCATATGAAAATATGGAATGCGAATGGTTTGAGCAGCGAATGCGCCATAATGTGCGCTTACAACGCTTTGTGTGAACTTCGAATGCTTTGTGTTGATTTATTCAGCCTGCGTGGCATTGTTGGTGTTTCTGTTTCTGTTTCTGTTGTTGTTATTGTTTTTCATTATCTCTTACATTAGTTTTGCAACAATATCAATATCTTAATTACTTTCAATTTGGTTTGAAAAATTATTCGGAATAAAGGCATGGAGATATTGACAAATGACAGAAGCAAACGCGCGTGAATATTTATGAAAAAAGACACAAAAGAAATTGAGAAAAAAAAAAACGTTTCACTAAACAAAAGAGGTTAATATCAGTAGATCCACAATTAGTAGAGCTCATTTAGTTTCGTCATCATTTGTAACAATACTCAATGCCCTGAATAGGAACCCCATTCCGCATGTCGGTAATCGACACAGTAACGTGTGCCATACATAAAGCTGCTGTTCGGCGTACGATAATAGCGTCTCCAAGCGCTTGATCACTGATTATTGTAAGCGTTTACTAATTTATGACCTCTTGGCATCTCACAAAGCTCAGCTGAGCCATACAAAGCAAACAATGGACGCATGATTGAGGGACACAGTCGTGGAGAGAGAACAAAGCAAATCAGCAACAATTAGTAAATGGTTTAATTAAGTTTACCGTTAAGTCGAAGGCGTCCAACTTACATGTAAATTTGCTAAGCTTACAGTTGGGACGGGCTAAAATAGTATTTTCGTGGAAAAATTAGCTAAAAGATTGAGTCTACAACTTATTGCGTTGTATATAAGTAATTCATTCAGGTAATGGGAGTGATAAGGTTAGAAGCAGTTCTTCTTCTTTACTGGCGTAGATACCGCTTACGAGATTATAGCCGAGTTAATAATAGCGTGCCATTCATTCCTTCTATTCTTGGAAATGCCAAGTACAGTCAGGTCCTTCTCTACCCGGTCTTTCGGGAATGATAAGCGACATGTAGAGTCCAAGCACCTGTTGAAAATAGTGTTTCTCAGATAGGGATCAACAGTGTCTCGGGAGCCGAGCTCTGAATGTATTGACTGTTTGTCTTTCACTACCAGATATGCTTCTCTTCCTTATCCCGTCTGGTGACAGCAGAACTCACAGCACAGCTGCTGAGGTCAACGATGTCAATATCATCAGCGTACGCCAGGCGTTGTACACTATTATTAGAAGATTATACCTCCTCTATCTAGTTGTGCAGGTCTTCTCCTTACTGAAATCTTGTTTGGTATAGAATTGCTCGATATTTCTTCATCATTGCTGCTGGCTTTTACTTGGCGGTACCCAAACCCACCTTACGCACACATTTTTATAGCCAGTGACTTGCTTCAAGACCGATGCCCGCCCGCCGCCGTACCTCTAGTGTACAGACACTGCATTAGACTTTAGCCAACCCTTAAACCGGATGTGTCGGAGTGGCTCCACTGAAACTTCCTCTCTTTTACCCGCAATCCAAGGCTCCAAATAGGTTGGTTACAGCATCTTGTAAAGGGTTGCTCATGTTTCAGAGTGCGCGAAGTTGATGCAAGAGTGGGAATTGAGAATAGCCCTGCAACTGTAGGTGCATACCCACAAACTTGACCACACTACGGCCTGCCATATAGGTGAATATCAAAGAGACCTAGGAAATAGCTAGACCTGTGCTCATTCGAACCACAGTTGATGTTTCTCGGAAACCGATAATTTTGCCAAACAAAAGCATAATTCCTCACTCTTTTTAAGAGCCTTGAAGTACAGTGAATATGTATTTAAGTCCGCATGCACACAAAATTCCCACTGTTCTAAACTCTGCGGCAATTTGCCTGCTCCATATTTTTGCTATGATGGATTTTCGGCCATTTTTTGCCTTATTTTATTAACGCCACTTCATGGTCAACGCGAAGATTGGCTGTGAAGAAAACAAACTTTACCTTTGTGTCACGGCGCCAACACAGACAAAGCGCAAAGATAAATCACCTAACATCATCTAAGCTTGCCAGGCAGATTAGCTTTCTGCGAAAGTCGTCAAGAACTTGGCGAGTTTTGCAAAAATTTGGCAAAAAAAAGAAAAAAACATAAATTAAATGCGGCTCGGATTCTAAGATTTCTTCTGCTGCTTGTTTCATACGCCTTCACGCTGTTTTGCAGATCTGCTAGCTGTTGGCGGCATCTGCGTTTGGCGAGTGAGTCGGCTCTATTGTGATCTTTATGATTTTGTATAGTTTATTCCCTGCGTCTGGTCGTTGCTCATCTTTCGTGGCGTTGCTTGTCGCCGATGACGTCGTCGACTTTGTCTATAGCAAGCAACCCCTTCAACGGCTGGGCAATTGTCGTCGCTGTGGGACATCATGAACTGTTAATTTATTTTGTGCTCGACCGCTATTCATTTACTCAGCAGCTCAGCAGCGCTTCCTTCGTTGGGTTCGTTGGGCTCTTCCTGCGAGACCAAAACAAAAAAAAAAAAAAAAATGACACAAATACGAGTATATGGTTCATGCGTTCAGCAAATTTCCAAAAACTGAAACTAAAAAGTAAAAATAAAGAAAATAGCGAAATTCGTGTGGAAAAAACCCACCAACTCTCAGCGCGTAAAAATAGCAACGAGGCGCTGGGTCAGATGTCAGCTTGTTTCTTGGCGGCTTTGTCGCCTTGCGGCGCATTTCACCCACTCATTCGCTGGACATTATTGCCGTTGATTGTTCTCGACAACACAATCTTTGTTGTTACTATTGCTGTTGTTGACGGATTCTTTTTGTAGTGCGCAATGCTGCCTGCGGCCTTCGGTGCTTTCCAATTCTTAATTTGTTTTGCCTTGGCAATTTGTGCTCAACTAAATCTATTAAAAAAGTGAATAATTTTCTCAAATGAATGTCCGGCAATGAACGTTCTTCATTTCTAACTTAATTTATTTTCATTTTATTTACGTTTTATTTTTTATTTTTTGATATTCTTTTGTTTCTTCATTGTATTTACTTGTTGACTTTTGGTCCAAGTTATGACATTTTACCAATATTTCTTGTGTATTTATGGCTGAGCGAATAATTGATTTCTTGAGTTGTTAGTTCCCGGTTGTGATATTCTCGATGATATAAATACACACACATACATATATATTTTGGAATAACGGTAGTTTAGGAAACTTAAGTTTTTGAGCTTTCAATTAGCCTCTCACTCACTTCACCTTGTTGTTGGAGGTGACAAACGTTACAGACGCCGTACAGTGAGAATGAGTCCATGCGCCATGGTGCGCAATTTTGGAGCTGTTCACCAATTTTATGGAAGATTTTGTGGAAGTACGAAAATCGAATTTGTGGCCACTGATCCCGATTTTCAAAAGAAAATTTTGAACAGCGATGAAGCTCGCTTTCGGTGAAATTATACGTTAATAAACGAACTTGTCGCATTTGCAGCGATGATAATCCACTAGCCATTGTTGAGACGCTGTTACATCTCAAAAAATCATTTTTGGTATGCTCTAAAGGCAGAGGGGATCATTGGTCCATTGGTCCATTGGCTATAGAGCTGTGATTAATGACTTTTTCGGGCCTGAGTTGGAGGATGTTGATGTGGACGGCCTTTGGTTCCAACAAGATCGCGCTTCATGCCATACAACCAACGAAACAATGATGTTATTGAAGAAAACTGAACGCATTATCTCGCGTCCTCGAGCCAGTTGCGGCGTTCACTTACCTGAAATAATTTTCAAAGCATAATGGCAAATCCTTATTTGTAGAATAAAGCTAAATTCTTGGTCATAACAGTAATTAAAATACAAACTCTCTAGACATCAAACGTGTCATAGTGTGCTTGTCGAAGATCACAAGGGTGAAGACCTCTGCCAATGCGTTAGTCTTTCCTATTTCATGCTTAATATTATTTTACTGTTAGCTCGAGCTTCACTCAAGATAGAATAGGCTTAGGTTGAGCAGCCTGATCACAAGAAGATCCCACGAAGACTATGTGTTGACAAATAAACATCTTTCAGGTTCATTAACCTCAGAATACATAAACAAATACGAGTACGAGTATATAAATACATATGTACGTACGCATGAAAACAATTAATTCTCAAGTACCGTTAAACAACAGAAACCAATTGTTTCATTTAAATGTTGTTAACCTTCTGCTCTAATTATGACATAAAAACGAAAATAAAAATAAAAAATAAAAATAAAACAAAAAATTAAAAAATAAAAATGGTTTGTTATTAATTTACTTCATCCACACACACACACACACACACACACACACTAAACAATTAACACTCATGATAAACATACACGCATAACAAAAATTAACTGTTAATTGTCTGGCCATCCATGGTAAATTGTTCTTCAAAGCACTTCGGCTCTGCCCACACTGACAGGCAAGAGTGGAATAGCTGCGAGTATCAGCGTCTCATCGTCACTCACTCAGATCTTATCGCCAGTGAGTTGTGAGTATATTTGTTCAGAAGAGCTCTATTGCTAGTTGTCTCAAACACCTACGAAGGTATATAAATCAAATTTACGCAATATATTCCTTAAAATGATCAAATCCACCGGTGAAATAGAAGACGATAAATACGGCATACGTGTATATATAAGAAATATATAAATGGAGTAAATATAAAGTTCGTTTTGGACTCTCTTCACTAACAACAGCTTTAGCTTAACAAAAAAAGCAACTCTGAGAATCGAAAATTTCTTCTCACGAAACCTCACAGTGGCGCCGCTGTGTTCCTTTTCCTGCTGGGTAGGTTACAATTGCGAGCTTACATAGCAAATTCCTTTGAGTACACATTTGCTACGCCTTTAATCCATCGAAAAACATTTCGTTCTACAATTGGAACGCACAGTTTTGATTAATACACATCTGGGGTATGCCAGCCTGGAGCGATTTGTAGGGGCATTGTTTAATTTATTTTAAATGCGAAAGTGTTACATGTTCTCTTTGGGCTGTGTTTTTTCAGAGTTTCTTAATTTTTTTGGTTTTAAACGGCGCAGCATAGAAATAATTGATATGATAACTCTTCTTCTTCACATGAATGATTGAACTAATAACTCGTCAGGGAGTTTTCACCGGTTATAGACACCAAGTAAAGTCGGAAACTTCTCGCGATCTGGTCAAGCAAACAGAGTGGTGGTTTTCATCTTTCTCTGCTTCTAAAAGTAATTGCAGCATCGAAAACTTTCGAAGTTGGGCGGCTCCATCCAGTATTTAGGGTCTTAATTCAGTATGTGCTGAGAAGAGCGGGCAGTTGTTGGCCTAATAAAGGATCAAAACCTATTAGACTCCTATGCAATCAGACTGGGTGTTATTAGCAGTGATACATTTGTCTCAGATATCTTGGGGCTTCGCAATTCAAAGTAATAGAGAAGGTTTCAAAATTGGATATTGAAGGTTTCTTGAACTTCGCAAAAGGAGCTGACGTCCTATACGACAAGAGCTCCGATCTTGTAATACTTTTCGATTATTTACTATTGCTTAACTCTTAAAGATTCTAGTACTCAAATACTCGTATTTTGACTTTTTTCTCCCAAATGTACTCGAAACTAGTTCAGCGCTTGTATGTAAGCGCCTTGATCATAATAAACATAATAAATAATAAATTTGATTACCTAAATCGCATTGCAATATCAATGGAGTAAATTTGCAAATCGAAGTGACGGTCAATTTTCTAATCAACACCGATTTGTGTGCCTTTTGTTGACTGCAATGTTTATTGCACTAAAAACTTTTGAAATTGAATACACATGCATATGTATGTGTATATTTGCATCTTCAAAGAATTTGACTTCATTTATTCGTGGTCTTTGTAAAAATATTTATTCATTGACAATAAAATGCGACATTTCAATTGAACAAAGCGCATTCATTTCTCAAAAATTGCAAAAGAAAAAAGTTTTTTACAAGCGTGTTCGTTGCTTAAGTCTTTTGAAATCGTTTAATTAGTCCAGCGATTGTCTAGGAAACAATAAGTTTTATTTTGCAAATTTTCTTTCAAAATAAAGCTGAGTAAAATAGTGAGAAATTAATCATTATTGCTTATTTGGGTGAAAAAAAGTTCGTTTCATTTTTTAATAATTCCTGAGCAGTTCTCAACTAGCAGTGAACTTCAAAGTTCCATTGCACTGTTTATTTTTCATCATTTTCTATAGCTTTACACTTTGGCTACACAATCTCGTAGTTTCTGATACTACTCCTTCCTCCTTCCTCCTTTCTCCTTCCTCGTTCTTCATTCTTATTCTTTTCTTCCCTCCCGTATTCTCGCACTCTTTTGCCGACTTGTGTTGCGTTATTTGCATTTTAATTATTTGCAATTCGGAGATCTTTTATCAATTTTCACAAGAATTGATGACCGACTCAAAATGCTCTGGTCGCCGCCCGCGCGCGCTCAACACAAGAACATGAGCATGCGTACTACCACCGAAGAAAGAGTACATTCAACTTCCTAACTATCCGTGTGTATGTTTGTAATAGATCGCGATTATGACATGGAAATTGTTCTACTTACATATTTGCACATACTTACATACGTGCGATGGCTTGTGTTTATATGCAGTGGCTTACATAATAATTTTCGCTTAAATTACTCGTCTTCGGTTACTCAATGCTTTCAGCACATACCGAAAGCGAATTCTTCAGTGACATTAAGCTGCGGCTGCGAGTGTAGTGTCATTGGCTTGGCTGGTCTTGTGATCATCATCATAATCACGATTGTAATTATCGTCACCTCAGCAGCGGGCGGGCAGCAGCGCTCATAAACCACCCGAACATTTACCACCTGGCGTGGGACATTGCCATTGCTACCGTCAATACCGCCAATGGATGGTGGGGCCAGCAGCACGTAGCGCGCGCGAGCTGGCGAACGAACGGCCGACTGGCTGGTTGGCTGGCTGCCACCTGCTTTGGCGGCAAAAGTTCTGCGTAATACTTGGAGTTGTTGTTGTTCTCCTTCATTCCACTTTTATTTTATTGCTTAGCCACACGTAATATACCGTTTGTTTTTTTTATTTTTTGTGTTTTTATTTTTGTATCGCGGTTGAGCTCACTTAACTCGGTGCTGTGATTCAGAGACATGATTGTAGTACACACTCTGACGTTGGTTGCTGTTTTCCTCTTTTGTCATTCCGACCGCCTTCTAGTTGCCTGCTCGCGCCTCGCACCGTGGCTCGCTGTAAAAAGCTTTTGTTCTAATTTGCCTTTCCTTTGCCTTTGGCGTCGCTACTTTTTGCCAATTCATGCTTTATTTGGCTTTAAACAGTTATTAATTGCTTGTAGCCAATAAATTGTATACACGAAATTACCCTTGGCTCCCCTTACGCCTCTCTCTAACTCGTCTATCCTTGTCTCTTGCTTGTTGTTCCCTCTGATTGTCTGTCTATTCACATTTCTCCTGGCTTTCCAGCGTTTCTATTACCGGTACTTCAACTCGTTTACGTGTTTCTTCCACCTCCTCTTTCTCCCCACTGAGTCTAAGCCCCTAAGCATTTAGCGACGTTTAGATTTAATTCAATCCCGCGTAACTTCTGTCCACATTTCAATAATTTATGGTTGGTGACCGTCTTTACTTGGCTGCCGCTGTGCCAAATTGCGTACTTTCCATATCGAAATAGGCGAACGGCGAGCACATTATGGGGTCATTAAATTTTGATTCATTACGCATTCCGAAATATCAGTTTCATTTCTATAACTTCCCATTTCGCAGGGAAACATAAGTAAGACTTGTTTTACACGGCGAGTCGCTGATTTATAGTGGTAAATAGTGGAGAGAGTTACGCAAATTCAGAGGTTTGCTAAGTAGTAGAAAGCCATGAAACAGGCAGCTTATATGGAGAGCGATTAGGGCCACAGTTTCAGGAGGTGGAAAGTAGAGATGTTCAGGATAAAACTGACGTAGACTAGGCGACTCGGCTGGGCTAAAAATGGCTCAAAGATGAAGTTGAGTCCCTTCACGCTCGCTTAGACACCGATTTCAGCCCAGCTTGGGTAGGAGTGTAGAATCCGACCGAAATATGCTAATAGACAATAGGAGCCCGCCCGTCTGCTTATTCGCTGCTGAGGAGCAGAAAAGGTGTAAGTTGTCCTCAGGTAGATCTCTAAATCCAATTGAAGTCTTGTTTTCAATACTGTTTCCTTAGCTTCCAAAAAAGGTATGGTCAAATATTTTCCAGTTCTTTAAGTAACCACTGAGTAAAGTATTGAAGGTCACATTGCTGCCGACGTCCTTCTTCAATGAAAGCTTTAATTAAAGAGCAAAACCATCATTACCTCATCATTTAGCGCTAATTTCAAAACGAAGCAACAACAAACAGATTAATAATCGTGAAACTTGGTTCGAATCGAACCTCCATCTGCAACACCAAACAAGTTGCAAGCCAATTGGCCAAACACCAAGTTTCAAACGACAAGACACTAAAGTTTGCTGCAGAAGACAAATCGCCAACAACGCGACGACAGTCTGCGGCAGTTGAGCGAAGTGTACGGTTGTGCGAAGCGGAATACACGAAGAAGAAGTCGTTGAAGGGCAAAAGCAAAATATGTAGTGAACTGAAACGCGCTGAGGTTATAAAAAGAAAAAAGAAAATACGAAAAATTGAAAATAAAAATTAAAAAAAGTGTTTAAATTGCGAAAAACGAGTAAAAATAAAAATTGAATTTGAAATAAATAAAATCAAATTTTTTATTTGCGAATCATTGTAAACTGACGGTGGCAGTGATTTTTTCCATTGCAACTCGACGCGCTGTATGTTTAGAGCCAATGCAACGACAGACTGCTGCGCATGCGCGCTCCACAGCCAACAGTTGGGCATGCTCCGTCGAGTGGAATGCACGTTAGCCGGCTGCCAGAACGAGAACCTCAATATCGAGTCTGTGTCTAGTGTGTGTGTGAATGTGCCAAGTGAAAATGCGTGCAAAGCAACGCGGCGGCTCATAAAGAAGAAGAAAGTGACTAACAGCCAGACCATAGCCGCGCAAAAGCCCAACATGACGTTAGCGTTTTATGTGAATTGGCGGCCCGTCTTATGGCAGCCCCTCGTTTGGCCCTTGACCTTGCTGTGTTTTTGTTTTATTATCGCGAATTCGCAGGTAAATGGGCTTAACTACGTCGACGACACGACCGCCGAGTCGGGTACGGAGGTCATGGCCCGGGCGTTGGGTCTTTACGGTGCGCGCGAGCCACGTTTCGGTGATCGTTTACTACCGCTGCGCAAAAAGACCGGCGCGATAGTGAATGTTGCATCGGCCAGCCAAAGGCAGGCCGGCAATAGCCTCTTAAGTAAAAGTAATTATGTGGTTAGTTACGTGAGTGCAAATACAAATACGAATATAAATAATGCGTCCGCAAGTGGGAAAGTTTCGGCACGTACCACAACCTCAAACACATCGAAGGAAGTGAGCATGCCGCGTAGTGGTAAAGTTTCTACAGAAAGCGATGTTAGTGTTAGTGTTGAACCCAAAACTGATTTGTATACCATGGAGATCCAGCATGCAGACTACAAGGATGCCACTACAATCGGGCTCCAGCAACGTCACGGTAAACAGTTAAGTCGCCGCGAGGACACCAACATCGGTGGACTTTTGCTGGATACTACCACATTTAGCAATAAGGACTCGAACATTTCCAAAGCAGACCGTCTCGTCGTTATGTCCACCGAGTTTTTCGTTGTGCCGTCAAGCACTCCTTTGCCGCGTAATGCGGGGACACCTGCGCGTACAGGCGCAAAAGCTGCAGTGCTGCCTGCATACATACAACCACCACCGGAAGGTACGCCAGCTGCTGGTCCACGTTCCGTGTTGATAGTGGCACCGAGACCGGCCAATTCGTCGAACTCAGCGAATACGGTTGGCGCTGGTGCGCCACCTTCGATAATACCGACACATCTGCCATTCACCGGACTGCGCAAGGAGCCTTGGGTTGTGCCAGTACTCGTCTTGGCTGCACTAACCATGCTAATGATGACCGCCTTTGAGATATTTGTGCTGTTCAAAGCGTGGCGCACATCACCCTCGCGGCGCCATCTCTTCCTCGGACAGATGCTGCTGTTGGGTCTTTTTGCTTGTGCGGGTCTGGGTGCCGTACTGACGGCACAACCTTCGCTACTCAGCTGCGGTACTATACGTTTTGGCGTGGGTGTCGCTTACGCACTCGTCTTTGCGGCGCTGCTCGTAAAGTGCGTTTTTCTCATCAGTCTCAATGGTGGCGTTTATCTGCCAGCGCCCTACCAAGGTTTGCTGCTACTCTTTGCTGTGCTTATACAAGTCGCTATAGGCACACAGTGGCTGCTAACACAGCCCCCCGAGATTTATACACAGAGTGTGCCAATTCTGGGAAATAGTCTGCTAGCGCCCACAGTCGCATCCATCAGCGCCACCTCAGCTGCTCATACTTTTGCAGCACTTTTTCAGCCACAGAACCCGACAAATATCAACGGACCCGCACCAGCTGCGATGGGTTCGAATCTCGGCGCTGATCTATACGCGCGAATCACCACTGCTGGTACGGTACTGATACCACTTTGTAAAACACAATTCTCGGAGCTGCTCTTCTCACTTATCTACATCGTTTTCCTGATTGTTTTTGTCGCTGTGTTGGCCATTAAGTCGCGCGGAATACGTGACAACTACCGCGAAGCAACCTACATCGGGTTGGCTATTGGCGGTGCCATACCCATCTGGTTGGGCTGGATGCTCTGCGGTCTGGCGGTAGCAGATCGTCATAAAGATGCCTGCATCGCCTTCGGACTGATAGCCACATCGGCAACTGTATTCCTGGTGATGTTCATGCCTAAGGGCAGACAGCTGGCTGCTATGGGCAAGGAGGGCCTCTATGTGGAGGATCGCGAGGAGCAATTCAGCTCGCTAAGTCGTGCAGGCTCTGGCTACTCACCCTCGTTTTTCCATTTCAAACCAATCAAGTATGGCGTGATGGGCGGTGGCATGCAGAACTCGGCGACGAATACGGGGAACGGCGCCAGTATGAAACACTGCTCGAATGGTCTAGGTGGAGGAGGTGAGTAAATTGTTTAGCAATTTCTTAGTTTTAAGTTAAAGGTTTTGAGTGTCGGTAAAGATTCATCACGGCAAAGTGAGGCAAATGTCACAAACTCAATATCTGGAAAGGTTTTAAGGCACCTGGTTTCTGAACCCTTCAAATATTATGGGAAAGAGCTTGATTCCTCCTCATTATTCTATCATTATCCCCATTCTCATTCAGGGAGAGCGTTATTAACTTCTAGAACTCTTATTAACTATGACATGGAAGAAATCTGTTAGGTGACCTTGACATTATCCATGAAATCTATCACAGCATTCTCAGTCAGCATGACTGCCAGTTTCGTGGTATGAATTAGAGCTTATTTGACTGAGAATTGTGCTGTCCTTTGGAAAGCTCATCACCAAGTATTGTAGCTAAGTCCCAAAGCATCTAAAGTTCCGTTAAATACATTTCCCGATGTCAGCGAGGCGAAAAAAATGAAAGTGCAAATGTGATTTTCAGTCATTTGTCAGCAAATATGCAAATCGTATTAACGGAAAGAAACCACACTTGTCATGCTTTCTCACAAATGGCACGTACGAACTGCAAACCATGCTCAAAGCGAAGAAAAATCGAAAAGAATGCCAGAAAATAATAAAAACAGCAATGTTAAATGCTTCAGCTACATGCAACAACAAAAAGCAATAAAGAAAAGCAGCAACGATGGTAAAATAAACGAAACGCTTGCAAATTGCTTTGAAAACATTTATTTCCTTGCTTTTCCCTTTGACTGCAACGCTCGGCTTGTCCGCATGCAACTCTGCGTTTTGATATTGCCAATGTTTGCATTATTCAAATTCGTTAGCTGAGATGAAAGAAAACATGTCACTCACATGTTGCGTTCGTCTACGTCAGCAGCAGTAATTCCACACACAGAGAGTTGTAGCTGGAGTTGGAGCTGGAGCTGGAGGCCGTGGCAAAGACGTTAGGGGCGCCTCGTCAAAAGCAAAAAAAAAAATATTTTGCTGTCGGAAAGACGAAAAGTTGCGTGCTTGCGGGAAGAGGCGGAGCAAGAGCTGGAGGCGCATGAACAACAACAGCAGCGCAAACGCAAAGTTTATCTTTAACTGCCGCGTTGCCAACGCACTCGAGCATGGAGAGCTCCGCAAAAGTGTACGGATAATTTGAGTGCGTGCGTGCGTGCGTTGCTTGGAAATGTGCGCTTTTCCGCATTTTAAAACAGATTTTCCCACTACACACATACTGACACTGCATACATGCATACATGTCTACATAAATAAAACGCCCATGCACGCTTCAACGAGGCTCATTGTCTCTGACAAAACATTGTTAGGACAAACAACACCTCCGCTGCTGAGCGTGAGACGTTCTTCGGCTTGGGTTTATTGCATTTGAAGCGCGTAATTCCTCATTCTACACACACGCACAACTTACCACGTTTCACCTCCCTACACCTTCCCTCAGCCCGGGCTTCCATATTGCGGTTGCTTGGTATGCGTAGAAATGCTTGAAGACACACTTGCGCATGCGCGCCGCTAAACATTTAATTATAATAAACGAAAGTATGTACAAGCAGACATGAGTATACTCGTATGTGTATGTATGTATGCATATATATATGTACAAGTGTTTGGTTTAATTTTTTTTCTTTTTCCTACTAATTTTTTATTTCACTTGCTTTGTGTGTTGCGCAAACATGACAGCTGTCATGTTGTTGGTCGTGTTATTGTTATTATTTTTGTAATATTAATTTTATTCTCTTCAAAAGTTTACTCTCCGTTCTCTTAAGAAAATAAACAGGAGCATAGTAAAACTTTTTTAATTTGCTCATTAATCTTTAATCATAGAACAAAACCGAATTACGCAAGTTGATTAATTACTACTTGACTGATTAATTAATTAAGGAATAATATTTGCACACTGATGGACATAAACTTCTGTTTTGTTGGTTAAAAGAGGGGAGATTAAGGATCTGACCGCGAATAGCTGTACCTAAGCCTTTGAGTTGACTTATTGTGCTCCCCTGCATATCCCAATTATTTTTTTGTGAACTGTCAGCTCGCTTAATTTGATGATTTTTTCAGTTCTTTCACCCAAGGACATCCTTCTCCATAAGGCTGGAGCTCTGAGCACAGTGGAAGGTTCCACGTCGCAATCAACTGCAGGCTGGGCGCTCGCAAAGTTAATGCGCCAGCGTTTCATCCTCTTCTGTGCGGGCCGATTCTACCTTAGCTAGCTTTCGATGATATCTTAGGTATACTCGCATATGCCTCTTCAGTACGCCTACAGGAATGAATTTGGTCAAACGCCTTTTCATCACCTTCTGCATTCGTGTGACCTATGACCTAAGTGATATTCACTGTATAATCCGTGATAGTCTGTTTATTGCCTCTTTGCATGTTCTTACGCATTTGGACCCTATGTTGACACACTTAATTGTCTTAATCTGATTTTCCTGTTAAAGCGATTGCCCATTTGGCAACTTGTCTAATGCCTACAAGCTTTGCTTGGGAGACAGAGTTGTATTCATTTATTGGAAAAATATGTATTTGAATTAAAACGAAGACAATTAATTAGACCAAAACTTCATACTTGAAATAAAAATTACTATATTAAAATAAATATAAAACAATAATAAAATATAACAAACAAAGTGTGTAGTTAATTTACATAAAATCTCTGAATATTTATATAAAAAATAAATAAAAAATATTAATGCAAAAAATTAAAAAATATGCAATGAAAATTAAAAAAAAGATAAACAGAAGAATTGGACCAGATAATAATTCGCCAACCTTGAACTGAAAATATTGCAATAATTTAATCAAAGTGAAGTCTTTGGAATGTGTCGAAATATTTTTTTTTTCAAACAATGAGCCAAAGTCATATAAAAAAAAGAAAAAAAATTCTGCCGCTTCACTGCGCTGTCAATTAAATGATTATTTTTTTGTTTACAATGGGAAATGATTCAAAATCAAGCAAAGCGCGACGCATGCGCTTAATAAGTAAGCTTCGAAGTTCCAAAGTGTGGCCGCAGCGAAAGTGAAAACTGCATTTATTGTAAATCGTCCAAGAATTCGTGCAAACATCTTACATACATATCTACATAGGTACATATGTAGCTAATAGAAACCTAACGGTTGTGCGTCCAAAATAAAAAAAACAAAAATCGCATAGAAATCATTCGCATTCATTGACCCACTTTTCACGCCTCAATAAAATGAAATTTCGAAAATTGCATGCTTTGTTAGAAAAGCCCAATAAATACAAACAATATATGTATGTATGTGTAATATGTGAGTTTGCATGTACCAACATATGTATGTATGTATGTTTTTGATTTTCAAAGCAAAGGGTGTAAAAGCTTTACTTCTTCGCTCAGCTCAGTGTTTATTGATTATGTTTTTTTCGATTTCAATGTTTTACATATATACATATATATTTTTAATTGTTGTTGTTTTATTGTTATTGTTTTCCTTTTGCGAAAACAATGCCGTGACGCACGCAGACATAACCAAAAAAAAAAAAACAAAAAAAAAACATGTAAAGCAACAACTCTGCCGACTTTTAGTCTGGCTTTCAGATTTTGCACGCTCATCTTTTGGAACCTTTCAATTTCAGATTCGAAACAATGCGCAGGAAAAAATAATAATGAGTAAAAGCAAAGGTAGATATTTAGTGTATGTATGGGTGTGTGTAAGTGTGTCTGTCTAAAGCTAAAAACAAAACTTGTTGTCGTGTAAATATTTATTTAAGTTTTCCTACAAAAGAATGTGACAAATCGTTGCGGATCACTTTCTTTGCAGTATGAGTACACTCTATTGTCTTCTCGCTAAATTACAAGGCGAAATAATTTAATTGTGATTGCGTTCAGCCTATTCTATTCGTTATGAGCGTGGATGAATTAATTGCGGGCGCTAAGTTTTTATTGTAGTTTTTTTTTTGAAGAAAGAAGTTAATTAAATATAATTTATAATTTATTAAAAAAATAAAGAATTTGAAATAAAAAATAAAACAATAAAAAATTTGTGTATAAATTTAAAATGAAAATAATTAAAAATAATATAGTAAATGAATAAAAATATATATACGAGTATAATAAATATTTAAATAATAAGTCAAATTGGCGTTGAGTAATACGAAAATGACGCTGACTGCCACTTGAACGGTTGATCACTATTATGCAAATACAATGGATAAACTACAACAATTATCGCTTCAGCAGCACTACATTTAAATCAATTTTCTTTTTTAATAATTTTACTATTATATAATACTTGTTAATTTCATAAAGACAACATCTTTGAAAGCTCTTAGCAAATCAAAAAAAATAAATAAAAAAAAAAAAATAAAAATTTTTTAACTTTCATAACAGAAAAAATTAAATTGTTTTAATTTTCGTGGAACCTTCAAGAGCATTAATAGCCACACTATTTATTATTTACGAGTCATTAAAGTTATTTTTTTGCAATATAAACAAATATTTTAATGAGTTAAATTTGCTTTGGAGTAGAAAAAAAAAATAACAGATTTTACACAAACAACACTGAATGAGTGGAAAATTATTTAATTTGCTGCTGAAATACCGTTCATAATTTTTCCTCTGCTCTTCAAGTAGTTTTTCTTTTTTCAAATTTGGCTCTTTCTTTTATTTATCTTTTCTTTTTTATTTTTTTTTTTACCTTTTTTAATTTTTCCATTTCTTTCTTGAGTACAGTAGGTATTATTATGAAAATACCATATAAGGCAGGTATTTAGTCTCAGTGGTATTTAATTATAATAGAAAAGTACATGCATACGTGTGTACACCTGGTTATGTGTGTGTTGCTAAATTGTGTTTGTTAGATTTCGCGCTGTGCAACAACGAACAATCAGACAATCAACCGCAAATGATGCTCTTATATAACTCTATTAAATGCTCATATTTTTCACTTATTACCGTTTGTTTGTTGAAAACGTTTATGTATGTATGTATGTAGTCCGCTGTGTGGCCACAAGTTCACAAATATCATAAGAGTAATCAACAAAATGTTCGAAAGATGATGAAGAAGAAGAAAATGTAAAGCAACAATAAAAAAAAATATAAAACATCACATAACTGCTTGTGTGCTGCTTTTAATGAACTCAGACGGTATTTTACGATTTTTTAACAGTAATTGTTGTGTTACTCTTTTTTGTGAGTTTTTTCTTGACTCACTTTTTTATAATTTGTTTTTTTTTTTTTTTAATTTTTCTATTTTTTTTGCATTTTTTCGTTGATTGTTTTTTTTTTTTGTAACACGTATTGTGTTCTACTCTGAAAACAAGAAAGAAAGCTAAACTAAAACAAAATTTGATAAAAATGTTCATAATTAAAAACAAAAATAAATCAATATGCAAAGGGATTAAAAAAAAAATTTTTAAATAAAAAGGCACCAGTAATAAAGAAGAAGAAGAGTTAAAATACATAAGATTTTTCAAAAATTCCAATTCTTTACGAAGTAAAAAGAATTTCATAAAAAAAAATTATTTGAGATTCAGTTTGTTTACGTTTATTTTTGAAACAACGAAATGGATAAGCCTGTGCTATACATATTTATGTATTTATTTTATTGTGTTTTATTTTAGCTTATTTTATTTGATTTTTATTTTTTTAATTTAATTTTGTTTTTCTTCTGTTCACTGACATCTCGATTCCGAATTGCACTCATGCGCCTGCGTAGCCACTGTTTATTGTATTGATGCCTAACAAAAAAAGGTTAAAATATTTTAGTTCATTGTTATACATTTTTTTGTATTTTCATTGAATTCACTTGTAGACATTTTGTAACAGAAATTATGTAAGTGTCAACTTCAGTTTGTTGCCACTTAAGTAAAAATGTCAATTTTAAGTACCAAAGTGCATGACATAAGGGTTAAGTGACACTTGAAGAGCTTTTCCAGCTCTCATTTGCACAATTTGTTCACAGTCAAAAACTATTACTAAGTAAATTATGACTATTTATTTTTCAAAGGGTAATAATATAATTTCATATCGACTTGGCACTCTAACTTCTGCTTAATTAACCATTGGTTGGTAATTTTTCAACCGTTAAATGCAAAAAACAAACTCTTCACTACAACTAAATTTTCCTAAAGTACACACGATTTCCTTACAATTTTCTTTATAACTTTTCACATTAATTATTTACGGTTGACACTATGAGTTACCAACAAACAGACAGACATAACAGAACTAAAAAATTACTTACATAACTATTTTATTGTTCAAAGCTTTACGATTTGCTGCTTGTGGGTTGCTTGATTGGCGCATAAATTCAGCAGATCAGCGAAAAATATCTTCACATTTCAAAACAACAAAAAAGTATACATTTTTTAAACTTGCTTACCAAACCATACCTAGATACATATACCTATGTGTATTTACAACTGTTGCATATTTTCACACCTAAAAAATTAAGCCAAAGCAAACTACGGTAGTGAAACAAGGCAGCCGGAGCATGTAAAACAGACAATGAAAAAGCATAATTTCAGCTCAAGTGCACGTTTGTATGTAAGTGTGGGTAGGCAGTGAAGTGTAGCGAAAACAGGAAGACATTTGAAATGCATTTTCTGCGCCGTTGATGCAGTGAAAAACGCTACCGCTGCTTTTACGCAATTTTCGAAAGAAACAAAAAAACAAAACAAAAACAAAATCATAATAGTAATAATAAAAAAATCATTAGATTCAAAACACGAACCTGAAGAGGCGTATGTTGTGGTGAAAATGCTTGGAGGCAGGCATTTGGGCTCGTGTGAGCAAAGCTATTGTGACACAAGTGCAGCAGACTGACTGGCAGGCATTCAACAAGCAGGTGGTTGGCTGGTGGGCGGTAGATAATGCTTATATGTATGCACAAACATAAATATTTATATACGAGTATGCTCAAAAATAATGCTTTTGCTGCCATTAAAGCTCATTTGGGCGAGTACTTAAGTTGGTTAAAGCAGTTTTACTTTCTGCGCGGTAAATCATGTACATTTTAATAACCAATAAAAATGTCTAAAGCTTGATGAAGGTGAAATTTGTGGAGCTATAAGTAAAATAGTTACTAAAACAAAAACTATTTAAGGAAAAATAAAACTTTAAAAGGAAAGAATATCTCAGAAAAGAAAGTGGTTTAGAATTTAGTACAGTATTTAGATATGAATAGCACGTATCTTCCCGATGTTTTTTCAGTAAAATCAAGACTGTCAAAATCTAAAAGAAAGAAGGTTTTGCTAACAAAACTACCCGGAGAATTGTTTCTCTATTCAGTAATTTTAACGAAGGACAGTAATCAATAAATTCCCTACTCAAAGCATTTAATTGACATCGAGTTTACACCCTGAACTCCCACACAGACTCGATTGATGAATTCCGCGTTAACGGTAATCACGTTATTTGAATATGAAGCATTTAAAAAATATTTAAAAAATGTTTTCCTTTTGATTTCTGAGTTTCTTGTCTAATATTTCTTTAATTTTTTTAAGTGTTTTCCAACTATTTCTCCATAAATAAAATTTTTGTATATTGAACGAATGAAATTTTGTAAAAAAAATTAATCGCTCCTAAAATTATGCTATAGTTCCTTTATACATTTATTTCTACACTCAGTCCGCCGAAGTAGACGCCGCAGCCTTACATAATCCTATACAAATATGTTCCAGTGAAAATCATATCGCTCGCCACACAAATCGAACAGTGTGCCGCTCCTCGCTAAAGCTATTACCTAACTTCCCGATCAATAAACCGCTTAGCATCCGAATGCATCTCGTTGCGTGCGCAGTCTTGCGTGGGCGCCAATAGCCATTGAGCCCCTCAAATTTGACAGTTCGCTTTTAACACATTGCTTTTCATCAAAGAGATTTTTTGTTTTTTTATTTTTTTTTATCTTGAATTCAATATAAGCTGCTTATATCATAGGCACACGCCGCTTTACGGTTTCTTCATTCCTCCAATAACCACAGGGGTTCGCACTCATTAATTCAGTGAATGCCAGGCGCTTATCAGGCGAGGCAGATCTTAAGCTGTCACTCTTGGGTACACATAGTATTTAATTTAATAAAAAATTGTTAAATAAAATAAGGCAACGCAATGTTTTCGTGTGTGTGGTAATTAAAGCGAAAAAGGGTTACATTTCTGCGTGATTTAATTATTTGGCGTGTAGCGATTGAAAAGCCTTAGATAAAATTATAATAAAGATTTCAAAAATTATTAAGTCAACAGCAGCTTGCGTGTCGATTTATCATAACTTTTTATTGTTTTTAATATTTTTTTACTCGAAAAGTTTCATTTTTGGCTTTGAAAATTTTTCTTCTTTTTTTTACTTTTATTTACGATTAAAGCCTTCAACCTTCTCTTCAATCTGCAATTAGTTTAAACCGAGAAAACGTCGTCTTAAACTGGCCTCTCTCTCTCACTCTGGCCCAAGAGTGACGGCATGGCGCTAAGATTTCTTCAACCGGGTCACCCGAGCAAAGTTTCTAATCTTGACCTTCCTTCACTTTGAAAAATTATTCAATAGATGAACTGAATCTAATGGATTAGAGATTAAGAGCCATTAAAGATCAGCAATACCTTCGTTTTCAGTTGATCTGGCATTCCGTTTACCAGTATTATCACTATCTTTTCATATAATCTCTAGAAAAGAAAAAAATGCAAAGACCAGCATTTATTATCTCGTTCGTAATTTACAATCCTTTTGATCTCTTACATGCAAAGCATAGACAACGAAGAACGCAATGCTGCGTACCTCAATTGCCCAACCCCAACCCCGCGGAGCTCAGCCCAGCCACTGAGTACCACCAGTAGCCGACATGCGAATCCATCCATTTCAGCTGTCAAATATTGACAAAACGTTGCTGGCATTGTGGAGCAGCTTCGCAGATATGTCAAATTGCGTATAATTTTCAAAATTAAATGGAAGGAATGTATGAATTGACATTGCAGACATTTTATTTGCGGCCGAGGAATCTGGCAGAGGAACGAAGAACATTGTAGGCAATAATTTGGTACGCTTGATTGAGCGAGGGAAGAGTAAAAAAGTCCGGCAATGCTTCAAGATTTTTTCCTTCTTTTTGAAATTGGGTTGTCTTTTAAGGGCTATGCTTTGGTGTTGTTTCCACTCAACAAAAATAAAAATAATTTCAAAAAACCAATACGAAAAACCGAGGAAGGATTGTACGAATGCAAGTGATATTGACTATTTGACTGATTGTTGATCACGTGGTACAGATCAGAACGAGTCGTGGAGGTAGAGACTTTACGAAAGTGAGTTTATTGGAATAGAATTTAGATTTGCTTATCCGGGCAGCTCGAAAAAGAAGTTACTCTTTGCAAATTACATGATTTCATAACTGTGGTCTCATGAGGAGCTGAGTCATTTCATCCATCGTGCTGTAAAAATCAAAGCCCTGTTGGATTTTAGAGTTCCCCTATATCTCACGATAGTAGATCTCACCAGCGCATCACTAGACCAGATTGCCTGCCTCAATACTAGCGAATTAGTTAGTTCGCGAGCACGATGAAAGCGAAAGCGTTGACAACGACGAGGCGCGATGCCTAAAGAGCATACAGACGCATTGTTCGCAGCAGCAAAAAGTGACAACGGCGGAAATCGTTTACTATACTGCGCGATTAGCAATTCCCAACAATGTTGATGGCTACTACGATGAGCGCTTGCTCTTTCGTGCGCGTTCGGGTGCTTGCAGTTGCAGTTGTTGGAGCATTTTTTCGTTTGTTGTTTGCTCCATTTCAGTTTTGTAATGTGTCAGTCGTCGATGTCGCCACTGCGATTCGTAATTGAACTTGTTGTTGTTGGGGTTGTTGTTGTCATTGTCTGTTAACCTTGAACTCTTTGGAAATCATTTCGCTTCAACTCGAGTCTTTCGAGTTTGTTCTTGCATGCGTTGTTGTTGTTGTTGTTGTTGTTGTTGTTGTTGTTATTGTATCAATGTTGTACTACTAGACTCGTTACTTACTGGTGCAACGAGTCGTTCAATCGCTGTCAGTCCGATTGTTCGTCAAACTGTTGGATCGTCTTGTGCGCCGACTTTTTCCTTTTTGGTTTTTTTGTTTTTTTTTTTCTTTTTGTACTGCGTCTGCTCGAGTATATATTGTGTATAATCATCACCACGTCATCATCGTCGGCCAGTGGCATTCAACATTATCACCTTTAGCAATTTCAAGTTAGCAACAAACTCAGCACAAGAGTCGCCACTGCGAATCGCGCACTGTAAGCTGCTCGAGCCGTCCCGTCTCGAGCCGGCCACCTCGTCGGTTCTCTTTTTTTGATATCAATAATTTTTGATGCACTCCCCTTAAGGACTTACCACATACACTTTAAACATCATAAACACTACAAAACACTTAAGAGTTCATTCGCTTTAATTATACGCTTTAATTTTCGACTGATTATGGGGCGTTCGTAACATACACGGACGGACGGACGGAGAGCCAAAGCCACAAGCGCGCTGCGTGCACTTACAGCTCTGAGCTTTGGTACTTATGTTTATATAAATATCTCACGTTTACTGTGCGTTCATTTTATATTTCATTTTATTATTTCTTATTTTGTATTTATTTTTTATTTTCTTTTTGCGCCAAACACGCCCAGCAGTTAGTAGGACGTGCCTTCGTTTTTTCTCACTGCTCTGTGGTGTTAATTTTATACCAGGCCAAGTGTTCATTTAGCCTTAAACTAGCGGATGAGCTGTGCTTGCCAATGAGCTGCATGAAGTGGCTCTTATTCTAATCTCCCTCCCTGCCGTCTGACCTCTGGTTGCTCACTTTCAAGTTCATCAGTCCCTTCTAATAGATTCTTTAAACTGTGAAACTCGATATCAATTTAAAATGAAAAAAGAAATTTTAAAAAGTATTAAATTGCTGTAAATAACTGAACTTGGGTTTCGTAGAGACAGGTCGGCAAGATGGAAAAAATAGACTCGCCCAATATCACGTATCAATCAAATTAAGCAAGAAAAATCTTAATCACCTGAGCCGAGAGGCCGCGTCAAGCCATGGCTTGGCACATACGGTCTTATATGTATTCGTACACACACACACATGTGTTTATATATGTATGCATATATGGTTTTCTGTCTGCGGTGAGCGCTGTGCGAAGAACACGTGCTGCCAATATGAAGAATTTATTGTTTAGCCGGCTCGGCAGCTACCAGACCATAGTATACACGGGCGCTCGAACCGACTAAGTGGCAGGAAACTGAATACTCGCACTAATTTACAACAAAAACCGCAGCACAAACACACACACACACACACATGCGCACTTACGTGTGAGTAAATATCAGCCAAGCTCGATCGAGTTGTCGGCACAACGAGCGGAAAAATTAACAAAATGAAATTGAAAACGCGGCCAATAGCGGTGGTTTGTGCATACACCGACCGACCGGCCAACCGACCAATCGACCAAACGACCAACCGATCGACCGACCAGTCAAAGTGGAAGGTAGCAGAAGTTGAAACTCTATAGGCGAACAGGTTACACCGGCTGCCGGCTGCCGATTGAGAGTAGCCGGCTTCCACTAACATACGCTCCCTGCGCCACCACTGCCTGCTGCGGTTGCCATCAACGCGAGACGTACATACAAAAGTGGATCGTTTGAGATGCGCAAGCAAGCAAACTGTCTGCCGCAGCCAGACGAGGACTGGTAATGTCAACTACGCAGCTACGGTGCAATGGGGGAGTGAGAGGAGTCGGCGGGTATTTTGTAACTCGTAAGACGAGCGGTCAGCGAGCGACTGAATTAATGAATGAACAAATGCATTGAATGATGAAATAAAACGACAGTTGACTCAACGCGACGCAAAGAAAACCAAAAGCAAATAAAATCAACAACGCGTTGCAGGGAATAAGTTGTTATTATTATTGTTGTTGTTGTTGCAGCTTGCATGTTGGCGTTCAAACTTGATTTATTAGTTTATGATTGCCAATTGATAAAGTGAACTCAAAAAGTGGCTCCGACGGCCACAAGCGGGTAACGGGCGGTGAGGCGTAAAGTTCTACAAAGACCAAGGACCACATCAACGGTTATCCGCTGTCTAAGTGCGCGCGTGTGTGTGTGCATATGTGTGCAACACTGAGCGAAAAAATGCCGATAATATTGATGTTGCTGCTGATGTGGAAGAGGGCATCATCTGCGCCATTCAGATGGTCGTGAGTGCCGTTTGCCGGGCCACCGCTTGATATTTCCTCATCCGCTTCAATCAATGGCACTGCTGGCACACATGTGTGCCGACCACTTGTATATAAGACGTCTAACGACGCGCGATGTATCGAGCTTTTTCTGCTTGCTGCACACATTTGGAGCCATCGAAACAAACCGGTCGCCAGCTGTCGACGCGACAAGACGTCAGTTAACCGTTTATGCTTGATTTCGATTGCGATTGTGGCGTTAAAACGGAAACAACAACAACGCCCAAAACAATAACAACAGCTGTTTATGCAACGGCCTCTAATTAAGCGCAAAGTCTACGGTTTAACAGTGTTTTTTTTGACAGAGCCGATGATTTTTATGACGCTTTAGCGCTGATCATTTTTTGCTTTATATCGATGCAGCAGCTAGTGGATTTTGGTGACGAACTCTGATCCGAAAAAATCTGCAATAATCTACAACCATCATCATCCTGCTCCGGTGTTATCCTACAAATTCTTCCTTTTCCCAAAGGCTCGTCTTTCTGCTAGGCCGGAATCTTCTGAACTATTTTATCAAGCTTAACTTTGTGGTGAATGAAGCGGTCTGGAAGAAACCACCGATCGGTTTTAGAGCATCTACCTCAAGCACCTCATATTCTTGTATCATTGCAGGTTAAAGTCCACATCACATGAGGACGTTCCTATTCTTTTGACATTTCTTATCTTTCTTATTCCCTCTAATATTCGGCGGAGAGATGGGGAATCGATGACTCGGAGGCAAAAGGCTTTTCTCTAACTTCACTGCTTCGAATTAAGATTCCAACTCTTAAGAAATGACTCTCATATTGGTTCAGTCTTCTGCCTGCTCTACATTCTTCAAAGTGTTCGAAAATCAATTATATTTTTATTATTATTATTATTTTTGATTGATTCCTGATTAAATTATGTATATGTGTATATCTGTATCGGTCCATAAGAGCGGATCAGAAATCATATCAGCAACATTTATCAAGTATGCTGTTACACTAAAATTTATGTACTCAAATTACCGTTATAATATATGCAGCGATAGCAGAATAATACAAATACTTTTACAACAACAACTGAGTTTTATTGTCCAAAGTTTGATTTTTTCGATAAAAATCATTGAATAATTGCTACCGTCCACTGCCTCTGTCTCTTCGTCATCTCCTCATTCGCTGGCCATCATTTACTGTGCTTAACCAACTTTTTAATTTACTACTACTTACTTCTTTTACTACTTTTTTTTATTACTATTTCGCTTTGGTCTCGATTCGTGCTGCGATAATTTCTATTTTATTTAGAAAATAACCAACAACAATGCCAAATAGCGAGCGAGCGCCAGTGAATTGAAGCAAAGCTCGCGTGTTTGCCAATAAAGTTGTTAAAGTGGATCGAAATCGGTCCAAGTTGCAATGCCAAACGCCGCGTATAACTCACTCTGTCTGCTTCTTCTTCTTCTCCTTCTCCTTCCCCTTCTCCATCGAGTGTTCGCGGCGTTTATTGTTGCTGTTGCTCAGCTGCTGATCGATCGAATGCAAATGCCAGCGAACAGACAAACCAACACCGCCGGTCCAGCCCAAGTCTGCAAGCGCGCTGAAATGAATGATGATGGGTTGGTTGGTCGGCCCGTCGCTGCTCTTGGCACCGTTGCGCATCGTTGGCTGGAGAAATTTTATTTACTCGAAATTGGCCACCCATTTATTCGATGAACAACAAGCCGCCGCGGCGCTTATCGATGCGCAACTGGGTTAATTTGCTCTTTATTTTACTTTTCAGATAATTACCATTGATTTTTAGCCTTGGTTGCATGCGAACATAAATGAAGAATTAACTTTGAGCTACTCTTATGGCGGATAAAATGAAATGGCGAAGACCAAAGCCACATCCGAATAATCCGAATGCCAGGATCCCGATAAAATTATTGGATCAGCAAGCACACCAGACATAAACAAAGTTCCTTCGAAACTCGGTACTAAAATATTAGACTATCTCGCTCTACGACTGGAATTGTCAGCTCATTAGATATGCAGTTCAACTTTTAGCCTACGACGAAGGAAGGTTACTGTCTCCTGAAACCACCGTTTATATGTAGAAGAAGCAGAGGTCTGAAGCTTGAGACTTAACCCGATTTGCTTTGTCTCCCACAACAATACTATTTCTACAGACTGTCGAGAGTTCTGTTTTTTATGTGAATTTTGTGTAACCTAAGCTCAGTGCTCGTTTTTAGTTTCCTTGAGGGACAGTTCTAAGTAATTTCTCAGGACTACAAGAAATTGTTCTTACTCGAGTCTTGGACTTATAAAACCTCATTCATACACCTAAAGCTTCCATGTAAGCGACCTCATGGCATTTAAGGCCTTCCGCAGTTGGTAACTTAGCTCCGTGATGAAATTAACCGTGATAATTGAGTTTGCAGAGTGGAAATCTGATCCCCCGAATCATTTGATTGAATAACGTCATCTCAATATGAATTAAATATAATAATAACAAGCATTAAAGTGACGATGACAATGCTAATTATGTCGCCAGCCAACAGCGAAACCAAAATATATCAACAATGAGTAGGCAAGAAAATAACCAATAAAAAAAATTAAGGAATTTCAAAAGCAAAAAAGAAAGTAAAACAAAAATAAGTAAATACAATTGTCCTTGACAATGAACTCCAGTTAAATGCACACACACATACTCGTACACACGTATGTATATGCTTTTATTACCATCACTGACCGTCACAAAATCAAGTAAATGAGCCAATGGCAACAACAACAACAGTGACAATATGATATTTCTTTAAAAGTCCAACAGAAAAAAAGAAGGAAAAATCGACTTTGTCATGCCATTCTCGTGTAACGTGAGACCGAGAGCCGAGATATGTCGCACGTTACCACACGCTTCGCCAGCACCACTCCTTCGGCTTGACGGCGTTCACAGCTCAAAGCTCAGAGCTCACCACAGCGACCACGTCATCGCTTTATCTTAAAAAGGTCGATAAAGGCGGGTTGTTTTTATTTTTAATCATTATTTTTGTTGTACTTATTTTTTCTTGTTAGTTAAGGGCATTTGTGATTGTGTTTACCCAATAAGAAATATTTAAAGTAAAGAAAAAAACTTTTTTTTTGTTTTGAAAACAAAGTAGTCTTTTTCACAGCGAATTCGTATTAATTGTTTGCGCTTTTTAAGTGACAAATGTACTTGGCCGTTTTCCACACCACTTTAAGGGCCAGGTGTTTTCTGGTGCGTCATTTTGACTAGGTCATATTTGGTGTTTATGATTGAAATATTTCCCAATAGTGGAGTACAACAGTAATTGGTTCAAACCGGATTTTTTTTTTGGTTTTGGGTTTTATCGCTTTTTTGTAGATCAAATAATCACTAAAAATAATCCAGCTGAATAAACATTTGTACTCTATAAGCAGCTTGATGATTTAGCCTTTTTATGTTTCTTTTTCAGTGGAATTCTGTGTATAAAAATATTTAATTTCAATTCTCAAGAGCACGACTTGTCGAAAATTTGTCCTTAAATAAATTTATCCAAAACTAAAACAACACAACTTTGAAGGTTAATGAGATTATTCAAATTATATGCAAGTCTACTTAAATAATGTCGAAAAATTGTTGATAAAAACAGTTGTTAGGTGAAGTTTTTATTCTTAATTTTTTTTTGTTCTTAAATTCCTGAATTAACCCTGAAAGTGTTCCAGTTGATCAAATTTTCGCTGAGTGACTGCTTTTGGTTTAGTATGAGTTCTCAAATGTTTTTCCAATAAATTATGCTCGAAAACCTGAGCTGATCTGGAATGTTTTATGAACAGTGCCGAACTATCTGCTAAATGATCGCGAAAGGTCTCTATTAAAGAAGTGGGCCGAAACTGATTTGGAAATGATGGCGATTCCAAAGTTGACAAAACCTAAATCCCTTCAAACTAATTTAGAAACCATATTCGAGTGAATTCGATACGAATTGAAACAATTCTGGACTGGTCTCAAACTCTTCTTGGTGGAACTCGTCTATATATGGAACAAAATCAGGTAATAAGTCAGTTCTTACTGGTTTGCTGCGCCAACAGCCCAACGAATTGAACCAAAGCAAAAGTAAAACTAAAAAATTAAGAGCACAAAATTCAAATCAAGTAAAAAAAATTAAATTAAAAAATTTTCAAATTCAGTCACGTTCACTTAAAACCCAACGTGGTGGCCACAGTTCCTCCTTTTTGTGGGTAAATGACATTATTTTATTGTGCTTTTTCGCTGTTGCAAATTATTTTGTTAGAAAAAAATGCTCGCAAACAAACAAAAAATTGACTTTGTCTACAACAGACTTTGCTTGTTGCCTCCTGATTGCAAGGCGTTGACTGTGGCCGCGACCACAGCTCGGCTCCGTTGGCAACAACGACCTTAAAGCGTGGCCAATTAGTTGAGTTGCTGATGCTGCAGCGTTGATAGTTTCGGCTGGCACGAAAAATTCAGAGCTAAAACACTTGAAGAAGAGAGCAAAAGCAAGAAAAAAAACAGCGACGATTGCCCACGGTCAAGTTCTGGTTGGAGTGGGTGGTTGTAACCTCACTTACTTAAAAGTGGTCCAGAAATTAGCAGAGGCAATGCAAACTTCAGGAATGAAAAAACTCCGTGAGCTGTGTAAAAATTGAGGTGGTGTCAAATTTTGAGAACGAAATTTAATGGTGAAAATTACGGATTTTCAAGCTCAAAACGCTCAAGCCGAGTGTCAACCTATGGTCCGTTACGCAAGCGGCATATAAGATAACTACACGTATGATGATGATTGCGCCATCTTAAACAAAAGCACTTCCCACTGACTTAGTTGATCAGTTCATGATCACCATCACCCATTGAACATCTGGAATGACAAAATAATTGCAATACCACTCAAAAAAAAAAAAAAAAAAAACAAAAACAAAAAAGAAAATCAAACCTTCAATTTGCAAACTCCTCCTCTTCTGACATTGTCGGTTTTTTTTACTGTTATTGTTGTTGCTATAAAATTCCGCTTTGAATTATTTGCGAAATCAGCAGCGGCAACGATTTTCCACTTGCCACTCTTCAAAACCAATTTCAATATTGTTTGTCTTTTGCCTTTCCATCGTGGTTGTTGTTATTGTTGTTGTTTGCTTATTGTTTTATTCCCAACTCTAATAGATTATGCAAATTGCACTGTGAATTTGCTGCAACTCTTTGTTTGGCTGTTAATTTCTACCATTCACTCGCCCAAGTGCCGCCGCTCCGCTGTCAAACTCCCACTCGGCTGCGTCAAAATAGTCGAAAATTGGCCGTGTTTTTGCCCGAGGAAGACCATCGGTCGGAGAATGGCCGGACGACAGACAGGCAATTCGCAAAAAAGAGCCAGCAGCGTTCAGTGTCTAGATTTGGCTTCAGTTCGCTTGTTCGTTTGGTCGGTCGGACGTCGGTCAACCTGTCCGAGTGACTTTGACTTTGATGTTCTATCTGATTGGTTACATACTTTTTAATGATTGTTGGCGTTGTTTCCTATTTTCAGCTATTATTTTAACCCCTCTTCTCGCTTCTTCTTCTTCTTCTTCTTTTACCCTTTTCCATTTGATTGGAGTTTTTCACTTAGTTTTCCATGAAAATGTTGTATGTCATGTTGTTGCTGTTCTCCTCGACTGGTTGGTTGGTTGGTTGTAGCTGTTGTAACTGTTATTGTTGTTGCGCTGTTAGTTGTCATTGTTGACGTTTTGCAGACAGCGACAACTGCTCCACTGACAGTTACAATTACACGTGCACGTTGGAGCGTTGACCATTGATAGCTAGAGAGGGAGAGAGAGAGAGGAAGAGAAAGAGAAAGAGAAAGAGGGAGAAAGAAAAACAAACAGGTAGACAGATACAAAAAGGTGCGGACCCTGCAGTGAGAAGCTGACTAGTCGGTGAAACTAATATTTTAGTGATCGACATTTGTTAGCAAATATATGTATAATTGTCAGACTTGGAGTTGCATTTCTCTTCTGTTATTTTTGCGAAGTAGAAAATTAAAGGGCGAAAGCTTTACATTTGCTTATACGCTTGGGGAGCAAATCAGGGACCTAAACAAGAACTCCACGGAGCCATATTAACCAAAAACGTCATTTTAAAGTAAGTTTTGTGAGTCTCTTCCCTTGAGCAGCACTTTTGCCACCTGAGAAGGTTAGAAAGATATATAGAAGAAGGATGCCCGCTGCGGCCAATGGTAAATTTCGCCTTCTTCTCCTCTCATATTGCTTTAATCAGTCCTAAAGGTCTTAGAAGTGCTAACAGGCTTGATTGATTTAATGTGACTTTGTTCCGGCTGAATGACTGATGGCAAGGATCAGAACTACAATAACTATTAACATAAAAATTTTGATTAATTGCCTTAAAATAACTTTCTTTTAAGTCCTCTAAACTCTTCACACTTCCGTTGCAACATTTTTCTTTATGTTCATATTTTATCACTTTTCCGTTTCTCATCGCCTGGAATTGGTTGCGTTATTGCGCATGCGTCAAGTTTGTTGTTCGCCAAGTTTTTCGTTATGTCATTGAATTCAAAAACAATCACACACACACACACACCCGTATGCGCTTGTATTGCCGCCGCCATTCGAAATTCCGCCGCAAATTCAAGCATTTTTGACCCACAAAATTCATGAAATGAACATTTGTCTCTATATACAATACATATAGGTATATATACGTATATTTATGAAATAAGTAAATCTGGTTTTCCGCACTGACATAACGAACGCATGACGTCAAATCGCTAACGATATGTTGTGGCATATGCGCCACAACAACAACACAAAACAACAGCAACAACAACAACATTAAATACAAATTGGTAAAATAAATAAATGAAAGCAAAGAAAAACCAATCAAAAGAAAAGTTGGCAAAAGCTAAAGCCACAGCGTGCAACATTGAGCATTGAGTGCTCGAAACTAGTTCGCACACACACATGGTTACTCGTATATTCATATGCATATGTACATATGTATGTATTTATATATATTTACAAATATGAAAAAGTGCATTAACTCTATGTATGTCGCACGGTCAGGAGGCCGACGACGGCGGAGTTAGATTTTCATTTTCTGACACATAATTCCACATTCGCCAGCTCAAGCAACTCGCAGCCGCAAGCCACCATCCAACCGCCTGAGCTCCAGCTTAAGTTGGTTAAATGCAAAAAGAACGAATGCCGAAGGAAAATGAGCAATGGAAAGCGAAGAATTACAAGAGAATATTTTCAGTTAGGCTGAGAGGTAGCTGTAAAGTGATACATACACATACATATGCCCATAAATACTTATATTTATAAATACATACGTACGAGTATGTATGTCGAGTGGAAAATGTCTAGAGAAAACCGTGCTTAATTGCGTTTTAAGTTATCTGGTGGGTAGTCATTCGGTTTAGCTAGCGAAGGAAGGCAGCACATACATATTCACATATATAGGAGTATGTATGTATGTGCACATAATGAGGTGCTGCTGTTTGTTTCAAAAATTAAAATATGAAATTAAAATTTATAATTTAATAATATAAAATAATAAAGTAAATTGAAATTTAATAAAACAAAAAAAAAATCAATAAATAAAAAAATTAATTATTGTAAGTAAAACAAAATAAAATAAAAAATAAATTGAATTAAATTTAAGTAAAAAAAAATAAAATATTATTTATATAAATTAAATTAAGGCAATTAAAAAATAATTAAAAAATGGTAAAAAATTAAATAAGCGAACTAAATTAAATAAAAAAATATAAAAATTTAAAAAAATAAAATAAATTCAAATAAATAATTAAATAAGTTTTATTTTCATTAAAAGTATAATGCCAACCGTTGCAAAATGAAATTATGTGTCAACACCACGCTGTGTTTGTAAACTTGAGCCACAAGTTGGCTTGCAGTTAACCGCAAACGCGTTTAGAGATCAAATTGATGTGGCATGCTTTTTTCCGTTAGGCTTTTTCTAAGTGTATGAACATACCTACATATATTTATAAGTAGATATGTACGCATTTATTTCTGTAAGCATAATCTCATTAGAGGGGCCAATGAATGTGCCATTAACACAATTTAATACATAAATTATAAAATTTCACTCATCTGTCGCTGTCGCTGTCGCCGTGGCTGTATCTGTCTTTGCCTTGCCTGCCCCTGGCAATTTGCACTCACTCACTGTATTACCCATGACATCTGTGCGTCGTTGTTGCACACACAATGCCAAACGTGGGCAATTATATATTTATGGTATTTATGTATGTATATAATGTGTGCACTGTTGAAACTCAATTTGGCAACTGTCGCCTATAACTTGGAACGCAATACATTAGTCGCTCATAAGCGTTATACAAGTGTTTATTGTGTGCTCCAAGGTGTTGAGGTTATGCGTAATTTTGCCATAATTTCTTTTGTTGGGAAATTAAAACCACATTTGCCTTAAAACCACCAAAAACAATGTGTTTCGATGACTAAAATGAGATCCGAGGTTAATTTCAGTGTACGAGTATGCTATTCATTTGTGGTTGTTACTTGCGAAATTGGCTCAGAGGATGAGATAACAACGCTCTTAATGTAGTCCTTAACTAGCCGAGCATTAATTCCCATAAAGGCCACAAATATTTTGAATTTTTCCTGAACCAAACGGCTACCACTACAGATATTCTTGAACATTTTTCATAAATAAACAATTATAGTTTCGGTAGATATCTTTTTTTACATTAAATGACAAGAGAAATTAAGCAGAGAAATCTAAACCTAGAAAATTCTAAAAGAAACTATACAACTGGTTGAAAAATGCAATGCTATTCTTCAACTTTTCTGAATTACAACCAAATTTTCCAAAATTTCGTTGCTTAAGTTTTTCAATTTGGCTTTGGGCTCAACATTTATTGCTCGTAGAGAAATTTCCTGCAGCTAAAGTCGCACTTAAAGATTAAGACAAGAACATAATTTCGTTTAAATTAAAGGTTCTTACTTAACGACCACTTAACAGCTTGCTTAGCCAACGAACGCTTAGAGAAAAGCAGATATTTCAACGCAGCAGCTCTACTAGAAGACGCTAGTCTTTCAGAGTCCATTTTCTATACGCAAACATTAAGAAATCTGTGTAATGTGCCTCGCAGCTGAAGAAAGCTCACACTCTTCTCTAAGTTATTGTAATTAAAATATATTTAAAATATACAAATCGCTAGTGCTGAGGCTGTAAGCTGAGTTCGGCTTAAGTAAATTGGGTTAATGGTGCAGTAGGTACATTTCTATGTAGACATACTAACACATTAACCGTCTTCTGTTCTTCCAAAGGCAACACGAGCGAATCTCGTTCAAACATGTAGATCAATTAGTTATTTATTTGTTTATTTGTTTATTCTCGAAAGCAATTATTTCAATTTGTTTTTATGTCAGAGGTGGAAAGTGTTAACGAGATTGGTCGAATGAAAGCAGAAGACAATTGGCTCGCAGGCAAAGGTTTGAGGTATTTTTCCACTTAATAATCCAGAAGAGAGTTTGATGAAGATTAATGGCTCGATTTACACAGTCAAATGGAAATATTTAGGTAAAAGTGTTAAAATTCTATTAGCTAATTAGTTCAGCTACGGGGGCGATGGAGAAGTGATCTTGTTTCTGGGCCGACTTGAAAGACTGTACATATTCTTCCTTAATTGTTCTTTATTTTTTTATTTTTTTTTTCAATTTTTTATATTTTCTCGTTATAAACAATTAATTAATCTTTCTAAACTAGAGGAATTTTCAATCATGTTTTTTCTGTGGCGCCGGTAGTTTAATGCTGACTAATGATTTTTAATGACTAATTGCTTAATTAAAACTCTAATTATGGCATTAAGAGGATTAAAAGTATTTCAAGCATTGATTTTGTGTATAAATATATAAATATAAATATATGTAAAGATAGGCTCAACACCCTTTTAATTATCGAAACTTTATTTCATTCCACTCCGTATATTAAAAGATTTATGCTAAGTATAAATTTATTAAAAAAAAAACTATGTCAATAAAACAAGAAGATTTTCCTGTTTTCTACCAGCCACTCAATCCAACAACGAATAAATGTAAATATGTATAAACAACCAACTGCCGTGATGAATCTTCCCAACTCTAATTGGAATATTTTAAAGCATTTTATTTCATATTATTTACATGTATCTATTACACCATTTGCACATTCATTATTCATCATTTACTATTATTTTATTTCATATTTACCATTATTTCACAAAAAAACCAAAAACAAAAAAAACATCCATCATTATTGCCAACATCACCACCATCACCAAACAAATCCAATCACCATCACTCACTGCTCATTGGTTTCATGTGCACAACACCGACAACAACAATAACAATAACTACAATAAATTATGTTAACCGTAATTAATTCGACATATGTCAATGGCTGTAAAAAATTCACTGCGGAAACTCATTAAAAACATTAATTAAAAAATTATGTAAACAAAATTTGTATAAAATCAACGGTTGCGATAATGTACATAACGAATGCTCATAAAAATCATTAATCAACTACGAACAAAAAAAAAACAATAAATAAAAATAAATTTTTAATTTTTTTCATTTAATTTAATTTTATTTCATTTTATGTTTTCTTATTTTGTTTATTTTTTGTTAATTGTTTCCATTATTTTATTTCATATTTATTAATTTCTTTTATTTTATTTTTTATTTTATTTAATTTAATTTTATTTTATTTCACTTTTATTTAATTCCATTTATTTATTTTATTGTTATTTTTTGTTATTTTCTTTTTTATTTTAATTATTTAATTATTATTATTTTTTTTTTAATTTTATTTTTTATTTTATTTTATTTTAATTTTATTTATTTAATTTTTATTCTTGTTTTTTATTTTATTTTATTTAATTTTAATTTTGTTTTGCTACCCTTATTTGTTCGCTTTTTGATATTTTTTGAATAAATCTTTTTATTTTTTCTAATATTTATTTCTATTGTTTTCTTCGAAACATAAAACCATTTGATAAAAAAAATTCATTTTAAACTCCCATCCTCATAAAATCATCTCCAATAAACTATCAATCAATTATTCAATTTCAATAAATCAATTTGTATATAAATATTTATGTTTGTGTGTGTTTATTTATATTTTCATATGTTTTACCGCACCTCAATATGCTTTGGTTAATTGGTCGCGCCTACCTTTAAAATATGTGTGAAATTAAAACATTAAATTAAATAAATTAATAATTTAAATAAAATATTTTGAACGATTTCATAATTACAAAAAAAAAAAAAAACAAAAAAAAAACATGTGTGTTTGTTGTGTCGGTGTCAAACCTTTGGATTATACATTTATTCGCCCGGGTGATTGCCAAAAATATATATAAACCAACAACAACGAATCATGATCGCTTGGTGTTAAAATAAAAACAACAACAAAATAATTGAAATATTAAATATTTTGAAAATAAAAAAAAAAAATCCATGGCTTCGCAACAGATCGCGTTGCTTTGGTCACCGCTGCACCACCGAGCTATACACGTATGTATCACTATTTTCCAGCACATTTATCAGCGCACCCGTTTTGTTTTTATCCACAACCCCCACCACCACCACCACCGCCACCAATACCACCGCCAACGCTGACACAATTGCCCTCACCACCGACCCTAAAACAATTGGGCAATTCATTGTCGTCAATGACACAAGCACATATCGCACAGACACTCCGGTATCCAGGTAAGGTTTGTATTGAATGATTTATTGTATTAACTAGTTACCTAAGTAGTTACAATGGAACTTGTTTTTTAACAAAATCGTCTTATTTTGAAAAACAAAAAATTACTATATTTTATGAGCTCACTATGGTGACGGGTTAATGCTCCGAATATTATACCACAGAAGCAATTTTGCATAGGTGAAGTATAAGTTTAAATGTAACTCTGAATGATATGCTCTGTGTGAGTAGTCAGAATAGGTCTTTAAAATGTTTAGTTATTCAAAAGTAAGCCTTGGGCTTTAACTCTCAAAAATTCCAAACTTTAAACATTTGATTTTAAGCATTTTGTTTACTAAAAAAACCGATCTATCTAACAAACTTAAGCTTTCTTCGCTTTCTTCACTACTGACAAAGAAGTCATAAAGATAAGGATTGAATAATAATTCTTTCTCTTTTTCTTACCTCCAATCGCCAGGTCTATTTATACGACCCGATGAGACCAATCTTTACACGACGTTGGAACCAACATTAAGCAGCAATCCAAACGTCTACTTCCAGCGTGGTGGAGCGGTGCATCCCGGTATGATGTACTAAGAACGCATCGGTGGAATTGTTTTCTTTAAGAAAATGCACGATAAAAGAGATGAATTGAAGCAGTTGAAAAAAGGGCGACAGGCTGGTGGTAAGCAAGCAGCAAACAGCCGAGCGCACTCGTCGTACAGCCGAGCACTGAGCAACTCAAAGTATAAACAAAAGTATAACTGAAATGCAATAAAAGGAAATGCTAAGCTAAGTTATGAAATAATACGAGATTAATTTTAGTTTTTAGGTTTAAATAAAAATCTAGCATTAATATTTCTATTCTAATGAAGCTCACAAAGCTTAAAGTGTGCTCCTGCACCTAACTAACTGTGCTGCAAGTGCTACACTTTTAAAGCTCTAAGAAAACTAGGAGATTTTCAAAATGTTTCTACACACCTTGGGTCAAGTTGCAGCACAGTTTCAGGTGCAGAAGTCAGGCTTGAGACTTTTCAGAGCGTTGTTAGGCGACGACACACTTTACAAACGCAAACAGTTTTTAGTTATAAGAAATCCAAGTGCACATCTGCTCCTAGGGAGTGTAGTTTGATAAGGGAAAATAAAAAAAAGTTAAATTAATTTAAATTTTAAAATATTGAAAAAATTACTGAAGTTAATTTGTACTTAATTACTTAAGTGAAACTATAATTAATTTTGTAACATTTAAAAAATGAAGCGAACAAAATACGAAATTATAAAAAAGCTCGCTCAAGGCCCAAGACTTAAAACGTATTTTGTAGGTTAGAAAAGCAGCCTAACGACAAAATAATAACAAAACAAAAAAACGAACACTCATAGCGAATTAAGAGTAATTAAGTTTATACAAAAAATAAATAAATATTAAAATTATTATAACTACATACATATATGGTATATAATATTATAAATTCATTTGTATAAGACAAAGAACGCTAGCGCCACAACAACTCCATTTAAGGAAGTTATTTAACGAAAAACAAACAAAAAGCAGCAAACAATGCTATAATAAAGATTAAATGAAGCTCACTTAATGATTTCATGATTTACACGCG
Organism: Ceratitis rosa; assembly: GCA_037013455.1. Lineage (NCBI taxonomy): Eukaryota > Metazoa > Arthropoda > Insecta > Diptera > Tephritidae > Ceratitis > Ceratitis rosa. The sequence goes on from JAWMAG010000041.1 coordinate 877,121, forward strand.
ATTATTAGCATGCCGCGGCGCTCAATTAGTGACGGCCGATTAATGACAGCCGATTAATGACAGCAACAACAACTCGAGTGTGAAGAAATGAGTTGAAACGAATGAAAAATGTATTCGCTGTCAAACGGCTAACGGCAGCAGAGGTGCGAGTTTTAGTTTAGGTTGTGCACATCTTCCGCCGAGGAGCAAAACAGGCAGCCGAATATGGGCTTGAGATAAGTATTGAGAAATTCTGGCATTTCCTACCCGTGATTGGCGCTTCTACAGCTTTTCACAAATACCTGCACTGCGAGGGCTTACAAATTATTCAATGCTTTGCACTCCAATATGCGCCCAGCTTTAACTGCCGTCACTCGTGCAAGCCCAAACAGTGAAAGTTTATCATTGCGTAAGCCCAGTCAAGCCCACTTCAATGCAAACAAAGCTCAAGAAAAGAAAGAAAAATACACTCGTACTCATATAGTGTAAATCAATTTCCGTTTTTGTTTTGATTGCCAATTTCTAAATATGCTTGGCACGCAGCTGTGGCGCTTGACTTATTTTTAACGTTGGTTAAGAAGATAAATACATACATACTCGTACATACAATTATGTATGTGTGTTTCCTTTCTTCTTTCACTTCACTTCAGGCACTGCTCTTGTGAATATAAAGCGCCAGCGATAAATAAGACTAATTTCTTCAAAGTGTAGCGAAAGAAATGAAGGGTGTGAAACGTAAATAAATAAATAAAATATTTTCGAAAAAAGCAAAAAAAAAGAAGCAACAAACACTCTCTTATGTTTTTTTGTACTTTACTGAAAGCACTCGCCGCACAAATTAGTTGAAAGGAGTAATTATTAAATTAAAACTAATTTTTTTATTTTTATTTTTTAAATATTTTTATTTGTTTGCTATTCTCATTATTTTCAATTTGAGTATAATTTTCGCGCTTACGTAAGTAGGCTCAGGCATAAACATATTTTTAATTGTAAGCAATTACACACTTGTAAATACACGATAATAGTTTTAATAATAATAATAATAATAATAATAATAACAGCAACAATTATAATTATGATAATGTGAAATTTTTAGTTGTAACTAATGCATAACAAATATTTTATTATATAAGTGAACCAATATATGTATGTATGTAATATAAATACATACAAATACATAGGTATGAGTAGCTATACTTGCGTATATTTCATTAAGTGCTTCCATATTCGTATACCAAGTATATACATACATACATACAACATGCATACATATGTCTTTCTATAAGTATTAATTGATGAGCACACAAGTTTGTAGGTATGCGCTATGTACTGTGCAACAATTTATCGATACAAAGTTTACGATTTTTTTCTATTTGTACTATGAAAATGTAAAAAAAAGTGCAAAAGAAACAAAAAAGTGAAAAACTGGAGTAAAATATAATATGAAAATAAAATAGATAAAAATAAAAAATTTGAGTCTCTTAAAAGCGGCATTTCAACCACGTAAGTATAAATCATTAGAAGATTAAAAATTAATATTTGTTCCCACTAATAAAAAAATAATTCTTCGAAGTCTAAAAAAAGTGAAACTATGCTCTCAGAAAGCAGGAGGTGTGCAAGTCGAGTAGAAAATCGCTGGGCAGTCTGTTGTGATTGCAGCTTTTCAACGTCGAACTTTCCTGGTGTTTGTTGACGGGCGTTCTTCGATACACAGGCGCGTGCGTATCTTCGCTGCGACAAGATAGTGATCCGAGTCGATGTTAGGAACTCGGAACGCTGGATGCATGTCTTCCGTCTATAACAACATGATCGATCTGGTTGAAAGTTTTTCGGTCTGGAGACAGCCAAGTAGCTTGGTGAATGTTCTTATGCTGGAATCTAGTACTACAGAAAACCATATTTCGGTTCCCGGGGAATTCAATCAGCCTCAGCCCATTTAGGGATGTTAAGCTGAATTTTACGATAGCCGTACCACCCTAGCGTTGAAGTCGCCAAGCACAATTTTGACGTCGCGGCGGAGGCAGCGCACATAAGTGTGTTCGAGGCGCTCGTAAAAGGCATCTTTGGTCAAGTCATCCTTCTCTTCCGTGGTGGCATGGGCGCAAAATTGGTGTGATGTTAAAGAATTTCGTTTTGATGCGGATTGTGACTAGACGTTTATCCACCGGAGTGAATACCAGTACTCGGCGACGGAGTTTCTCTCCCACCACGATACCAACACCAAATTTGCGCTCCTCTATATGGCCGCTGTAGTAAATTTCACAAGGGCCCACCTTCTTCCGTCCTTGTCTCGTCTATGGCAGTGATGTCAGTCTTTAACTTTATGAGGAGATCAACCAGCTGGACAGCGGCACCTTCCCAATTAACGGGCCGGACATTTCAAGTGCATGCCCTTAAATCGTAATCCTTAACACATTAAAAGGGGATTCTCTCGTCCGAGGCTTATTTAAATTTTTCATTGGATTTTGTGTTTCATGTGGTGGGTCCCAAACCCTACGCACAACCACATGGGATTCACCTTCTCCCTTTAGCTCACCTCCAAACGGATGTTTGTTGGCTACCCAGAGGATACGTGGTCTAAGACCGGAAGTCGTGAGCTGCTTGAACCATATGCAAAAGAAGAGATAAATAGAGACAAACATAAGTGAATGAGAGTTATTTTTGCTCTTGAGCGAAGATATTCCTCCTACCTAGCGTACCGTACCACCACCGTTCAAGTACAAAAGTGTATTAAGTTATTAATATTTTGTCGGCTTGCAAAATACTTGTCTTTCACTACTTTCTAATAACTCTTTCCGCACTGGCGGTTTTCGAGATTATCAATTAGCAATTCATACGAACTTTTTGCAGAGAGAAGAAAAACCGAATATTACTTTTTAATATGCATAACCAATTGTCTAATTAGTTTTACGAGACAGGAGAGGGCAAAAGTTCAAACTTATTATAAGTTAAATGGTCAAAAGAGGATGATTTCACTAAAAGCGTAATGGCGTTGAGAGTCTGCATTCAACAGGAGTCAAGTGGCTTAAGTTAGGTTGAGATGGTCATGCCAAGAAGTGAAGTATAAAAGTCTAAGACGAGCATTTCATACTATATTTTTTGAAGGAAGCCACACAATCGAATGCCAACGGAAGGACCAAAAGATCCTCCTAGAGCAACCACGATAAATTTACTGGCGTAGGGCTATAGGGCTATATAAGACAAAACTTCAAGCCACTTGGGCTTGTGATAGATGGAAAAGGTATCCTAAATTTGAATTGGCACAAGGCAAGCCAACAGCACCCTATATGCATAATAGCTTACTCCTGATTTGCCCGCACTCTCTACAGCCATCCCTACAGTTGTCTGTAGGCAAGTACTGTCGCCACTACGCACTGCGACAGCGCTGCAAATAGCACAGAATCCGTCACAGCAAATTTACGTCAAAATTAATTACGCGTCACTAATCATGGAGATAATGAAATTTAAATTAAACTAACATGACAGCTGATGCGAAGACGAGGCGAGGACGGCGACAGTGCACAAAACATCGCAAGTACAAGCAAAGCTCACTGAGTGGGTTATCCTGGTGGGTTAGTTGTACGTGGCAGATTAAGTAGGGCGTAATGGGCAAGCGAGTGTAATAGTAACGAGAGAACCGGCATCTCTTAGCCTTTGCGTCTTGCTCGAACTACCTAGACCAAGGGAGCCACACACCGTCAAATAGGTAAGCCTTTTGCATACAGCCAGTAGGCCGTGGGTACTTTATCCGTGCTTAATACGCTTAAGACGCCATCCATCATCACAGAGCCACCAGACTGTAACTTTGTTGAGCTGTGGTTAATATAAGTTCATGTAAGAACAAGAGTATACAAGCGAAGATAGAAATGAAATAAAAAACGTCGGCTGCCGCCTCTGACCGTCAGAGCTCCTCTTTTCCACTGAGCTTTGCTGCATGCGTTAAATTTACAATTTAAGGCAATCGATTTCAATTAATTTTGAATGTAATGTACAACACAACACGGAGCCATGACATTGGAGCACACCGCACTTTTGGCACGCGCCACCACTGAGGCGGTGGGTGAGAAATGGAGCAAATTGTGCTTTTTTCTTTGCCACTTTTCACATTTGCATTACCTAATAGTCGCGCTATAGCTTGTTGTATGGGCGGACTGGGTGTTACTGCGTCGCTTTGGCGCCACTCGAACGCCTTCAGCCACATTTGGAATTAGTCTATGGAAGTGTGTTTGACTGGCTGAGCTCGTTGGTTGCACGCGTGGCGGAGGCTGCTTTGCCTGCACTCGGCTGACAAGTTCTGGCAATCCACAGCCGAAGGGCGTGCACGTCTCGCGAGTTGCAAGCCTTGTCAAGCTACGCTGCTTTGCTGCGCAATGGTGTGGCGGTGGAACTCAGTGACTGTCGTGTCTATCTTAATTCTTTTACAGAGCGCCAGTAGCTGTGATTGCTTTTACTAAAAATGCAGTATCGAATAACGGACTTGGTTGGACAGCTAGAATTATATAGCGGTAAAATATGCTGGAACGTTGGCTGTTTTTATTTTGCTTTGTTCTTTAGGAAAATTGGAGGTGTCAATTGCAAGAATTTGCTGTTGGTAAATATGTAATGAAGTGGAAAATTTATTTTCGATTACGTTCAGGCGTAGTTGATGCGGAATCTAACGGAAAGAAGTAAATAAGCTGTAAATGTTTGCAGCATAGAGCAGAGTTGAAAGTTATTTGCACCAACGAACCGCTCGAAGAAAGACGCACTAGAAGTTATAAAAGCATTGCCGCGGTGGGTGAAGTCGGTCTAAAAACTTATTGGCTGTTCAGTCTAACGACATCAAAATCATTGGCATACAATAGCAGTGATAGGCTCTTGCAAGCATTATCTGAGGTGCATTTCTACTTTCCCCAAACTTGATCGGAAAGTGAAGCGAATGGGTCTGAATGAGAACAAGAAAAAATATCTCCTGCCGTCAAACTGTCAGTGCACCAACACCTACAACAATTTCAGTCTTGAAACCCTACGCAGACCCACTCATGGCAACAATTTTTACATTGGACTTAGCAGGAATCGAAAAGAAAATCCTCTATCGACCACATCCTCAAAAACACGAACCAAACTCTACAAGACCTTCATCAATCCCGTGGGCAATGACAATGCCGACGAGTCGTCATCAGTTTTCGAGAGAGAGATGGATTTCAGCCAGTTAAGAGGAGAGAGAGAAACCTTTCCTTCTGGTTCAGATGTTGATCAGATATCCAAGGCGTTCTTGCTAAGGGCAACCGTTGCTACACGGCTGAAGCATATTAATAGAATTCCCAATAACGATACATTTTCATTGAGGTCCATGGCGCATTTCGCCACACATCCCTATACCGTGATTTACGCACACAAGTGCTTACATACGAGTATATGCCATGCATACTTTCACACCTTGTGAAATGTGAAAATTTCTTTCAAACATTTTAATGGTCATCACCGACGACGCGCCAACAATTTTAAGCGCCAGACACCTCTTTGACGAATTCCACGGACATGGGACATAAATGAAATTGTTACAGCGGCCAATCGCTGGCAGGCGTACTCACTAATTGTTGCCATAATGAGACGGCCGCAGACCACAATGCGAAGCTTAGAGATGCTGCGTAAGAGTCTGTCCATCCTCTGTTTTTGTGTTTGTGTGTATGTTTTGTCGACATAGCTAAGCGTCGATTTCAAATGAATTTGCCGCTTGAAATGTTCCAACGAAGCAATCGCAATAAATAATTGAACACTGGGGAGTCGGAGCCGACCTGAGTCGAGCCGAATGAAAGAATTTTAAATTACGCGACAAAGCGAAGCAATGCCATGGAGACATAGACGATTGCGGCCGTCCAGAACTATATGAGACAAGAGGCAGATACATACCCGTATACTCGTATATGTACACACGCAGCTATATAAATGTACGATTTACCGAGCAAACATAGTAATAAACTTCGTAGAAAATGTATTGAGTACGAACAAAATAGATCCCCAGGCGACATTTGCGGCGAGTGGAGGGACTAATAATGCGAAGGCGACATTGATGTGTTTGCTGATTTTTGAAATATGTAGTTGTTTTTGTTGACACTAAGGATGCAACGGAGCTGCGAATTCGCTATTCACAGAATAATCGGAACTACCGAATAATTTTACACTTCCTACTCCAGCCTGGATAAGGGAGTTTAGAAATACTTCCTCTTAATCTACCAGTGCTTCGGGGTTGATTTAGTGGATTCGAGTGAGATTCCCTAAAGGTCCGCACATTTTAGCGAGACAGAAATCGGGAGTCCAATTAAACTCACCTCAGCAGCAGACCTTATAACTAGGATTCGGTGGCACTATGGATAGAGAGAAACGAAACAACTTAGGCTACTTGAATTCGGTCTCCCGGAAAGACTGCACCCTTCATCCTCCATCCGAACCAGTTGCCCTATTGAAAGACTTCGGTTTCGACTCCAGTCTGTACACTGCTGCGCGCTGTTACAGAATTTCTGGGTTCGAGACGAATATTGCAGTTGGCGCTGACTTCGGATGTGCAGGGCATAGTTCTAGCAGTATTAGTTGCTTTTGCACCGGCACTTATTGCCTTCATCGACTGTACGACTGGCTGGTTGGCTGGTTGGCTGGCTAGCAAAACTAACAACAAACCATTTCACGCTGAGCTGTCAGTGTCACACAATAAATGATACCGCAACTGATAAGATTGACAGGGTGCATAACAGACAGCCGGGAGGACGGCGACGACTAGGGCCGCGAGTCGCAGAGAACACAGCTAAACATCAGCAGACCTATCTAGCTGCTGACTGTCTGAAAGAAGAACAAGAAATGTGATAATAAAAAACAGAAACGTAGAAGACCAACTAATAGAACTGCCAGGGCTGTCAAGTGACGTGCAGCTGAAAAGCTGAAAAGCTGAAAAGCCAACAAGTACACAGAATTGAGTGGAGCAAAGCAGAGTTAAACATAAAAATATCAAGCAACGTCTGCTGGCTGCAGCATTTGATTGGCATTTAACAATCGTCGCAAACGAGAGCAAAAAAGCTGGAAGCAATAAAGAATTGTGAAAAATGTTCAAATCTATAACGAGAGTGGAATCACATTTCATACTTACAGCTCGGCCAGCCAGCCAGCCGAGCCAACAAGCAAAAAGGGCTACGACGCAACGCCCAACGCCAGCCAGCCGGGCAGCCTGGCAGCCACTCAGCTAGGCAGTCAACTGCACGCGCGCTCAGGGGAAGGAGAAGGAGATCGCACTAAAATTTGATTGACTTGTGATATGTAGGTACTTCGGTTGGAGATCATACTCATACTGGCTGTCCACGTCTGGTAGGCTACAAACGTACGCTTCGTCTTTTTTTTTAATTTGTGCTCGTCAAACATTTCTGCTAAATTGCGGGCGTTTCTTTAATTGAGCGAAACGAAGAATTTTTCACATAGTCCATTAAGGTTGATTGCGCAGGAACCGGCTCAGAGGATATAAACTTTACATACCTATATATTGCTAGTTAAGTGTTTAGGCAATGCATAGCTGTTAGAAGCTTGCAGTTTGAAGGACACTGAAAGCTTTAACTTTTACAACTCCACGAAGGTTAAAAGGTTACACTCGTATGCGAATCTAAGTAGTTGGTCACATGGGACTATCTAAGTCTACCTTAGATACGGAAATGGTTTTAGAAGCTCGGCTGGCATTATCGGATAAGGGCGGTAGGCGTATAGGCGGTACGAGAGCTACCGATAGCTGTGTTGACCTGGAATGTCAAGCCCATCGACAGTTGGTAAGCCCGGATGACGAATAATATCAATAAGAAGGTACGTGTAATGTGCAAGTATGATACTACAGACCGACTGGGCACAGCGTTTTTAAAGCCTAATGAGAAACCCTTCTTGAATTTTGTTTGAAAACCTGGCTCCGACCAAACTTCATAGCAAAATTTGCACTTCCCCTTGCTCGAGGCCTTTGGCCTTTGGATTTAAATTAAAATAAAACAGTACATCGCATACTTACTCGCACCGCGATGGCCCTGCTCAGCTCATAAATAATAATTCGACCACACCCACAATACAATTAAAACTCCATTGGTCAAGTAAATCTTTTAATTGCGGCCATAAGAGACTCCTACAAGTGCAGTTTGGTGGAGAGTTCATTTGAGCTTCATTTAAACCATAAATTTTCCACTCCATTCCTGTGTAGACGCAACCGTTTCGTGCGACTAGAACAATAAATGAGCATGGACACTGACCCTCGGCCAGGCGGTCGGTCGGCCGTTAAGAGCTTTCGCCGATTTACGCTTTCATATCTTTTCGCTGTCAAATTTAAATCATAAAAGCCATATTTGTGAATTTACTCGCTGCACGCCGCCACATTTTGCGGAAATAGCAAGGAAATAGCAAATTTTCTTTAAGCACTCAGCAGTAGGAAACAACAACCGCAGCGGCGGTGGCGGAGTGGGCACGCCGAAGGCAAGGCCAGCAGCGTTGGCTACCACTTGGGGCTCCTTCATAAATAAGAATAACGCAGAAAAAGAAAACAGAAAACAAATAAGTAATAGAAGGTCGTGTTGGAAGATGAACCGTTGCACTGATGGGCATAAAGTGCTGGGCTGAGTCGAAGATATTCGTGTAAATGCGTTATCGATATTGGATTTGCTGCTGCTGCTGCTGCGGCTGCTGCCGGGAGAACTATTTAGTTGTGCAGAAACGTGACTTCTGGGTGAACGCCCAAATCGGCAGGTATGTGTGCGTTGTTGTTGTTGTGCGAGTCCAGTGGCAGGCAGCAAATTGAGATGGAGATGAGTGTATGCAATTAGCTATAAAGAAGTAACGGTTTGAAAGTCTACAAATTGAAATGAAAACAGAAACAGAAATTGGTGGAAAGAGAAAGGGAATGGGAGCACTGGCTGAGGAAGGCAGTATAGGTAATAAAACCAATATTGTTAAATGGAGATCACTCCACTTGCCCTATGTTACCACTAGGAGTGCTGGTTTAATGAACTTTGCTGGTGCCAGTAGAGTCCTGGAGAAAGGAGTATAGGCCTATGAAATGGATTTCGCTAGTGGTAAGACCAGATGTAAGGATGACAGGGTATCCTTACAATTTCCTTCAAATAGCCTAGACCAATAAGAGCTCAATCCATATTCTCTTTAAGACGAAGAGATATTTTAATTTCATTCTGTGCAGATGTGTTTCTGCTACCATGAAAACAGGCACCCGATACATCTTACATCCGCTTATCAGAGCTTTCGTAAAAGGTGAGTAGACCATACCAGAATTCTAATTGTTCTATTTCCTGACATTTCCTGGATTACTGACACTAAGAACTCAAGGTTCTTTCTTGTACTGGAAAGGGATTGCTCAAAGCGTGCTCCCCTCGTCAGCACAACGTTAGATATACCTAGATTTCGTGCGTGGGAATCACGGAACGAGAAAAGCAACCTCAATCGCCGAGAGCTTAAAAGCAAAAGTGCATTCCTTTGCTCCACATACGCCAACGAAGTAGCCAAGGTGCGGACATAAATAAAGTCAACCACAACTACTTAAACAACCCAGCGTAAGTGAACAAATGAACAGAGGCGAAATGAGATTAGCAACACCTCAGCGCAATGAAAGTAAAATACGACACACGATGACTTCAATGCTTTTTGTTGTTGCACAAGTATGGACTATTGATAGTCGACTATAAGTGTCTACGGGAATCCCACGCATTTGCACAACGACACAGCGAGGTTTGTCTGTCTTGCCCACCAAGAACTTCCTCGCCGTTACAGCGGCGGCAGCAAACGCAAAGGGCTCGCGCAGGCCAAACTCAATGAAACCCATTTTTTTTTCATTTTCGCTTCATATTCTTTTGTCCATTTTACTATTGGACAATATTAGTTATTGCATTGGGTGTTTTATGTTGACACTTCGTGATTAAAGCCCAGCATGTTGCGTTACGTTGCCTTCCGTTCCGGCGTATAGGGAGCGGGTAGTTAGTTGCCTTTGCCCAGTTCTTTCCACCTCTTAACTGAGCGGCGTGCGTGTGTACGTGTAGGTGTGTAAGACATGTGAATACATATGTGTGTCTACTTAGTATTTTATGATATTCCTACTTTTCGTACTTCTTCGACCCATTTACATGTTCCTCTACGCCTCAGCCGCTCCACCCCGCTGCTCCTCGGTTTGCGGAATAAAGAAAAATTGCATTTTTCAGCAAAAGTGAATTTACGATAACAGTGGCGTAAATTTATTGAGTTTGTACTTGAGATATTTTTCTATAGATACACAGGTAATAGCAAATATGCATATATCTGTCAATTTGTATGTACTAGGGTTGCAACGGGACGACGATTTCGTTTTCGAAAAGTCGAAACTTCCACTCCGGATTGTTCGGAGTAAAGAAGCTTGCGATCTCACATTATCCACACAGATTTGTCCATCAAGCGCAAGCGCAGTATCTAACAGTACTCGCCTCTCGGAAAAATTGTCAACCCCTCGGAATGTGGTGTATGGAACCGTAACCTTGTGTTAGTTCCAAGGTTCCAGACAGAGATTTCCGCAGGCAACCCTTCGCAGAAAGTTCGATCCATTCATTATATAATGCGCGTATCCATGAAGGGATGATAAGAGTGGCGTTCATCCGAAGACAAGGTAGAAGAAATGTTCCAGTGACAGTTTTGCGTCTCAGCTGCATTTAGCCTTGAACTGTACCATGCAGGTGCAATGAACGAAAGTTTCAGGAATACGGGAGAACTTATTTCAACGAGGAGAGCACTACTTATGGGAATTACTACTTCCTGTACTCACTGCGGGTGAGGCTTCATCTACATACCATATGTATGTATGTCATTTTCACGGCAGCGGTAATCGTACTTAGACCGTAGTTTGAGGTGTTGGCAGAGTGGCAACGTCGCTGGTAGCTCTCGCCCAGTTCGCAAAGTGCCACTTGCCCACTAAATTATGAGTTTGTTACCGCCGAGTTTCTATTATATTCCGGCAACCGAAAAGAAACAGCTGCCGTTTGCCTGTTGAATTTGAATTCCTTTTATGGGTGATCGCGAGTGTTGTTGTTACTTTTTTATATTCGGACTGCCGTTTGGGCTTGCCTATTCGGGCGCCCCGCGATCTTTGGAAGCGTTCCTTGTTGGTGTTTATGGAATTTATGTTCGTTCGTTAACAAAACAGTCACATAAAAAGCAAACAAATACAACAACATAACAAGAAAAGGCTTCCCAATAACCGAGGAAATAAGAAAATGGAAATACAAAAACAAAGAGGTTGTCTGCAAAGCTGCTAGTTGTCTACAAAAGTCACAACTTACAACGAATTTATATTTACTTCGGTGACATAATTCTAAACATGACGGGCTGACGTTTGTTTTGGTTAAAAGGAAGTTTCAAAATACAACTCTGTGTGGAAATTTTGCATAAGAATCACTTTTCAATGCATAACTGCATAACCTGAAACAGAAGCACAAAGGCTTGATGATGCTATTTTTATGCCTTCTACAGTCAAAATGGATTTTGTGGTTATGTTCCTCGCTTTCCTTCTCCTCTACCTTCTAATGTGTCATAAAGTTCGCAAAGGTCTTAAACGAAAATAAATAACTAAATGTTAGTCAGAAGCCGTAAACTATTCGCCAAAGCAATCACTTTGCCGGGAACCTGGGCTCCCAGAACATAAGGAAATACGAGTAATGAACCATTGCCTTTTGATTGGCTATTTTCTATACCATTTCCTTTACATTTCTTCCATAATGAAGTCAATCAACTGTCCGACACTGTTGCTTCTTATGCTTCATAAACCGTGACTAGACAAGTATAAGCCCATCCTAGCATATTAGGGTAATCCCACTTTCTCTGGGGAAGTGCTCAAGCTTTAAAATCTATGAACTTTGATCAGTATGACCGCATAACTGGCTGGAGGGTTTTTATCTACTCTTTTTCTTCTACAGATTTTTAAGCCAATATTGTGGTTATTTTTAAGAGCACTCAAATCTACCAGGATTTCAATTAAAGCCCCTAAACGACCATCGATGTTTGAACTCTTTGAAATTGCCCTAAGGACCATTCCAACACTGCTTTCGGCGTGGGACTTTGTTGGCTGCCCAAAGAACCTCTCGCATTGGTAATATTGCCGAAGCCATTCCCGCCAATAATTCACCTCCCTTGTATGTATCTTTTATCCCTTTACCCTATTTATGGGAGGAAAGTGGGTGCTTTAACATAAGCTATTCTCATTCATTAAGAAATTTGCACGCCCTAATGCACCCATTACATTAATTACTGTACATCCGTGAGACAACTTTTTTGTCACTTTCCTTTGGCGCAGAACTATCTCCATGGACAAAGCTTACGTAGGCACTTTTCTCAAAGTCGATGAGTTCGTTTGCTCTAAACGGCGTTGCATAAGCATATGAGTGTGTGTGTGAGCGTGTGTGACATTCTGGTTGTACAACTAATAATTTCCACTTCATTTCTTACTCTCACTGCCGGCGTGGTGACGCGCTTACCTTTTTTCCAGTTTCTTTTACTAAACTCGTTACTTGTTATTGTTTTTGCTATTTAGCTGTGGCAAGCAGCGGCTATAATTTCTAATTTACATACATCAACGTCAACGAGAATGCGAGAGCGAATGGTTATGTGTACGATGCCACTTACGTAATCCTATCCATAATTGCTTCTGTGCAGTGGAGTCGAGCCTCACCACGACCGATGTTGTCCGTTTTGCAGTCCGTTTGTGTCTGCAGCCAAGTACAATCGGACACACTGATCTTGTGAAGCGTCTGAGTGGCGCTGAATTCGCGGCTTCAATCATCCTTCTTTCGCGTACTTCACCGCCAAGGCTGCAGTTAGCGCTTGTGTTGTTTTTTCTGCCGTTACCTTCCTCGTTCATCTTTTGCTCGATTCCTACTAATAATTTCAATCCTGTTTTGCGGTAATTTCAATTAGTGAAACGAAGTACAGCGGTCTCGCTGCGCAGAGCCTCGTCTTAGACGCACAACTGTTTTTTGTTGTTAGATATCATGAGTTAGAAGTAATTTGTGCCAGAGTCGATGGCGTTAGGTGTGCAGATGCTCATACTTTGTTGTATTAGTGAAGCCTTTGTTTACTTATTGCTTGGAAGATAGGGAGGAAAGGTGAAGGGATAAGGGTTTATGGATTTAAAGAATAAGAGTTACGTTACCAAAATATACCAAAAGATGGCTGTCAAGGAATGCTCTATTGGTAGGATCCATAGTTTTATATGAGGAAATCGCCTCTTACTAAAATCCATGTTCCAGTATTTCCGGGAAAGGAATATCCCTCTTCGTAAAGCTCACGTTTAAGAAAGTCTGCAATCTGCGTCCAAGGAAGTTCTTAAAATATTCACTCGTCTCGAGTATTTTTAATCCCTTCAGGCGTCCAGAGCTTAGTCTAACATACCTGAGTTTTAGTTTGCACATACTGTCCTTTAGGATCAGAGTCGCCTATCGACAATTCGATGTCTCGTCTCTGGATGACAGCTTAGTCCGTTGCTTACGATATTTGAGGGATTTCCCTCGCAGAGCTTGGAGTCTTAGAAGATTTCCCCAACCATGGGACTTTTTTTCGAATTACATGACTTATTTTCATTCCGTTTTGGTTGCTTAGTATATTCATTTTGTACCCTCAAGTTATTACATCCACATGATTGCCTTTAGCCACCCATAACCCGTCATTCAACATGTTTTTCACATTAAATTAATCGACGCTCTCATCTAACCTCATTTCCTTGCTGTCAACTGGATCTATTAACCACTAGAACGATCTCCGTTAAGCAAAGCTTTGTATGTGTAAATCTCTGGAGCAAATGTAGTGTGAATTACATAGATCCCCGTAGGAAAAAAGTTCAGTGGGACATGGGGACTCTTTGAGCCGTTGAAATCGTAATTGAATTAAAGAACTTAAAGCAGTCTATTCTAAGTTCGGGCCGTGCGGGTTTAAGTCACCGTCTATTTATCAAGCTATTCTGCACCAAACATACATACGTATTCCTGTAGGGATATCAAAGTTCCATACGCAAATTAACCGTTTATCCCTGTTATGGCAATACGTGTACGAGCTGCTCACTGACCGGAATGAAAAACATCATTAGAACCCTCCCCTCACGCACCTCTCTAGAAGCCCGAAAGCAGCAGCTCAATTGCACGCAATCCCACACGACAACGACCACGGTATTCATAGTGAACGAACATTAGTTTCCCGCTGCAATTGGTGCTGTCACGCAGCCTCGGACATTTGTCACACATCATAGCGGCCGTTATAGTGGATAAACTCGTCCCGATTCGGTGCGGTGTGTGCGCTGCGCACGCAAATGATGCGCACACCGAAACAACCATGAGAAACATGATTTTCTCAACTCCTCCCAACGCCAATTACAACTTCTTGCATCTTCTCTGCGCGCCAGCAGCAGTGTCGCAGCTAATTGTCAACTGGTTCCGAGGGTGCGAGGTGCGTATGCGTGTGTTTTTTACTTCTTGAGTGGAGCTTCAGTGCGTGCGTGAAAAATGTGCCCATCGCTTGCAAGCATCAACGGCCAACGGCATTTGGCAGCTGGTGACCGGCCTACCGGCCACAACAGCGGTAAATCGAGAAAGAACAACAACAACTGCCTCAAAACGGGCTCGCACACACGAGCACGCGTCACGTTCCGCCAAGAGGCTGCTGCTGCTGGTTACATTAACAACTGGTACTTGTATAGTTGGGGGGTGTAGCTACGCATGCTGTCCAAGCTCCTGCCGCTGGCTGTTCATTTATTCGCCTTCCAGGGTTGTAAGCTATAATAATAAAAGATGCTCACGGTCAGCAGCGCCGAGGGAATGTGGTGTATGTGGTGAGGGGCGTGTATGAGCTCACCAGCTAGTTTCCATCTCCTGAACCTGCCCTACGGTAAGCTGGTGCTTAGTAAGCAATTGATGATAGCGGATGCGTAAACTCATTTTGTGGAAAGTGCCGTTAGGCATGATGCCACCGTTGCTGTAACTGCCCTGCTCCACCTTACCGCACCACTATTCAATTAAATGCGATCGACCGGTGTTGTAGCCATGGCCGTAGCCGTAGCCGGAGCCAGAACTAGAGTCTGCCTAAATGTGTGACTTTTTATTATATCATGTTGCATGCCACATACAAATACAGTTGTTGAGTGAAAAGGGAAAACCAAGAAAATGCTTGGCTCGCTTGTCGACTTTGGCTCGCCACGAACCAGTTGTTACTTGCAACAAAGTCGCTTGCAACACTTTCAGTTACATATATCGATTGTTGTTGCTGCGATTTGTTACATAATAGAATATTTATTTTGGCACATTTGAAGTTTTGTTGCTGGTTTTGATACGTCTCAAAACGGAAATTTACTTTGGGGTTAATGACACTAAATTTAGAGGATGAACAAATTAATAACACCATCATACACCAGAGAAAAGTTGATGATTAGAGCATCTCCGTCGATATTAAAGTCTCTACGGCACTTTATCTGCATTTGGTATTCGCTCAGAACTTATAAGGTTGCATAAGTTGGCTCTAACTACACCAGCAGCACCATTAGAGCTGGGGAAATTACCTTTCCGGGCCATTTGGTACCAAAAGAGCTTTCAAAGGAGGATTATTTTTAACGTTTGATATTAACATTTAGGACTTCATTAGTATCGCAATTAATTCCGTTCCGAGCTGGAAGAAACGAAGCGAATGGTGCTAATGGAACGGTATTAAAAGTTTTCTAAGGGAAACAATTTGTGAAAGGCGAGGAAAACAAGCTGCACGAGATAAGCGAAGGCATTGATATCGTTCAGGAAAAAGAAGCAGTGACCCGCAGGCTAGGCAATGTCGCCCATCTAGTAAGAAATTACCGAAGCTAAAGTTATCTGTTGGAACTACCTTGAACGGGAAATAAAACCCATATGATTGAATGCTAAGGTTATGAATCTTGCTTCGTTATGATGATAAGTATTTTCCGTTATAGTTTAAAAGCTGGCTCGAATAAACTCCAGCTGGGTGGCACACTTTTTGATCACTTTTTCCAGCAACGTATGGCAAAAAGGCGCCAAAAGATTGTCTTCCAAAGCGTCAATCATCTCGGGCTTATTTGCATAAACAAGCGACTTAACATAATCCCCCACCAAAAATGCTCCAGCAGTGTTAAATCGCACGATCTTGAAGACCACACCATAGACCAACGACGCGAGATAATGCGCTCAGCAAAGGTTTACTTCAGTAAATTGATTATTTAGTTGGCTGTATGGCATGTAGCGCTGTCTTGTTGGAACCAAAGGTCGTAGACATCAACATCCTCCAATTCATGTACAAAAAAGACGTAAATCATGGCTATATAACATGAAGGCCGGCTTCATTTTTGAAATGGGACAAATGATCCATTGCAGACCCAAATTTTCCCATAAAGTGGATGGACAGCTCCACGGCACATTCTTTATGGCGTCTCTAAGGATGCTTATTATCCACTAGAGTAAACGGGGTGCAAAACCGATCGAAGGCTGCTCGAATTATCGAGTTATCACATTGTTAATAAATTTGTACGGAGTGAGGCTTTTCATTATGAAACGGCAAACCAAACTGAGTATAAATCAAGCCACTGAAAAGACGCGGCTAAAACCACTCTTTGCATCCAAGAATTCCGTAAATAGAAAAATAATAAAAAAAACATTTGAGCTTTGGAAAAGCGTTAAGATACAAACAATTATTGAAAGAGTATAACACTTAAACGACCAACAATAAACATTTAAATAGCTACAGAGTGACTTAAAAGCTGCCTACAAATTCCTATGGGTGAAAGATAATAGAAAAGAAGAAGAAGAATACAAGTTTTCTTACTGCCAGCAGAGAGGCGTAGTGTATTTGTGTGCTTGTGTTTGCTCTTTAAGCTATTTGTTGAAAGTGTTGCAAGACGAAAGTGAGCAATTTGTAGAGGCGTTTCGTTTGCTGATGCGTCGTTTTGACCTCAACGGCTTTGCCTCGTAGATTTTTTTTCCGAAGCCGTTCAAATGCAATTGACCCAATTTTCAAAAACTTTTTAGAGAAATTTGTATTTGTATGTGTATGCCACAGCTGGCAGTTGGTAGCTGAGCCAAGCACAATATACAAAAAGTCCTAATGGAAAATTTTATAGAATATACAAAAGTCGGGTACGTACAAATGTAGGTACGTATGTACATACGTAAATGCGCTCTGACATATGTTTAAAATATTTTTCAAATTTTTTTATGAATACTTTTGAGTTGAATACTTCTTTTCCAGCTTTATTATTCAATTTGTTGCAGCATTGTTGCAGCATCATGTGTATGTTTGTAATGTTTTCCACATGAACTCATACACGTATAGCTGTACATACCTACATACAATTAATGCCACTTTGTTGCATTCATACCGTTATCTTTTTCAAGCGCTTCATCAACACCAACGTAGCCGCGCGCTTTTCAAGTATCTCGCCGCATTGTCCAACCCACCAATGCATTTACTTAATAAAAATTTAATTATTTTAAAAATATTCTTTGTTGGTGTATTTATACCGCGCCATTGTTGTTGTTGGAGCGCATAATTGAAAGATGAATTTCAAGTTTTTGTAGGATATTTTTATAATTGAAGTTGGAGGCATCATTTTCAGTTGACTATGGAAAGTCTCCAGCGGAACATTGGCATTGTTGTTGTTGCTCAAATAGTTCTAAAGGGCATGCAGTAATTTCAAAATAATTTTGATTCTTTAAAAATTGTCGAGCCCTTTGCTACACTTCTTTTATCATTCTGTCAGATATTTCTAAGTGTTTTTTTACCAGCGAAACGTCGCCTTTCTTTTCTACCCAAAGTGCTTCGGTAAAACTCGTTTATTATTTAAATACTATATTCCCGTCATAATATGAGGACTCCTTAGTATTAAAAATAAAAATAAAAAATAATGCAAAATTTAATCAAATTTCTTGTTTTAATTTTTTTTTAATTTTTTCTTTAATGCTTGTGGCACCAAGCCAAGCGAGCGTTCTTTTGTATTTTGCTACCATCATTTTATGGCATGCGCACGACATTTCACTTTCGTATTTAGCTTTTCTCAAAGCGAGCACTTTAACAGCGACAATAAGCCAAAGCGAGCAACAGCTGCCATAACAAACAGCGAAGACAACTATAACAAAAAAAAAAAAAACAAAAAAAAAATAGGATCATACATAAAATGTTAACCCAGAGACGAATCAAAGGACGGCACCAAACATAAAAATCTATATAAAACACACACACACACACAAATATACACATACAAGTAAAACAAAAATAAAAATATCTGAGGTATGAGTTTGGCGCTGAAATCATAACAATGGCATTGGCAATGAATGAATGAATGGCGAAATGTGGTGATCACGTTGATCATGCGCCATTTAGGCAAAAAGTAATGATTATACTTTTAAGTAGGCATAAAATGAGGAGAAAGGAATAAAAATGTCCATAGCAATAATAAATGCCAATACGAGGCAAACGAAGTTATGCTGAGATCAGGAAAGACTGGTGGGCAATAAAGTCTTTAATGTTGAAAAAAACTAAAATTTTCAAATATATATATATATACTACTATTTTTCAGGGAGATTACGGTGTTAGCTAAGTGTGAGCTTAATCGGAGAGTAATAGAAAATATAAGGAATTTAAAAGCAAAAAAATGCAAACCTTTTCGAAATCTACTTGAAATTTGAAGAATTAAGGTCTGTATCAGTCTTACTTTACCCGCAAAGTCTGCCTCAATACACAGGCTAGTGCCTTTGAAGCAACACGTGCAACTGTCTACAGCAATTTTTGGTTCAACTTTTGCGCTTGAGTTCGGGCAAAATGTTTTTTTTTCATAACCTCTAATGTTGCGCCCTTTGGTATTAGTGCTATATTTTGCATTCATTGCCATTTTATTGTTGTGTCATGATTTCTATTTCCGCGGGTTTGCGCTGCCGCCTTCACTTTGCACTCTTCTGTCTGCGTGTTTTTCGTTTTTGTCAATAAAAATGACGACGAAACGTGATGGTAAACAGTTTAAGGCAAATTTAATGTTTGCAAGTTCATTTTCTTCTTCTTAAACATAATTTGCTGGCAAGGCAATATGGAACATTTAACCATAGCGCCAACTGTTTTTAGGTTAGGTTATGTTGAAGAGGTTAGTTTGGACGGCTGTTTAAAATAAATAAAATATATTAAATAAAATAACAAATTTTAATTAAATTAACTAACAAACGAAACGAACTGAACGATTTTCCCCAATTACGCAACTACCATACAATCAATCAACAACAACAGCTCATCGCCCCAAATACCAGTCGCGTGAAATATATGGTGAAGCACTTAACCATAGTGCATTTGTGCCACAACAGTAATTGCTCAGCAACAATTTGCAACACTTGCAAAAAAAACATAACAACAATTACCACAGCGACTTTCTTGTTGTTGCACAGCGGAAAGTGTGAAGCTCACGTTATTGCATTTAACTAGTAGCAGAAATGAATTAACTTTCACGTTATGGGGCGGACAGGCAATCCAAGGCAAGCCGAGACGAAGGAACCTCAACTGCAGTGGCGCAACACGTTGGCAAGGTAGGTCGTCAGCAAGGTATTCAATGGCAAAGAGGCTCTACACCACGTAGCAACGCATAAATGGACAAATGAAGCGTTGCAAGTTCGCGCCTCACTCACTTGCCTACTTAATGCTCAACTCGCTATGTGTGTAGTAAGGATGTGAACAAGAGCGAAACACTTTCATTGCCCTGCCTGCCACGCACCTAAAAATGTGGCACTTGTTCATACACATGTAAATATGTCTTTGTATGTATGGTATATAAGTATGTATGTTTATTACAAATGTTTCTTCCTTCTTTTGTAATAACTTGCCACAACTGCCATGTTGCATGCTGTGTGAAATGGTGTTAATTCTATGCTGTACAAATAGCTTTCGCCTTTATCCAATTTGCATTGTTACCATGGGGCTTTCCTATATTTCTCCACATCCGTAGAATGGGCTTATATTGAAGAAAAGTGAAAATAGCCGTTGGCTCATTGATCCGTAAAATAGATCCTATGTTTGGAATGCAATCGCTTTAACGTTGGTTCTAAGGATACTGGAGGTCCTTTCTTCCTAAGGAAGGCACGTAAAGTACATACCAAATTTGTCTTCTCTTAGTCGAAGCTACGCTAATCAGACTTTCAAGCAGATATGCAACGAACCTGTTAATAACGCAAGTTCACGGTAAAAGGACAGGGTATTTGTAGCGACTGTAGTGCTATATACAGGTGGTTTGGGATTTTGCCCCCAAAATGGTCTAAACGCGAAGCTTAGTCCAATCAAAAGTTAAATGAAAAGAAATGCCAAGATGCTCATGTGTTACTGTGAATCAAGCTTACGAACGAGCTACGTGTTACACACTTGAAGCACTCATTCGCTTACTCATACAGACTCACGAAAAGCGCAGATGCAGAGATGGGGAGAGCAAATAGATACTTTAGGCTTTTAGCCACAAAAGAAGGGAACATAATTTTCATTTGTCATTTATGTTTAAATGCATTTTTATGGCATATGAATATTACCTTCGGATGCAGCGAGTCAGCAAGTCAGCAAGTCAGCCACCAGCTACTACTCTACCCTGCAGACACGTTACACATATACGCACGTATGTATTACGTATTTTTACATAACATATGAATTTGCGCACACAATGAACTTGAACTTGAAATGCGTGTCTCCACACACACACACACAACCAAGCAAACAAAGAATGGAACAAAGAGCTATGCATGAGATGCAAAACTGGGCAGCGGAAATTCGAAAAGATTACGAAAAGACGAAAGGTTGCTCAATGCCAAGCAATCAGCCGAGGAATAAGAAGAAGAAATTTTAAAATGAATTTTTACTTATTTCCCGCAGTAATTTGCCCGGTTGGCATTAGCCTTACTCGCGTCCATGTAGATTCACTTTAAATGAAGTGTCATATATACATACGAGTACATAAGGTACACACAACTATATACATACATATGTAGCATATTCCGAATGTATACTTTTCGCCTTGAGGCAAAATGCTAATGGCAGTCTGTCAATTGAAATTGAAATGAAGCGAGACAAACGAACAACGAAGGAATGGAGGATCACATAGAAAAAGTTATGGGCAAATAGATGGATTTACATCAGTAAAGTCGACAGGTTAAGATGAACATAGAATTTGCATGTCATACCACATGTTATTATTTTTTTAGTTTATTTTATTTGATATTATTTGTTTATTATTTAATTTATTTTATTCAATTTTAGTTTATTTTATTTTATTTTATTTTATTTTAATTTATTTTATTTTATTTTATTTAATTTAATTTAATTTTATTTTATTTTATTTTATTTTATTTTATTTTATTTTATTTTATTTTATTTTATTTTATTTTATTTTATTTTATTTTATTTTATTTTATTTTATTTTATTTTATTTTATTTAATTTTATTTTATTTAATTTTATTTTATTTTATTTCATTTTATTTTATTTTATTTTATTTTATTTTATTTTATTTTATTTTATTTTATTTTATTTTATTTTATTTTATTTTATTTTTATTATTTTATTTTATTTAATTTAATTTTATTTAATTTAATTTAATTTAATTTTATTTTATTTTATTTAATTTTATTTTATTTTATTTTATTTTATTTTATTTTATTTTATTTTATTTTATTTTATTTTATTTTATTTTATTTAATTTTAATTAAATTAATTTATTTTAATTTAATTTAATTTATTTTATTTTATTTAATTTAATATAATTTAATTTTATTTTATTTTATTTTATTTAATTTAAGTTTATTTTATTTTAGTTTATTTTATTTTTTGTGTTTGTCGTTTTATTTTTATAGCGTTAAATTTTAAAAAAGCTTTTTTGTTTCCTATGTTTATCGAATTCTTTATTCGAATCCATGGTCTTTTCCACCCTTTACCCCCGGTTAGACGGTATAGGAGGTGACGTGGTATTCTAATGAGCTCTACTGTTGACAAGATCCAAGTTTTTCTCGATCGCTGGAAGTTACATTTGCCCGTTTATGCTTCTAAAGGCTTGTATATATACACGTATTTGTGTGTGTGTTAGAACATAAAATGCGTAAACTCTGCAAACAAAAAATAGTAAGCCAAAGAACAACCACAGTCTGATGGCAATTTCGCCAATTGCTGTACTCGTAACGACGTCGTAAAGTGGTTTTCCGTTTAAAGTAAAATTTGTTTATGATCCGCGTTTCGAGAACTTTTATGTGCAGTTTTAATTATTTTCGCATTTCGCAGATGTTCTCGAATACATGCAAAGGAATACGCTGAAGGGGCTGAGGATGTGGATAAACGCAGCAACGAAAAAGCGATGCAGAGTCACCCAACCGGCGGACCAACCGACCAACCGACCAGTCGACCCACCAAACCTACCAACGCGCACTTGAGCGCTAAGTGTTTGCTTTGTTAGCCAGACAGAGATGAGCAACGGTCATGCGTAGACAGATGAAGTGTTATTCATCTGCGCATAAACGCATTACTTAGCATAGACAAGTCGTCTGAAAAAGGCGGGCGACCGCAAGAACACACACACACATGCACTCCACAAGCAGGATGAAGGATCGCGAAAGGAACCGCGTTGAGGGACAAGTGGACTGCACGTACTTGAGCTTTGCTGTTTGCTAAGCCCCAGATGACTATGCTGTTCTGGATTGCGAATTGTGGTAAGCCACTTGTCGAAATTGTGTTGCATGCGTGGCGAAGGGCAAATATGCAGCACATGCACACACACACACATACACACACACACGCAGACCCACTTGAGGTTGAGCCGTTTTGGGTTGGTCCCTTGGCGTTGTAATAATGCCATTTCAGCCGCGTACCAAATGCATTCGCGTCTGTGACTTTCGCATTTTGCGGGCCGTATTGTTGTTGCTACCGTTGTAAGTAATTTTCAAGGTTAACTGGTCACCGCCACATTTGAACTTTACACACATGCTTGGCGAACGAGGTAGAAAAAAGCTGTATGAAAAACAGCAAACAGCAAACAGCAAACAGCAAACCGCAAAGCATAACAAAAACAGCAACAACAAAAAACTAGTCGCTTTGTTGTAACAACGAAACCCTTTTGCGAGAAATGGGATTGGACATGGTACTTTTAAAATCTGTCTACAGTGAAGCAGTTTGGGGGAACTCCACTCAAAAATAGATGTGGCCAAGACTGGCTTCGGGGTGTCGTTTGCGAAAGGATTTGTTATCAAAGGAAACGCTAAGCTTTCCATTTCTTTGACTTTTTTTAACTTAAACCACGCAGTAAAAGAGAGCAGAGAAA
Organism: Ceratitis rosa; assembly: GCA_037013455.1. NCBI lineage: Eukaryota > Metazoa > Arthropoda > Insecta > Diptera > Tephritidae > Ceratitis > Ceratitis rosa. The sequence continues at coordinate 900,423 of JAWMAG010000041.1, forward strand.
GTACGCTCTTCATCTGCAAACCCAATGCTTCACTTTTTCCATGAGAGCGTCATTTTTATATAAGATCATTCACAACATACCCACAGTGCTTGTCATACCCTGCCTTGTCGCATTCAGTTTGCGGTTTTTGCTGGACATTTTTTAAATATAAATGCCGCATGTTTACCTGAGAGCTCCACCACCTCCACCTTCCTGCCGTTCACAAGCTCCCATTCAACCACTTACATGTGTGATATGCCCGCAGGCCGGGACATACACATTCGGGCGATCGCCCGTGGGGAATTTTTGCCCACCGCGTGATCCATCCTCACCCCGTCTCGCTCTCTCGCGCTTTCCGCCTTTCAGCGCGCGTAACAAAACCGCAAAGACGTCGCGGAAGGCGTAAAAAGTCAACATTACAAGGCATTGAAGCCTCGTTAGTGTGTGTGTGTGCATGGCGGACAGCATAAAGAATCACTTTTGTTGATTTCAGTTATGTATTTGTCTCACTCGAAACATTTTTGCTGCTCGGAGCTCCTTTCGCTCTTTGTTTTCTTCTCTATTCGTTCATCTTCTTATTTTTTGTAAAGAATTATGTTTGCATTTTTAGTTTGCAATTTTTGTTGGAGCTCCGTGCTTGTCGCCTCGGCTTGGCTGGTGATCTGCTTTACTGAAAGCTCCGTATTTCATTTAATTTTATTTTTGCGATTATGCTTAATGATGATGGGGTTTTGTGGCAAATGATGCGAAATAAATTCAATGTGCCGCAACAAAATGAGCGCTTAAGCCACAAAACCCGAGCACAGCTAGAGACGAAGAGTGAACTGCGACCAAAGCGCTGAGGTAGGTAAAGCCGCTGGTTAGAGGGTTCTTCTGATGAAAAACGCAGATAGAACAAGCGGAAATATATTTACATATTTCGGTCTGACTCATTGTAATTTACATAATATTGCTCTAAGTTTATGGATGGAGATTATAAAATGAAGACACATCAGAAGATAGCTAGAATTTCATGTGTAAGATCAAATATTTATCCGTAAAAGCCACTGAGACAACTGAGGGATCAAGGATATGTTTAATATAAGCTAATTCCAAAAGTTTCCTTTTCACACTGTCAAACAACCACGGATGCTTGGTCCATCGCAAATTTTAGAAAGTCAGTAGGAGTTCAAGGTGTACAAAATGCTCGAAAATACTTTTCCAGCCAGTTTAATTGCGCTCACGATCCCCAATCGGAAAGGAGGTTCCCACATCCGACAACGACGAAGTTCCAACAGCTTTTCATATGGCTAAAATTAAGGACTGACAGTGTGCAATCAAAAGACTCGGATCAAGTCCAACGGTTGGAACCTGATTCGCAAAAATCTTCAGAAGAGGGATCCTTCACAGCATACTGCATGACAAACTAAGCTTATCGTCCATGAATTGTTGGATTTAGACTTCCACTCTAGACCCAGGTATTTCCGTGAAGATAAAATCGATACAAAAGACCTCTTCGTAGACTTTAGATCTGTCTTCACCGACACCTAAAGAAGCTTTCCCTATATTCTTCTTCTTCTTCTTTATTGGTGTTGGGACGGTTTACGCGATTATAGCCGAATCAAAGACTAGCGTCCCTTCCCGGCCGAGCCAAGTCACGAATCCGATGACAGCTTGTTCGATGACAGGATATGTTTCGTCTTGTCCTCATTAACTACCAGACTCATTCGCTTCGCTGCTTTATGAAGTCTGGAGAAAGCAGAACTAACGGCGCAGTTGTTAAGGTCAATGCCCCCTTAATACTCTGTCCAAATTCGGTACCTCTTCAAAGCTTGTACGGTTCCTTCTAACGTATTTGTGCAGTGGCAAACGAGGTTTCAGAGCTTCTACGGCTAATGTGATGAAATTCCAGTTGCAGATCCGGATGTTGGAAGTTCAAGTGAAGAAGGACTTGACTCCACTTATTGCCTCTAATAAGCGACGAACTGTGATAGATGAAACGACTGGCGTCGTTTGTTCAATTGCGTTGCCTAAGCCAGCTATGAAGAAGGAGAAAAGTCCAACGTATTGCCCACAAGTATTAACCTTCTATCTACCTTGCTTCATACAAAGCTTCGTTTTCCTTTTTTATCCAGCAGTTTCTAGGCGTATATTCAAAAATTTCACAGCCACCCGCTGCTAATCCGTCCAACGCTCGGGGATGTATACGAAAATGAATGGAATCTCAGCGGACGGAGAAGATTTGCGGCACGCAGAATAAATCGAATTCAATTAATAAATGTCAGCAACTGTGGAGGGCGAACGAATTACGAAATGGACATGCAATGCCAACACCAACACCAGCACCACCACCAGCACCAACAGGGACAACACCAGCTACAACACTCTCCACTTACATATTGTACATGCTTTTATTGTGTGGCAGGGGTCCATAAAGGCATTTGTAACAATGCAATCGTCGAGACAAATATGTATTAAAACGCACTTGACAGCTCCGGCCGCAAAAGAAATGTCTGCTGTCAGCGAACATAACAATAGAGTCCCAAGTCGAAAGGACGCGCGTGTACAGTGCTACAATAGAGTGGAGGTGGACATGTGGCAGCCCAGCTAGTCAAGAAAAGGAGGCAACGGTCAAGTGCTGGGTTAGTCTTATGCAATATGACGAATTTGTTAGAGCCGAAACTAAAACCGAAACTTACTAATTGCTTTTAGTAGCCGAAGCCGATGAGATCAACAGCAGGACATTTGTTATGGGTAATAGTCTATTTACCAACCACCAAGCGCTAGAAGTAGGTAAGCTGGTGAAACCGAATCGTAATGGAAGTCGAAGATTATAAATGTGCTTTACCGGAGCCAGATTCAGAGTCGGTTATCAAAAGATCACGCTTTGACGCTAGCAAAGTACCAAAGTCGACAGCGAATCTTTCAAACTTTGCCTTAAAAGCGTCCAACACAGCTATCAAAACCGTTGTAACACTAACACCGTGATGTACCAAGGGGACCCGTCGCAACGCAGACTGAGGGCTGCCAACTAGACGAATGGCTTTGTAGGGATGCCTGCACTTACGACGTCCAATTTGGGTGATTTTTCAAAAAATTCACAACAGCCTTGAAATTAAACAATTGGCAGCAATAATGCAACGTCATTGCATGCTGCCCGGTGGGCGGATAGAACCAAGGACTGACTAATCACACTGCCAGAATGCAGCTCTGTAAGCAAGTGAGTGACAGTGTGTGCGCTCGTAGGGCACTGTCACGGTTGCCTATAATCAAAAACTGTCTACTTGTATTGCAAACAGCGCTTGATCTTCGGCTGTAGCTACGGCTCGGAGTGTGGATGAGTGCGGTTGTGTGAAAAGTTGCTGAAAAATTGCGCCAATTGAATTTTGTTTTATTATTCGCAAATGAGGCGGGAAGCGCACCAGCACCAGAAAGGTTGTGAACTTGATACTTGTGAAAGGCTGGCGAGTCCCGACAATGCATAAACGAATCTGCACAGGCGGACGCTGGACGCTGGAGGCCGGGCGTCAGACGTCAGACGTCGCCCGTTGAATAGCTTGGCGATGGACGGTGTTAAATTTCTGGGCGGTCACTTTTCAGCGTATTTATCAATTTGGGCTGAGTTGAGCCGCGGAATGGAGACGAGATTGTGCACTGTCGTTGGTGCTGTTGCTGTCCTGCGTCTGTGCGCCGACCATTTAACATTTGTGAAGCGCATTTTTCTCAGCTCGCCTTAATGTGTAATTTCCAGTGAATTATTAATTTATACAATAATTTCATATCTTTTTGCCAATTATTACCATAAAATGCTGGAGCGTGACTATGTTTGCAAGAACGCTCTCGAATCGGGCTTGTAGCCATAGAAAACCTCCTACGATCTCTGTTCCCCAGACTCTGCTGTTGAGAGTTCAAGTATTTCGGCTAGGTGGCGCGGCGCATTTAGGTGTGATTTCACGGCGTATGTGGGCTGCGCGTGTGTGCGTGCGTGTGGGAACCTAAAATAGCTGAACTCACCCAGTCTAATGGCAATTTCACAGAATAAAAGTGAAATTGGTACGCCTTGCAAATTCGTTGGAAATTTTCACTTTGAAACAACAACAACAACAACAACAACTCCACCAACAATTGTTGCCCTTTATTGCTTGCTTGCGTTTTTGTTGTTGTTGTTGTTGTTGCAGGTGCCGTTGCTGCTGCTGCTACTCCTCTTTGCTGCAACGTCAAAACCCAATTACTCTTGTTGTTGTTGTTGCTTTGGATTAGTTTGTATTTATTCGTTAATGTTGTTGTTGCTGCTGCTGCTGCTGCTGCTGCTGCTCCAACATCGCGTGTTAATCACACATTAGGCAGCAATTAATTAAAACCGCCACGTAATGCTCATCATCGCGCGGCAGCGGCTCACATTTCATTTGCAGGCGAGCGAGCGATTGTTGCATGCAACATAAACACACACACACACACACACGCCCATGCGCATATATGTATTTATATAAAATGTGGAAAATTATGCCTCTTCATCATTATTACTGCACTTTCCTTCATATTTATACTCGTGTTGTTGTTGTTGTTTTAGTTGTTATTGCATTCGGTTATTGTATTTCTTTCGGTTGCTGCTTTATTGCCTTACTGCTATCTGCTGTGCGCCATTTGAGTTCGCGTGCAACGCATCCATCCATCCAATGCAATTGCGCTACTTGCCACACACTCATGCCACACACTCATGCCACAAATTGATTTACACAACTTTTTCAATTAGTCGGTGCAGCAGTCAATGGCGCGGGCTGCCGCAGCGTTTGGTTTTATTAAACAAATAATTCCAAAAATACAAAAACAAAAATAATAAATAATAAAAAGAAAAAAAATAATGCGAAAACTCTTAATTGTTGTTGCAAGCTAAAAAATTATGCTTTATTATTGTTGAATGTTGTTGTTATTTTATTGTAATTAGTTTAATTGTGATTTTAACAATTGCTGTACTTGTTGACGGTGGCGGCTTGTTCACACCGCAACCAACAACAACAACAACAACAACCGAAGATGAAAGTCGCGTTGAGGCATTTGCGGCCAATGGCGGAGCTAATGAATCAACAACAATGGCTTGACTTTTGAATTTGCAACAATTGAATAAATATCACTTTCTATTATTTCTCTATTTGATTTCTGTTTTTTTACACGCAGCCTTTGTGTCTTTTGTGCGCAGAAAATGACTTTCCTCTGTTTAATTTGCTGATCTGATCGAAATCGGAGGAAAAATTCAAAAAAAAAAATATAAAAAATATTTACACATCGTTTTGTCTCATAAGGAAGCGGAAACAGATCTTTTAGATTTCAACATTTTGTTTATTTTGCCACACTTTATGTTTAGAAACAACTTTCCTTAAACTCACAACTGCTAATTCCTCGACATCCTCACAGCTTTGCTGCCTTAAGGAGCCCCCACTCACAATACCGAACCACAGTATGTTGGTTAGGGTAAAAACATTCTTTGTTGTTGTTGTAGCGGTTATCCAACCACGCATGGGGGGTAGGGGGACTAGTCCAAGTTATCGAGATCATCTAAAGATAAGTAGGAATTAAGTCCACTACATTATCCAGATCTTCACTGTGTCAGTAAAATTCTTGCTTCTTCCTCTCTTCGTCTGAATGCAACGCTGTTCAACCGGAAAAGTGTTCAAGATGATGTTGATGTACTCTTGTTGAATTGTGCTTAAGCCGTCCTGTTCAGCGGATCTTGTATGTGCTGCTTAATGGAGTCTGTGTAGTTGTTGCAAGCAGCAAGATGTACAAAGCTTGGATTTCAATTCTGATTTTTTCTTCTTCTTTTTAGCAATTAACTTAGTCCTCCCTTACGCGATTAGAATATAATCATCAGTAGCACACCAAAAGTTGGAGCCTTTTCTTCCAATCAGACAATATTACTCAGTTTGGTATCTCTCTCCCTCTCCTCGGCACCATAAACCATGAATGAACTGCCTACTTAGTCGACATATGCTCTAAACATCGGTAAAAGATCTCCTGTGTGTTTTCCATGGGAGCATGACCCGGTTTTGGAACTGTCAGCAGAAAGATACAGGGTACGAATCATGGCTGCGAGAGGTCCGAGTTATGTTTTCCCTTTATCACAATATTCACGGATTCGTACTGGGTTTTAACATTACAAATAACCAAATTAGGTTCAAGACAAGGGAAGAGAAACTCTCTTTGGTCACATCGTGTCACATAGTTGTTGTTGTTGTTGTATCCGCAAAAATATTCCTCAAAGTAATTTTTGGGGAATAATGCGGGAATGACAGTCCTTGGGCGGATAAAAAATCCAGGTCGTTCCGGTATAAAGACCCGACTGCCGCGGGAACTATTGGATTTAAGTCGCCTCTTACGACAGGCATGCCTTACCGCGGGTAAATTTTTGAGCCCCTAAACCGCAGCGGGAGGATGTCGTGTCACATAGTCCTAGCCTACTCTGGGCATGAGCGCAGATCAGCGAATTTTTAAAAGTGGTAGTTCTCCGCTATGGCGTGTCTTTCCTTAAGCTATCTCCTTAATTAAGTTTCATTAAACATTATGACTTTTTAAGACGAAAATAAAATTATTCATAATTTTCAAAATTGATCTGATTTTCACTCAATCCACCGCTGCACCGCTGCATCGGGGGCAAGCTGTCGTGGAATTTTAAGTATTTTCGTAAAATTTATTTTATTGCAGCCGCCACAAAAGCATGTGTGTCGACCCAGATTCGAAATCTCGACCGCGAAACGAAAATTGCACACCCACAAAGGCTACCAAAAGCTATAAGTGGAACAATCCGAAATGCAGAAATTCGGCTAAATTGAATAAATATGCTAATAAAATCGCAAAGTACACAAAGAAAATGGGAAATAAATTCAGCTGAAGCGGAGCGGGCGAGCTTAGAGCCGGCGGAGGTAATTTTCCAAATTTGAACACACTTCCAGTGGTGGACGACGGGCGTTGGGACGAAGGAAGGGAGGAACGGGCGAACGGATTTTTTTTCTGCTAACTCGAACGCAATAAATTTCAATTTGCTGTCAAATAATAAGCCACAACAGCAACTGGTTAGCGGTAGCTATTCAAACAAAACAAAACAAAAGCCAACAACTACAACAACAAGCAGACAATGAGGCAAGCGTTAGGCGAAACGAGGCGAGCTGAGCTGAGGTGGGGCGCTGGACGCAGCAAGTAAATATTTTCAGGTGTGAAAATCAACACGGAAATCGAACGAATTGCTGGCATTAGTAAACAGCACTAACTACAACAATAACAACAACAATAACAACAACAACAACGTCAGCATTCAATTGCTTCGGTTTGTTCTTGGCTGCAATGCCACTTTACAATGTTGCACCGCGTCAGGCAGTTGTTAGCAAGCAATAGTTACGGTTTTTGATTTGTTGTTGCTATTGTTGTTTTTGTTGCATGTCTTGGCACCGTTGCTGCTGCCGGTGTTGCTACATTTCTGCTTGATTATACATACTCGTACTTGTAGTTGTTAGTTTAATATTATGATTGTTGTTGCTGTTGTTATTTTTTTTGTTGTTGTTGTTATTGTCATGGCCCTTGTTGGCCATTAATCATTTGAGTGTTGAGTGTTGACCGTGCAACGCCGAGGAGAAATCACTCGATTTTTTTTGTTTTTGTTTTTGTCTCCTTTTAGCCTCACAAAGCAGTACCAGTGTGCCACGGTCTCGCTAGCCCAAGTTGTTGGGATGTTAGAGCTACTACGATACCCTCTCGTTTGGGCATTTGTAGGTACTGCCGTGTATGCGTTGCTTCGATTTCGATGTCAGAAATTCGGTACCTCCGATATACAGCTCTGAGCTCACCATCGCCACCAGATATAATCAATAATTCCGTGTCCGGCCTTGGTCTCGTTAAGGTCACCTACGTGGAAGCTTCACTTTTTGCTCCAGTTGCATTTTGGTCACAGACAAATGAACTTGAACCTTCGTTCAGCTGCGAAATATCAGGCCTAACGATAAATTTTTGATCTTACGACTTTATTCTTAGAGACTCTTTATAAACCAAGGAAAAATATGTTACCGCATTAAAAAAAAATCAGTGTTTTGTCTGCTTTTACAGTCCGACTTCGCATCTGGCTCGGTTCGGCAAGACTCCGCTTGGTAAGCATCTCTAGCAAAATAGATACACCCGCCATGACCAATCAATTGATTTGCGGGCACTGCCACTGTCATTGTCACTGTGGCCAATTTACCAAGTACCTAGTTACCGGCACGACCGACAACTGGCGTCGCTTTGCCTGCAAGCACGATGCTGTGATGTTATTGACCAAAAATGGCAAGCAAACCGCCGGCGGACGTCATCGACACCACAGCCCAACAGCCCAACAGACCAATAGCCCAACAGCACCACAACCGAAACTAACCGCTATGAATACCTCCTTACCCCTGCCTCCGTCTCATCAACCGCATTGTTGTCACCAAATACCGCGCTCTTGGTGGTGTTTGCATTGACAACGGTATAAAAATCGACAAGGAAAAGAAAAAATAAATTAGAAATCGCCAGAAAATACCAAATAAAGTGTCTGCATATGGCTGGCAAGGCAAGAATTGGGGTTTCCAGTTGCTTAGTTGCTTAGTTGCTTAGCTGTGCTTTATGCTCGTTTAATTGGCTACGTGGCCCCCACAAACATACCCGTACGACGCCACATATGCTGCAGCACGGACTCTTCCAAGCATGTATGCTTCCTTCTCCTCCATCCCATACTCCTTCAAAATGAAAAATAAAGTCCGCTGTGTGCTTTATGGCAGCTGGGTTGGCGAAAAATGAAGGAAACCCCAATGGTGGAAATCGCGCAAGACAAAGAGCAAAGGAAATTGAAATAAAATGGACTGCATTGCATCTAATTGGATTGACCTGAAGCTACCTGCGGTCGGAGGGAAGAGCGAAGTGGCAACGAAGCGGCTGTGGTTGGTTCGCGGATGGCAGACGGTAGACGGTAGACGGTGGAGAGCATGTAGGGAGTTTCTAAATCTGACTGCTCCTGCTGCAGTTCTTACCGACCAACTACCGTTGATTTGTTGCTATTCTTAGTATTCTGCGCTTCAAATTTCAAAAGTATTGTTATTTTGATTTGGCTTTCGTCGTTTTTGTTGTTGTTGTTATGGTTGTTGTAGTTGTGGTTGTTGGTATTCCTCATCTTCTTGTTATTGGAATCGGCGTTGCTCAACGTGACGTACGATTTTGCGGAAGTTATTGTTTCGCCTAGCAACGGTCACACACTCAAACACAGCGCCAAGTTTCTTTTTTGTTGCCTAATCCTTTCCTTTTAAAGTTCAGCAGAAACAGAAACAGTAACATACACTGAGATAAATTGTGGGTTCATATAGAAAACCATAAATTTCTTTCATTTGGAACCGGAGAAAAAATTAAGTTCCTTCTAAGAGATCGCGGTCTCTCTGCCAGACCGACCTTCACGTCAGCCACACCGAGGTCAGATTTTCCTTAGGGACACCCATACGAAGGAAGAGTTCTCTAATTTTACTCAGAAAAACACATTCTGTTAGGCAATCAATGCAACTAATGAAGAAGTTAAAACCTGCGAAAATCGAAGAAGCTTTCACGGCCTGCTACCTAGTTGCAGTAAGCTGTCCAGTTTCCCCAAACTGATTACAGCGCTTCCCAGGTGCCCAGTAGATAACATCTCATACTTCACCGAACTAATTTCTTATTTCATTTTTTGTCGTTTTTTCGTCTTTTTTTTTTTGAGTGAGCAATTTGCAACGCTTCATAGCGAAATTGGACGAGCCCGACCAACGACGAATTGGTTATATCAGCGTATCGCACTGCACTTTAGCACTCGTTGTCCCCAACTAACACCAAAACATGAACACGAACACGAACAAACAGCCTACGCTATGCGGCGGCAATGCGACGTCAATTCGTCAATGGTGTCGTTGCTGCGACCGCGCCGATATGGACGAGATTCGTTACAACTTCTTTTTGTTATTGTGCTCGCCTTGTTTTGTTACGGTTCTTTGTTGTTACTGACAACGAACTAACAAATTTTTTTATGAGCTCGTTGCTCTGCTTCTGGCGAATAGTGACACAAGACCAAACAAAACAAAAACAACAATAGTAATAAAACAGCAAGCGCACCGAATTTCATCTTTCTCACAGGCGAAAAAGCGAAAAAGTTCATAAAAAACGCCATGAAACTCTACACAGAAAAGCCATGCAGCACGGCACTGCTTGGGCATAGCAAATGACCGCGCGAATATGAGCTCCGTGATGTGCAAACGCCGGACAAAGCCAGACACCGAGCTGGCCCCACTTTGACCACAAGTATTCCATCAACGGGGCGGCCGCAGCGCGTCTCAACAAATCTTCACTTCGCAACTCAATTGAATTTTCAGTTCAGCTAAGCTCAACTGGGCACGCTGCAGTCCAACTGAGCTCAGTGCGAAAAATATGCGCGAGCAGGCAAATTTTCGTACTCGTTAGCGCAACGAAATGACGTTCACGGCGCGCATCAGCAAAGCGTAGGCGATCTAGCGGCCCCGAGATGGGTTGAAGGCCGCAGGACGGTTAACGTTGTCCGTTGCCAAAGCGGGCGTTGAAGAGCCGCGACTAATTCAAAGTCAAAGATGCAAACGAAGATGACGATGTTTGACTGACTGACTGACTGAGTGGCTCGTTGGTTTGGCCAATCACTTGCCGGCTGTCGATGGACGAATGAGCCATGGCTGAGATTTATGATCACGTCAACAACCTTTGATCTCACATGTAACCACAGCTTGCCATTAAACTATCAAATATACTTGCCACAACCACAGTAATAGACAGTGGGAGCTCTGGTAAGCCATTCGCAGATGGAGCTGCAGCCGCAATGGCAATCAAATTGACAATATAAGAAGAAACTGTTGCACATACGCACAGAGCTCTTGTTAGAATTGTAAAAGCATACGGTCGCTGCGGTGCGTGGTATCGAATCCAAGAAAATCTCACTCGCGTACACACAAGTTGGGCAGTACAAGTGCATTCTCAAATATTTGGTGCATCAAATGGTACTGTGGTAAGCCGAAGTTGTTGGATTTTGGTCCACAACTAACACCGAGAAGTCTAGGCAACGGTCTGAACGGCCGGGTTCACGCACACCACATACATATCTACTTCGAAGAAGTAAAGATGTTTACCATGGGCAAACGAAAAATGCACCAAATGAGACCAAAAGAACTGTAAAGAAGTAAGAGGTCTTACAGAGGAATTCATGAGTAAATAATAGGGTTACTTCCCGCTGGCTTCGTAGCCACCTAAAAATATGAATTACAAGCGAAACTGTTCAGCATTAGAAATGCAACTTCATGTCCAAGGAAAGAGCTTACGTCGGCTACTTGTCCTATCAAGCCAAGCAGGATGGTGCCCATCACAGATTAGTTGTGTCCTTACAAGGCCAAGGAAGAAAGTCTACTCCGAATAAGGTTCGTTAATTTCCGTGACAAAGAAGAAAGGGAGCTTACCATGAGGTACACAATTTTTCCAGCCAAGTAAGTAGGTTTTTATAAAAAAACAGATTTGAGGTTGCGCTCCGAAGAAAGACTTTCACATAAAACTTGTAATCTCACGGAATTTTTACGTCCCGGGACGAGCTTAAGCGTAGTCAAATGGCTCTGCAACGAAATGAAGTAAGATTGAGAAATAAAATAAAAAGCATTATAGAATTAGCATACCATCAACCCGCCTCTCTGCGTCAAGATAGCGCATTAGTTCGCATAAATTTCCGGACCATTAAAAGCAAAGAGCTCATTCCCGCGTCGATTGCAATCAGTAAGTTTCGATACTTCGTTTGCGGCAATTGTGCATATCTGCAAGAGGGGAACCTCTCAGCCGTCAGCACGCTGCTCTAATCACGCCCTAATCAAAGCTAATGCCCGCGTGCAGTACATCGATCGAATTGAACGCGATTGCTGCGCTGCCCCTCCTCTACTGACGATCATAGTATTTCCGCACTTGAATCTGCATTTTTGCATCAGATTGAAATTTTCACGCCTCATCAAATCACACCGCAAATCGGCAAACGGCCGTCACACACACACAACACGCGCCCTGCGGTGGACGCATCTCGCCTCGCATATCGAATAGACATATCGTAGCTGATTATAATAGTCATCAACAGGCCACAACCACCAACTGCGGATCCGCGTAAAGCATCGGCTTGCGGCTAATGGCAGCCCATTTGCGGTTGATGGGTTGGGATGAACGCGCTGTCAGCACTTTACTTCCAGTTCATCAAATCGAAGTGTGCTGCCGCCGACGACTGCTTGCAATCAATTCCTTTGCCGTTTTATATGGCTTTTCACAGCCCCAGTAGGTGTGATTGCAACATCGTCATTCAACGCTCCCCATCCACTCGCTAGCTGGCAGTGCCGAGCAGCCACCTGATGTTTATCCCTTTTTGGTGAATGATTTACAATGGTCGCGTAATTGACAGGTGAGAAAATTTATTGTAATTCACTGTTAAAACAAGCTAGCCACATGGCCGTGACACTGGGCGGTAGCTCCTGCAATGGCATGTTGAAGTTGAAAGCCGCGCGACACACAGCTAACGCAAGATAAGCGCTCGGGCATACTTAAGCTGCAGCAACTGGCAGGCGCATTAGTTTGGCTGCGGTTAGTGTTGAAGTGTGGTGTCGGTGTTGTTGTTGTTGCGAACTATAGGCTGTCAAACGCAATCACAAGTGTTTTTCAATTTTCGCTTTTCCAAGATGACCTACCAGCGTTTGGCTCTTGCAAGGCTTTCCCTCCTGCGAATTCTGTGTTAGAGCTCTGCAGGCTGCTGTCACCAGTGGCAGCCTCTGCTATACCCAGCACCCCAATATTTGAATTCCTCCTCTCCTTGTCTCTCCGAGGCTTGCGCTATCCTTTGGCTCCTCTTCATTTTTGTTATTTTTACCTGCTCGTGCCATCGTCTCCCCTCAGCCACCTCAATTTTCAATTTCCATTTGCCAATTTCAATTTATTTAATTTGAATTTAAACTCACTCGTGACTTTCAAATTGACTGATTTGCATCTGCAACTGCCAGGCAATCAAACGAACTGTCTGGGCGGGCATTTATGCGGCAGACATTTGCACGTTCCGCAGTCGTCGCAGCCGCAATGGGCATGCGTTGGCAATAGAAATGCAATGCAGACGCCGTCAACCGGCTGAGGGAGTTGAATTCACGAATGATCGTTCTTGCGGTGGCGAGGAAATAGCTTTGAATTGCTGATGGCCTTACCATAAATGCTGGCTGGATACATGTTGGTGGTTATTGGGCACGCAGCGTGCAAAATGCATTTGATCATTGCGGTTGTGATTGTTAGAGGAAGAGACGGTAAGCAGCAAACCGTTTGATAATATGCAAAGAGCTACATAAATTGAGGCGGATGTTATGAGTAGGAGCTGCCAGGCTGATGCATGCCATTTGGCTTACGCTTCACATTTCGAGCTTTGTGGAGCTAGCTCCCTATGATCACGATCATGGACTATCGAAGTTTAAAATTTTTGGCTGGAGCCTTTGTTGGATTTATATTTCGATTATAAAATGGAAACTAAAGCTAAAAGTCACCAGGAATGAGGAGCTATTGGTACGAACATAATAAGATGTAAGAGTTCCCTCGACAATCGGACCAACATGGATTAGCATGGGCCCCAAGTACGTCATGAAAAGCACCGCAAATCTTTTGTAATCCGAATGATGGTACTGTGATGTGGACGGAGCCCAGTCGGGGAAGCGCAGCTGCTGGTATTACTGCCACGCCCGTATTTCTTGCTGCGTTTTGTACTGCGATGTACTGGTGCTTACTTTTCTCCGTTACAGTTTCAAGGAGTGGATGACTGCTTTTCGGGACCTACACATTACTTCACACACCCTCGCTTGCGCCCTTGATTTGCCTGTCGGGACATTCGTCATTGGTGATGTTTTTTCTGTTTCTTTTGAATTTGTTGTAACTAATACCGATCGCCACCATTGTAATCATTACACATTCTTAGGAGATCTACTACGAAGTTTGCAAAACAATCATTCCCACCCGCTCATCACCGCTTGCTGCTCTCCCCCCACATCACTCTCCCTCGTTCACTAACCGCAGCCCGTTATCGTCGTATAGTTGTTGTTGTTATTTGCAGCGAAAGCCATTAAAGACGGAAAGTAACGAAAAGAAAAGCTCGACGAGAGTTTTACTATCAGATGCAGCCAGGCGTAGAGCTATCGTAATAATAATAAAAACAACAACAACAACAACAACCACAATGTCAGTGATTGAGCGGAGCCAAATAAGAATTGCCAGTCCGCGCGCGTTCAACGGCAATCAGTAGAAAATCCATAATCGCATAAGAGTCATAGGCAACAACAACCACACCAACAACAACTGTAGCTGAGATTTATTGAGTAGATAACCGCGAAATGTTGCAACCACTTACTCACTTCCACTGCCACTGGCATTGTCGCAGACTGCCTGCGCCGCAGATACACCACAAAATCGCTTCTGCGCTTACCTCGTCGTCTTCTCGTTGCCGCTGCAACATCAACTTCAATTGAAGTTTAAGATTTAGATTCAGATTTAAACTCCTGTGAAGACTGCACCCAGACCGTGGCTGTGGCTAGCAACATTGTCTGCCTGGTAGTCTGGTCAGATAGATGGCTCGGCGGGACGACTGTGCGTTCATTTGTCGCTCGTACATCTGCTCGTCTGCAGTGGAGTCTAGCCGCTGCGCGCCAGCTTCTGTTGCCACTCTGGAGCCACTACTACTTCTGTCGCTAATCCTTTGGAGAATGTTGTAAGCCCATATGTGCCACATTTGCGTTGTAGTGCGGGGCAAGCGTTATTTTTTCGTTTTTTCCGCCAATGCTAGTTGTTGTAATGAACGAAAAATCCATTCAATCTCAACGCGTCTCGTTGCTCGTTTACGCCAGCGTGCGCTGCTGATCGACTGGCTTTGATTACCCTTCGCTTTCCTTTGTATGTATGACCTGTGTTTGTGTGTGAACTTAAAGGAACTCCATACGTTCGCCTCTCGATGGACTTTTGCCGCCTTAGATTAGTCCTCAAGGGTTAAACTTTGTATTAAGATCAGCAGCAATCTTAGGGCTTGCTGATGCAACGTTAAGTAAGGGATAGAGTTGCCAAGTTCTGTGATGTGTAAAGGAACATCTATGTTTGAGTTTCAATTCTTTTGCTGATCCGACAAAAATGTTCATTACTCAGCTTATGGTTGTGAATGACAGTCTTTGGATGCCGGGTTTTAATAGATTCGTTAGCCTTCCCCCATTGACTGGCCGATAAGAGAATTTCGAGGTACTTGGACTTGCTAAGCTTTGACAATCCTTCTCTTCATAAAAGCTCTGCTCTGTAGGGCCTAGAGACTCACTTCCAACCGCCGAGTGGGCCTTCTTTCACACATTATCCACAGCAAGACATGACGATGACACCCAAGATAACATTTTTCGAAACATCTATGGTTCTTTCCGCATTGGGAATACGAATTTCGCAAAAGGTTGAAGGATATCGCCCGAATGAAGCACTCCAGTTGGAGTACCCGCTGGCGGAAGTAGAGGAAGACCTCCATTCCTCTGGAAGAATCAAGTGGAGAGCGGCCTGGTTTCACTTTGTATTGCAGAGCTAAAAGTCTTGTGCTTGTAGGAAACTCAACTCAAGGTGGTAAGCGTCCTAGAGACCCAAAACCATCAATGAAGTCGGTGGGAAGATTTTGAGACTGTCGATTCCACAGAACGAAATGACTTTCCCATAAAAAAAATTTAAAATTCTGTTTGGCAACTCTGCTTTTATGCAAGTGACTCAGTGCTCGCAATCTTCTGGGCTCAAGTGCCTACCTACATCGCAATGCCGCAGGGGGGTGGTGATAGCTAAGAATAAATTGGTAAGCTTCTTCTGCGTAGATATGCATCAGCACACAGCGAACCCTTTTAGCTTCAGCCATTTATGTCTTCCCTTTTTTATACTCGACGTATTTTTCGCTCGCTTGTTTATTGGATAAGATTCTTATCGCTGACAGTGTGTGTGTAGCAGAAAACTCATTTACAATTTATTTTCGCTTGAATTAGAAATCGGACCTTCGTTCCATCGTTCGTTGGCTCGTTGGCTCGTTGGCTCGTTGGCTCGTCTATTCTGTCCTCAGCTAAGCTTTCCGTTCACGTGGAATTGAAATTCAATTAAGGGCGAGTGAATATTTAAATCAGAACTCACAACTTCGAAGGACTTGTGCGGGAGCTGGAAGAATCGTGCCCTGGCACATTTAGATTTTCAACCGCGATGCATTTTAATATGAAAGTTCACTTCGCCTTGGCGGTGAGCGAGCGTGTTGCGAGATTGTATTTGGTTTTCACATAAAATTCCATTATTTTTCACTTTCTTTCAGCTAATTGATCTTGTTGCGGGAAAACTCACTCACCGCAGCGCCTCATTGAAAGGGAAAGCAGAGAAATCAGTTCAGCCCAGTCGAGGGTGAAGGCGCGCGCTGCGCTGAAAGCCTGCGAAGTGAGGCGTGACGAAAGCTGATGGCATTTCTTCAAGTGGGAAAATAATAATAAAATCACAACAAGCATTTAGCAAAACGGCAAAACAACATCGCATTCGTCACGCTAGCTGAGTGACGTTTCGAAGCTCAATGCAACTCTGCCTGACGGCGTCCAGCGTGCAACTGGCAATGTGCTGTTATAATGTATGGCCACAGTTATAAATTTGAGATGCAAAATTTTTATTCTATAATTACGGGCGACTTGGTTATGATCTAGGATGTAGAAATTAAGGTTTGCAATGGTAAATAACGGTAATTACAAGGGGTGATGGTCAACAATAACTGCATTTACAGTAACAGGTAACTGCGGCGAGGAAGTGCCGCGAGCTAAAAATGACAACTGACAGAATGATCAGTGTAAGCCACGCGCCCTCATAAGGATGCACCAGAGACAGGGAATTCTGAGGTCAATCTTAATTAGCCATTAGGTACAACTAGTTGCAGGTACACATACAAAAAGTTTAGTTATGGATGAGATATTCTCAGAATCAAAAATGTAACGAATACCTTCTCTTTCAACTAGTTGTGGAGTAGTCGCAGATGAAGTAGTTATCTAGTAACTTATTTTAAACAAATTTAAAAATATTTTTTACGAACTTGCGAATATACTTTCAGCTTATACGCTGAAAGATACAGACCTTTTGTCGTCTTTTGCAGTTTGTAGTCGAAGAAATTGGAATTCTTCCGAAAAGCTCAAGCTTCAGTTTTGCTTCAAATTTTCCTAGCAATTCATTAATATGCAAATGACAACAACAAACTTCGGTGAAAAGCCACTTTAACTGCTAATTATGCAATGAGAAAAACTGCAAATTTCCAAGCAAGTAAAAAGTAACAGCAACGCAGCGCCGCAGACGCACTAAAAAGAGCGGAGGAGGTCTTTAGAGCTCTTCATACACATATTAGACTAAAACTTACACAATACTGTCAGTCAAAGAAAAATCTTGGTGTTGCACTGAGTCGGGTACGCGACTTTCTAGCGATTGTCGGCGGGTACTTTATGAGTCGTCAAGCAGACAGACAGTCGGGTGTTCGGTTAACCGCAGACATTGCAGGTCTGTCGGTCGGTCGGTCGGTCGGTCCGCTTGAGGCGCGTTCGCTTACTGCACCCATTTTGGCATTGACAGGCTTTTTTATGAGCGCAAACGGGCAATTAATCTCTGACAAGTCTGCCGGTAAATGAAAATACAATACCCGTATTTGATGTAGAGAGGGAAATGTGCAAGAATAACGGAAAAGCTGCAATACGCTGCAGTCTGGCAGCGTGGAATACTTATGCATATTTAAAAATGGTCTTAAGTACTCGTAATCAACACGTGCGTACGAAAATATTATACACTTATTTATCTACTCTTATATAGACATATATGTAAGTATGTATGTTAGCACTACATTTTGAGTGGAAATTGAACGAAATTGTTGGACTATTTCGCATGCCCCTTGTGGCCAAGACAACCGAGTACTTTGCGTGCCGCGCTCTGTGGCTGTCTGCGTTGAAATGAAGAAAATGAAAATAAAAAGAGAGTTTTGTGAACATAATATATATGTGTTTAGCCCTTAAATAAATAAGTATTGGTTGAAAAAATAATAAACTTGTAAATGAACCCAGTAAAAAAAATGGTGCAAAACTACAGCAGTGCCCTGTAGGAAATCAATTACGCATAACATAAATTTTTCAAAGGTGGTACGAGTAACTGGTTATCAACTGGTTTAAGAAAACCCAACCAGAAAATAGCTAATCAAATTATTTTAAATAATGACATAATATATACTATATATAAACACGGTGTGTCCCAAAAATAACCGAACTTTTTGGATATAAAATAGTAAAATAAACATTATATTATCTTTGAAAGTTATTATTTATTCAAAATAGGTTCCATTTGACTCAACACTACGTTTGGAACGATCAACCAACGCATGCATAGATTTTTTTATGTCATTTATAGAAATGTTCTTCAGTACCTCGGTTACGGCTGCTTAATTTTTTTCAATTTTTTTTAATTTTTTAAACTTAAAATTTCAATTTTTCTTCAAGTTTGACTCAAAATTTTATATTTGCTCTTTGTTCCATTTTTTTTTGGAACCATTAGCACACTTTTGGTTTTATTGAAATGGCTGTCACTTTTACATCTGTCATCCGACTTACATGAAGTTAGGTGCGTTTGAAAGAGGATGAATGTATCTCTTTAATGTCGCAAATTTTCAATACATGGCGCTGTATGTTGTATGATTTAAATATAAAGTTCGGTTATTTTTGGGACACACCGTGTATATATATATATATATAAAGCGATTTTCGGCCGCACTTCTTCTCCAATTTACTTCTTCTCAGAAATATACTCAACAATTTGGGGCGAAAAAACTACTACTAAATAGTCATAGAACTACTTTCAAAAAGACTGGTTTTGCACTAGTATATTATTAAATAGTTCCAAATTTCAGAAACTCATGTGTGTATATATAAGAGTCTACTATTCCACTGCAGAGAAAGTGTTTTTTTTATTTTAAACTAGTTAAAAACCTTAAACATTATTCATTATGGCTTCACTGGCTTATTATTATTATTTTTTTATTTTTGTTGTAATAAATATGTTCATGTTCATATTGTCGGCCCATTGTTCTCTGCCCAGCGTGTGTTCGCCTTTTTCCTGCTAAATTCGCCGACAGTTCTGAGCAACCGACAAGCGCAACACACACACACACATATATACACACACAGAAAGTGTTGCATAGTGCCTTTGCAACTAAAAGACACTTTGTTGTTTTTGCTTTTTCTTAGCAAAATTGTCAAGAAGTGAACGATGTGTTGCATACATATTAAATATGTTGTTGGTTTGAGTGACAATTAGCGAACGGAAAGTGTGACCGACCAAACTGCAAAACAACTTAACAGAACTTAATTTTCGTTGTTGTTATTGTTGTTGTTACTTACTGGTAAATACAGTTTTGCTTTCATTTCATTAATTTATTTTGATTTTTTTTTTCACATTATCACATGTTAACTGTCACTTCTCCACGCCATCAAACGCCGCTGGAAGTGACAGCAATGCCAAATGTGACAGTTCAGTAAATGAGTAAATGAGTAAATGAGACAGCAATCGAGGAAACTTTTTTCGTCTGTGTACTCGTAGGTGAATGCAGAATTTCTTAGACAAAAATCGAAAAAAAAACGAAAAGTGTTCATCAAATCAATGCTGCGGCAAGAGAAGCCAAGCCGTGTCTCCTTAGACGCAGACACATCCGTTGTCACCAAGATCGCTCTTAATTTTTATTGCTGTTTTTGCGTTTTCACATTGAGTCACACTTTGCCTTTTTTCGAAAAATCTTTTTTATCTTCAGCTCGTAATCTTTAAATTGCATCGGTAAGCGGATATGAAGGCGTCATCGCTGATTAAGCCAAAAAGCAGACAAGCGATGAGTTCATAATGTAGCGACTTTTACTCTTCTCTTCTTCATTTCGGGCATGGGTGTAGGTGTGTGATGTGGGCCGAACTATTGTGACTTATATTAGCAGATTGTCTTTTCGATTAATTGGGAAATGGAGGGTAAAAAGGTGGGTCATAATAATACGAGATGAGAGGAGAAATAAGGCACCGTGTACAGAACTCAAAAATCCAAACCTCACTACGTAAATATCAATCAGATAATGCGCCGTCAAAACTGTCTTTGAGATTTTCGCACTTGAACTCCCTTGGCTTTCAGCTGCTCATCTTAGGCCGAAAAGATAACTCGATCGCATAATTAAAACTTGCTCTTTTAATTCTCACTGAGCTGTTTGACGGTCCTGCACCTCCTTTCGTCCTTGTCCCGTTCATCGCACTTTTTGGACGGCGGTGATGTTTGGGTATATTTCTACGAGGACATCAACCAACTGGGCAGCGGCACCTTCCCAATTAAGGGACCGGGTATTCCAGGTGCATACCCTCAAATCATGATTCTTCACTCGTTTGTGGGGTCGTCATCAGAAAGGAGATATCTCGTCCGAGCCGCTATACATTTTTTCATTGAAGCTGGTTTTGACGTGTTGGGTCCCAAACCCAGCGCACAACCTCGCTAGGAGGGTAAATTTAAAGTTTTTACACATTTGTATAGCGAGTCGCTTACTTCAAGACCGACGGCCACTCGCAGCGGCACCTCTAGTGAACAGACGCTGCAATTAGACTTCAGCGGACCCTTAAGCCGAAGAAGTCAGCGTGGCTCCACTGAAGCTTCCTCTCTTTTAGCCGTGATCCAAGGCTCCATACGGGTTGGTTACCGCATCTTGCACAATTTAAAATAAATTAAGGCCTCTAAATATAGGAATGAGGATATAGAAAAAGCAACAAAAAAAAGAAGCTACAAAATATACAACTACCCATAATAGCTGCCCGCGGGTGATCGTTTTCACAGAGCCCTAACCAGGTAGAGACGCGCTTGGTTCCGCCTTTCTCTCTTCAAAAAACCAAAAAGTCAGGATACTGTAAGTTCAGACCATCAATTCGCTAGTTTTGATTATTCCATATGTGTGCATGCGTGCATGTATGTATGTACGTGTATGTATGTATTTAAACACCACTTATGGAATGTTTGCAAAAATGAGTGTACGGCAATTTGTGAAAATAAATAAACGCTTCCGTTTCGCTGTGTCCATCCTCTACGAAGGACTGATTGCCGACGAGTATGTAGAAACGCCCCTCTCCTCTGGTTCCCACTATCCATATCCCTCTGTCACGGTTGACAACTTATTTGCGCACTTCGAGTGCCTCCTGATCTCTGCTGAGCCAAAGCACAAAACATTGGCATGCAAATGCTGATTGTGGACAACAAACTTTGTCATCTACCACAAGTTGTTGTTATTGCTGATGCAGTAGCACATCACAGGTAACAAAGTGGTCACTGACTGACTCCTGATTCCTGACTACGATCCCTATATTGCCCATGTTGTTCTGGTCTATTGCTGTTTTTTTATTGTTGTTGTTGTTGCACTTGAGTAACTGCCGCTGCACACAATCGTCGCTTTGCATCTCAGTTTACACATTAATTATCACCTGTTGCATCTGCTTGCTATAAATTTTTTCCTACCAGTAGTTGTTGTTGCTTTTGTTGCTAAGCTGCGGCAATGCAAATACCAAGAGTATCATTTAGCACACAATGTCCACTCTTGGATCACTGGCTGGTTGGCTGGCTGTGTGTTTGTTTGTTTTTTTTTTTTGGTGCTCTTGTTGTTGTTGGTTTTGTCGTCTACATGTGCTCATCCGCGCTGCCGCCGGGCTTCTGCGAACTTACTTACTCGTACTCACAAAAATATTGCTGACAATTATATTTGCTGTTGTTGCAGTAGCGGTAGCGCCTCACACATACATAGCAGTAGATGACAGCAACAACAACAACAACAGCAACAAAAAACAGCGTCAGCGGCAGGTAGAGGCGACCGCAGAGGCAGAGGCCCATTGGCAATAATAAACATGACAGTTGACAATGACTTTTAATGTTTGACTTGCGTTTTTACACGGCGATATATCCAGCGTGCCCTTTCCGTAGAAGAAGAAGAAGAAGAACAAGAAGAAGAAGAAGCATAACATCTAGCACTTCATGTAGGTGTGTGTGCAATTTTGTTATTTGTAATTTTACACTTAAATTAATTTTTATTATTTCGCGTTTCACTTTTCGCCACCGGCAATTACTTCAGCGGACATTTTTATTATAAAAAATGAGATAAATATAAATGTCAACTTGAATGTGTTGTAATAAGTGAAGAACACAGCTACCGGAGTTCTAGATCGCCACTGAGATGAGTTTACTTTTTTAGCGTAGAGCTTTCTCTGTCTTGAGCTACTACTACTGGCTTGTAGGACCTTCTGAGAGCTGTACGAACGTATTTTACCTTCCATCTGCAGTTTGGGTGACGAAGAAGATTATTGCGCTCACTTTATTCATACTTTACTTTATTCATAAGAAAAATTTTTATTTATTTAGACAGGCAAATATCCGGTCTATTTCTTTCCAACCATCTCCCTTCTTCTCTGGTATTGCATTGAGTAAAATAAACTCCCTCTTTCTCTTTTGGTTGGAGAATCTGCCAAAAACCTAAGTCAACAGCTGGAAAAAGAAGTAGAAGATCTCATACTTATTGACGTCAGCTAAAACGGACCTTAGAATCAAACTGAGTTCTGTGTCTGCGCCTTCAAGTGAAATAATCTCAACAAGTCTACAACAACATGACATACATAAAGCTGTCTCTTTCTCTCTTCTCTATTATCTTTTACTATCTTTAAATTCTCACATGCCTCAACCTCCAAGGTGAAGAAGCGCTTAATCAAAGCGATCTCTCTCTATATCTCTTCTAAAAATAGACAAATCTTGAGTCAGCAACTTGCAGTAGGATTGAGGTTCCTATGGGCTTGTTTAAATAGAATCGACGACCCTCTTAGGCGAAACTCTTTTACCGTCTCAGACTTTCTAGTCAAAGTTTCGGCAACCTCTAGCGAAAATAAACCAAAAAAATATACTCTAGTGAAATGAATGATGGTGATCACTCTCTCTGTCTCTCTTTCTATTCATCTCTCTTTTTACATACCTCTCTTATACTGCCACTATCCTTTTATCTCTTTAACTTTGGAATAGAGAACTTCGCTATACGTGTATATAGCGAAAGGTGTAGAAAGCGGCTTCTATAGGCTTTATGAAATGCGGCTCAAACATTTCTCGATCCGAAGTCAAACTGGGTTCTCCTTCCAGCTCAAAAAGCTCGGCAAAATACTCTGAAACCTCTCCAAATATATAGATGTCTTGATAGATTTCTAAATTGAGCCGCTGAGTATGGAGCATAGCATCTTTATAATTAAATTACTAAACTTTTTATTCACTACAATGAGTCTTCTTAATATATAAAAGGCCTAGAAAATAGGTAATGACATCTGCAATTTAGCACAAATGATAAATTAACCGTGGAAAATCGCTCCGAGCCAGTGAAGTCATAACTCAAGTCGATTGCTGCCAATAAACACCACACACAAGCACACCGACGAACATACGGACACACGTATGCAAGGCATACGTAAAAGCTAAAGTGTAAGAATGTCTGTAAGAT
Organism: Ceratitis rosa; assembly: GCA_037013455.1. Taxonomy (NCBI): domain Eukaryota; kingdom Metazoa; phylum Arthropoda; class Insecta; order Diptera; family Tephritidae; genus Ceratitis; species Ceratitis rosa. Next base: position 923,996 of record JAWMAG010000041.1, read on the forward strand.
TGCGTGTATAAAGAATCCAAACATAAGCTACGGATAAGAGCAAGTTATTTGGTTTAAAAGAATAACAAAGGAAGACGAAAAAAGTCTTCCTCACCTCGGCCAGCACAACGCTGACGACAAGAATGAGCCCTACACAGCCTACCCCAACCGTGGAGCACACCGCCGTCTTTGAACTTAAAACAATGTACCTACCCACCACCGCTCTCGTTTCCGACTCTTTGCCTCAACAACGCTGCACTGCGCACACGCAACACGCTACTACAGCTGGAAGGTGGAAGTTGGATTGAGCTTGGCGATTTTGCATTCACTTTACATAAATTAAATTATAAAATACTTTATAGGCGCGAGCAAGAATCTCAAACATGGCTAGCGCATACCCAAGCACATGCTGGTTGGTTGGCTGGCAGGAGTTTGTGCAGCAACATCAGCTCGCCTTTACTTGTGCCGCAAAATAAGAGGGTGGACATGTTTTCAATTCTCTACAAGAGCAACAACTCCTTTTCAAGCCAGTGGACCGGCATCATTCAACTTTTAAAAGAGCATCCGCTGAGCACCCTGCACCCCGCACCCCACCTACCACCTTTGCACAGAGACACATAGGAACGCATGGAGGAAATCACTTTTGGGCTACAACGACGAGCAAGCGGTCCGCGCCAGAATTATTCTGTGCCACAACATACTCGTATTCATTTTTGTTGCTTTTTTGTCTGTTCAATTTTATTACAACGAATATCTTTTTCGCCAGCGCCGACACGCCCACATTTTGTATATTTATACGATCAGCAAATAACCAGCGGGTAGATATTGTCGACTCAACAAATGCGGCTGCCGCAGAAACACCCAACTTCCAAGTCCACAAGTCCACACGGCGCAGCGCTGTGTTACAAGCTCGCTAAAAGCTGTGCTAAGTGCGTGGCTGTCCGCCCGCTCCGCATGCGACTGCGATAGGGCGGCTGGGGGAGGCATCCGCTTTTAAATTTATTCAAGTTCAAGTCCTCGCTACGCTTGCTGTGCGCATGTTTGTGTGAGAATTTTTAATTTAATTGCAATTGTTTTCTATCACCACGACGGATTTTGTGGCAAGTAGAGATTCTTTCTTGTTTTGTTTGTGTGTTTGTTTTTTTCTTCTTCTTTCATCTATTTTTTCTCGATATTTCTCACTCAATAAATGCAAGAGTAATGAGTGCATACTTTGGGGGGCGTGTAGGAGTTATTTGTTTTTGTGTTGCATGTCTGGAGCAATGCGAGTTTTCAACGAGCTCATGATTAATGTGGCAATTTTTTCAACTTGTCTGCACTTATTGTAGTTATTGTAGACCAATGGAAGGCAGAATGTATGTGTACATATGTGTGTATAGGGCTTATGCATATAAAGATGTAAGAGCGAAGAAAATTTTTACTTCTCAAGCGAATTAAACATTTTAAAGACAGCAAATAAAGTTCACACGGCTTTTTTTTTTCTTTTGAAGAATGAGATATTCAGGTGAAATTAAAACAACATAATCACAGTATGACTGGAAGCTCCACAGAAGTTTAGATTCTCCTTCGTGTAAATAGAACTTCAAATATTATTGGAGTTGAAACTCGTAAACCCAAATGCTTGACGGTGAATCCGCGCCGACCGATAAAAAACGTACTGGCCACTCCAAAAATTTAAGGATAAGGAATTTACTGGCTCATGATCCGTGCCAAATTCAAACTGAACTCATAAAATCATTGGTAGTGACTCAGCAGGTGCCATACTAGTTTAAATCAAGGGATGTCGAAAAACGATTTTTCACCTTGGAAATATTTATTTGTTTTTTATTCGAAACTTGAATTTCAAGTCTAATTTTTTTATCAATTTGCCATTAATTCGTTTATTTCTTCATTTGGTTAATTTTTTAATTTTTCTTTTTATTTTTTTTTTATATTTCTCCTTAATATTTACATTAACTTTTCTAGTTTTTGATTTTATTAATATTTTAGTTGAAAATTCTTTAAAATCTTCCATAATTTGTTCAATTTTTTTTTTAAATTATTTCATTTGTTATTTTAATTAATTTTCTAATTTTCCCCAAATTATTTTTCAATTACTGGAAAATGATTTTCGCCTTATTTGTCATCTCTGTAATGTTTTTTTTAATATTGCTAGCCATTTCTTTCATTTTATTTTTGAAATTTTCCTCAAATTTCACCTCTTAGTTTTTTAAAAAAAAAATTAATTTTTTATTTTTTAGCCCATTATTTTTCATATTTTCTTTGCTTGAATTTCTCCTTAAATTTAGCCAAGTATTTCTTATTATTCTTTTCAGTTGTTTACTTTTGTTTTTTTTTTATTCTATATTGAAATTTTTTATATTCATTTATTGATTCTTTTTTTTTTTGTGTTTAATTATCTTTTATTTTCATATTTTGCCTTTTTTATTTTCATTTTCTTGAAATTTGCTTCACTTTTACCACCATAAAATTGTTCCCTCTGCGAGAGACGCGAGAGACAACAAAAGACTTAAGGCACAAACTTTGTCACGCCTCAAAGGTATCCAAGGACATTCATACACGATCAGCGTCATTCAAGCAAAACCATTTATAAATAAATGAAAGGAGAGAATAAAAGTAAGACACAACAAATTTTTTACATAGCATAGCATCGCATAGCATAGCACATAGTTGCTACAATGTTGCATAGACTGTCACAGAGTATGGAACGGGAAAGGGCACAATGCTCAATGTGGACAACGCTGATGCTATCAGACAATAAATGAACAATTAATCAACTCCTCTTGATGTTCTTGATAAATACTTAAGCTATTTTTGTGATTTTGAAGACAGAAACTCATATGTATGTATGCATTTATATACAAGTATGTATATATAGGTAAGCGTGTATACTATATGGAGTGAGTGAGTGATGGACACGCTTTTGTTGCCGAGCGCTGACTGCTGCCGCCATCAAATATAGAGAACATGTTTAAGCTCTTTTTCCTCTTCATTTGTCATATAAATGTTCTGTCGCTTGTTCTTCTTCTTCTATCGCTGCTTGAAATTAATAATAAATCGTTTAATGTGTTGTATAGTATTTGTTGTTTGTACGAGCATGCATTTAATGGTCGCATGTCACATTAGTGTCCGCTCGCTAAGCATTTATCATTCGGGAGTTGAGTGAGTTTGAGTGAATTCTTGGGACTTTCCATCTGAGCTACGCCAACTTCAAAAGACGAAAGTAAAGAGTCTATTTAAATAATTATTATAGAATATAGAAAAATCTAAAAAAATAAAAAAAAAAAATGTTATTTGAATACTTTTTTGTTTATTTTGCGTGTGTTTTCTGTACTTTCCTCAAGTCATTAGTCATCGCCTGAATGCCCTTGAGCTCTCAGAGGCCTCCTAACCCAGCTACACACATTTGTGACTGTTTAATTTGATTAGAAAGACCCAAGGCACTCACTCACTCGGACATTTTCGCTTTTAAAAGCAGTTTTTTTGCATTTATACATATATATAAGTACATACGTATTTATGTAAGTATGTATATGGTAAATGCTGCTATTTTTAGCCACCGCGCCATAAGTTGCCGTCTGTTGTCCGCCAAAAACTCACTTCCTCTCCACCAAAGGGGTCGCCAAGCATCGCAACCACTGGAGGCCCAAAGAACTAGGCAGCCACGAGAATATTCCCTCGCTTATTTCTATGATTTGTAAATCCTTTGCCATTTTTAAATTTGTTGCAACAACCTTGGACATGTGCAAATTCTATATTAAGCATAAATGTATGTACATATGTATGTATGTATGAATGTAAGCGCATGTGTAATGGCTCATATGTGGTACTCGCATTTTGCTAAACATGCATGTGTTTATATGTATGTGTGTATGTCTGTTGACACATCCTCCTGCTGTGAATTATGTGTCTACATAAATTACCAACTGCGAAATTAATCATTTTTTGTGCTGTGTTGCAAGTAGAGTTAGCTTCTTTTTTTTTGTTTTTATCAACCCAAGGGCGTTGGGTATACGTACATAAAATGCTTAGAAATTATATACTCATACATATGTATATGTATGCGAGTACTTATAATGGTAGTAAGCAGTATGTAGGCAACGGCGGAATATTTTTTTAGCGGGGCAACGGCGCATGCAACATCACTCAAGGCTATTTTTGTTGCAACCAGCTTTCTTTCGTTAAGTTCTTATAACTTTTTTGTTGTTTTATTATTATTAGTATTGTTGTTGTTGTTGTTGTTGTTGTTGTTTACTTGATTTATGCAAATGACAGTGGCGCCAACACGGCCGAAGAGTGTGTCATTTAATTTTTGCAGCCATTAGGTCTGCAGGGCACAAATTGAAGGTTAGGAATTTATATCGTTTGTCGTTTGGCTGGCCACGTTGGACTGCTTTGCAGCTTGAGAGAGTCTAAAATTGACATTACAATAAAATCGATAAGCATTGTTGTTGATAGTTTTCATACTCCCCTCCACATTGTCCTCCGTTCGAGAGTTGCCGACGTTCCACGGTTGATTACTGGCAAGCTAAGAGCTTGTATCTCAGAGAAAAGTTGTGGGAAGATGAGATCAACCGAATCTTGGGAGTGCAGCAGAGATTTTGGTAGCCGTACGTAATGCCAGTCACACCATCCGGCAATGAAAGTCGCCTTTTAAAACTCTTTTTTCAGCATAGTAATCGATAAGCCAGATGTTATATGGGGGACGACCCCCCGTAAAAACCAATAAAATATGCTGAAAGCCTTTATAAATTGCTATTTGTCGAAAGTTTAGTCTTAACTATAGTTAGTCGGCTAACAATCGTCGTAGAGCAATTTCTTCTCTTCTTCCTCTATTCAACCTAGTAAAAAAGACTGGAAACCTAAACAGGTGTTGGTCAGAAATTTTTCTAATCGAAACCTCTGCTAGTCGTGATCTATTCACATCATGGCTCGACCCCCTTAGCTTTCACGACTTAACCCTCCGAGATCTCATGGTCTCAAGTCGCGAACTGACCTCGGAAAGAACACAAGCACCCGCCACAAAGTTTTAACTATTTTTTTCATTAACCATTTTCGGCTCCCCACGAATTGCGACGCCTAAAGAAGACCATCTCTTATACGTTCAAACATATATAGTTACTCTGACCATGAAAATGTGTTGGCGAATGTTGGCGTTGGTGCGCGACAACAGTTGTTGATATCAATTTATATTTATTATTTGACAAAATTACGACAACTCACTGCATGAAACCGCAATTTGAAGATTAATGTGCAATTTTCATAATTACAGAAATGCAGACGGCGGAAAAAAAACAAAAGAAACAGAAGAAGAAGAAGAAGAGGACACCAGCCAGTTAATGAATGGTTTTCGAATTTAATTGCGCTGGTGTAGCTGCTGGCTCCGGCGCTTGCCTCCACCGCCCGAACTGCTAACAACTGATAATGACTCCATAAATGATGAGTTAATAAGACGCAGAGGGGCAGCAGTGAGGAATCAGCAGCTATTGTAATTCAATTTATAAATAATATAATGATAAAGATAAATATACATGAAATTAGACACATTAAAGCGTGAATTCCAACCGCAAGTGAGCAAGCGAAGGAGTCAACACAGCCTCGGAGCTACGGAGTCAGAGTTTGCTAGAAAATTTGTGTCATAAACGATGATTAAAGTAAATGAGTGCTTGCATGTGCATATGTGTATGTGTATGTGTGTTGTTGTTGTTTTGGCAATCAGCTGCTAATCACGGCGTTAATGGTGAAGAAAATCAGCGAAGTGACGAGCGAGTGTGTGTCGGTTTGAACGAGTTTTCCTATTTTTTATGAATTTTCTTTCGAATTAATAATGGACATCACAGATAATCATTATTTTGGCAATAAATTTGCAAGATTTCCAAGATTGTTCCGGAATGAAACTTTTTCTTATGAAATGGCAAGAAAAATGAGTATTTATCTAGTAACAGCTGCCAATATGACCAACTCCGAAAAAATAGTATCTCATTGAAAACCACACGTTCGTTGAAAACCCTCGAAAATTGTGCCTCCATTAAGTTTTGAAACGATTTTTTATGATTACAAATTCTGGAGAACACCAAGGACGAATAAAAAAGGTAGAAAAAGAGAGTTAAAAACTTGATTGCAGCGAATAAAGTGTTTGGGAGGCGTAATAATTTTAATCAAAAATACCCTTTAATGGAAAATTATCACGCGCGCACAAGCAAACGCACGCACTTAGAGGTACATACATACATATGTATACGTAAATATGTATATGTATACCTAATGCTTATCAGCAAACGTCACAAAGAGAAATGACCGTTGCCAATATTAATAAACAATAATGTGTGACGCTTTTAGATTATTCCAAAAACAAAAAACAAAAATTTAAAAAAATCGAAAAATAAAAATATTATGTAATAAAAATGCAAAACATGTGCCACTAAAACAACAAAAACAAAAGAAATTCAACATGTACCATGAACAAATGGCCAAAACAAAACGAAAAGAATAAAATAATAACAACAACTACAGCAATTAGTGCGTTGACCAAGAGGGGCGTACTTTCTTCTGATGAATCGTCAATGATATGCCACAATGGTGGTGGTCATCGCTGCCTCGGAACCAAGCGCTCTTGGGGCCAAGTTGCCACTTCAGCGACTACCGCAACTCCAGCTCCGCTCCGCTCAGTTCGGCTCAGTTCAGTTCAGTTCGGTGTGACTGCAGACCCTCTACTGTTTCGGCTTCTTTTGTTTCTTCCACTTCTTTTTGTTTTTGTTGTTGTAATTTTTACCACCACTACGTGCCCATGTGCAACCGAATTTTTCATTTTGTTTTATCTGATTTAAATTTTTTTTATTATTTTTTTTTTTTCGTAAATTTTTCTTTTTGTGAGAAAAAATTCTTAAAATTTCGCCATGAAACGTGTTGCGTTGCATACAGTTTTTTGGTGCTTTGCCGATTATTACTTAACTCTTTTTCGGCAGCAGCAACAACAACAACAACTAAAACAAAAATATTAAAACAAAAATGATAACAAAAAAAGCGAAAAGCCGTTGACTTCTCGTGTGTTGCATAAGAAGCATCGTAAAGAAAAATCGGATTGCTTTTGAAGGGCAATTGTGTCGTAGTGTTCAAAAACAACAATAACAACAAAACAAAATACAATAATAAAAAATATTTAAAGCCAATCGGCTTAAGATATTCATTGCAATTGCCGAGTGATAAAATCTATTGGTAACGGTATAATATGAGTACATGAGCATAACATATACATACGTGTATGTACATACGAGTATGTATATATGTACTTGTACTTGTATGTACAATAGATATTACGTTTGGGCTCTATTGTGTTAAATTCTATACAGAAAATTAGCTTTTCTTCTGACCTTATTTTTTATCTTTTCATTCTCGGATTCTGTCAAACTTTGTTGTTGTTGTTGTTGCTGTTTGCATTTAATACGGCTATAGTGAAAAGTCTGCGCTTATACACACATAGGTATATCATTCGTAATGCTGCATGTGCTGCGCAATGCTATGTTACGTGACATGCATGTCTTATGTAAGATTGAGGTCTCGAGTGGTTTGCCCCTTTCTTCGTGTTATTATTATAGAATTTATGTGTTTGCCTTTGCATTGAGAATAACAAATTAAAGTGGTCATTGACGGCTTGTTCTTCCCATTGACAGTACCTTCTTCTTTTTCTTTATTAAGATGAGAAAGGAAGTGGTTGTAAGATTTCATTCGAAGAGAGAGAAGAAGAATTAATGATTTTTTTTTTCTAATCGAAAGATCTGGAAGAACTCGAGTTATGTGCTTTGAAATTAATATAATTTTGGTGTTCATCAACACGACCACTACCTGCAGAGAGAAAGAGCTCTCTCCCTGCTGGACTAAGGTTGTCGGCGCTCTGGCCGTGTGGGAATGTATTTGATTTGAGCTTGACTCTGGATCGGCTGCGCTCACCGAGGAAGGGACGAAGTGGGCAACGTCCATCGATGTCCTACGCTCAGTTTCCGCTTGAGCTTCGTCTTCAAAGCCAAATTTAATTTTTCCGTTTCCGTTCTTTCCAAGGCTGGGACCGAATCTTTATTAAGCGTCCTCTTAGCGCGCGATTCCACCTTAACGACCTGCCAATTCATGATGCACAATTCGGGGTTGGGGTTAAAAAGTCTGAGCATTTTGTTAATTTCGAAGAAGTCATACATATTTACACAACACATAACCTCAAATCCAATAACTCAATGCGGGCATGCGCGCATGCGTTCGGGCAAGACTTGCGGGTTTCGCCAAGTAAAATTCTAATTTCGCAAGTCATAATGCTAAATTTGCAATTCAAATACTGCTCAAACTTACTAAAACAACAACAACAACAATAGCAGCAACAGCGCTAACTGTTGCCAAATGAGCAAATAAAGCACAAAATTGCATAAATGAATGGAAATGACAGACAGACGGCTGAGAAAAAGGCCAACAAACAAAGAAAACTGAAGATATGCAAACGTGGGATTTTAAAAGGCTTTGTTGCTATTGTTATTGTTTTTTGAAAGAAGAAACCAAAAAAATATTGCGAATTATCTGTAAATACATAGGCGAAGGATGTCTGTGCTTCAGCAACAAGACAAAAGCAACTTGGGAGCCTGCTAGTGGGGGCGCGTGCGAGAGAGAGAGAGAGAGACAGCCTCGCGGCGAGGACAAGCGCTGATGAGGCACTCAGCACAATATGAGTGGGTATGCCTAAACCAATATGTCAAAAATGTTAAGCAAACACATATATACCATACAGATATTGACAGACACACAGTGCCGACGACGAGTACAGACGTCTGACCGCAAGCCTTGGACTAGCGCAGACGATGCCATTTGCCGAGGCCACTAAGAAACCAAGAGACGATCAGCGTGGACTTGGATAGAAAAAGACATTAATATACCCAGTGCCAACAAGAAAATGGCATGCAACAATAACAACAATAATAACGGAAACAACAACAAGACAAATAATCAGCGAACAAGCCAATAGCGCCAACAACAACTACACGCTGCAGCCAGCAAACAACAGTAATAATAACAATAACTAAAACAATTGCAAATGAATATCGCCACAGATCGAAGGTCTGTCAAGCGGGCGGCAGACGGCAGACGGCAGGGAGAAGCATAAAGTAAGAAAGCTTTTGCATAGACAAATAGTTGTGGTCACACACACACACACATTCCACGTGCAGCGGGAATAGCCAACGCGGATAAGTAGTGGACTTGTAGGCCGATTAGGCAGACTAAGAGCTGTGCAGGCATCCGCTGGGTCTGTATGTCGTCATGGCAAGGGCGAGGGGAGGAGGCAATATGCCAGGCAAGCAAAAGAAATGAGATATGCCTCTATAAAGTTGTAAACTTTTGCCAATGAAGCCATAAAGAATGAAAATTTCCATTTCCTTGTTGATATGCACGCGTTGTGGCCACAACTCCGACGAGCTACACATATTCGCGACGCTCGCTCAGTTCATGGCGCTGTATTTTTCGCTTACCGATGCACACACCCGCGTAAGTATAGAGCAGCATGCTACAGCCGGGCTACCGCCGGGTGGACAGTAGCGCTGTTGCAAACGGCCTTTGCTGGCCCCAAACATGGCCCCGGACATATTGTAATGTGAAATTAGAAATGGAAGCTAAAAGCAAACCTTGCTTACAACCACAAAACATGCGCCAAGCGACGCACACATACATACATGCACAAACAAAAGAATGAGCCAAAAAATATTATAAATTTTAGCACATGCGCTGGGCTAAGCCAATGGAGGACAGCAATAGCTACGCCTCGGCTCAGTCGACTCGGTCGACTCGGTCGGCAGCGCGCGAAGGCGTTATGGTAGCGCTTACAAAGACGCACATTTGTGCCACAAACAAAATTGTATGTTATTTACCAATGGAAACGGCGTGGAGGGAAGGATGAGGAGGGTGAGGAAGGCTTCGTGTTGTCCAAACTAACAAATGTGCAATTCAATCGATTCCTGATCAAGCTCCAACGCGAAGGTACTGGTCGGGGGTATGTAGTTCATGTCTTTGGGCTGCCAAGGGGGTGTGTGTATTTGCAAATGCTTATATTTATGATTGTTAGCGGTACCCCAACGCTGTGGTATGTTTGTGTTGAAGAAGTCATCTCGCTTCATCATAAAAATGCCATAAGCGTATTTATTATTGAAATTAATTCAATTGCTAAGTGGCCATTGGGGAGTTCGGTGGCGTACACTGTTACTACTTACAGCCAGCGCTCTGTATGCGCTATTCAAGTACAATAATACATGTGTTTAACGAAGTTGAGTACTTTGTATTTATTTAAATTGCTATACAATAGCTTTTATGCGTGGAGTTGGCCTTCGTAGACCAAAATTCCCATTTACAGAATCGTCTTCATGTGCGTGAGCACGTTGGAATGTTTCCGCTTTGAATTCACCCAGCAATCGACAGAGCAAAGACTTCAAGAGACTTCAATATCTTCGAATGGGTTACTGCCCTCTGTCTGGCCTAAGGGCTTCCTCATCGATACCCACTCCGGCCTGCCTGCTACTAAGTAACGAAAGGGCGGCCAGATCTTAACTATAGAAAGACCTTGACTGGATCTACTCTGCAGATTGTGCGGAAAACCAATTCACAAGCGATCCGTCGCTCATTTATTGACTAACCCCCGATCTGAGTTGCCAGACATGTTCAAGAACTGGCTTACTTTGTATCTATGGCAGAGCACTTAAAGGGTTTTCCACCTTTATTGATTGTAACTCCTTAACAGTCATAAAAAATAGTACTAACAATTTAATGCTTGACATTAAATAAAAGTAAGAACTTAACGAAGAAAGGTCAAAGGGAGAGGGAGAGGGAGAGAAAGATAGCTGAAGGTACGAGCTTTACTATACTTTGTAGCACACCCCAAGGAGCTTGCAGCTCGTTTCTCTAATTTGACATTTTTTCTATTTACTTCCCCATACATATTTACCTAGACTTCTGTGGGCTCACACACACATGCGTTAGTATCTCTACGCCTTACACCTTTGGAGTCTATCAAATTTGCACTAAACTAATTTATTGGCTCTTCCTTCGCCTTCAAAGAGGTTCCACAGCAAACGTCAAACTAAGACTCTCTCGCTGTGAATATAAAAAAACAAAAAGCTCGCTTGTGGAGGAGAACAAAAGTCAGTTCATTCACACACACGCACACACACACACACAGGCACACACATACAAATAAATGATTGTGATGAGCAAAGTAATTAAATACTCAAAGCATTTTAATTGAAAGTTATTGCATTTTTATTGATACAACGGCAACAATAGCAACAGGAAAACAATTGCAGCAACAACAGTGCGACAACCGAACCGCAAGAGAAGCAATGAAATGAGGAAAAAACAGTGTAAATGAAAATTCGCACTTAGCTAAAAGACAAAAAGACAAATGAAAAAAAAACAACAAAATAAAAATAAAAATAAAAATTAGAAATGAAATTAAAAAAGTAAAAAAGTAAAAATTCGAATAATGGAAAAACTGCAAAACAACAAAAGAAAAAACAACAGCCATTTGTTGAATTTTACTACCCACCGGACATTATTGGCGTATAAATTTCCAACACACACACACACTAATGCACAAACCGCCGCACAATCAATTTTTATTATTCGCGATATAAATGTGGGAAGAGTAAGAACGGAACCCAAATCAACTCTCGACGCGATGCTATTTTTAAAAATTAACAGCTTTGCGTTTTTTTACTGCTGATGATGACCGCGATGATGGCATCGATAGTGTTGCTGATGTTGACAATAATGCTTAATGTCATTGCAGGCCATAAATGAATGGAGGAGGTCGGCATTGGCTGGCAGTTAGTCGTACGGACCGCAACACATGTTTGGAGACCTAAGCTTTGTTGAGAATTCTTTTACGGCATGAAATGGAAACCATGCAACCTTTGATAAGAAAATAATACACTAAATGAAGATAGCCATGACGCGAGCCAGTGTAGCTCCTTCCCATGTACATATCTACAGTAAAAAACTTTGCTCTTAAAGAATATAAGGCTCTAAGGAGTTCTGTAGGAATTATTTCTCAAGTGAGTTTGAGTTTTACTCGCCTTCCTACAATGGGTTCGCTAGCTGCAGAGATGTTACATTGAAGAAGGTCAGGCTTCCACGGCTCTCTGCCATCTGCGAATCGAACATCATCTAACGCAGCTGGAAACTTTGAGAGGGTCCGTTCAGCTTTCTAGCTGTCGTCACTCTTGTCTGCCTTCTCCGAGTAAATGGCGTTAATAATAAACACTTAGCAAAGCTTGACAAGCTCACAAACTGAGTACAAACCGAAAAATATTTGATCATCTATCGTACTGTTATGCTTGTGTTTGTGTGTGAGTTTACTCGTATGTCTCTTAAACCGCTGTGTGCTGCGTCGAGTTTTAAGTTTTATGTGTTTTTGATTGGAAAATGTTGCAAACACTTTAAAATCCACTTGACATTAATAACAAGACGGACCGAGTTGATATTGCTGGCAATAAAACTTAACACTTCCATTGTGTATAAGTGAGTTGCGGGTATAAGTAGGAGCGCTGTGCGGCTGAGTTTGTGCTGGTGGGATGGTTCGTACGTTTCGCTACGCCGTCACCTTGGCCATGATTACCATGCGCTGTGTCGGTTTGAAGCTCTGCTGGGCGTTAATTTCCAAGGAAGTGTTCACTGTAGGTGACGGGGGAAAGAAAGCTTCAGTTGCAGTCCTTCGAATATTTTGCGCAGGAAATATAGTCTTTCCTCGTTTACTAATGACTTTTTAACGACAGTCTATCTAAAACACTAGTTCCGGATATAAACTAATAAGATCGGATCATACCAGCGAAAATTCAAACTCACTCAAAAGAGCTAAGCTAGCATAGGTTCACTGCAGTACTTTAAGAGTTGAGCTTGCCGCAATAATCTCGGTAAATTTGACCACACAGTGTTATAAGCAGATATGGAAGAGTTTCACTTGTTACCAAGCCACGAGCTGTGCATGGGTGAGTTAAAGTTTATGCGGTCTGTGTGTGGCAGGAAACATGAACGACGTTTGCCAACTTCAATCCAACGGACTGGTGCGTAGAGACCTCAATGGAATCCCAAAAACCATCTGTACTTAACCTGACCTTTCTTTAGCATATGAACCATTTCTATGGCTTGGAGCCAAAATGAATGAAGAGTAAGTGATGATTGTCGACTATTTGTTCCCTGAGTTTAAGTGACATATAGTTTAACATTTAACCTTTTTACTGCCAGAAGAACGTAAGTCTCAGGAGACAGAACGTAGCTTAAGGCCGTTGCTCGCAGAAACCACATTTCCTGCACTAATTCGTGAGGGCCACAGCCCTCAATTCGGACCGAAATGTCTTGGAGCTAGAGTTTCAACTTGAAATCGCAACCAAAACGCGACAGACTGTCCACAAAGAATCCCCCTTCAAGCGTATTCACCCAATTAAACTTTTATTCATTTTCATAGCTTCTCCTCTTAAACCCTCGCATGTGCAAATCTCGACACATCTCTCACATGCGAACCTCCCCAAGTCAAAGAAATCTTCAGGGCAATTATTTATTTATTCATTTGTTGTTTGACATTCTGCGGGCTATCTGAGCAACTATTGCTGCAACAGCATATTTGTCGCACACAACCAATTAGCAACATTTACATATCACAGCATAGAAATCGCAGCAACAACAACGCTGAGAATATTCTTAACCAGCATATATGCATGTACACGTATGTATGTCAGTGGCAACAATCAGTGGCTGTAGCATGCATTTGAACACAAGCTTCTTTGGCATTGTCGGAGGGGATGGTGGGCGCGGGCAAATGCCAAACAGTGGCGACAAATCGCCAATTGCATGTTTGAAATTTCGTTTCGCATTTGTCTCTCCAGCAGCAGAGCCTGAGGGACGCCAAGGCTGACGCGTACTACAGATCTGGTGGTTTTATTTTTATGTTAGTTGTTGTTGTTATTATTGTTGTTGCTCTATTTGTTTGGGTTTTTCTTTTATTTTTAGCTACGAAATTTGTTATGCCATATTTGCCATTTTATATACAACACAAGGATCCTTTTGAATAACTTAGGTTCGGTAGCCAGCCAGGCCATAAAGGGAAGTCTGAACCAAAATTGAAAAACCAACGGTTCCAAGATGAAATAATCGCGTTGTGAGCACAAAGGTTCTAAGTTCATGGAATGACGAAATGAGTTGACCCGGAAAGTTCTCTTCTTCCTGACTGCCTGGAACAACTTAAACTGGTTGGAGGAAGTGAGAAGTAGAACATTGCTATGGTCACCCAGACAAGCCGTTGCTTTACAGGAAATCATGCAGAAAGGACGGCGGCCAAGTTGAGAGATGATTTTGCACTGCTCTAAGCCGAAGTTAATTAAAAAAAGGGAACCAAAATTTTTGGGCGATCACGCCTCGTCTGGGGATTGGCCTTGCCACCGAGTGCGCCTACGTCATAGGTCACTAGTTTTGTAGGAAAAGTAAAGACGCACGTAAGACGCTAGTGAAGGAAACTGCGGCCACAAAGACTTAACTTGCCTGAAGCTTATTTTAGCTCATTTTATTCTTACTGTTGCAAGGTTTTTCTTTATTTCGTTGTTGTTTTTTTTTTAAATGCTTGCTATTGTTGTTGTTATTGCGCAGCGTGTCATGGAAAATTTCGAAATTGCGTGTTGGATGACCGAAAAGTGCCCAAGTACCTACTACAAGCGCTCCCACACACACACACACACACACACACACACACACACGCAACTCCACCTCAGCCCACCAGCCCACCAGCCACCAGCCAACAGCATCCACCAGCGCACTTTTCCCCAACTTGCCACCGGCTGCCGCATACCAATCTAATGTCTACATTTGCGTTTGCCCGTAAGCGACACAAAGCCTCTATATTTCTATTGTTGTTGTTGTTGTTGTTGCTGATATTTTACTATACACATATCTGGTTGCGTGCCACTTTGCACTTGAATGCGAATTTTCATGCGTTTATTGCATTTACTTATTTATTCTTCTCGGAGCTTGTTGCTTGTTGCTGTTATTGCCAGTTTCTTCTAAGCCCTTCTAAGTCAATACGCTTCTTCTAGCTCTTTTTTGCCACTACCATTTTCGGGCATTCAGCTTGCAACATGACTTGCGTGCGTGCGATTCTTGGTTTTTAGGTTGATTTAGTGTTGTGGTTGTTGTTGTTGTTATTTGAGTTTTTTTTTTCTCGCTTCTTACTTCTTGATCTCCGGGTCTGCGCCTATTTCCATTCGTGCTGCAAATTTGTTAAAGGCATTGAGTTCGTGATAAGATTTTCATGTTATTATTTGTTCGGACATGCAAATACGCATGTTCACGACGAGCTGGACGAGCTGGACGCGCCGGATGAGCAGAGCTGTACTCTGTGTCGCTGCTCATTTACATTGTTACACGGCACATTGTTGCTATTATTGGCAAACATTGGGACTTTTGGAGATGTGCTTTGGTTTTAGGAAGTTTTTCGAGGGTAAAAATTAAGTTTTTTATTGAGAATGTGTTTGCAGATTCCCTCTGCTTCTGCTCCTTTTGAGACACATCAACTCCAATCCTAAATTACTAACCCTTGCCTACGCTTTCCGTTGCAGAAATCTTGATTTGTTACTTTTCTTCCTTCCAAGCACTCATTTCATTTGGCTTTGTTTTCTGCGCATGCGCATGTGCTAATTGCCGCCACTGCCTTAGCACTTTTATTGTGAATTTATGAGTAAAGAAATTTATGGGCCCACCAATCAGTTGAATTGACAGTGAAACCGGGTGGTCCTGTTTACAGTTGCATAGCACGTTGAAGGGCCAAATGTTTCGCCAACACATTTACATACATACGAGTACATACATACATAACCACGTCCATGTGTACATACATATGTACCTCATCTACATTTATAAATACATTCACTTGCGTGGGAGCTTACAAAAGTTCGCCCGATTTAACAGTAAAAAAAATACCAAAGCTTTGCTAGGTTGCCAATTTTCTTTTTTTTATCAAGCGAAATGCACTGAAGCCTGTTTCCCAGATATACATAACTCTCCTATCTCCTCTTTTTGAGCTTTATGAATTTATTTATATTTTTAGGTTAGGTGAGGTTGAATTTGTCATCGAATTAGCCCATTGCAGTATATCTGATGCGACTTTCGTCCGATCTCCTCCTCCAATTTGTAGTTTTGTGTCTTGATGTTTTCCAACAAATGGAGGGACTTACAGTTTACACCAAGCCGCGTCCGAATGGCTGATGATTTTTTTAGATGGAGCCTTTATTTCATGTAAGAAATACACTCGGAGGGCTGGACATTCCCTGTCGAGGGGCGACTGCAATTAAAAAATTAAGCTTAATTTTTTATTAAAATTAATTTTCTACAACTTTTTGGATGTTATTGCAAACCCATAATATAATTGTGAAGGAAATCCAGGGCCTCTGGTATCAGTACTTGTGGTCCGCAGGGATGGTTATTTCTCGAGTATTTTCCCACCACATCAGTTTTCATGGAAAAGTAAGAGTATGTGTCGTGTCAAGTTAAACGAAGTTTTGTCAGTCCCTTCTATGCTAGTGGAATATACATACATTTGTATGTAATGTGCAAGAAGTTTTGCGTAAGGAAATGCAAATTCTCTTCTCAAAAGACTCTTGTAGCTGCGTATTTAAGCGAGTATTGTATGCAAAACTTTCGCATTCAGTTTGTTCGAAAATCCAAATATGGCAGAGTACTAGAATTGAAGTTGTCTTCAGTGCAAGAGAAACATGAAAAATGAAAAATTCATCAGTGGAGTTATACTTCCAACTGAAAGTAAAGATATTTGTAGAGGAATATTTATGTTTTTATTGAACCTTTGGAGCTATAAAAAATCACGGAGTTATACCTGAAGAGGCAGACACCAAGCCATTTTTCATCACCAAAAAATTTATTACGAAAATCAAATGGGTAAACCGTAGACAGCCTATTTGGTGAAGCCATAAAATTCCACAGGTGCAATGTCAATGGAGTTCCTTATTCACCACTCGCATCAGTCACCCACTGGCAGCATTTGACTTAAGCAACAAACTTTTGGGAATACTCGCAACTGAAACTTCCACGCATTTGTCCCTCTCATTCCCACTTTCTCCCAAGTACATTCCCGCAAACGCCAAATAGAATTCTTAACGAGCACACACACACACGCACACTACATACGTCGACGTGCAAGAACTACAACACAACAGCAATAAAAGAGCGCGACAAAGCAGCTACGCGAAATGCAATAAATCTACTAATATTGACATTTATTTCCTCGCATAATGTCATTGGCATGGAGTATTTGCCATAAAAGCCTGCCTGCTGTTGGTTGGTTGGTTGGTACTTAAGCTGCTTAGTCATTTATTTATTTATTTATTTGGTGTTCCTAAGCATTTTTATTATTTGTTGGACTCATGGGGTTTCTAACAGAGACACAGTACATTCTTAGCTATGCTTTTATGTATGTATGAGACCTTCACTTGACGCTCGATGCACCGCGGTTTGGTCGTTTTCTTACCACAGTTCCACACTCCGCGGTTGGAGATAGTGGTTGATTTTGGAAAAATTTGATACATAAAATGTTGAATAGTTCTAGTAAAAAATCATGGAATTGAGTTGGTTGGTGGGTTGAAAGTGGAGGTTGAGGACCTGGTCGCAAGCGATCGCACCAAAAATGCGTGCGTGCCTCCGTAAGGCTGGATCTGGTAGCACCGTGCACAATGTGACGTTTCAGTCGGCTGAAGGTCGGACTAGAATACGAAGCTCTCGTGGGCTTGATGTTAATAACATTTTGATCTACATCTACAATCCACATAGTCCACAATAATTTCGTACCACCATATTCCATCTTATGGTGGAAGTATCTTAGGACCTTAAGTGTTCCTCCATGGCCGTTTAGCTCGATTTGATTCACTAGGGGAGTGGACCCAATTTTCTGGAAGATTTAGGCGGCTAGCTGTTGGCGCTGCTTCATTCGTGGCTTGTATATTCTTTTTTGAGGTAGTCCTCATCGCGCCTGCTATACCAACTGTGCGACACTTGTTCTTTAGTGTTAATCCCACACTAGTGCTCCACATCTTAGTAAGAATCTAGCGACACTAGTGTAAAGTCAGTGCTTCATGTAAGATCGTAGTCCCCATTTTAGTGCAATAGCTCTTCCGCAGGTATTCTAAATGCAAAGCAGTCAGTAAAGCTTTCTACGTGTTCGCTCAAGCTGAGTTTTTTTACCGAGGTTTACACCAAGACACTATACAGAGACAGAGATGGAGGCTTTGGAATTGAGTTACTCAAGCTTTTTAAAGCATAAGTTCCTTCGAGATGCTCAGAAATATCACATGAAGCCAATGTTACCAAAGAACTTTAGTTTCTTCAAAATTCTGAAACCCCCAATGAGATGGTTAATGTAATATGTCTTCATGAAGAATACATAGAATTTCCTGCCTTTTACCTGAAGAATTAGTATTATCTCCCTTCGATTGTTCCGATTTTGAACGCCTCCGATCCATATAACTTAATCTTCCGTCTACTCTTTGAGTCTTTATAAACTCTTCGGGAATAAAGAGTCTTACACGAGTGGTTTAACAAAGGTATTGTTGTTGTTTGTAATTCGCCAACAACACGAGGCCTTTGACACACTGTACCTACTCGGGTGGACACGGCAATGACTTTCCTCGCGGCATGGAAAAAGAATTCTTTGACGGCGTGCACGACAAGCTCTTCGCAATGCCAATGCCAGTGTCAAACAGTAATAACGGCGACGCCGCTAAATAAAAAAATAACAAATACAAATATAAAAAAACAACAACAACACCAAAACAGCAACAACAATTCATAACAAGCTTGTACACTCCGCACTAAGCACAACATCAAAACTAACAACAATAAAAACACCTGCAACATAGTTAGAAGTGCGATCAGTTATGGCAAAGTGGCGGCATTTAAGCGTTTGCCGGCACTTTTTATGCACGGCGCAGTCAGTATGTCGGTACATACGTGTATGGTACATACGAGTATGTGTATGTGTGTATGCATGTACGAATTTAAAGCTTACACTGCTTCTCGCCAAATATAGCAGCATTACTTGTTGTTGCCAACAACTTGTCGTCGTCATTGCTGGCTTCGTCTCCGACACACAAACGCACACACACACACACACACACACCTGTAAACGCGATATGTATAAGCAAACTGCTGGCGCTAAACGCTCAAGTCGAGCTGTCGTTAGAGCTGATGGCATGCCAAAGTGGTGTTATTGATATTGCCAGGCATTCATTACTTGTTGTTGTTCGTTGGTGGCTGGTTGCTGGTTGCTGGTTGCTGGTGTTTTTGGAAATGCATTTTGTACAAATCGCTGCTAAATTGAAGCGCGAAGCACGGTGAATTGAATTGAATCGAATTGAGTGGCGGCGATGTGCGGCCGGTTTGTTTGCTCAGCAAGTTACATGGCCACCAATGGGGCGACAAAAAGCAAAACGACGCAGCGCATGCTTAGAAAGAATGTCCAACAAATGCCTATATATGTATGTATGTATGCGTGTACATGTGTTCGAGCCTCTAATGTCATACATATTTTATTTATGCGCTTATGCGTGCGGTAGGCAATTCAGTTCGCTATGCGTTCTGGCATTTTTCAATATGGTCGGATAAAGAGACGCTTGCGCACTTACAGACACACATAAATAAGTACTTGAGTGCTTAGTTGGTGGCACTTCCGCTACTTAAAATGCAGAGAAAATGTTTTTTTTTTTGTTTTCTTTTTTTACTCAGCATGAGTTGATGCATGGACAGCCGAGTTGGGACATTGGGGAGTAGAAATCATGTTGTAAAAGCGGCGGAATGGGTCTCATACGCTTGAGTTAAGGACACGCAGCAGGCGTAATTTACCAGCAGCCCTTCCTAGTTTTATTTTCATCCTGAGTTTTACCATTTAACAACAACGTCATTTTGAGTCCCGCCGAGACACCAACGCTCTCTTTCTCACGACTCCAGCGCAGCATTTCACATCGTTCCAGCAGCTCTTCTTCGGACATTGTCCCATAGTTTCTTTGGTTAGGCGTCTCAAAGTTTCCTTAAATCAAATTGGTGACGAGTGCACTTAGCGCAAATCGAGTCCTTCAATCCAGTGACATATCCTTGTGGCTTGAGTATCACATATAAATAAAGTCATTTGAAAAGTTGTCGTGTTACACTACTTGGCCGCCCAGAAGATTCTTGGCCAAAGACCGAACCCTGAGCGGATTGAGCCATATATCGCGTTCGGCCGCTTCCAGGTGACCCAGGTGACTAGCGGTCAAAAGCATACTCCACTTGCCCAGACATCTCCGCATGACCCATTCTCTAGACGCTGGGCGACTAAAAGAAAAAGGGAAAGGGGAGATTTTGACTAATCAGAAGCCAAATACAGGCCTAAGTGCCTTAAGTAAATCTTGCAATTCTGAGAAGTGTTCAAATCAAATACTACAGAGTTACATACATACACGTATGTAGGCAAGTAAAATTTATTTTTGGGTTTTCATTTAAATGGAACTGTTTCAGACCATATATTTTTGGAAATAGTGAAAAAATTACAACAATAGTTTTGGACGGTAGAAGTTATAGCTGCTATTTCGGAAACCACCACGTTTCCTCATCAGACTTCTTTTTCCAGACACCTTTTGTTCGAATGGAATTCGAACTTGGGATGCCCACAGCACGAGCCAATGGTTATCCTATTAAGCTACATGTGTGCCGCTTTCACATATTGTTGTTTTTCACTTTTTTCCTTTTACCTACATATCCACGATCAAATGCTCAGATATTCTGTAGCTGTAAACTTAACGCGATGTAGTTGTTTTTGCGAAGAATTTACCAACAAATATTTTAAAGCAACGCCTTTTTTATTATTGGAAAATTTCATTCGCACGGCAAGGCTCTTCCGTAATTCCTAGATGCTTTTTCAGGTCATTATTGTGTTGAATTGTTTAAATGAAAACCCAAAAACAATTCAACACAATAATGACCTGAAAAAGCATCTAAAATTTGTTTTGTTTGGCATATTTATTTGGTTTTAATTTAATTTCGCAAATGATTTTTTTTAAGGTCAAAGTTATACGAATAGCAATTAAAACAAATCGCATCTAACGCCAACAGCGTTAACAACTCAATCGAAAGCAATTATTGCAACATGAACGCTGAATTTGCAGCAACGCCAAGCCGCAGCCACACTCGCTTGGCGAAACAAAACAGCAATAACAATAAAATGTGTTAAATGCGCATTTCTTCGGCACGGCCACCAATCGAGTTTGTTGCTCAAGTCTTTTTCATTTCCAACGTGCCTCTTTGAGGCAGCGCAGAAGTGGAAACAAATTGATTCGTGTAGCCGCTCAGAAAATCGGCGGCGAACTGTGTTTGATTAACGCCGCTAATTGCAGCAGAAAATAAACAGATGCCTCAGCAGAGGGAAGAGTGTGAAGGCAAAATAGAAGGCTGTATTAAGTGTCTATGGGCAGAAGCAGTGAGCTCAGCGCCAAATAACTCGAGCCTTGAACAATGTAACGGCTGCAAAGATTGACCGCGAGGCAATGAAAATCGGCAGAAAATCCTTGAAATTCGAATAAAATGCCATTAAAAACATTGCAAATTGCAAATCAAAAATTAGAAATAAACATGCTAAACTGTTGTTGTTGCCTTGAGCCCAGATACCTACATTAGAGCTTCGACAACAAAGCTCAGGAGACGACGAATTAGAAGTAATAAATCCAGGCAGAAACGGTAAGCGCTGAAGGCGACTAAAATAACGTTAGACGGTCGTTGTTGATATGCCGAAAATGGCGGGCGGCACGCAGGTTAAACGATCTTTCGCTCGCGCGCTCTTTGTCGCATGCGGCGTTGAACCCTCAGTCAACACCACGCCAACGAGTTGGTTTTTGTGTTCAAGACGAAACGGCACTGAAAAAGGTGGCTTTATATTGTAATAAAGAAAGCTTACTACACTCGACACATGCCGTCGACGATTTACAACAGCACTCACTTGAAAGCCGCTTTTACGAATTATTGCGCCAAGCTATCAGGGACGACCGGCCGACTTGACGGCAAATCTCCAGCAGCGCGCCGGTGTAAAAGATTTCGCGGCACATCTTGTGGAAGTGTGGTGATGGGGTCGACGGTGTGATATTAGCGTTGCCTCGGCCACTTTCATGTACAAATTCAAGTGAAATGTTTGCTATGGCTGGCTGCTGCTTGGCTTCCGCAACGGTAACTGTTTGCATAGCTTTTTGTGATACGGGGTGGGATCTATCAGCGATGCCACTGTCAGGCACATAGTAAGCTGGCACTTATACCTAACCTCACTCCACCGTCCACCGCAGCTTGTTTCCATTTGCCACTTCAGTGGCTCACAGAACGCGCGACGTGACAAGATGGCAATCTACAGACGTGAGTGAGTGTGACGCTGTTTTAGCCGCGACCGCATATGCCACTCGCTGCATTTAGGCAAATAAATACTCGCAAATTTAATAAGTAAGCCGAAAAGTGGTGAAATGGTGCAGTGAGAATAAACTAACGGCATGCCGCACCTCAGCTCTCCGATCAACCGCAGAACACTACCTGATTTTTTGCTTTCGGTACGGGTTTTTTGCCAATTTTATCGCTGCTTTTACGTAACTGTAGATGTTATTTTTTTTCGGTGGAAAAATTCAAAGTGAGATTTTTATTGACTCTTCGTGGTGTTAATGGCATATAAAATTTGGAAGCTGTCAGCGGATTTGCAAGCTTTAATGTGGCTACCATATTCAGAGTTTGCCAATAAGAATTGCAATGAAAAAACAATAATAATAGCAGTTTGAAATAATAACGGCATATTTGAATAGCACTTAACACGGCATTGACCGGGTGGCTTATTGTTCGCATTTTACAACAGAGATTAATGGAAAAAAAATGAAAAGAGAAGAGGGAAGAGGGAAGAGGGAAGAGGGAAGAGGGAAGAGGGAAGAGGGAAGAGGGAAGAGAGAAGCAGAAAAATGTGGGTGTGCTTACAGTTCACTTTGTAGGTTTTAAATTTTATCGTGTTTCTTTTCACTAGATTTACGAGTACGTTTAAATTTAAGCGCAGCTTTTATTTTTCTTTTCTCATTTCTTATTCTTATGTGGTAGTACAAGTAATTACTTGCAAAAAGACGCCTATCATTTCTTGTCATGTTAACGGGGCAGTGGGCTCATAAAGCATTCCATTACCTCTAAATTTTTTAAAAGTTTCTTTAAAACAATAAATATTTTACAAGTCTAACAGAATGAACAATTCTGTCGAAAGGATCAATTAGGGGGAATCAATTACAACAATCACTTTCAACAACTTTCTCGATGGATTTTATTAGACTAAAAATGTTGATGTTAGCCTCCTTTCTTTCCAACAACCACCAATAATAATGAAGTTCGCGTGCGTCTTCTAGCACATCCTCTAATGCCACCGCCAAACGCTGTCCAATAGCACTCTGCTCTTTACGTCATTTTAGTATTTATACATTTTCGTGAGTGTGTCTCTAACACATTGGTGATTTGTAGCAATACTATCAATTGCTCTTAGGTCTGCAGCATGCTGATATTTATACTTTTCCATACGCCACAACATGTACACTTTCCGTTCTCCGGTGAACGATTCTAATAAGAACTGATAAATGTACTTTTATTATTTATGGCTACTGTAAATTATAATGATTTATTGCAAAATAAGTATCGTATGCATTATTTTCTGCTCTGTCTTTAATGCACTATTGGCTGGCGAGGCGTTATCTAATCTACACCCCAGGTATTGTTACAGAATATTTGTTCCACTCTAATTTTAGTTTTAGTATTTATAGTTATTTATTTCTTCACACCATTACAGTTATTAAACTTCCGATTCTTAAAAAGAATTACTGCATTCGGCAAGTTCAATACACAGCTCAATTCGAGAAATTTATTCCACTTCTGATTTTCGTGCACATCTTTTACGGGATAGATTGCTTCGGTTCCAAAATATTTACTTTACTAAGCAGAATTTCAATTTATTTACACAAAAGCACACAAAATTTCTTGCCTCATTTGATTTTGTTATTAACTATTAGCGGCCCTTGGACGCTTTAAGCATGTACCTTCAAAGGAAAATTTAGTGGCAGGTCATGAAAGCGCGAGATCGCTTGCCTTCTTCAACACCCAACGCTTTACTGAACCTAGCATTACTTAGAAAAAATAGAATAATTAAATTACTAATGCTACACGCTCTGTCAAACATCACTTTCGCTAACGAATACACTTATTAAGTACTACTGTTGCCACACGCTTTTGCACACGCACAATTAATTGCGTTTTATATCTAGAGGCACTGACATCTCTAACTTAGTTAGCTTTATTGTTGTATCATTACAGTTGCTGCTTCTATTGCAAGTGCTTTAGCGATTATTGCAGCAACACTTCTACTGCTAATGGCAAATAACATCGCCAGGTTGGTTAATGCTGATGATGTGGTTGCCACTTGAGCTGTGCCATAAAGCGTCTCTGCCACACCGGACACTCTCACTCACTTGCTGATGACTTTATAAATAAGTGCAGACAAGTGGCAGCATCAACAGCCGCATCAACGACTCCACTCACTTTTCAAATAATAACAAATTCTGACAAATTGGCAAATTAACTGCTCGGACGAGAGCAGCGAAAATAAATGTGCAATTCAGTGCTGGCTGGCCGCGGAAGCCTTGTTTGGGCGACTAAAGACATATGTCTGTCTGTCTGTGTTGATGATAGTAATAATAATAATAATAATTGTGGTAGTGGCGCGGAGCAATAACTACCAAACACAAGCACACACACACACGAAGACAAATCTCTTGAAGTTCTAACATTGTTTTAACGCGCCGTTCAATATGTTGTTCTTAATGTGGTTTGCTGTTGCTGCCACTACTGCGCAACACATGCGGGTAAATAAAGGAAAGTGCTATCGCCGCAATTGTATGTTATTGCTAAGACTGCCGCTGCTGCTTCAAATAAAATCACTTACAACAAACTTAGCAATCCGGCGGTGGCTCTGTTGCCGACTAGTTACCAGCATTTAGTAGCTGCTTAAGGAGTCGTCGACAAGTGGTGGCGAATGGCAGCGCATAATTGCTTGTTAGTTGTTGCGGTGCAGTGGTTGTTGTGGCAGACTAATGTCGTTCTTGGCGGAGGCTCGATGTGCTTGATTGTTGCTATTATTGCTGTAGCACTTGTTAGCTGCGCCTGCTACTGTTTCGCACTAGCCCGGCGGCAATGTCGCTACTCGTTTTCTTATTGCTTATACTTTTTCCTCTTCTTCTTTTCACTTGCTGCCACCATCTGTTTTCGCTTCTAATGGCGACAGCTTCGAGTCAACAAAAGCATGTACATATTTAGTCAAGTATATTAGACGTCTTTAGCACACTCAATTACAGCCAACTCATCGCCGGCCTTTAGATACTCGAGAAAATTACTACTCACAGTTTAACTTATTTATCCGATACATATATACAGACACACTTATAAGGCTCACTAAACTTAAGCACTTACATGGACCAACGGTTTGCCCAGCAGCATTCCAAGTCGCCACATCCAGTCAACTCCGTTGTCGATCGTTAGTCTGTAAGAGGCCGCGAATAGCGGATCCAGATGTCTTATCATCATCGCAATTATGCATATAAACAGATCACTGCACAAAAGCTTGCCTCTAGAAATAGGTTCTGCATGTATAAATTAGAAAATGTCAAGATTTCGAATATAACCTGCAAAACGAAAAATAATACTAGAAAATACTCATAAAATAGTAATCGAAAATCAGAATAATCGCAATAAGTGAAGGAATTACGACTATAAAACCACTCGAAAGAGAGATGAAACTGGTGGTAAAAGTAGTTGGCTGTGGAAGAGTCGCATGTTGGGAACCATTTCATAATGAATGATTTCCTATCGAAATATATTGGCACTTTAAAAGTGTAAAAATAGCCCCAAAATGTTTTCACTCTCTTAAAATCGATTTCCCCCATCATTTCCTTCGATATTTTCTTACTGGGAAACAAATTTTGTATTGGTTGTGTATGCAGCACTAATAGCACATTTGCATGGCGTCTGCTAATGATATTCAATAGC
This sequence comes from Ceratitis rosa, assembly GCA_037013455.1. Classification (NCBI taxonomy): domain Eukaryota; kingdom Metazoa; phylum Arthropoda; class Insecta; order Diptera; family Tephritidae; genus Ceratitis; species Ceratitis rosa. The sequence goes on from JAWMAG010000041.1 coordinate 950,111, forward strand.
CGGAAATTGTTGTAAGGACACGGTTTGATTGCCGCTGAAGTATTTCTAAGACGAAAGAAACGCTCCAAAAAAGAAGCATAGTGAAATGTGCAAATTATATGACAATAAAGAAGGCATAAAACCAAAGCATACTGAAAATACTCGGCACTTAACGCATATTTAATACGCACACCCACACAGAGACGTTAAAGGTCGTAGTGAGAGCTCTGGTACTGTTAATAGAATAAGCCAATCAATTCATTGTCAAAACAGGCGAAAATATATACATATACATATATATCTTTGTATGTCAGCACTTACTTAAAAATAAACATTAACATTCCATATATTTCTTCGCATTATAAACATTTTATTTAGACCTCGCTTAAATCGTATTTTTCACAAGAACTCTGATAATGATCCCAAAGTAAAGAAAACTGGTAAACGCCCCGAAGCAATCGCGGAGTCTTGACAAATTGATTCTTAATAAAATATGAACTCACTTTAACACACGCGCACACGCTGGGTTGCTTTAAGCAGAAAGAAGAGACCAACACAAATCTCAGAAACAAAAAGTAATTTAAAAGGTTAAATTAAATGTTGCAATCAACGACCTTCAATTTGAGCCAAACACAAAATTTAAAAAAGTAAAAAAAGTTAGCAAAATTTGGCGCTTCATTGTTTGTTTGAACTGGTTCTTTTGATTACTTTGGCTTTCTGCTTCTTTGTTTATTTTCGCTTGCTTTAATGCCGCTTCAAAATGTGCTTATAATCGCTTCAAAGGAAATTGAGAAGGGTTACTACTGTGGCAGGTATTTTTTTGTAATTATTTTGTCTTGATTTATGAGCGCAACCGAGCATCGAGTGAATTATGATATCAGCAACAAGATAGCGTCATAAATTTTGCGTTTATAATAATTAGAAACGAAGAAGGTGCTTATTTGTATGCATTTTTGTTGGTTGTTTCCGCGCTTTTACTTATTCGCTTAAATTTTAGCACTACAGAACACGATAAGTTTTCCACGCGATATATTGCTTAAAGTCTCAAATTTTCGCCAGAATTTTCACTTCCGATTTAATTTCTCTATCAATAAATTTAAATGACAGCGGAAGCTTGACATATCGCAGAGTTGTATTTGTGTGTGAAAACTGTGTTCTAAGTATAAAGTGCCACCCTGTGGTGAATAAGTGAAAATAGATTTCAGTTGCAAATATATATTAATTATTTGATTGAAATAATAACTTTAATTAATTTACCTTTTATTAATATAGTTAAATCGTTTTAAAGCTGCTTTTTATAAATTTAGTACAAATGAGAGCAACGTTAGATGTCTTCCGCACAAATACTGACTGAATGTATATGTAATATTAAAAATTTAGGCTTAGTGTGCAGAGGAAGTAAGTCCAAGTCCTATTTTTACTTGACCGAGTGGTTAACATTACGTACTAACATTCGGAAAGCCAGGTTTCGAGTCCTGGTGTGATCAAACATCCAAAATATTATAGAAAATTCGGCAGGGAATGCCACTTGGCATGGCATTGATATTTCTGACATTAAATTCAGAACTGCTCATAAAAATCCAGGGATATCTCGGAGATTGCATAGAATAGGTCACTCTGCACCAAGACGCACACCACAAATAGGCCAATTATATATTATATATTCGTGGGAACGGAGAACTTTCCGTTCCGGTTATTTTTATTGGTTACTTCGTGCAGCTCAACTTTGCTCTCGAAGTTTATAATAGCAATAGTATTCCTTCTTGTGGGCATCTTAGGCGCCGACAACAACTAGCTAAATTTTAGGTTTATACACGTAAATCATAGTGAAAATTATAGAAATAAGACAATTAGAAGACGTACTTACTCCTTCGATATCGCCTTCCTTGGTATTCATACATACTTACGTTAGAATTTGATACATTAAGTTTTTAAGGGAATCTTCGTTCCAATTTCGGATTTTTTATTAATTCAAGAAACAAATTCATATAAATAATGCGGCTAAGCAAACAAAAAAAGAAAAAAAATCATTACAGATTTCTGATGTAATAAATCTAAAACTAAATATGGCAAGATTTCTTAGCTTTTTTGGTAATGTAAATCTATATGCAACATGCTGTTATGACTAGCTAAATATATAGCAAAGGAAATCAAAAGCGAAAAGCTAGATGATATCGGTAGACTTCAGTAAAATTCATTGGTATCTAGTAAAACTAAAAACTAAGCGTAATACTAATATATTTTATAAGCAATCAGTAAACTAAAGAACTTAAAACTATTACTGCTATTAGCAAGCTTTTGGCAAAAATATCTTTGGATTGTTTTTGGTGTCTTTCATAAAAAAAAATAGAAAATCGTAGTTGGAGTTGGTTTAAGCCTGACCGCTTAAACTAAAAACCGTAAAAAAACCCCTATGCCCATGTGGTCAGTTCAAAATGCAAGTATAATTCATATCAACTATTTCCTCGCGCATGGTATGGCACATTCCGCATATCGTATGCTAACTAAAAGCATCACCACCTCATCATCATTTGTGCTTCATATACATGGTAACTATTTTGTCCAGTATATCGTCTATGGACTGTTGCTCCTGCCGAAATGTCTCCATTGCCTTGGCGGGCACAATCCAATTGAGAAACTCCTCCACATTCCGACGCATGCGTTCGATTGCCGGCAGTGACTGATCTTCACATGCTTTGCGGTTGGCCAACTTTAGTGAGGCCACCACCACATTATCGATCAGACGCTTCTCGTAGCCCAATTGTTGCAGCTTCTGTTGGGAAGAGATTTTCTTCAATAGCAATGCCATAAGGAAACGTATGTGTGAGAGTGTTTGCAAGTCATTATTTTTGGCATTCTCCTTCTCGACGTCTACATTGCAGTTGTCACATTGTTGCATGTGCGATTGAAGTTCCGCTTTGACTTTGAAAAACTGATGACAGCCCTCGCACATATAGGGATTGTTTTGTTTGTGTATCTTCTTCATATGTGTCTTGTAGTGTGCCAATTGCGAGAAGGCGACTACGTCTGTGCATACCAAGCACTGGAAAGGCTTTTCTCCAGTGTGTTTGCGTATGTGCAGCTTCAAAACGCTCGAATAGGCGTAAGTTTGCCAACAAATCTGAGAGAAAGAGAGAGAAATGCGTGATGTGAATAAGAAAGGTAATGCAGGGTATGTAAATTTCATTTAGGTTTGTGCCTTAAGTCTTTTGTTTTTGTTTTGGCTTTAAACTCACCCTACACTGGTACGGACGCTCGCCGGTATGCATACGCATATGCACGTTGTACTGTGATTTCTGCGTAAAATATGACTTGCACACCTCGCAGACATGCGCTTTCACATTCGTATGAGTCTTCATGTGTTTGGCTAGCTCATCATCTTCGATGGTCTCCTTGCAAATGTCGCAATCGAACTGACCTAACTTGTAGTGCAGTTTATTGATGTGCGCTTTGAGCACTGGTTCGTTCGGGAAGTGCTCCTTGCAAATTTCACAATAGTGTTCGGGTCCATTCTCGTGACGATCCATGTGGGCACGTAAATTCGAGATCGATGAGAAGGAGGTGGAGCATTTCTCGCACACATATTGCTTGATGCTACTCTTGTGATGGCTCATGACGTGCTGCTTGAGCTAGAAGAAAAAAAGAGAACACGGATAAAAGGTAAAATGTTGGAACCAAGTATCGTAAAATGCATCTATGCCACTCACATGACCGCCACGTGCGAAGCGTTTATCGCACTCCTTACAAGCGTAAGGCTTTTCGCCGGAATGCAAACGCATATGTAAACGCAAGCGCTCCTTGATAGCGAACATCTTCGGACATTGCGCACAGGCGAACTGTCGTTGATTCGAATGGGCGCAATTGATGTGATTTCTAAGATTTACCGCCTGCCGATAGCAGTTGCCGCAATGCTCGCACTTGTACGGCCGTTCATCCGAATGTATGAGCATGTGTCGCCGCAGATCGTTATTGCCACGAAATTGCTTAGAACAGATGTGGCAAATGTGCACTTTACGCATGAAAACTTTACCCGAACGCTTATTGGAGGCCGGTGTTAGAGATGCATCAGCAATAGCAGATTGCGAGTCGGCGGTTGAAATTATAGAATCATTTGGTACTGAATGCGTTATCTCTGACAAATCGGCGGCAGATTGTGTGGCATCCGTCTCGGAGAATGCTGAGTCGGCAGCTGAGATGGAATTCTCCGAAACAGTCGTTAGAACGATAACAGATTTATCCGCTAATTCAACCGATTGAACCGTTTCCTCTATATCGGCAGCAACGGGAATTATAATGAATGCTGAATTTATAGTATCTATGGCCTCTGATTGGGATAGTGCCAGCTGCATATCACTTGCAGCTGTTTCTTTTGTCAAAGCGCCTGGATTGTCAATATCAACTGTTATATTATCGATAACATGCACTAAATTTTCGCCATCCTGCGCCAATTTATCTCCCAAGTCCACTAACGGCTTTGGTGAAGGCGCTGAATTATTTTCGGAATCCGCTGAATTAGCTGAATCACTAAGTTTCTGCCTCTTTGCCGCTGCTGTGATCTCAACCGACTCTACCGTGCTTGAACGACCCTCTTTTGCTGTCTTTACGCCACTAACACGCTGACGTAGTTGTTTTCGCTTGTGGGTTGGCCGTGTCTCCTCGCCATCGCCGCCGTTGCCCACACTTGAAGAAGCGGGTGGAGAAGACAACGAAACCCCGCTGTCGGTGTGCACAGATGAGGCATCCTCTTTGGAAATTGAACGACGACTACGCACCATTTTCAGATTTTGCAATAAAATTTCGTATTTTAATAAATTTTATTGATTTTATTTTTAATATTTTTATGTTTTTTTTTTTGCTTTAAGCACCGTCACCATAAGCGTATAAGCAATATTCTTCTGCTTCTGCAGACACCAGTGTTATGAAAAATATCGTAATTATAGTAAATTTTTTAAGTATGTATGGGTTAAAAGTTGGAAAATAATTTTGAAGCTTAACAGTATTTAATTTCCGCTCCACATCCACTTTGATTTAAAGTTAAATGAATTTTTTAATTTTAATATTTTAATAATATTCACTTCAGTCTAAAATTTTGTTTTTCCAAACCAACACCAGAATTATTTTTTTTATTATTTCATGCAATTAAATATTTATAATATGTATGTATGTATATTTGTTTGTTTAGTCGTAGCGACAATTGAGTCTCTGATTTATTTATCGGTTCTTCTCTTGCTGTTCTGTGAAAAGTTTTTTAGAGTTTTTTTGTTTTTGTTGTATTTTGCATAACCCTATAAAGAGGGGTTTGTATCGGTGGTTAAATATTTTTATTCATTTTTTAACTTTTGCTGTAAAAAAAGAGAACAAGAGAAAGAGATAGAAAGAGAGAGAAAGAAAGAAATATTGTAAATTGAGCTTTCAAAAACATATTTACATACATATGCACATCTGAACATACACGTACATTGATATGAATGAGCGCTGTGGCGCGAACGGCAGGCGACAGTTGACAGCAAGCGGCTAACTACCGCTTCAAATTGATATTGAAATCAGAACAAAACACAAAACCTCAAGCTTATATTTTTACTTTTATTTTTATTTATTTATTATTATTTTTTTTTTTTTTTGAATTCTGTTTTTGTTGTTCACAGGCGCTGCGCTGAATGTTCTGTTTGTCGGTCGCCTGTGTCGCTGAATTAATTTGTGCACATTACAATTTGTAGTGGAGCGCAGCGTGAAAAGCCTCGGCGACAACAACAAAAACAAAAGAGGCAACGGTGTACAACAATGAAAATTAAAAATAAAAATGCGACAAACTCACCGTCTGTCTGACCATATGCCCGATAATGATGAGTGAATACTCAACGGAATGATGAACTGAACTCAACTGAACTGAAAGCAACTGAATTGCTGAATTATAAAACACATACATACATACATATACATATGTACATATGTATGTATATTTGTTTGTTTGTATGTGAGCATATGTAGAGGGGTGTATATGCACTTCCCAGCGCTGTTAGGTGAGGCAGCAGAGTTGGCAGCGTCGACAGTTGGTTTGATATGGATTGAAAAGCGAGAGTGCGCTCGGCAAGGGACGCGGTGGGAGGGCCCAAGCACAAAATATAAAACAGACATACAAACAGAGCGGGCAAAAAAACAAAACACACACGTAAGATTAATAACGAAAAATTGAAACAAAAAGCAGCTGTGTCAACAGTTGAAAATTTTGTAGTTCTGCTGACGTTGAACTTTAAATAAAATTCTGTTATATGAACGTCCAATTCAACGAAAAACACGAAATTCTAACAAAACAAAAAAAAAATAATAATATGGAAAAATTAAATAACTCATTGCAGTCGTCTAATAAAACACAAAAACACACACATACACTCATTAATTATTGAGAGATGTTAGCGATAAGCTAAATGATCGCGTGTGAGTATGTATGTGGGTATGTGTTTGAAGTTCGTTTTCAAAGTCTTTTGTTTGCAATGCACACATAAGGCAGACTTAGAAACACGGGAAAATGTGTAAATACATCAAAAAAGCAGGAAAAGAAAATTCTAAAATTAAATATTTACATTTGCGTTGATAATAAAAACAATTATGATAAATTGTCACTTAGAAGAATGCAATATCTACACGTATGTATGTTTTTTACCTGCGATTCCAAAGAAATCAAAAGCAATAGTTGCCTTTCTTGCCGAGCGCACAACCTGAGCTATGAGACACCACACAGCACTGATAAGCGAAAGGTTAAGCAAACGCCGACTGACTGATAAGCGAGTGATGAGCGCGTTCAAATACACATAGACAATTTTATATGTAACAACTACCACAACAAAACGAGAAACACAACAAAATGAGAGCACAAACAACACTGAGGCAAAGATATGGAAATAATAAATATATGTATGTATGCATGTGTAAGCCACATGTGGTGAAGCAACCTCGTCATGGCGTTTTATTTTTATTCAAGCACTCTACAAAATTATGCGTGTATATACACGTACATACATACAAACATACATATGTACGTATTCATGTCGACCGTGCAAGCGATAAGATAAGGCGTACAACTCAAATATAGCTCAGCACATTGCTGTAATTGTGATTTTGTGCTTGAATTGAATAGAAAAATATGATAAAGACTGTAAACTACCGGCCAAAATAACTCTACTGACTCAACGGGTTTACATAAGAGATAAATAAATTAATGGCGTATCTAGTTATATTTCTGAAGTATGTAAAAGTAATGTATTTGGCAACATATCTTAGTTGGAAGAACTGTGAAATATCTTAGCTCTAGAAAAAGCACTCAATTCAAAACTTTTTGTTATTTACAAACGAAATTTGTAGTTCTCTTCATTAAAGAAAATCTTGTTATCTTTTGAATAATCTCTAAGTCAAACAAATTTAATATCGAAATGTGGTTTATTTCATATCATTTAATTTAACTATATTTTATCATACTTTTTTATTTTATTTTATTCTTATTGATTTTATTTTCTTTTATTTTATTTATTTATTTTTCCTTTTATTAAATTTTTTATATTTTTTTATTAGTTTTTATTATTTTATTTTATTTTAAATTATTTTTTTCTCTTATTTATTTTATTTTTTATGTTTTAATGTTTTTTTTATTTTTTTTATTTTTTTTTATTTTTTTATATATTTTTAAATTTTTTTTTTATATTTTTAAATTTTTTAAATTTTTTTTTTATATTTTTAAATTTTTTAAATTTTCCATATTTTTTTATTTTGTTGTTGTTGTTGTTGTTGTAACCGCAAAAATATCCCTCAAAGTAATTTTTGGGGAATGTTGCGGGAGAGACAGTCCTTGACCGGATAAAAAAATCCGCGTCGTTCCGGTATAAAGGCCCGACTGTCGCGGGTACTATTGGATTTTAGTCGCCTCTTAAGACAGGCATGTCTAACCCGCAGGAGTTTTATGTTTTTATATTTTTTTTTATATTTTCTATATTTTTTTTATATTTTCTATATTTTTTTATATTTTTTATGTTTTCCATATTTTTCTATTTTTTTTCTATATTTTCTTATATTTTTTATATTTTCTAAATTTTTTATATATTTTTTATATCTTCTTACTATTTTGGCAAATTTTTTAAACAACTTTGGGTGGCCTACTCTTAAAATGTAGTGCACGTAATTCTTTGTTTGGAAGTTTTTTCCAAGTTCCTTACTTTAGTCTTTTGTTTACACACAAATATATTAGCATAAAGCTAATTTAAATTATCTAATATTATAATATAACTTTATAACGGTACAAAATTGGCTGCGCATCTACCAAAAACTACAACGAAACAAAGAAAATCGAGAAAATACGCAAAAACAAATTTCCACAGCCAAAAACTGCCGTGTGTGAGCATGATAAATCCGCTCCGACCTTCGTCGCTTCTAAGTAGACTGACGGACACCAACAGCGAGCGAGATTTGCAACAAATCTTCTTCCCAAATGCTATTCGCAATTTCGTTTAATTTCATTTCCTGCCGCCGTCGCATGCACTTGTCAGCTTTAATGTCTAATTACAATTTAATTTTTAATTACCTCTCTCTGCGATTACACGAACAATTAGTCAGAACCAAAAACAGCCAAGTGAAATCGAAACCGGAACGAAAAAATAAATATTATTATTTGCACACATCTGTTTTTTTTTCTTTCTTTCTTTCTTTATCCGTCGAGTTGAGATGCGGAACGAGAAATCGCCGAGTGCACACAAGCTTCCGAAAAACTGCGCCAATCGTGCTGCAATCAGTCACGCCGTTTGTCAACTGATGTCAAAATTAGGCACAGATTATTGGCGAACGACTCGAGCGAGTGTTGTTTACGTATGTGTTTGTGTGTGTGTTAGTTGCAATGAACGCCAAATGTCCGAGGGGTGTTGCCGTGTGGCAACAGCGGTCAGTCGCTGGCAACTTTAAGCCCCCCAAAATCAAAAAACAATCACAACAACAAAAATGTAGAAGACGTCAACCCATTCGAAATTAGAATATATTGTTAAGCGAACAAAAATAAATAAATTGTGGGTGACAGAGTGCAAAATTTACATATCAACGTGCGCCAATAAACACACGAGCGCGAATAAATGTAAATAAGAGCAAAATGGAAAACAAAAAATGCTAAATTTATTTCAAAATAGAAATACCGAACTAAATCGACGACTCGCGAGACCCGACTGAAGTGGAATGAATGAGGGAAAACAGATTTTTTCAAGAATACCAACGAGCACCACGCCAATAATTCAGCCGAGCTAGAGCTGTTCGAGGAAAATTTGAAGAGCAACAAGAAAAACAGCGGATATAATAAAATTGTATCGAATGGGCGACGGAAAAAGGAGAGCACTAATACATCAATACAAGCGAACAATTACATATACGCGAGCAACAACAGCAAACAGCAGCAGCAAAGTTAACCAGCTCATCGCTACAACAGTTTTGCTTCAGCTGGTGACAGCTGGGAAATGGAAAAAAGTACACAAAGTCAACAATATTACAGTAATGCATGTATATATGGTGCTCATATGTATATAAGTGCCACTAATGTATGCGCATATGTATGTATGAAAGTGCTGGAGTTGTGCTCCGCTAGGAAACCGTTGGCTTTGGACTTTGCGGGGTGCTACAAACACGGTTTTGCTGATAAAACCAATTTCAACGCGAAGAAAAAGTGACAAACATTTCCATAGAAATCAAGTTATTTGTAATGAGAAATTAAGAAAAATAATATGGACAATAAGGCTCTGCTTTCAAACCCTTCGGAAAAAAACATAAGTGTTTGGTTTATATGTTTACGTGAGTAAGTGCAATAAAGCACGTACATAGGTATGTATGGACATGTGGCCAGCAGATGTTAGCTCAACGCTTGCACGGGCAATGCCAGTGCCGTTAAACAGCACAGTATCTAAATGGGTATATGAAATGGATAAATAAAGCAAGACATGAAGGAATTAAGTACAACGCCAAGTCAGAAGGATAAACCAATTTTAACAGAGAATTCTTTCTGCTACTAAAGTTGGCTACCGATATGCTTAGAAAGGCTGAATGTATTTATGTATATATTTAAAATGCTCAGTATTATAAAATGGTTACATTTCTAAAAAAAAATATATTTTTGAGGCTCTCTGTGCCACCAGTTATGAAAAGTTGCTCCCACCTTTCAAACATTTAAGCGCCGAAAAGAATAAAAGAATTAATAAATAAAGCAAAAAAAAAAAAAATTTCAGCCAACACACTGCGCTCAACTCGCTAATTCCTTTATAGTCACAGACGAGGGTGTTGAAATGCAATCGTAATTATGATATGCAGCAACGACCACTCCCCAACAAAACGTACTAACAACACAATTATGGGATGTGTTGCAGCAACGCTTCATCCGCTTAACCTGCAAATCATAAATGAGATGATGAAAATCTGAAAACACAAAAGAACTCCGACGACCAGCAAACTAAGTGACTAATGTGAACATGAACATAGTTACAAACATACATACATACATACATTAATTCATTTGTTTATATGAATAAGTAAATTGACCTCTCTGCAAAGCAACACAACATCTAACTAATCAATGAAGCGTCAAAAGGTTCTGAAGTGAAGTGAGTTTAACGCGACGAAGTGAGTTCTTAGAAATAAACAGAAATTGCCAAAGTACAAGCGAATCCCATATACGTATTATGAAATCAGAAGAAAAAATCAATTATGAAATAATTATATATATATATATACGTATGTATGTACATATATGTATAGCGTTACATCTATTTATGTATGTGAAGTATGTATATCGAACGAAAGTACGCTTCATTGGCTCCTCACCCATTCAAATTGCCATTTCGTTGCGGTAATTTACAGGAAACAAGAGAATGTGAACATAAAAACTTCACCTTCGCCACCCGCCAAAAGTCAAAACAGCTGCCATTCGACGAGAATTGTTTACGTCTACGCGTTCATCAACACACACACAAACGTGCACATATCAGCTGAAAGAAAAACAGAAATTTATGTATGTTCGTACTGGAATTCGAAGCAAAAATCCGCATGACGCGGTCTGCTCACTAGCATTGGCGGCTATAAATGTTCGCCGGTTTTAGAAAATGCGCGGTAGGGGTAAAATGCAAGCAGTGAAATATGAAGTAGTCGTTGGTTTTTTCTTTCTTTAGAGTTTTGTGCTTGTGCAGTGACTTATGCCACTGAACTTTGGGCTGTGTTCAGCGCTACTGTTTTAAATAGTTTCTTTAGCACATTCAATTACTGAACGGACATCTGTTTTTCTGTGTTTACGGGAATGTAGTAATAGTTGGACAGAGGGGTTTTGAATCTGTTTTTAGCGGCTCTTTAGCGGGTCCGTCTCTGGCCACGTAGAAAGTGTTAATAACTCTCTGTAAATTTTAGTTGCATTTCGCCTTATTTTCTTTGTTGAATTAATTTTCCAAATTTCAGTAGAGCATCCGCCTGTTTGCCGCTGCTGCTGCACAATTATTTAGAATTTCAAAATGGCAGAAAGCCGTCTATAGAGTGCATGGCTGTACTGTATGGGTGTCAAGCGCTTCAATGTATTTTAACATACGAACGTGCTTTTTTCAAGTACTTAACAAAGCGAATGCAAAAAAAAACAACAAAATAAGTATATAAATGTATAAAAGTGTTCTGCAAATCTAGCTTGATTTGTCGCTGTTGTTGTCGTTGGTTTGTTGCTTTTGTGCTTAGAGAGCTAATTAGCTCATAGGTTTAAGCAATATTTCCAATTGGAAAACTTTTTTCATGTACGAGTATGTATCTTTACACACATATGTATAGGGATTAGAAAAAATATCAAAATTAGTGGATCAAAGTAACATAATCCAATGAATAAACAATATATATATGTAGCAAGATATTTAAAATAAAAAAGGAATTTAAATATTTTTAAAATAACTAAAATTCAGAGCCATTTTAATTAAACAGCTGATCCTGAGAATCAGATCAAAGATCAAATTGCGTTCGACTTACGATTAAAGTCAAGTCAAGTCTTTTATTTTTTTCCCAAAAGAAAGACGAAAAAGCTTTATAGGACGCTTAAAATTATATTAAAGAATGCTTACATAAATATTTATTTGAATAAATACCGAAAACAAGCAAATTAAGTTTGTGACACAACATCGATTGAAGTCTTTAGTTATTTTCGTGCAGGGGTTTTATTGATCTAATAACATTTAATTACATACCACAGCACATACATACAATATATTTAGTATATTTAAAGAGGAGTGTAGTATTTACAAGTTATTTATGACTTTAGGTTTTAAACCCGAAGCACTTGGATTGCAAATAATTTTTGTTAATGATTTTTGTCTTCTAAAAACCGATAACTACGAGTGTGAGCCTACCGCACCCTAATTTAATTTATTAAAAACACACCCTTATATAATGGTTAACCTTTATTTCTGTTAAGGAAGAGTTTGTTGTCCTGTTGAAGTCTTTCGATTGCACTAAACAGTTTAAACTAATTTTATGAAAATCAATAAAAAAAATTTATATACATACTGTTTCACCGTTGCAAACGCCTAACAAATGAATTCCACAAATTAAACTCAGTATTGTCATCGATTTTACAAACTTGGCGTTTACCATATACTCTACCATTCTTGTTTATAGGTACATACGTCAATAATTGTATGAAATTAAAAGAATAACTACCCCGGATTTTTACCCAATCACCATACATAGAACTCGATACAAATTATTAATAAAATCCCTTGTTAGTCAGCACCATAACCAATAAACAGCAAATAAATGTCACTTACCACCAGACATTCAGAAAAGGGCTGTCTCACACCCCGGAGACCGCAGCCTCCAAAGGCATATAGCAACGCCATATATATTTTCAGCCCAAAATTTACAAACTCTCTAGCCGCTCTTATTAAAAAGTGTTCGAGTTTGCTTTTTAACATTTTTGTAAAATAGAAATAATAATCCAAATAGTACTATTTACCATTTCTGGTGTATCTACTTGAAATGTTCACGCCGTCAGCCATTTTTGTGAGCTATGATGCGACCGATGACCACTAACTCAGACATCACGTTCATATTAGTTCGAATTTCAGTATTTATTATGTTTGTATACTTTAAACAACTATTTTAGTCAAATTTAATTATACCGACTTTTGTTACAATTTTACTTCAATTAAAACCAATTAATAGTATTTTTGACAGTTCACCCTTTCATTTGACATCAGTATCGCTTCGCTTGCAAACTCTCCATATTTGTGACAGTGTGTGTGTGATGTTGCTACTCTGCTGTCCTGCTGTCATTCTGCTCTTTGCCTGCTGGTTAATGGTAATGCCAGCTCTACTAAAGTTAAAAAATCTCCTAAATTTTCCCAAAAATGTCAGAGTTTGACTCGAATCAGCTTTCTTTCCACTTTTCACAATTTCAAGCAATTAATGTAATATTCCTTTTATTGAGAAATTACGATCCAAAGAGAAAAAATTTCACTAATTCAAGGCAGTGAGAAGCTTAGGAAAAAAATGTGCTCTACTTATTGCGAAAAATAATACCTTTACTTTTATGGAATTTTATGGCCAAAGCAGTAAAATATTTGTTAAGATGTTAAGCTTAATATCTCATTCACAAAATTCCTAATGATCACTTCGTCTCATATATGTTGCAATAAAATGATAAATTTTTCGAGTAAATTGATATGTCCATTAGGGAATTGTATTTGACAGGGATATTAAAAATAGATTTTAACATCACTACTCTATGGGCTTATAAAATCCAAACTTTACAAATAACGAAGAAAGTTGGCATCTCTACGAATGGTGGAGATATTTAAAGAAACGGAGTGTAGACTTTCAAGTAAACAAGAAAAAGAAGAGAAATGTCAAACATTGTATATTTAGTGCTGCCACATGGTGCCGAAAAACAAAAGATTTCAACACAGAAGCAAACTTCAAGGTAAATTTTAATTTATCGAAATCGCAGATATATCGGTGATTAGAGTTAGACTGCAATGTTGTGTTGGAAAATGAAACAATAATGAAGTACTTGACTAAATTCTTATAATAGAAGGCATCTTTATTACGAAATATTTGGTTTATGACATTTTTAAATTGTAAAATGTTAAATATTTGACATCTTAAAAAGATATTGGTGGCATATATATGTTCATCCGTTTAAAAAACGATTTATAATGGATACAGTTTTCCAATGAGTACCCATTTTTAAAGTTACAGTAATGTTTGATATAATTTAAAATAATTATTCTTTAATTCAAATTACTTATGCTATTGTTACATTTTCATTCAGTAACCGAAAACAGTTTCAGCAGTTATAAAGCGTCAATATTATGTACATATATACAAATATATAACCCAAGTAACGCTTACTTCATATTATATCATCTCTCATATTATCATGCATAGAACTTATATCAAGGATTGTTTGTTTCATTCTAATTCTATTTAATTTTTTGGTGATTGAACTTCGCCATGTGAGCCAGCAGTCTCGCACTTGAGGTATATTTCTTCTCACACACTTCGCAGGTTAATCTTTCCATTGTATGCATTTCGATCATATGATCGCTGCGTTGTCTGAACGTTGCAAAAGTCTCATCACAATAATAACAATGCTTTATTTGTTCGAATTTTTCGTTGAAATGTTCCACACGAATATGGTTAATTATTGGCCCAAAAGTAAAGGATTTAAATTTTTTACAAAATTTACAAATAAATGGTTCGTTTTTTTCATGTCGCAGCGAGTGCCATTTAACATAGTTGGAGCGAAAGGTGGCCAAACATGTTTTGCATTCTACTAAATTGATCCTTATTGTAGTAACCTTCTCCTCTAATTTATTATACCAGTCGTGTGCACTCTCCAAGTGATTCATCCAGCTTTTCTTATTTGCAGTTTTTTTCTTGCAAACCGGACAGGAGAATATTATGTGTTTTTGTAATGATTCTGATCGTCGCAACTTTTCCAAGGCAATTTTTCTATGCTTATTTTTAAAGTGCTTCAAAAATTGCATACGAGAGGAAAATCTCTCCTCACACAAACGACACCGTAAAAATTGTGGAATAGTCATGTGCTGTATTCTGTGATTTAGTAAAATACGATGTGAACAATCTGAATTAAACTTTTTCTCACACGACTTGCATTGATAAAACAATTGTCCTTGGCGGCTTATCACTGTTTTTAGATTGAGTTTGTCTATAGAACGAAAATTATGTACGATATCTGTGTGCGCATTCCACTTTTTTTTATTACAGCAAGAGACGCCACATTGAGGGCATAAGTAATTGAGAAAAGCTTCTAAATTATGGCAATTTCTTGGCAAATGTTGGGATGTTGAAGGTTCGTTACCATCATCTGAATCATAATCCAAAAGACTCACACATTTTTTTTCTTTTTCCTCCTCTTCGGAGAATTCGCCTTTGTTTTCGTTATTATTGCTAGCATCGTTACCATCATTGCAAATTGAATCATCATCATCATCCAATTCAATAATTGCATTAATACCAACATTAGAGGTTACCGATTCTTGGTTGATTTCTTTTGTATTATTAGTGGAAGTGGTGTCATTAGCAGCTTGGTCAGGACATTCAACAACCTCATTTAGGTATATTTCGTTCTTTTTAGCGAGATTTTCCGTTATTGCGGTGTCCATTGCAGCTATTTCTATATTTGAACACATTTTTCCAAATATTTCACAATCTGAAGTGCCTTCCTCTTCAATGCCATTTTCACCATTTTCAGAATCACTTAGCAGTTCGATTACTTCTTCTGGCTCATAAGATATAGGTTCGAATTTCGTTGTTTCATAAACTTCATCTGCAACAGCCATAAGAGCTCTTCCAACGGCAAACATTTGCTCGTCATCGAAGCTAACCATTTGCAAATCTGAAGATTCCATTATAGCGTCTCCGGTTTTAACGACACTCGACCCTTTTTACCTCGAATAGTTTAGTTTATTTACTAGTTTTATTTATCTTACTAATCCCAACACATTTTGAACAAAACTAAAAGCAATTCGTTAGTTTAATGCTGCTCAATGCCTGTTGCTGTCAAACAAATCAGTGACAGTTTTCAAAAGGTCCATTCAAAATAGATTTCTTTCTCCAAAAAAAAAAAATACTTGACGTTGATTTTTCTTATTACCGCAGCTCATCGTTGTTGGCATGCATGAATTAAAACACAATACTTAAACTATATATTTTTTTTTATTAAATATATAAAACCTACTTTATAAATAAGCAAAAAATACAAATATTTGCACACAACACGCTGATAGCTGTTAGAATGCCAGCTTTTTCATTAACAAATACATTTGTTGGTCTACTTCAAAACCGTGCAAATTATTGGCATCACCCTGTAGACGCATAAGCAGTCCACCAAATGAAACGTACGCCGATAGTCGGGAAGATGCTTCATTATGGGCCTCATCACCTTCTATACGGTACACCTTCCCAAACATCACGTATTCAAAACTATCGGCACGTGTGCCTTCCTGTTCCAGGGGGTTAAATTCACCACTATCCGGGCAGCCATCCTCACGCAGTGTTGTCGCCAGCACCAAACGAAACTTGTCTCCTAATTCCATTGGGTACAACCACGAGTTTATGTCCAATATCAAGTCCATTTTAAACGATTCAGATTCACAATGCAGTCGGGAGACACGGTCAAATTTCTTTCCCTCCGGATCCATGTCTTTTACATTGAAAATATCTTCGAACAGAACGCCTGCCATTGCTCTGTGTGGTTTTTTTATAAATGCCTATGAGCTGACAAACTATTTATTATACTAGGAATATGAATTTAACGAATATTAATAACTATTGTTAATATATTATTGCGCGCGTTTTCAAAAGTTTTCGTTTGTTTTGATAAAACACGCGACGAATTAAATGCTTGCCTTTTTATTATCACCCGGCCGATTGTCGAAATTGACAACTATGACGATTTCAAGCGTTGCCACTGAATAAAAGTATTATTATTCAGGGCTGCATTTCGAAAGCCTACACAAGACTATTCACAATTATTAAATTCTTATTAAAACTCTATTACAAAATTAAAAAGGTTTCATATCTTTAGTGAAACTCTGTTAAGCTTTATAAAATAATACATTTATCAAAATTATTAGAACAACAATTAGTTATTGGTATATTATTACACATACATATTTTTTCATTCTACTGCAAGTACTTAACCTGAACTTTTTAAATGCCTTTTAACTGATTTTAAGCGTCTGAGCTTATTTGTATTATCATGTTTACTGAAGCATTATCCGAAAAAGATCTGCAGGTGATTAATTTTTGTAGTCAACATTTTTCGAAAGGAGTTTTCCCCAAGATCAACACTTTCTATTTTTTAAAAGCGACCTTGTTTTTATTTTATTTTATTTTATTTTTTTATTTTGATTCCAATGTATTATATGTGAGTTATTGGCTAGAGTAAAAAAAATATTTTGGAAACCTAGGACGCCAAATACATCGCTTTTACATTACGTACTTTGCGTATGGCAAAAGCTCTTTTCAGATGATGTTATGTTAATATTTGGTTGTCTAAAGTAGCTTTCGCTATTTCATTCACACAAAGAATGAGCTTGCACATGAAAACTCTTGTTGAACTTAATCCTTGATGTTACCCTTCAAGGAAATATGAATTGGGCAACATTTAGCACAGCCTTATTTGAAATGTTTATTAGGATTTTTCTCCAACTAACAAAAGCCCAAAAAATCGTTTAGAATTTCAAAATTATCTAAAAATATCAAGAGGGCAGAAGAACTCTGGGATCGTTACTTATAGAAATATAATATAATAACTTCCAACCAACAGAAAACCAGGCAGAACGAAATTAAAAAGGTCCTGTTACTACGAATTCGATCTAAATTCGAGTGTCAACGAAATTCTTTTCAAATAGGTGGTCGCTCCATATATTAAAATACCAAATGGATTAAGCGTTGTTTATAAAATATTTCAGCTAATAAGATTCACTCTCCTGGGGCGTATGGCAAAAATATTTAATAAAACTGATATATGTACAGATATATGTATTTATGTATATACATATGTCTAGCTAACTTCCTGGCTCTGTTACCTATTAAATATTTAGCTGATCGCCATAAAAATATAAATACTCAATATTAAACTAAACAAATTTTAATGTGCTCCCATAATTCTTTGATTTCCCGTTCGCGGATTAGCTGAAAATTTCCACTGCTTTCCCTTTCACTTGGTTTAGCCATCTAATCAATAATGTGGTCTTTGATGTGCGATTTATGTAGATTGCGAGATTGATTGTTGTACATCACTTTAACGTACATACATACCTATCTACATGCATACTTTCTATTCAATATTTATTTTTTAAAGGCAAAGGTGAAAATTGCTGTGATTCCATAAATTCACATTCACATTCCCATACAAATAATTAAATTCTTGGAAAATAAACTACACATACATATGTACATGTTTATGTATATTTTTTTATTTGATTTTTTGGTTAATTTTCTAAACATACTAGATATACGTATATGTACATATATTTGTATACATTGCTCTGTTTTTAATGTTCACGCATGAATTTTCTCACCTTGTAAATTTTTCACTTGCACATCAATACTATTAAATCCCCAAGAAAGTTATTGAAAGAATAACAAAGCGCAGCTAGCATCTTTCCCGGTTGGAAAGCAGGAAGAGCAAATGTTTTTGCTAGAATTGTTTATACAAAACGGTTGGAAAAACGTACAGCACAGGTAAATTGTTCTTTTAATTATGTTTACATCAGCATTATTAATAATTCGATTAATTGAAGCGCTCAAAATGAAGTGAAGCTTTCAATTTCATCAAAATCGAGCTATCGGTGCTACAAATACATATATTTAATCGATACAACTGCATCAGTTAAATCAATCAGAATAAGAACATATACATATAATATTATAATATTTACATGTTAGTATATTTTGTGCGTGAAAATTTGCGCTTTTAAAGAAGTTAACGTTGAAAACAATCCGATTTCAAAATTGCAAGCAGCTATTGCTACTGTCTTGGATACAAAAATTGGCAGCGGTGCAGTTGGACTCACGCGCACATCTAATAATTACCATCATTGAAATGATCCACAGAGAGTGCTTCTGTTTTATTTCCAAATCGGACTGAATGATTGCACATCTAATGGTATTGGTTCATGTGATTACCAACCTCTCACCGCCACACACTCGAATACATACAGCATTTCGTAACGCGCGCTACACCCTGCACCGCCCAAAAGGCACAGGCGTTGAACTCTTTCGCTTTTCGTCAATTCGATAGCGTCGGCCATCCAGCGCCACAATGGCCGACCGATTTTATTCTATTGTTTGTAGAATCAACTTTGTTTACATTTTCTTAACTAAAAATAGTTTCCTTTTCTAAACATTCATATCGTTGGCGTAAGCATTAGTAGTGGGTACAAAGAGAAAGTCAAAATTGAATAAAAGGAACAAGAACAAATAAATTAGAGGCAAGTGAGCCATCTGTGTTCTGGATGGATAAGTATTAAAAATTTGAAATTGATGTTTTACGTACATACATACATATATATATATATATGAACGAATTTGTTAGTTATGATTTTCCGAAAACTAGAATTGTGTAAGAGTCCTTGGCATTTGTGGTTACGAAGATCGTTCCGACTCCAATGCCGATTAACTTTTGCCACAATTAATGTCAAAGAGGATGGACACATTGACTTTTTTGCATCTAAACTTGACACTCGCCGATAATTATATGCGACTAACGTTAACTCTTTGAGCATTCAATCAATGTACCAATTACAATCTGCTCGGTTATTTATTGTGAATGGCACACGTAAGAAAGCAAAACTACGACCAAAATCAATAAAATTCATGACACCTTTGCTCGCGGAGTGATATTGATTTAAAGAAGCATTTAGCATTTAGTCTTCATATGAAAAGAATTCTTCATTTTAGAAATACTGTAGAAGACCTCAAATTTCAAGAAATACAGGCTTGTAACGACCAACATCAGCGTTAGGCCAGCGGGCGATTTTGGGAATATAGCTTCAAAAAAATTCTGCACAAATAAAAATCGTCCAAATTATAAGTACATCTTACGCCTTAGGGTTCATAAGAGTCGTTTTCTCGAAGAATATTTGACAGGGAGATGAACTTTCGATTTTTTGGACTAGTTTCCAGCTGAGAAAAATCATTGTTCGGTCATATTTTAAATTTCGAAAATTAAATTTTCCTTAATCTTTTAATAATTTATCCAATGAAGCAAAAAAGCTTTTACACTTGCACTCAAAGTGCCCCCATTTGTGCCCATTTACCAAGATGCTTGGCTACTTAGCTGCACTTTACATTTTTATTAGCACTATTTTTATATTTCATTTTCATAAACCATGAACGCCTCCGAACTATTCGGGAGCCACAAGCATTCGTCAGTACATAAAACTAGAAAAGAAAAACGTGAAATACTAAAGCATTAAAACAGAGACCCATATAGGAAAATTTTCCATGAAAGCAATTCTCTCTGGTTTCACTGATGTGGAAATCATACTCTTTAAAACTTGTAGAGGTTAATGAAGTGAGAGTGCTGCACGCAATACTACCCTTGTTAATCTGGGAGCTGGTCAATGTCATTTTTGTGTGAGTTTTCTTCTAATAAGGCCTTAAAACGCTTGAGTTCTTGGACCTAATCAAAAAATACTTTACTAAAAAGGCGTAGAGCTGAGACTTCACCGAAAAGTCTAAGGAGATTATAGTTGCGGACTCTTGGTCTACTCCTGGTATTAATAGAAGAGCTAATCGAAAACTAAAGATCCGACATTTGTTTCTTTTCTTAAACCTTTTGGGTTATGAATCGACCTAGCGTTCGCTTTGTATATTAATTACAGTCTTTTCGTCATCTCGAATAAGACTCTGCAGTAATTTTTTTCTCTTTTATTTTCTCCCTTCTGGTAGACTTTTCACCACAATCACATTACTTAGTTTCTTTCCTGTTGGGTATTAAGCCATATGTTCCCCCTTAAAAAATGCAATGATCGGTAATAGCTCCAGCGCTCTTGTGCCTCTCCAGTCATGCCATCTTCATCCTTCAGTCGACCTCCCTCCTTTGATCAGTTTATTTACACATATTTTGGTTTCTATTTCCTAAACGAACACATGTATTGGTTTTGCTCTCTCTCTCTTTCTCTCTCTCTCCCCGTCGCAAGCCAAACGCTAGCGCTCCACTTGTTTATATTTCTTTTTTTAGCGCCCACACCCCAATCTCTATGAGCTATCAGCATCTCTTTCGCGCTGCTCACTTTCTATTGGCCAATTGCCTCTAGAAATATTGTATTGTCTTAAGAAACGACGACGACATCATTATAAAAGATTCAACACTGAAAACGGTGCGTATTTTGAAAAACCGAAAACGTTTGCGGTGGATATTTCGAAATTTTTTGGAATGTGGGTGCAGTGCGTCGCGGCGCGTTCAAGTGTGCACAACACATTCGCCTAGGTACTCGGCTAGAAATTTAATGTAGTCAGTTTTTACAGTTTTTGAGTTTTTCAAAATGTGAGTTTTAAGTGAAGATGAATTTTTCAAAAACCTCAACCGCGTTGCTGTGAGTCAGTAAGAAAAAAAAAATCGAAAAACTGAAAGATTAGCAAACAACGGGTGGTTTTTACGATCCGCTGGCGTACGCACGGTGCCAGCCAGCAGCACCAAGCTTGATCAGCCGTAAAAGCAGCATTAATTCAAATTTGTGTTCGAGAACACACACGCACACATTTACATGGAGCTATCTGTGTCTATTTAAAAATTGTCCTCTGTCGTCCAAAAAGCAATCGGCGACAAAGAGACCACTCTGCAGAAATTCTGAAACTGAAAATCACGTCAATGTTTCTAAAAATATGCTTTTTTAAATTATTATTTATATTTCTATCCCTAGGTTCGTTTGCGGGTTTTCGACTTTCGTTTTCTATGTTTTTCTTTGCTTTTTTTGATCTCGCCGTTTGCTCAGTGTAGCGTAAGTTTTTTTTTTTTTTAAATTTCTTATGTTTTTATTTTGGTGGAGAAAAAATATTGAGTTCGTAAAAAGGTGAGTGAGTGCAGACATACATATTTATGAGATTCCATTAAAAACTGTGCACATATGTACATATGTATTTGTATATTATAATAAGTGTGTCTAGATTTTGGGGTATTATTTTAGCTAAATACCGGTCTAAAAGCTGAAAGTAAATTAAGATTTAAAGTACTATCTTTAATTTATACTACAGTTCCGGTAAGAATTGTTCTACTGTGAATGCCTAAATAATCGATGAATTTTATGGTGGTTCATTCGAACCATGCAGAACAAAAAGGAAGCTTAATAGCTTATATTTACATATTTTTACATTTATTTATTTATTTTTTTGTTAATTTATGACAATTATGGCCTTAATTAAACACTTTACTCCAAGTTTACTCGCCCTTGGTCGATAAATTCTCATTTAAATGGTTTTAATCGGCCAAGATCCTCCTAAAATTTGTAGTGTGCGTCTTGATGTTTTTTACAACGAATGGTTGGTCCCACAGTTTATTTTATGCTGCTTCCGAACGGCCGATTGATTTTTATGAGCAGCTTTATTTCATGTCAGAAACACACTCGGAGGGCTCGACGTTCCCTGCCAGTGGGCGATGTTTGGCCAGATCAGAACTCAAACCCCAGCCACCCGAATTTAAGTACGTAGTGCTAATCGCTCGGCTATGCCGGGGTCAAATAGTATTTAAAGGAAATTCGAAATTCGAACATTTGTTTGATTAGTTTGATTATTCATAACTCAACACCATTTTGCAAAAATCTTTTACGAGCTGATCAAAGCTTTATTCCCGGCTTCTTAGAACATTGGCAGGAATTAAGTACATTTAGAATAAATAATGTTCACACAATATTTTACTGTCTCTAATAAATATAAAATGATTTTAAATGTTGTAATTTAATTGCTTGATGATGCATTGTGAATAGTACATAACAGAAGAACAAATTCTCAAAACACAAATTAATGGACTTTTTACATTTATGTGTTTGCTCAAATGACTTTTCATTAAACAAAAAATTAAATATGTATGTATGTATATCGTATTATATTTGTAAAAAATTTTGTTTTACTGAAAAAAATGAAGGCAAAAATGTGGAAAATCATATGTCAATTCGTGGACATCTCGCCATGACAGCTAACAAACGACGTCAACAAGTAGATAAATCGGTGGTAGACAGTTTCGTAGACAGCAATGAGTTTTAGTTCTTTAATAGACGTAGAACCATGAGAAAATGCCAATGACAAGTCGGGCGTATTGAATGTTAAATTTAAATATATTTTTGTATTTTAACGTACCAAAACCAAACCCAAACCAAACCAAAATCGAAATAGTATTATAAGTATTATGCAAATAAATGAACAATAAAAATATATGTATTGTAGTTTATATCAGCTGCCCAGCAACGAACTCCTAAAGGCACTCACTCACCTGCTTTAAGTGCCAATTGCACGGCGAGTTGCTTCAGGCGCAGTGGGTGAGGCAGCACATTGCCGCTGCAAGCCGCGGAAGTGCGGTTTGCAACAACTGACACCCGGCTGGATGACAGCCAACGATCACTCAAACACAAAAACAAAAACAAGTACAACATAAATAAAAAAATATGAAAACTGGCAGCGACAGATAGCAACGGACAACGGACAACGGACAACGGGCAACGGATATTTACCTTCGTCAGCAAAGTGAACATTATTTGCAGGGTGGAACTGTAGGCGGACAGCAAAGAGGCGGGGAGGCGGGAGAGAGAACTTTCATTGTGAAAAAATGCGGCAAATGCAAAGACAGAAGTATATTTAAAAATTTAAAAATTTTATTGGCTACTTAAGCTACTTTGTACGCTTCACTGACATTACGTATACGCCACGCAGCGCATAAGAGTATTAGGGTGAGTGTGTGTATGAGTCTCCGTGTGTTGGGGTGCAAGTACATATGTATATTTTCGAACAAAATAAATTCTCTTGAAAAAATGCAATGATTTTCCGTTTAAAAGTGAAGTTGAGCAGCGGAAATACCAGCCAAAGGCGAAAATAGGTTTATGCACTCAAATAAGAATTAAAATAAAAATAAAATTAAAATTAAAAAATTTTTGTAATATTTGTGAAATATTTAAGGCGTGCAGCTGTTCTTTTATGTGCGCATTCCGGCGAGTAATGAAAATCAAAGAAAATCTGCGCTTCATAAATGTCGCATCCGGATTTTTTTCTTTTGCCACTTCCAACACCCAGTGACAATCGCACTTTGCTTGCTTTGCTCGAGATTTCTCATAATTATTGTAGAATTTACTATGTCAAACCCTCGCTGGATTTTCTTTTAATTGTGAAGAAAATCGTGCGCGCACACATCGCAAATTACAACAAAATAAAGAAGACAGCCTGCGCCTGCATCTCTGCATCCCTGCCGCGTGCAGAGCGCTTGCCGCCCGAGCTCAACAGCGAAAGAGTGATGCATTGCATTCGACACAACAATTTGTCGTTCCTGTCAGCATTTCTGTCGCCCTCCGCTTGCGTCGTTGCGGTTTCGCTCGATTTACTCTTAATTCATGTCGTAATGTCAGGCAATTTGAAGCAACAATTAATTGTCGCCATTGCAGCTATGCGTTTGCGATTTGCATCTCGCGTTTCGTCAAAACAGTATCTGACGATTGCGACGCTGATGCGCGCAATGTGTCGTCTTCCTTCGGTCCCCATCTTCCTGCTCTACGCACAGCTGGGCTGCGATGTGATGTTAACTTGGCTATTGTCCATTCGAAAAAGGGCCATGTGCTCGGTTTGAATGAATGAATGGGCGGGGTTTTTTTTTTGTTTTGAATAAATTTTATTTCACTTTTCAATTTCTTTATTACGCAGTAAATAAATTCATTTTTAAATGCAATTTTGTTTTAGCAAATTATGTCCATTAATCTTTCATGTGTATGTACATATGTACATATGTTTGTACGAGTAAATGGTTCGGTGAATTGTTTTTGCATTTAAGTTTGTGACGTGTCTTATGTCGCGCATGTGAAAGTATGTTGACTTTTCAGATGTGTTTTGAGATATTTTTGTACGATTTTGGTATGCCTGAGCTCATTGATGATTTTATTGCTAACTTTTTGCGCCTCAAGTCAAGACAAATTCACATCTGCCACATTTTACTCAATTAAAGATTTCTTGTACCAAGTTTCACAATACAGAAGATTGTGAAATGTTTTCATTGAGGAAAACTATACGGGACCTTGAGTTATAATTAGCAGTGAGTTTCTTATGCAAACGGCCTAAGCTTCCGGCGAGAGGCTATGCAATGAAACGGTGCGTTAGTGACAATAACAGTATTCACTTGCGCTCTCTGCTTCTTTTATGCGAATACAATATATAGAAAACGGTTTCCTAGCTTGGTTTACCAAAATTCTAATTACGAGTAGTTAGGATTGTCGTCTTTAGGGCACCTTTAACGTAATTTTCCACATTTTGTTTTATGCAATAATTTATGATATCTGAACTTCATTTTTTTGGCTATTGTGAATGGAGCTTTAGATATGAAGAAGCACATCACTCGTATTAAATATGACTGGAGCTTTTAAAGGACATACACAGATTGCCTTCACATTCCTCAGCATTAAAGAGGGACTCTTCTCCCATAGTCACACAGTGGAGTGTCTTAAAAGGAAGGTTTTCCAGCTTAGATTAACCATGGCTTAGAATTTGTTACTGTTAGGTTGGTAGCAGTGCACGGAGAGAGATAAACACCTAGGCGTTATATTTTCGTAATGAAATATAAACATAAATATATTTATGTATGCCTGTTTATTTCTTTTTCTATGTATAAATCTCCATAGCAATCCAGAGTGCAGCGCGCATATCCTGCAACTTGAACTTTTGAATCTAAATGATTATTAACGATCCATAAAATTTCGAAATAAATCATTTGAACTCGGTAAAAATAAACAAGTTCATTCCGTTAGATTTTCATACACACATACATATGTATGTATCTATGAATATAAATCTAAAAATGAAAACACGCAGCAACAACAAATTTTAAAATAATAAACAATCAAAACTGCATATGTAAAGTGTTAAAATAACTTGAAGAAATACACAAAATCTCAGTATCGACAGTAAAATATTTATGCCTTTCGGAAAACAACAGATTCACGCGAAGCGGAGGGTCACGCAGCAAATAGACTGCTACTACAGCATGATCATCATGCACATGTAATTAGCTACATACAGATGTTCATATTGTACATATTGTACATATTGTTTACACTGAAAGTGAAAGGCGATAAATTCTGATTTGCTACTGTGCATAAAGGAAAGGAATGCCATAAAAGGGCGGAAAATGTTGCCCGCATAACCAGTGCTTGCCACAAAGCGTTGGTAAAGAAGCGGTTGAGGCCATGTGTAGTGGGAATAGAATTCGTACCGAGGGATGGTTGTGTATGATAGCGTCCAGTCGAGTGTATTTATTGATGCATGGCATGACATGAGGCCCTGCTGCACTTGCCACATGCAGTAAGATCTTTCTGCTGATGTTTCTAATAGCACATAGGTATGTACATACATACATATGTAGATGTAGATACATATGTGTATAAGTTGTTTAGTGTAAAGTGCTATGATGGTGTATGGCACGTGGCACCCTTCGGCTCCTCTTTTTACTTGCTTTCAACATTTTGTTTTTTTTTTTAATTTCCTGCAGAAAAAAATCTTTGTTTATGACTCGCGCACGCCTCGCCTGCAGTATAAATGCTGTGATTTTTCTAAACGAGCATCAATTTTCCTTAACGCCCCTCGTCGCTCTGCTCATACAAAAATTCTGAAAATAGCTGCTGTGGAGGAAGTAAAGTGAGCGGTAGAGCTAATGTTGCATGGTTTCTAGTTAGTATTTTCCTTTCAACAACTTTTTTTTTGCTACAATTATTTTTTATAAAGGAATTTATGACTTTTCCTGTTTGTGGTTCATTTATGTTTGTATACGTATGTATGTATGTATTTACATATATGTAAATATACGTATGTGCATACTTATACAAAGTATATTTTTGTACATACATACACGTATGCAGATGCAAATATCTACATTCAAATGGATTTTAATAATTATAAGTCCATGCCCAGCATTTTTTGATGGCGTAGACCTCCTTGTTGCTGTCGTTTTCTACATATACATATATCTTTTGCCAGTATATTCCTAATTCTTTCTTATCACTGGTATTATTTTGTATTTCTCTTCATACCAAGGTTTTAAGTTCTCATTGCGAAAGTGCCTTCAGCCTTTTTTCGATAAAAAGGATGAAACGAGATTGAAGCCCTACTTTGTTGCTGTTGTAACTGCAAAAATATTCCCAAAATTATTTTCTGTTCCTACGACGAGTATGGCGTAGCGCGAGTAAGTTCTTGAGTCCCTCAACTGCAGGTAGGGCAGATTAAAACTCTCGTTCTGAACGGTTTTACATCGAGAGATAAGTTAGCAAATATATATGACGTGAAATAAGTGCGTGATTTCTTAGAAAAATTATTTATGCATCCAAAACTAAATCTTTTTTTTTTCTATGTATAAAATAATTAGTATTTAGCTTTGCTGCTATTTTTCCTCTTCTCTTATATACTATTCACAATGATTTTACAGAGTATGGAATAATATATATTTTTTTCTTTAGCATTCCTATTTTGAAAATTTGTTTCTAGACCTGGTGGGAAATTGCGAAATGTATACAAACAAATATTGTGATTTGATTGATCAGCGAGATGTGACCGTATCTCAATGAAAATTAAGAAAAATATAAATATACTACGCTCACTTTCAATGATTTTTGTATATTTAGAAATAAATAAAAATTTGCAATTATGACAAATTACACATTTATGCTTGCTTATACATAAATGCATACATATGCACATACCATATACCCAAAACGCAAACTCGTACGATGGTGAATGAATGAAATTTGCAGCCATTTGTCGCCTGATGGCACATTGCACCCGCTTCTCTGCCAACGTTGAACGTCACGGCAAGCGTTGCATTCTAATCTAATCCTCTGATCCTCTGCTTGGTACTGCTTGCCAAAATTCATCACTAACCGAAGTAGTTACAGAACAACAGCCATAAAATTATAGAAAAATTATAATAGAATAACTTTTTTAATCAAGCATATATGTATATATATGTATTAATAATTCTAATTTTACTGTAATATTCTTAACTAATATATATTTTTTAACAAAATCGAAAGGCTAATTTCTTGTTAACGTTGGTTCTTATCAGTTCATGTGGATCGCATTTACCATACAGCTCTAGCCAACTAACGGTCTAAATGTACATTAATAAAAGAAATGAATGTAGATTTTATATTCCATTCGATTTCTTTGACTATTTATGCGTTTGATATTTATTTTTATGTTTTTTTTTGTATACTGCCGCCGCCGTGGTTCCGCCTTTTTGGCTGCTGTGAAAACTGTGCCACGACGTGCCAAGATTAATTATGACAGGTCGCATAATAAGCCACCACGTTGGTGTGGCAGTTTGTTTGAGGCTGATAGACATTTTCTCGGAGAAAAATAGATAATCTATTTTTGATGTGCGTGAAATAAAATAGAGAAATCATATTAAAGAACGAAAGAAACGAAGTGGACATTAAATTAAACTTATTTTGTTTTAAACACAGAGTACGCTAAAAATTATTTACTCTTATTTGCGCTCAAATTCAATTGTAGATCATAGCTTTTACATTTCTTACAAAAATATTGCCATTCAAAAAAAAAAAAAAAAATCATTGATTTTATAATTGTCGGAGTCATTTACGTAAAAAAGAAAAAAAAAAAAAACAAAGCAGTGTGCGCCGTCTGCCAAGTGGTTAAGCACGCCAATCTTCCGGTTTCCAAGGCACATGTACATTTTGACGGGCGTTTAGAACCTTAAGATATAAATATATATCATACATACATATGTACACATATCTAAACATGATCGCATGAATAGCAAATACCGCTATTTTACTGGCAATTTCTTTTGTACGAGTGTTCCCCCCGCTGTCTTGGAATTCGAAAATTCCTCACTTTATTGCTTCAATATATTTTTGGTCACCCCAAATAATATTGGTTCTTCTAAATTTCATAATTGTATGCCTCTTTCCGTTAGATTTTCTATTTTGTTTTCTTTTTTTTTAATTCGATACACTTGACTCGATGGTTTTCTGCCTTGTTGTTAGTTAATTAAAAATTCGTGTTTTTCAAAACCTTTTGAACTCACTTCTGAATTTGATTGATTTATATGTTATATATGCTGCATTCTTATGCCATGACGCCACATGCTGACTTGTTGGAATTCTGGATTAGATCGCATTAAGACATTAAACATAAAAGCG
Organism: Ceratitis rosa; assembly: GCA_037013455.1. NCBI lineage: Eukaryota > Metazoa > Arthropoda > Insecta > Diptera > Tephritidae > Ceratitis > Ceratitis rosa. The sequence goes on from JAWMAG010000041.1 coordinate 979,504, forward strand.
AAGGCAAAATCAGAGCAGCTGTTTTAGAATCTGATTTTCACACAGTTGTACATACATATATTATGCTTACATATGCATATGTGTCTATATAATTTAGCTAGTTTAGGCAATATCACTCACTTTTTCCAACATTTGGTTCTAATTAATTGGGAAAATTAAAAAAATTTAACATTTTAGTTACTATTGTGAACGGTAATTTGTATTGACAGGAAGACAGGAACAAAAACAAAAGGATCAGTGATCAATTTGAACTTATTTTAATTTCAAAAATAAGTTCATATTTTAATATTGTTTTGGCAGAGTATTTTTAAATTAATTTGTGCTTATTATTTAATATAAATTTTCCTACGCAATACCTGAGGGTTCACACAAAAGAGGATTTCTGCAAAATAGGACAAGAACTTGATTAAATTAGTTAATAAAAGATATTAATGTTTATAAAAACTTAGGAAAATCATTTTTTTTTTGAATATCGATATTAGCAATACACGTACTTCCAAAATTGTTTCAAAACTAAATACCATAAGAAAGAACATACAAAATTCTGGTAGATTTGTCTTTTTCCGCTTACTGTCGCTTTAATTGAGACGACAGGAAAGGGGAAGAGACGTATTCACTTAGAATTTAAGCAACGATGTTTTTGTGAAAAAATAGAAACAGTCAAGAGATATTAGAAATATTTGAAAACACGTACATTGTGAATGCACCTTCCTGGAAGAAGAACAACCATGAGCGATCAATCGACTTATAAAAATTATAATTTGTAGATTCAGCGTTTATAGTTTAAGCATTTGTGAAATATAAAATTGATTTCAATACAGAAAAATTTCAATTTTACAAATACATCTGCACATATATCAATATTATGTACATACAGATGTATGTACATATGTATGTACGTATGTATATGTATGTAAATTACTTTATCGCTGTGCATTTGCTGCTCGACTGTGTTTAATGAGTAAGCGCAACTAAAATAAACAATTTGGCAATTGGAAAGAATAATAAAACATTGGCAATTGAAATGAAACAGAACAATTTTATTAGAAAAATCCAGAAAAATCGATCTTATTTCGCAATCGTCTAACTACCAAAGCATGCAATGTAGGAGGCGAGCGTGGAAGATGGAGAAAATCAACTGGGGTGTACTATATTTGAATTGGTTGAATAAAATTAAATTTCTTAACGCGAAATGTGTTACAAAATCATTTGTAATTAACGGTTGAAAATTTTATTATGAAATATGTACATATGTATGTGCATATGTAAGCATGTAAATCGAAACAAGCAAGAAAATGTAATTAAACGGGCTGTTGTGAGTAATTATTTTGATTAAATAAAAATGAAATGTTTCTTAATTATGCTGGATGCCATTAAGGCATTGCAGAAGTTCATAAAAATATTTGAAGTATGTAGAAAAAAAAATTAAAAACTTAAACAAATAATTGTAGTATTTAAAACAATACTAAAGCAAACTCTTAACCATACATTTATTTAGAAGTGGAAAATAAAAAATTAAAATTCACTTTAGATTTTTGCCAATTCAAATTCAATTTTAACTTATTTATGATTGCCACATTAAAAGCTTCTTGGCACCGCAACCCCCCCATTGTTTGTCCAAAATAAAAAAAGGGAAACAATTCAGATTCTCTGATGACTAGCAATAATAATTTCGAAAGTGATGTGAGAACAACTTGCCATCAAATACATGCATACATGTATGTAGGACCATAAGTATGTACATATGTACCAAACCCAATATGTCCATACATATGTATCTACATAAATAATTTTCATTATATTTAGGTATATGCAAAAATTAAATGAAAAAAAAAAATTAAAAATAAAGAATCGAAAATCAAAATTATCACAGTCATACATGCTTGCAACAATATATTGGCAGCGTTGGGCGTTGTTTTGGGCGAAAACTCAGCAGTTTCCTGCGCTTTTCTGCTGTTGGCTTCTTTTGCCGTTTTCGCGCGTCCAATACACGTCCGATGCCGTTTTGGACAAGTGCCAAATAATAAAATGCTGCGATTATACCATAACTGAGCACATAGCTACTTACATATATATACATACATATGGTTATGGTGTACATTTATGTCTTGGATATATATACATACATATGTATATTAAATAAGTGTGTATATGTACATGCATACATATGTACATAATGAAAGCTCTGGCCATCGGCAGGCAGCCGGTTGGCCGAGTGTTGCTACTGAGATAAATTGCCAGGAAATTTGGAAATCAACAGCGTGTTGGTTAAATGTAAACAAACTCTTTGTTTTGTCTTTAGGGGGGAAATTTTGAAAAATACATTTAATGCAAAAAATTATAAAATTCTTTAAGCGATCATTTGATTTAGTGAAGGTGTGAGACTGAACACTTTTTCGTCTTTACATCACGAAAGATAGACAGCCGAGTAGAAATTCTTGGAATTATACTATTCGAAATTTCTGTCCAACGACTGTTGAGATGTTTACCTCAAATTCCGATTATTAATTAAACAAAAAAAAAAAAAAACAAATTTCTCTATTCCTCAACTGAAACTATAACCGTCGTTCCGGTGCTGTTATCCAATACGTGCAATTGACGCCAAGCATAAAACCAAACCCAAAAATTAGTACAGCAAGCACGTTCCTGAGCTAATTCCACTTCGCCTATCGGGCATAACAATAACATTTATAAAATATTTACTATATTAAAATGTAATATTATGATCGATATTGAATGACGTGCTGTACAATAACAAAAACAACACTAATAGAAATGCAACGCATGCACTTGACGCAAATCGCTTCCCGCAGCCCTCGTCGGACGTTCAACGCTGAAGCCGCGTACTGCTCTGGAACGGCGTTGATTGTTTTATTGAGGTTGAGTGCACAGCCTTCGGAGTAAAATGCCAAAAATAGCAGCAACAAGAGAAGGAACAACACCAACAACAAGTAATTTTCAATCGATAGGGCATTTAGCTGACTGCCGCCACTGCCTAACTGCCTGACTCTTTGGCTGCTTGGTTGCTTGGTTGCTTGGTTGCTGCCGGCACATTCGATTCGATGTCCAAAAATAGACTGCCTAAATATTAAGGCAGCAAAAAGACGGAAATCGAAATCAAAAAAGATGAACAAAATTACGAAGGGGTGAAGTAAAGCAATGAATTTTATATAAACAATGCAGAAATTTAATAAAACAAGGCAAAAATAACAAAAGCAGAACAAAAAAAAAAAAAAAAAAATTAAAAAAAATCTTCAAATGTTCAGATGCTGGCGTAACTATGGCCATATATACATACACAAGCATACACGAAGAAAAACACACACATACATGTGCATTAGTTAATGTTTAAAGTATTTATTGGCATGAAGAATTTTACGTACAGCTAAACAAATCAAAAACGATTTTTCATGTACCACAAGTATTTACTTAAAAAGGCGTGCAAAGGAAATAATTTATTTAATTATTTTAAACAAAGAAAAAATTTTTCAATTGAAAACATATTCAGGGGATGGGGAAAGAATTCGATGTCTGACATACATACATACATGTTGAATTTATATATGTATATAAGCATGCACCAATTTTAATATAAAAATAATTCTAACAAACGAAGAGCTACATGCAAATAAGTACATACATATATCAGTACAAAAAAAAGCTTGGAATATGTAAAAAATATATTTGTATGTATGCGCATTCGATACCATTATTAATGTAAAAGAAAATGGTCAAATAATGCACAGCTATCTTCTGAAGTTGATCACAAATCTCAACTCCAGCGGAATCGCTTCGAATTGCAACTCTGACAGTTGGTTATTGTGAATGATTAACTAGTTAAACAAGAAGAAGCCAACACCAAATACAATATTTATATAAGAAAAGAAGTGGTATAGGCAAATTTTTAAGCGAAGGAACAGAACGATCGAGAAATGGTCAGAAAGGTTAGTTGGCTGCACATATCGGCGCCCGAAGCTATGCGATTGAAATCAAGAAGTTAAAAAGCCTTCGCATTTTTTTTATGCAATGATGATGATTTTATGTTTAGGCTCATTCAAATTCAATTGTTTCGCACAACGAGATCTTTGAATTGAATACTTTCATATGTACATACATATGTACCTACACGTATATAAGGAAAAATTCAAATTGTTTTTAAGCAACTTCTTGAGGGTTCGTCGGCAAACCTTAATCTGAGGTTACAAAAGTATTAGAGCATGGAAAATCTATTAGCTCGTAGCGATGATATCCTGTGTCGGACTTGGTTAGGGCGCACGTAGATATAATTCCGGAATTTCAGTACAAAACAGCCAACAATTCTTCTGGCACGCATAATTTATGCATCACAATACTTTATTGCATTCTGTCAGATTTAAATGCTTAAATTAAAATTTGCATTCCAGGAAAGCAATTACAATTTGAGATTCTTTATTAACAAAAAATCAACGAAAAGCATTTATTCGTATTTAGTATACATACATATATATTTAAAATTTAGTCACTGCTCGCTGCGAGTTCACAAAGAGTTCAATTCGCAACACCTTCTGTGTTGTGCAAAAAAAAAGAAGAAGAAGAAAAAAATGGATCAAGTCAAATTCGCAATCACTAATACTCGTACACACAAATACACACACACAGGCAGTTAGTTGCGCGACTCGGCGCCATTCGATCGGTTTTGGTGCTTCTTCTCCATTCTGCTCTTCATTTTGTTTTTGTTATTACTTGTTCTGCTGCTGATTTTGATTGCGTATGACTCTTCTGCACTGTTACGCGCCGAGATGCGTCAATTACGCCACACTGAAAAGTAATTTTTCAAATTATTTTCGATTTGTTTGAAAGTTTGTCAGTTTGGTACGATTGGAAACACATGTAACGGTATCTGCTGAAACTTTGGCAGATACCACATACGAGTATAGACACATTTTTGTATGTATGAACATATGTACATATGTAAGCATGATACTGCAAACAGATTTCTACTCACTATGGCGTAATGTATCAATTAAATTTCAAAGAGGAAAACGTTAATAACAAGTAAGAAGACTTCGGCGGGAATAGGAGCGGAATGTATTATAGTTGCCGGATTTCTGAGTGAGATCAGACAGAAAAGACATTTTTGTTCCAATAGTTATTGAACTCTGTCTATATTCCCATTTACAGAGGCGCCTCAATTCTCAGGCGTAGAGAGCCGATGGGCAGCCAAACCCAGACTCATGCATAAGAAGTTTGCTGAAAGCTGGTGCTCTGTGATGATTCATTGGTAGTGAATATTCGCCAATTAAAACCACCAAACACATCAAACAAATCAATTGAAATTTTCTCTCAGTGCATATTTTGGCCAAATTACACAACGCAGTCTAAAGACTTGGACAAGAAGTGCATTTAAGTACAGTCAAAAGGTTTTCAAGTATCACTGTGAGGGCTAAAAATAAAACCGATTGTTTTTTGTGAAGATGAAGAGGTCTTTTGCATTTCATTTCCAAAATTTTGTAGGTATAAAAATTGCGTAAGACCAAAGCAGGAGCATATTCGCCAAGTTCAAGTCAAGTGCGCTACAACGACGACGGGAAGAATAACCGAAGATGTATCGCTATGTTAGTAAACAATTACCGAACAAAGTTTTAAAATTCTTAATGTTAATTAAAAAAAAATAATAATTTAAAAAATAATTTTATCTGCAGATCTGCTTTGCTGCTATGCTGATTTGCGCCTGCGCTGCGCCCGTCGTTGAACAATTAATGCACGTGACCGAGGAACCCGTTATGGAGTTGCGTGCGCCACCTATCGAACATGTACTGCCGCCAATGATCGTGCCTGAGATGCAAACCCGTGCGCCGGTTGTTGGCATTATGGACGCCGGTTTGCAACAGTCCACCGATGGCGCTTATAACTTCCACTATCGCGGTGAAGACGGCTCCTTCCGTCAGGAGAGTGCGGTGGTCATCAATCCAGGCACTGAATATCAGTATTTGAAAATAAGTGGCTCTTACTCGTACTTCGATGCCAATGGCAAGGAAGTGGTGGTGCATTACAATGCCGACGATCGTGGCTTTGTGCCGGAGGGTAATAATATTATGCAACAGATTTCCACAGCGGCGAAGATGAACAGTCAGCTGCCACGAGTGGAGGAGAAGCCCAGGCCAACACCATCGCACGTACCGGTAGTTGGTGGCGGTGTATGGGCTAGTCAAATGATGCAGGTGTAGACGTTGAGGGGATCGGTGAATGTATAGACACTTATTGGCGTCATATTGCTCGTTTAAATCGTTGGTTGTAGGGGAGCGATTTTTTATTTTTTACTACGTTTTTATTTCAATTCAAATTTTTCATTTAATTCTTTTAATTTTTTTTAATTATTAATTTTTTCTAATATTTCCAGTACTTTTATTTTAATATCTTTTTTTATGATGCATATTTATTTGCTGCAAATGAGAATAAAAAGACTTTTCACATGATCACATGACTTTTTAGTTTACATCTATTGCATACTTTTAGGCATCAACTTTGAGGGGAATTAAATTTGCTAGGAGATCTTGGGTAACGTGTTTTTTTTGGGATTTTTTCATTCACTTAAGTTTTTGTAATACAATGGTTGGATGGTTTTTCTTTTTTGATTTGCTTTAACCAACAAAAATAAAAATTGAGAAAAATATTTTCTTCATTATTATTTTAATTTATTAAATTTACAGTATGGAAAATTTGCAGTAAACTAAATAATAATATACATACAAGTGTGTTTAAAAATTTCGCTATAAACTACAAATACATACATTTATTTATATATATCTATTGTATATATATATTTATATAAGAATAAAATAAGTTCAAGAAGGGAAGGGAGCTCACTGAACAGTTCGAAAGAAAACACCTAAAAATTACAAAATATACTACATACTACTAAATTACCGTGATTAGCTATAAACAAAATCATGAGATGAATTGTATTCGCGGAAGAACAAATTTTTTAATTTTCTCTATTTTTGAATTTAATTTTTTTTTTTCAGTTTCTAGACTTTAAAATATTCCTAATTTAAACACATAACATAAACAGTTTTAAAATATGTGTACATACATTGTCTCTTAAATTTCTTAAATAACTCTTTAATCTCAAAATATTTTTCTTAACAAAAACGGTTCATTTCTTTTACTTTGAAAACTTTTTCCGAAATTACTTCTTGGCGGCGCCTAGACTGCCACCGATGCCGATGCCCAGACTCGTGTTCAATAAGTGAGCGCCACCTGGCGGCGGTGAGCTGAGTTGCTGCCTGAAATTGCCTACACCCATGGGCTTTCGCTGTTTAATACGTTGTTGTAGTGTATGCAAGAGACCCGAGAGCACATCGTGATTGGGTACCTTTTTGGCGAAGAGTAAACGTTTAACGGAGTCGTCGTAGGTGAGGAGAGCGACCATATTTTGCAGCAGGAAGCCCTGACAGTACTCGAGCAGCTTATTGGCGTTGTAGACCTGTGAGAAGTTTAAACAATTTTTTGAATTAAACATGATTACACCATACAGCATACAGTTAATCGCCCTACCTTGGCATGAATATACATGGCCACCACATTGTCTATATCGATCATCTCAGAGCAGCGTGATTCGGTGTAGCGCAAGAGACCTTCCAGTTGGAAGAAGCTCGCAGCCGCCATTAGCTCCAAAACATCGGAATTGCTAACCTCGAGTGTGGCACAACCACCGCTGTAGAGATAGTGCATGACCAGCTGAAAGATGTGATAGCGTATGTCGTTGATTTGGACGGTAGGCGTATTTCCCTCACTCAGCTTGGAACTGAGCATGCTTTGGAAACGCGGCGAGGCGGTGACGAGCACTATTTTATGGCCGTAGAAAATCTTGCCCTCCACTCTGTCAAAGAGAGAGGTGTTAATATAAGAACAGATCTGCGTACATTCCAACCTTCGAACTCACCTGAAAGTCACATCACTCAGTTCTGGGTTATTCACGAATTTCGGATCGATGCGTGAGCTATTCACCGATTGCAGCGCCACCTCTTTTATCGGCTTAATGGTCTCCCAGCCAAAGCATGTTGCAAAAATATCCGCTAGCAGCAGCGTTGTGCCCTCATTTTTGCTGTAGCGGAAGATATTGAAGAGCAGCGGCAGGCATTCGCTCACGAATTGTGCACTGTAGTCGTCAGGGCAAACCTGTAGGAAGTCTTGGAGCAACTGGTCGATTACGGCGTCCAAACGTAGCTCATGCGCCGCAGCCAAAGCGTGCATCCAGCAGTGCAGGGTCCAGGGCACGCCCAAGGTGCGAAGTTCTATTGTTATATCTTTGCGGGGAAATAAATTGTTATTGTATTTGCTTCACATGGGGTTCTCTGTAGCAATTACTTACCCAAGTGATTGTTCTCAGCGCTGTGGTACATCGCTTCCTGCAGACTCTTTATTTGTGTTTTGCTTAGTGTGGGTGGTAGCTCGGTGCTAATACGTTCACTAGCCGAATTAGCAGCGCACGCTCCACCTCGCACCGCATTGCCAACCGGTTCTCCTTCTGCTAGCATCTCTTCGAGCGAGAGCACGTCTTTGTTACCTGGTGACATCGGGTGCGAGAGCAGTTTTCGTAGGCAAACACGCTGTCCGTGCGCTGCAGCGACTGAGATGGCGCAGTAAGAACCGCGTTGGGCTGAGCCGCCTGCGAAGCACATGGTATCCTTCTGTTGCGTTGAGAGGAATGCGTTGGCGCCATGTGCTAGTAGTAGCGAAATAACTTCCACATTACCTGAACCGCACGCCACCTGCAGTGGTGTTAGAGTCGTCTTCTCCTCGCTCAAACGTGCGCCACCTTCTACTTTGCCGCCACGTTCCAGCAGCAGGCGTAGAGCTAAGTAATTGGCACGACTCGCGGCGAAGGTTACGGCGGTCCAGTGCTGGGTGTCCGGCTGTATGCCTGGGTAGTTGGATTGTGAGACCGGCGGTACTTCCACGTTCGGGTCGCAGCCGGCGTCGAGTAAAGCCTGTATGGCCACCTCGTCATTGCGTATAGCAGCGATCATCAACGCTGACAGTCCAGTGTGGTTGAGGGTGTCGTAGCGTGTGGTGGGCGGCAATAAATTGGCTGCTTGCGCCAATAGCTCCGCGCGCCCCGTCAACATGAGCTTAAAGGCCAAAGTAATGGTGGCGCGTTTGCCTAATTCTGTGGTGTCTTCATTGATGCTCGACGCAATGGGTGTGGTGGCGCCAGGGTGCGAGAAGTGCGTCTTCTTTGTTGGCAGCTCTTCGTCGTGACCAATCGGACGCATGGGACAGTCGACACCAGGCAAAAGCAGTCGCGCCGCTTGCATGATGTCATCCTTGTCAATCATAGCGGCATGCCGGTAATCGGCGTGTGCAGAGGCGACGCGCAGCCATTCGACCAGTGGTGGCAGCACGACATACGCGCGTTCGTAACAAAGCTCCTGTACATTCTGACTGCTGCCACCAGCACTACCACTGACGCTCGATGGCGTTCCACTTGAGTCGCTATGCTCCAACTGTGAACACCGCATGAAGTAGAAGAGCGTGGAGAGCGCCGCGTTAGAGAGTGCGGTGTGTTGGAATTTCTGTTGAGCGCGCTGGGTCAAGTCCTTCAGTTCGCTGATGCTGCCAACACAAGTTGTTAGTAGGCAGGGCTCAAGAGATACATTGCTATTGCCGCCGGAGCTGCCACTCTTTTGGGTGCCCGAGCCAAGTGATGATAGGCTGGCCCAGCGTGGCATAGTTAGCGCGCCCGAAGCTACGCGACCTGCGTTCAAATGTGCAAATGGCTGCAGTAGACCCCAGAGGTCGCCGGAATGCGCAATGGATTGATCCAGTACAGCTGTGGTAAATTGACTTGCCGAATCTGCAGGAAAACTTTGTAGGAGCAACTCCTCCAGCAGGTTCTCCATGCCGGCGCAGAGATACACCGCCGCATACTCGTGTATAAATTTCCCCAGACGGGCGTCGGCCATCCATCGATGAAAGCGTCCAACTGGTAGCTGTAGACCAGCACGGGCCGATTTACTTTGCTTCAAAGCACTGTCGCCAGTAACAGCAAACATCGCGGCGGCGCGCAGACAAGCCTTAATACATGAGTCTGCCAACGCTGGACACAATACGATTTTGTAAGCTGCGGCTACCTCCTGTTTTGAACACAGACCCAGACTGGCGGAAAGGCGTTGAATTTCTCGAGCGACGCGCACCAAAGCGCGCTGTAGCAGATAACCCAAACGGGGTATGGTATCGACAGAAACGCGGTCAGCCCGCTCTTTGCAGCGACCGTTACGTATGACGCGCATGATGCAGTGTTGACTCCACGGCGGATGCTGGAGCTCGACAAGCCGGTTGTGCGAGTCCACCCATACAAATTCGTCAGCGTTCGTTACATTTGTGTTGACAGTCTCCAGTGAAGAATAACGACCCAAACGACGCGCGGGCTCCGAACTCTCCGAACCAGCGCTGAGGCTGCTGTAGGTGCTAGTGCTCGTTTGCGAACGCATTGTCAGCTGTTGTATGGCCAATTTGATATCCTCCAAACCACTGCCACTCCAAGGCGCTTTGGCAGCAGGTGTGGCACGGTGACGCGCGCGTGAATGGCTAGTACTCGTGCGCGAACGTGTGCTACGGTTAGTGACGGCAGCCGCAAGTCGATCTTCCGGTAGTGGGCCAAGCGCAACGCCGCCACCCGGTGAGGAGCTGCCGTGACCGCCCGTGTCCGACATGCTGGCATGACCCGAGGAGCGGTTCTCATCTGACGAGCTATGACATTCCTGAACGCGTTGCAGCGCGCGAAATTCATGATGATGCGTGCGTGTGCTCGTCGCGTTAGACGTTGCGTGTGTATTGAGCTGAAAACTACCGCTGGATGGTGTCACATTAGCGGACGCTGACTCCGCAGTCGGTATGCCTATGCTACAGTTGCTCAAGTCCAGCGTAAGAGGCAGCGGCCGCTTGTCGTTAGACTTCTGTTGCGATGCGACCAACTGTTGCGGTTGTAGCTGCTGTGCCGACAGATTACCGCTGATCATTGGCGGCTGTGACTTGACGGGTGTGCTTTGCGCAGTTAAACGCGCAGGCGCTGCCAAAGCGCGTTGAGGCATCGGCTTACTCAGCGCCTGCGGCGGACTACTCATGTTACGTATATTGATCGTTGTATTTGGCACAATACTGTTGTGAGGCGATGGCGAACCGACCACCATTGTGGGAGCGCCACTAACGCTGCCACTATTCAAACGTTGCGCGACCTCTTTGGAGATGCGTGGCGCAGGCGTAGCCACGGCAGGATTATGTATGCGACCAGTGGAGGAACTCAAACCATTTGAAGCGGGATTGAGTGGCGCCGAGTTGGCAGTCATTGTGGTACCGGTAGAGGGCGATGTTGTAGGCACCACGCACATTTGGTTCTGGTTGGTAGGTAAACCCGTGGTAGGGTTGGCCGAGCTGATGGGACAGTGCAGTTGTGAGTTCATTGGTTGCGGACTAAAGACGAGATTGTTGTCGCCACGCATGTTGCCTGTAGGTCTGTGGAAGAGAAAAATAACGATGTATTTAGGTAATAAAAATGGAGGTGTGCTAGAGAGGGGGAGATAAAGGAAGAGAGGAAGATACAGTTGACATTTGATGGTGCTTAAGTTGTACAAGCGTCAAGCGTCAAGCGTCAAATACTTAAGCGGCTTTCGTACTGGTGAATTACAAACACAGTCAAGCGATTTAGCAAAGCGAGCGGTGCACAACAACAATAGTGAAATTTTTCAAAAACAACAACGCTAAGATAATGTTTATGTTTCTCAAGAACAAGCTCCTATGTTTAGACGCTTTCTTTTCCTTCTTTCCTCCCCGCCCACTTCAGATTTGACGTTTAGGCATCGCACTGGGCTGCTCTCCAGCGTTAGTTAGTTGTCAGTCATCACCTTGAGCGCTGGGCTTACGCTGTCATTCAATTACCGCTAATCCGTTGCGAAAATTTCTGTCCACTCAGAATGGGAACAAGCGTTATGCTTTTAATTATAAGTGGATTCAAGACAAGCTCATTCTTTTATTCTGAAATAAATCGCCTTAAAAGAACTTTTTACAAAACAAAGAGCAAAACCAGCAAGAAAAACAATAACAAAACAATTTGCATGATAATATAAACAGCGGGAGAATAAATTTAATGAATAAATGAAAAATATTAAGAAAAAGAGCCAAAAAAAAAGAATTTCATGTGATTTACTTATGGATAAATGTCATAACTGTTTAAGCCCAGCGCAGCGCACCGGGGCCGGACGTGCTCAATGACGCTGACAATGAAAATAAAATTATGTCATTTGTTGTTGCTGCTCATGTGAGTCTCATTTGCATTTGAATTGATTTAGTAGCAGCAAAAACAGCAGCCGACCAAAAGTCAAAAGGGAAATAATGAAAAAAACAAAAACAAAAACCAAAAAGTGTTAAAATTTAAGCAGCACAGCGCAAGCGCTCCGGCGAACATACGTCGTAGTGGCAGTGTGTTGTTATAGCTTATATGATTCTCATTGTTGTTAGTAGCTGTAATCAAAAACACATTTCCATATTCAGATACTAGAGGAAGACAATTGAATTAAATTCCTGTTTGATTTTAGAACTAATGTTTAAGAATTTACGGCGTCTATTAATTTTATTTTTTTTTTTTTTTTTTGAATTTTTGAATATTGTTTTTCTCCCGCTGTTGGCACACTTCCTTTGTTTCATATTGGATATTTTTCAGCTAAGTTTTTTTTCGGAAGAAATTGGGTCGAAAGCTTTAATTTGTAAACAATTTAAAAATTTATTTAACTTTAGTTTACTTTGAATTGAAGAAAAAAACGCAAAAAGGCTTTAAAAGCTCCAAGGAAGTTTCGAAAAAATTCATAAAGAAAAGAAGAACAATTTGTTTGTTGCAATAAAGCTTTCGGTAGAGATTTAATTACAAAAAAAACTCTTGTAGAGCTTCCATAAAGCTTTGTTAAACAAAAAATTATTTTTTTTTAGGAAGTTTTCATACGGAGAGCTCTTGAAAAAAATAGAACTTAGCACCGAAGCTTTGATTTTCTACAAACTTGCTCCCATGAAGAGTTAATAACAAAAGTTACTCAACCTATCACCAACCGACAACGCAGTGGAGAGCGAAATCTCTGTACATTTATTGTGCTGAGCTTCAAGCCTCCAGAGAGGCGGAAATAGCTGATAAGATTACCTAGAGTGCCATCTGCCTTGCTATCGAAGCAGTTCAGGTTAAACAAGTCGCTAAAAACGATTTCCGAAATAGCTGGGTCCGAGTGAATGACTTGAAAATAAGCAAGATCGTGTGCAAGAGCAGCAAAGGAAACACCATTTTCTTGCTTACACATTCAAGTAATAACTGCAGTCAGTTGTTGGCCTAATGAAGGGTCACAATCTACTATCTCGAGATTAACAAACAACGACCTTTAATGCATCATTAGCTTTACAAAACTTTATTATAAAACAGCATTAGGTTATGTAATACATTCTACTGCAAATTATAATTTAACAATCAAAATTGAGGGATCACTTATGTACATACGTGTGTCCAATTTACAAACAATTTTAATAAAAACCAATAATTAAATTCACCTTGAACGCGAACGCTTAGAAAAAATTGTGCAATGTCAATTAGAGTTTTTCCATTAAAAGGAAGTGGACTGTCAAAAAGTAAAAACGAAATGTTTGCTAATCAGCGATCGCCGAATGGAAAGAAAAGACCTTCGCCAAATCGCGTGAATATCTGCATCACTCTGATAAATTTGTGTAACAGACAAAGGGAGGGAGTTTTTTGTTTGAATATTAAATGGAAAGAAGCGAAAATTTGCTAAACGTGATTTGTACGTATATACATAATGGACGACACGAATGTGGTGAATCGATGAAGAATTAAATAAAAATAAAATTTTTTATAAAAATAAAAAAAAAAAATCAGAGATCTGTTTTATATTAATATTTAAGTTGAAGAAGATCTCTTTCATGTTTGGGGGTAATTTTTTAATTTAATTTATTTAATTTTGGTGATTATTGGACAATGACTGCGTGAAATGTAATTAGCTGCTGAAAGTGTGGAAATGTTTGAGGTAAAGACATTAAAGATTCAAGCTCGGTGGAAGAGTTGACGATGGCATGCAGTAAATCTAGATAAATCCAACAATCTAATTCCCTTAAAATCAAGCTTAAGCCTTACAATTTGCCCCTTAATATCAAAAAGCATTCCAATGTTATCTTTTCAAAGCCCACAAACGTGTCCAAGTCGACTTGAAGTATAAATTTATATATACGAGTATAAAATAGAAGAAAAATAGATACGCCAGCAAAATTATGAGGCATAAGTTGATATATTGTATAAGTGAATGAACAATATTTATTACAACTTTCAGCTGAGATACCGAAATAGAACAAACGAATAATTAAATCGATTAAAGCAGACAAACGGAGGCAATCGGCAGCCTGGCACAAGGTTACTCAAATTAAAAATAAAAAATTAAATTAAATAAAGAAAAAATAAGAAAACCAAAACTAAAAAATGTATTTAATAAAAAAAAAAAATAAAAACCATGAGCTGTAGCCCGGGTACTCAAGGAACAGTAAAGATTTGCCAACAACTGCAATTTATTATATGCGAAACAAATAAATTTTTACTTACAAAAGTAATACTTCGAACAGCTTAATTAACTAACCGCAGCTGAGCTGCCTTATAACCACTGCGCAAACAACAAAAAAAAAAACAAAAACAAAAACTAACAACAAATACTGCAGATTTTTTATAATTTTAACTTTTGATAAATTGAGCCATTCAAATGCACAAATTTGCAAAGCGAATGCGCAACAACAATAACAAAAATGAATTGCACTAATACGCTGGGAATGGTCGGCGTTTAAATTTGGGCGAGCAAGCTACTCGTTACTCGCTGGCAATCGGCGTACTTGAGCGGGGACGTATACGTAACCTCAAATTAGATCGTTTGCCAACACAAGTAATTGTATATTTATAACGGTCTGCGGAGAAAAAATTTGTTGTAAAAAATAACTGCAACGCAACTGAGGTCAGTGGCGACATACGTTTTGCTGTTGCGAGTAATTTGATGCGAAAAAGTGTGAACTCAAATAATCAAATTACTAGCAATCACTTATAAAAGTATACAATAAAATATATTCAAAAAAATAATAAAAGAACATTTCAAAAATTATATATTGTACAATGCAAGCACATACCGTGCACGCCACTCCTGCACAAAACTCCAATCGCACGAGTCACACGACTGCTGACTGACGATCTCCTCAGCGTCGCCCAGCAACTGGACAGTGGCCCGCGTCGGCTTGGCCACCGTCTCCACCAAAGCGCTAGCACGCTGATAATTGCCCTCGATTTTAATATTTATCACACCATTCTGTATGCTCTCTATGTAAGAGGGTAAGTCCTCATCGCCAATGGGGGGCAAACACTCAGTGCTGTCTTCGGCGCGTGCGGTGTCGTCCAACAACTGTGCCGCTTGCACTACATCCTTCGCTGTTTCGCCGATATTGTGTTTGCCTCGATTCGCTATTGAGTCGCCAAAATAGATGACCACCTTGTGATTGGGTTTTGGTGGCGCTTCCGGTCTATTAATGCGCAACTCATCGTCATTACATTTTACTTGTTGTGGTTGCTGTTGTTGCGGCTGTACAGCTTGCTGCGCCGGCGGTTGAGTGCAAGGATTTGGTGTTGCCGCTTCGGTTGCGCGTTGTTGAAACATTTCGCTGCATTTCAACGATTGGGGTTGAAAGGTTTTGAAAGAGTTGGTTGTGCTGCGTCGCCTCAATATAAAATTTTCGTTGAATCGTCCGAAGAGCGAGGTAGGCGGGCGTGGCGCAGGTCGTTTGGTTGGTTTGGCGGGCTTGTAATTACGCAGCTCGCGACATAAGCTGCAGCTGCAGTCTTTACCACAATACATTTTCGATTGAAATTTGTAATTTTTTTGTGTTATTGCCGTTTGTTCGTTTTTTTTTCAGAGCAACACGCTATCCGCAATGTACTAAATATTAATTGAGAAAATTGCACGCGTTGCTATAGCACATTTTTACACTTTGCAGAGTTTTATGCACATTTTTTACATATTTTTTGTTTGTATTTTTTTTTTTTTCTAGATAAACTTTCGTTTTTTGTAACTATTGTTAAATTTGTTTTTTCAAATATTTATTATTAATAAATTTTTTTTGTTCGCTCGCATATTTCAGTTATTAAAATTTTCGGCAGCGCTTGCGTATATGCATGTTTACCATATATATTTTTCATATTATTCCACAATTATTTTATGACTTCACTCTTCCATCAATTGCCATAATTGGTTATTTGACTGTTTAATCTGGCCAACTAACCATTTGTTGAAGTTCATTTTGTTTTCTTTAAAATCAACAAATGCCAGAAAAACTGAAATAATTTCTTTTTTATATTATTATTATTATTATATCTTATAACACATGTATTGTAGGTAAGCATGCGCATATGCAGAGTGGCCTAATTGGCCTGCAATTAAATAAAAAAGTGAGGAAAAAATAAAAACCAAAAAATCCCAATGCGCAAACAGTTCGAACAATAGTTTAAACTTGTTGTGACTCAACAACTTAAAACAGTTATGTTTTGGCCAAATAAATTTTAATAGGCGTACCATCGAAATCAACGCTTATTTTTATACTTTGCACTACTTTGTAAAATTTTTGGCGGTAGTGTTTTATGTTTTATGGTTTTTTCTTTATCGTTTTTACATTACATTTATTTTTATGTTATTTAATTTAAATTAATTTATTTTATTTAATTTAACTTGAATTTATTTCAATTTTATTTTATTTTTTAAATTTATATTCATTTTCTTTTATTGTTATTTGTTTAAAGTTGTTTTACGAGTATATATTTTAATTTTATTTTATTTTATTTAATTTAGCTTATTAGATTTTATTTAATTTGAATTGCTTTATTTTATTAAATTTAATTTAAATTATTTATTTTATTGAATTTGATGTTGTAGGTATGTTATTTTATATTTTTTATTTCACTTAAAATCGTCGTGTAGCGTGTTCATATGTAAGTGCAGACGGTCATTATTCGTTTTAATGATTTATTTTCCTGCAGAAGCGTGTGTGATGAATTCCTAATAAATATGTCTGTATGTACGAGTATGTTATGCATGTGCAAAAGTTCGTTTTTGTGGAATTCATTGCGTAAATCACGCAAAATCAATCCAAATACAATTAGTGTACATACCATACTATGTATGTATGTGTGCATACAGTAATTATAAATAAATTGTATCAATTCATATTGTACATACATACATACATAGGTATGTATGTATAATAATGAGTTGAATTGAAGATTTGTTTTATTGTTAAGATGTCTGTTGAATGGAGTAATTAGAGTTTAGGTGGTGAAATGTGTTAAATTTGTGCAATAAGGTGTGGCTTAAAAAAATGTGGGTCTTATTTTTCCACTCCTGTCCTAATAACTCAATCTTTGATTTATTTCATTTCATTTTCTACGGCTTTGAAGTTATAGTTATCACTGATCATGCAGTTCATGGAAGAGATTATTTGCCAATGGCGCCATCTAGCGTTCCAAGATCCTTTTAACTTGCTAAGAGCCAAATTGTTCAAAGATCTAGTTTCTGCCTAGCGAGGGCCGAGAAACTAGACAGTATAAACGTGCTGGATAAAAATCTTGCAGCCAGTAAGGAACATTATTAGGATAATTATCTTCAGACAAAAGGCTGGATCATATCCGACAATATGGCTGGTGCTCAAATACTATATTATTAAGCTTATTTACAAATCACTTGATTTCAAGCGCTTTAAGTAAGCCATCCTCTTGTTTGCTTTATTTTTATTTATTTTTTCAGCTTCAAGTGTCGCTCAAACAAGTTTAATTGTGCAAAACTCATTGTTCATGCCATCTTGAATGACTATTTATTTAATTAATTTTTTTTTAATAATTTTAATTTTTTGTTTGTTCTCTGTTTGGAATCCACTTTTGTGATATTCTCTTTTGCTTTTTTACTTCTCTATTCTACTTCACTTAGTGAGTTCACTTTTCTGTAATTATAAATCATTTCGGTAACTAATGTTTATAAAAAAAACTATGTAGTTAGATATACATACATATGTAAATATGTGAGTATATATATAAACGCGTAAGTATGCCATTATTTTTCTGTTTCCGGTTGGTTGGTCAATTGTTGCGGTTCGTTAGCGGCAAAAGTAAAAACTAAACCAAAATCCAAGAAAAAAGTTGCCACTTGATGTTGTTGTTGCTGTTGTTGGCTTTTAATAGAAGTTACAAGCCATGAAAAAAGGGATTCGTATACAAAAGGCAGTTGGTTTGATACGTTTGATTTTGTGGGCGTTTTAAGACTTTTGATTTCGTTTCTGTTTTTCCAAACGTGAATTTGTAAATAGGTATGTATCGCTGTGAGTCGGTCGGTTGCAAGTTGCGATTGCTGGTTGAGATTTTCCTTTATTTTATTTCTTATTTTTACCTTTTTTTCAAGTGAAATGCAAATTAGTTTAAATTTGAAATTCGCAAATCATTCATGCATTGTGTTTGCGTTAGACATATGTATTTACATACATATGCGCATACGTTGGCTGGGATTTGTTGATTAATGGATTGACGTCTGAGTTAGTGACATGAAGAAATATAACTAAAATTGGTCGTATTTATTTGTATTTTTGCTTCAGTTCATAGTTACTGATTATTTTTTGCTTTTTTAATTAATTAATTTTTTTTGTTTCTTCTTACTTTAATTAATTTTATTTAATTTTATTTCATATCATTTTATTTTTATATTAATTATTATTATTTTATACACTTAATCGAGTTTTAAATCACCTCAAGTTTATTCACAATTTATCTTTAAACACTTAACCAATCCACACGAGCTTCGAAAATCGATTTTTGAAATGTCTCACTGAGCATTTAATGCGCATGCGCAACTATTTTTCAAAGTTCTACAAACCACTTTTAGCCGTTTTCAATTCTTTTTCAGAGACTGCTTAAGCAATTTTTTCACGTCCGAACGCGTCGCTGTGCGAAACGAAACTGAAACTTTACCGCTGCGTCAGTTCGCTTGGTTACGTTTTCAAAAGCGCGACTCCCAACAGCGACTCTGACTCGGCTGTCTCGGCATCGGTTGCGTGTCACTAGCTGCCATAAGCACATTGCGAGTGTGCATTACACGGCACAGACAAATAGAAAACAAGCCCGATACCACACATATTGTTGTTGTTGCTTTGGTTGCGCCTTTGCTTCGTTTTGAATTTTCTCTCTGACTCTGCCTCCACCGTGAGCCCAGCTTAGTTTAGCCGGCTGTGTTACGCTTCTGCACTTCGTTTATTATTATTTTCCCAACAGCAATGATACTTTTGTTTTGGTTTGCTTCATTTTGTTGTTCTTTGACGATTAGGCAGCACGCCGATGGCTCGGACGTGGTGATCTGAGTATTGAACATTGTCGGGCGGTGGGCTGGGAAGCGGTCATTGTCTCCGCCTAAGCACTACTGTTGTGATCAGCAAGCAAACAGTGGAAAACCGTAACTGAAAATTGGCTATGTTCGCGACAACAGCAACAACAACATGCTTTTCTTCTAAATTTATTCCGCGGCAGCAAGCTACGACTCAATTTGAGGCTCGTAATGAATGAACCCGTGCAAAGTACTACGTGCAACCCAGCAGTTGAGCTCCGTGCGGCATGTAAAAACAGTAGCAGGCTAAGAAAATAACAGAAAAGCGATGATGTACGTACTATGGATGTGGCGGAGCTCTGATTTCGAGTTCGAAATGTCGGAAGTTTCGATAAATATTACAACTTAGCTCCGACTGTGATGCAATTAAAAGCTTCTTTTGCAACTCTACTGCGTATTGATCACTTCTATACAATTTCGGTGATACTTTGTGTGAAACTGGCTTTCCTTGTAAAACATTGCGATACAGAGCAACAAACAGAAGATTCATTTTGGGACATTAGATGATCGGGATATGATTTCAGATTGGTTTTCACGACCTCTAAATCCGGCTATCATATTCCTTAGACTCTGACTTTGGTCTAGAGTAGCGTTCGGAGAAATTGTTAAAAACAGATTTCCAGATTAAGCAGCCTTTGCACAAAGAGCAGAACGTGAGTTCTGGCTGGCTTAGATTCTACTGGTATGTTGATCGAAACAAAAATTTAAAGCTTCGGTACCGTGTCACGTATGCCCACCACTCTGTAACTATACCAATCCCCACAAACGGAAAGACTAATTGAATGGCAACGGTTTTCCAGCGCTTCTTCTTGTGGATCACCAAGCTCGTGATATGTGTGCTTCCTTTGTTCACCTCACCCTCCAATATATAATTTTCTTTTGCCCACAAAGCTTCTGATGAATCGAGGAAGTGTTTTGCTGCAAGAAAGAGTGACCACGAGCAGTCTTCTTCTTCTTCTTCTTCTTCTTCTTCTTGTATATTACTTTACTATGTGCGGCCAACTCTGGTCCGTCTTCGGTCACAAATTACGTGCTGCTTTGTTGCATTGTTGTCTTCACTGTTAAATTTGTATTGTGCTGTTGTTGTGTTGTGTTGTTCTTCTTCTTCTTCTTCACGGCAGTAAAGTGTTATAAATGCAGTCGCGTAGTCATTTAATTAGTTCGTAAATTATGTTAACAGCTATTCGCGTGGCGCTTGCCGCTTGCCGCTTGCCATCCGCTAGTTTCAGTAACCATTCTTAGCGCGTCGAAAATTGTTACTTACGCGAGGCATTCGGAAACCCGAATGGTCGACCCGTCCGCAGGTGTCATAAATTCCATGCTTGGCGTGTAAATAAATTTCCAACTAATTATACTCTTGTAGTGCGCTTTTAAGTGCTCAATTAGTTGTTGTTGCTGTTGTGAGTGGGAATATAAATATGTATAATAAAAGAAGATGATTGATAAAAGTGTGGTTTGTGCTGAACTCACTGACTGACTTTCCTGGGAAATGATTGAGGAAGTCGAGATCAGTGAAGAAAATGATGACAAAAGAGTCGATAAAGAGGAATCAAAACTAGAATTATGTCATCTGTACGTCCCATCCCAGCTGCAGAGCTGTTTGAACCCCAACTGGTCAAAGCGGTAGTCCGAATTTCATACGATAAAAAGTTGATGACGGAGGAGGAGACTAAAAGCAGAAAACCACTATAGAAGACAGACTATCGACTCTAATATTTTGATCTCTGCCGATTTCTCGAGATAATACATGAGTTGAAAAAACGCTCACCTTGGCGTTTTCGCTGTTTGCTTTCTTTAGAATTCGCATTTACTACAGAAAGAAAGATCAAATCATAATTTTCCAAAATTGTCTGAGGATCAGAATCAGGTGTATTTATTGGCTTCCTCATTCCAGCTGAGCTCCGAATATTATTGAGAAAAATATTTTGATAAATAGGCTATCATAGAAAACTGTACTTCTTCACAGTTAAGCTGCTCTCTTTTTTCCTCAAACTCGTCTGCTTCCACATTTCTTCATTTGCTAACTTCACTACGTAACTACAGTCTTTCACAATAAGATTATGAGTTCATTAGCGGTGCAATGAAGGCGAATTAGTAGTAAGAGCAACCGAGTCAGCGGAGATGCACCAAGTGCCACTTTAGCAATGACGCAGCAGCAAAAGTATTAATATGCGGTTCGAAATCACATACTCGAAAATGAAGCTGGACTTAAGATACTCCCATGGAGCCGGACATCTGTGCTTGTATGTGTAACTAAACGCAAACATACTTGGATGCAAGTGGGCTCTTGTGCGTTGCACTTTTCTGCATAGTCATTGAGCTCTAAGAAGATCTACAGAAGACAGAGAAAATCTCGAGAAAAAAGTTCAAAGCAAAAGCACTCTTTGTAGAGGAGAAATAATAATGAAAAAACCGTCGAGAAGAAAATGGCACAAAAAATTTATTACATGTTATACAAAATTAACAACAAAAAGAACAACAATTACATAGACATGCGCAAGAAGAAGAAGAAGAAATATAAATGAAGTTATTACATGTCAGCTACCAAACTACCAAAGCCGCATGGCTGATCGGTAGCGGAACCAGTGGAGCTGAAGCGGATTGAGGGGATACGCCACAAGGGCCACTTTGAGGGAAATTTATATCGTGAGCATGTGTGTTTGGACACAGAAAATTATGTTTGACATGCAACATTTTCATTCATTTTGTGTATACTATATATAAGCGTGCATCCGTCGGGCTAAGAAAATATTCAGTTGAACATTATGGGATAACACTTCCTTTCTAATTAGATCGGATGTCCCTTTAAGTAGCACAGTTTGCGGCATTCTCTCGAACGTAGGTAGTTCTGAACTGGAAACCGAAATTTGTTAGAAGGTACAGACCGTCTCCTTTTAAGCCACCCCTCATAAAGTGCGTGGAACTCACCCTCTGCACCTTCCATACGAAAGTGGAATATCTCGGCTTAATCGTAGATAGCAACTCAACTGGAACTGGAACACACTGCACTTTAGGTTTGCAGAACGGCGATAGGAAAAAGGTGGAGTCTAAAACCGAATATTGTGTACTGGATTTATATACCTTATGGTGGCCGGTACTCGAAAAAATTACTTTCAGGACCAAACTGGAGAGTGTTCAACGGTGGACAGCTATTCTTGTAACAGCAACACTACTATCGACTTCCTTAAATCACTTCTAACTCTTCTCAACTTCCTTCCTCTGGACCTGTACGGAAATTTACAAGCATGCTGCAATCAGATTGAACTCAAACTGGGAGGGGCAATTAGAGCACGATAAAAAATTAATTATCTCTTCCGGAAGTGCCGAAGGAGCTGAATTACACCACTTCCAGTATGTGCATCGACAATCTCTTTTCCACATGAATCTCAAAGAGAAAGGAATGAGAAAACACAGACGCTCTCGATCAGGGAGCCATAGTCATCTTTGCAGACGGCTCAAGGTTCGATGGAAAAGTGATCTATGTTTCTATAAAATGTAGAAGCAATCTGAATAAACCCCTAATGAAATGCAACACAGTCACTGCAGTTTCAGCGGGCTTCATGGGGAAAAGAATGCGCTTTCATTCTAATTATTTTTACCGCTGTAGCTGTGCGGACGAGAACGAGAACGAGGAAAAGTATATAGAACACTATATTTGTCACTGTCGAGCCTTGACATCTGTGCGACACAAGTTGCTCGGAAAACATTGCTTTGATTGTCCCACAGAGCTAGCTTCAGCAAAAATTGGTAATCTCGTTGTTTTTATATGACACACGAAATGGCTACAACACAGTGGTCCTATTGGCTTATGGGACTGTCCAAATTTGTTGTAGTTTCTTCTTCAATGCTATTTTTACTTCCGTAGCTTCAGCACTTGGCCCAACTAATTGTATTTGTCTTCCACTCGATTCTGCCAGAGTTGTGAAGCGCAAATGGCTTTCTCTACATTAGAAGTACCCAGACATGCAACCAAACAAAGTTTCTTTCCGTTCTGTTACTTTTATATTCTGTCTTCTTCTGATTTAATTGCTTTTGGACAAATTTCTGAAATCTTGATTCTCTAAGATTTTCTCTCCAATACACTTTCATGCTTTAAATCTGCTATCGTGTTGGCATCTGAGCTGGCTTAGTAATTTCCATAAACTTACAAACTTTTGGTTTTTAATTTAATCTTGATTTTACATACATACGTATACGAGTACATACATACAAATGTGGATCATTTGAAACGGTTCGTAAATTTTTATATGGTCATAGCAATTTATGGCATGAAATTATTCGATTGGTGAAAAACATAGAAAATTTTTAAAATTGAAAGTAAGGACAAGAGTCAG
Source organism: Ceratitis rosa (assembly GCA_037013455.1). Classification (NCBI taxonomy): domain Eukaryota; kingdom Metazoa; phylum Arthropoda; class Insecta; order Diptera; family Tephritidae; genus Ceratitis; species Ceratitis rosa. The sequence continues at coordinate 1,003,307 of JAWMAG010000041.1, forward strand.
CTAAGGGTTTGTAAGGAGAGCAGTAGGCGAGTCGGCAGAGTCTATAATAAAAATCTATCTGGTGGTCAAATCAAAGGCGGTTCAAAGCTCCTTTAGGTAATGTCCCGTGCGACAATGATCGGAATTCTTTGTTGTAAAGTAAAATGAAAGTTAGTCTAATTATTTCGTTCGACATACATATATATTGAAATTATTTTCAATTAAAAAGAAAGTAAAATCGTACGCCATTTCCTAATTTAAATCAATTACTCTTTGGACTTCAAAAAAAAAAAAAAATATTTGTAAAAAAAAAATTCAAAAATTGTTGTAGAATTAAGAAAAAATTACAATAGAAAACGGTGGCCATTAAGACTATATGCGAGCTAGGCCAGAGTCGAACGAAAAACTTGGCAGCGACGAAAGATTAATTGCTAAACACACGAGCTGGCTTTTGAAGAGCAAACAAACAAAGAAGTCTAGAGACATCTATGTATATGTATATCACTTTTGTACATATGTATATACATGCTGCAGTTTGATTATACTCTTAAAAGGCTGCCAGCTTCTTTGCTTCCAGTAATTTATACGCTAATGGCTCCCAATAATTGTATAAATATTTTTTTCTAGCTGGGAACCGTAGACAAGTAGTGGTAGTGCTGGTGGTAGCCGCAGCCCTAAGCCATGCCTCGAAAGTTCACGCACACTAGCGAAATGCAACAACAATAAATACGCACGCGCCGGTGCTCGTCTAATTGACGTTCGAAACAAAAGACCAACCGCCGCTGCCGGCGAGAAGTGGGTCAATATATTGTGATGGATGCACTGAGATTAGAGCATTTTGAGCATACGGCCGGGGCACACAGGGCGCACACCTTCTTTTCTCTTCGTTGGGCCGCTGATGGCGTGTTTGCTTAATTTCGGGAATTTCTATAATTTCTATTTAGTAGAAATTTCTTCTTCTTCTTTTGGTATTCAGTTGAACCTGGCTTCATTTGACTAATTACGCCTGTGGCTGCTGCAATTATTAAATTTGTTACGGGAGCTGCGGTTGTACAAACACGTATGTATTTGAATTGAAGAAAGCAAATACAAATGATGAATGGAGATGAATAAACGTCAAGTCGATGGTAGATGGGAGAGCGTAAGTGAGAAGAAAACTAAATTTTAATGCAAAGGCGGAATGTGTGCCATAGAATTTTGATTTTCAGCATGAAGCTTGAGAATATGAGGGCGTAACGAAGAAGGGATTTTTATGATTAATTTTTCTAGCATTACAAAAGCTCTGCAGCTGAGGGAAAAGCACAGCGCCGTCTACATTCTCGGAGTTGCTGATAATTTTTGGTTGGTAACCCATGCAAAAGTTTTTGTTAAATGGTTTGATAGAAAGCTCATTTCTAATTACACTTATTGCAAACCACAGGTAGGTTTATCGCATCATACAACCAATCGCACTTAAGATCGTTCATTATCACTTAAACGAAAGACTATCGGGTTATGGTTTCAATAATCTATATAATAGCTCCCGCTACAGTTGGGTCTTTAAACCGAAAAAACCGTTTTTATTCGGTCAAGGCGTATCACTCGTGCAATATTCGCCGAATATCAATTTGGAGAACATTTTTGCGATTACTACAACAACGAAAATTCTCATAAAAAGACTAGATAGCATAGGAACTGTTATGTGGGGAATGTACCAATGTGTTATCAACATTTTTGGCATAGTGTTGCCACCTGTCTACCACACTTTCTTACGCAACTTCCGATCTTGCGCAACCACGAACTTCAATCTCGTCAACTGCATATTTCCGTAAAGGAAATTTGGGGCATACTCGTACATGAATGAATGAAGATATAACAAATACTAAGTACGCGTATTTTACAATTCCCAGCAATCAATGTTTATTGCCTGCAAATGACTGTTGATGGCAAGCCATTTGCCGGGTGAGTACAACAGAAACTTGTGTAATCCCTGTTGGTTTGTGAGCGCTTGGAAATGCCAGTGAAGTGCAATCATTTCCTGTACATTTTTGCTAATATCATTTGTTGGTGTGTGTAGTAGTTGTTGTTGCCTTTACTACGTTTTGATGCTTCTTTATTATTGAATTTTTTTCTACTATTTTTATATAACATTCGCATAATGCAATTCACGGCAAGGAAGGCGCGGTGGGGTGAGCAGCAACAGTTGGTAATGCCTTTTTCCATTTCTCATGCAAGTAAGCGAATACATACCTACATACGAGTATATACATGCATTGCTTTAATTTTTTGCATTTTTAATTTCTGACACTTTCTTTTCGGCCAATTACCAGCCAACACAGGCAGCCCAGGCAGCAAAGGCAGCCCAGGCAGTAAAGGCACTAAGTGCAATAATAATAATGAAAATTAATTTATTACACAACAATTTTCACATTAAAACAACGCCTCAACTATGAAAGAAAAGCGAAAACAACAAAGCGTATGTGTGTGTGTGTGTAGGTGTATTTTGAGCAAAAAGGAAAAAGTAATAAAAAAGCAAAGCGAAAAAAATTTGAAATAAATTATTGTCATTATAATTGAAATCGCGAGTGATTTGAAAAGCTTAAAACGCAACTGACTGTCTGTGGTCGTCGTACTTCAAAAATTTCTTTGATGAACATTTTTTGAAACTCAAAAAAAAAAAAAAATGAAAAAAAATGTTTAAAAACTTACTTAAGTATTTAATGTGTAAATTGCGTGGGTAAATAACTGAGAAAATTACAAATTCGGCGCCACGCAAATCTAAAACTTATTCGAAAATTAATATTCGAAAGTTCGTGCACGCTTAGCAGCAGCGAGTAGAGATTTCGTCATCAAACTTTTTCCAGGGTCTATTTTACCGTTGCTTTCTTAAGGACGTGATCGACATGGTTTTAAAGTCGGTATTCGCCATATAGTTCTAATAACCAATAATACGAAGAGATTGCCCGATTCCATTTTTTGTTCGAAAATAATAACTTCTCATGAAAATCCAGCTGGTACTTAGCCTTAACATATTTATTTTTTCAGTTTCTTTTTTTTGTGGTTAGGCCCATTGATTTAAGTGTATAAAAAAGAAAGTGATTGAAATCTAGTGAGTTTTGAGCAATAACAATTGTCTAAGCTATTTCACTTTTCTCTTCTAGCACCTAAAATTCACATACATTTAGATTTGCAATTATTCAAATTAAAAAGTGTCGCTTAAAAATGCGTAAAAAATATTTAAAAGAGATTTTCGAAAGACACTGAAACATGCTGCAAGCGATTTTGGAAAAATGTTCACTAAAACAATAAGTTGCTGCTCAAAGGCATGTCAAGTGCAATGCAAAGCCATTTTCGCCCAAGTGATGGAGTTACACGTGTGGCATGTTGCATTTACTTTTGAACAATTAACTGTTTTTTTTTTTTCATTTACACTTTGATGAGTTGTTGAGCCTTTTCAAAAGTTTTTAAGTTTTTCTTTGCACATATGTATGTATGTATGTACCGCATATAGTTAATCCGCCTCGCCTACGCTTCGTAATTAAACATTAATGTGAAGTGAACTTTTGCTGCAAGGTTGTTAGCATGTTAACAACAGCAACAACAACAACAGTATACATGTGTAGCAATTACTGTTAGGCATGTGCATGTACACATATATACTTACTCACATAGTCATAAAATGCTATCTGTTGTGATATTTGGTCTGCTCCATGGCGAATTTCGAATACAGTGCAGCCAACATCTCATTAAATGCTTGAATAGTGAGAATTTTTCATATACTAATTTTAGTTATTTGCTCTCGCCGCCCGCTGATGTCAGCTATTCGCTATTGTTTAATGTTGTTGACATGGAAATTTGCATATTTTTGGTGAATTTTTAAGTGGAGGCGAAATTTAATCTTGATTGCAGTTGAGTTTTTTTTTTATTTAATTATTATTTTTTATTTGGTTTTATTTCGTTTCACATCATTTCTTTTTATTTTAGTTTAATTTTTTGAAATTTAACTTAATTTAGTTTAATTTTATAAAATTTAATTTATTTTTTAATTTTTTTTTTAATTTAATTTAATTTATTTTTTATTTAATTTAATTTAATTTAATTTTTTTATAATTTAACTTAAGTTTAATTTTAATTTATTTGATTTAATTTAATTTTATCTAGTTTAAATAAATTAAATTTTATTTATTTTTCATTTAATTTAATTTAATTTTAATTAAATTTAAATTTTATTTAACTTATTTTATTTTATTTTCATTAAACAAATTTTTTCCTATTTAATTTTTTTTCTAATTCTAATTTTTTTGTTATTTATTTTTTATTTAATTTAATTTAATTTAAATTTAATTTAATTTATTTTATTTTTTCTATTTGATTTTATTTGTTTATTTATTTTTTATTTAAGTTCTTTATATAATTTAATCCAATGAATTTTTTTGTTATTTATTTTTTATGTAAAAAGTAGAGAGAACCTTTAAACCCATAAGGTCTTATTTCCGATTTAAAACAGTATTGTAGTTTCAGAATAACTATCTGGAGTTCTTTGTGAGTGAAAGAAGTATATACATATAGACATTACGCTTCGGTTGTAGGAAGTAAGCTTTGCACATAATTATTGTTGCCAAACACAACTTAAGCTCTCATTTCCTCATTTCTTCTGAAATCATTTCACAACATTTCATTTTATATAAACATTTGCATCAGCCAGCATCTTTATTTCCGCGATCTTTTGAGTTAAATAGGTCTCAAGCTCCATCTTTGGCTTTGTCCTTCGCCATCAAAGTAATTAAGTGAGTTTGAGAGTAAAAAAGGGAATTCATTATCTTCCCGAGAATGTATGTAAATAAAGAGACTTCAAACAAATTCACTCGCATGGCAAATAAATGAATGCCACCTTCCGTTTCCGTAAACCTGCGGCAATGTGAATGACGACGGTGAGAAGAGATACCGACAGACTCGCACGACACACACACACACACACTCCGAAGTAGCAACAAATACTTAACTAAGAAAAGTCTTGAACGCTTCATCTTTCTACGAGTTCAAGTTGAAAAAATTTCTAGCTGAAAAAAAACTAAAAAAAAAAAAAACATTTGCACAGCAACAAGTGTCGTCTCTGCACTCGCTGGCGGCACAATCTTCTTCGCACCTTGATGTGGTTGCAAGGCGTTAAAACCGCATTGTGCGACACACTCATTCGCTCGTTAAGGCACACGCCGCCGCTGCAGTGATTAGGCAAATAATTGCACGGTTGGCAGGCATCAAAAATTACCCATTACAAAAACTGTGCATACAAATCTGGCGATATGAACAATAGTGAGCTCTGCCACCGGGTTCCCACCGAACGGAGAACTCCCACACTTTCACGCGGTGCTCTAGTGAAATGTGTAGTATTTTGTTTTGTTGCTGTTCCTTTTGTAAAACTGTAATTATAGCAATGATGGGGCACGTGAACTGCAGTGGGGGTACTTTCGGTAAAATTTTGTTTCATCTGGTTTTTTTCTTCATTGATCGAAAGCTTATTTGCGACTGTCGTTGAGTTAGAGAAGGGGTTTTCCTTCTCATTAGATAATGGTAAAAAACACGAAATCTTTTTTGAAAAAATCTAGATTAAATCTTTTTAAAGCGACCAAAAAAATTTAAAACACAAATCAGAAAATGGTATCTTCTTCTTCTTCTGCATACCATTCACAATAAATCACTGCGCTAAAACTACAGATGTAGGTAGGAAAGATTTTTAAAGCGTTTCCTTCAGCAGCTATCAAGTGTGTTTATTCGTGTAAAAATGGTATACTTTCAAAAATTTGTTTATAGAAATATTTTATTCAAACTTTATACTTTTTCATTTAATACCCTAAGCTAGAATTCGGACGAAGAAAACAAAAAAGTGAGGATTGAATTATTGGCATACTTAACAAAGAAAATTAAAATTTTGGTTAAATTTAAAAATTTAGGATTATATTCTTGAAATATTGTATAAATTATTAAGACCAACAAATCCACTTTTGAAGTTGTAAAATCCAAGTAACTCCTAAAGCTTTCTCCACAAATTTAAAACCAAGTAAATTTTCAGTTCTTATTACACCTTACGGTCGGAAATCGCTTCAGCGATCAAACCTGAATACCCGGATGGAATGACGATAACGGTAAAAAGTGGAAAATTCTCGCAAATAGACCTATATTTCATTGTAATACTGATTTTCTTCTGGTCTACTCCTACTATTTCGGAAATTCGACGAAATACAGCTTGATTGAACTATTTCCTATTGCTTAAGCCCTAACCCCTAAAAGATATAATCGAATCATATAATTTTGCGATTTGTAGTATGTAATGAATGAGCACTTCACACAGTTAAAAAGGAAAAAACAAAAACTAAAACTGGTATTTATTTATAACGCTACTTCAGAGATTTACATAATTCATCTTACACTCTAATAATTACGGCCAGCTGAATTGAAAGCAGCAACCAGTGAACAGAAGCAGCCAGCAACAACACCTTAAAACAATTGTTTTTTTGTTTTTCTTACAGAATGTACTTGCATATGTACGAGTATGTGTGTACATACCTTACGCTAGCAGTTAAGTAATGAGCTTGTCGATGCGGGTGTTATGGCGTATGTAATGCACACCCATTTGCATAAAGTCATATGTGGACGTGTTGTAATGCCAACAGTTAGTGCGTATAGCAAGCGCAACAAATATGTTTATTTTATTGTAAAATTGCGTAGCATAACAACAGAGATAACAAAACAAACTGTCAATCTGACAGCTGATAATTAAAACGCGCTCAATCGCCTCAAAGCAAAAACGCCTGCAGCAACGTCTCGTTCACGACAGCTGAAGTTTCGGGCTTTTAGTTCTGTTTTCTATGGTTTTTCTTCATTTTTTCTGCGCACGCACTTTGCTTTTGTATGATATTTATTATTGCTCGTTTCTTAAGTGACGCGTGAGTTTATTGCCCCCTGCGTTTGACAACGCCAAGCAATTCTGCGCCGCAATCATTTGATGGCAATCATTTTATCGCCGAACTCTTGTTCTTACCAGCGATTGCCGTTGGGTTTCACTCGCTGCTTGTACGAGTACATCACTTCGACAACGAAAAAACGTTTATAATTTTTTAAATTTATAATATTTTTTTTTTAATTATTATTATTATATTTTATTTATTTCTTTTTGTTCACTTGCCTTTGTTAAGCCTGCGAATTTCGATTTTTATCAATACTCTTAGCTTTAAGTGTTTGTTGGAACGATTTTTTAGTGTAACTTCAGCTTATTACTGGGATATTTTTTTTTTTGGTTGGCAGACACACCTTTTTACTACTTTTGTAATTTAATATTTTTTATTTTTGATTGTAGCCAATTATTCTTCTATTTAGTACGCTTATTAACATTAGTGTTAATTTCACTTTCATTGTATTGTATTTGCAAAAAAGCGATTCCCCGCAAAATTATTAAAGTGAACCGGAATTGTGACAATGTGATTGAATTGAGGGCGCTGATTTTCGTAACAGAGTTGCAAAAGTATGGAAAAGCTTTTGCTTTAGGTCAAGTTTGATTTCAATGAGTGAGAAATCTGTATTGAGTAAAGGATATTAGGTTACTATTTTTAAGTGAAAAAATTATCAATTATAAAATACCGTAAAAATATGATTGGCCTTTAAAAATGTTAAATTTGCTATGACAATTTTTTATTAAATGCAATGATACGAATTTTTCGAAATTAATAAGATTTTGCAATAATATATATGGTATATATTATTTACTTATTAACGAGAGCACCCGTTTGAATGATATACTACAATATATGTACTTGGATTTCAGGTCCATAGCTTTTCTTTCGGCCTGGGCCGATTTCGATTATTCCCACCAATTTGGATTGTTCTCCGTCCAAATAAGAAGAATATAAAAGAAGAGCTCCACGAAGTGGACAAAATATTGTAAAATATTATTTTTCATGCCTCTAATTAAAGAAGGAAAGAAGCAAATGTACTAAATTTTTCGTTCGAAGCTTTTTATAACAGTATATGCACACCCCTAGAGGTCTACCTTTAATTACCACAGAGAGGCTGATCTGTAGAGAGCTGCAAGGCAACAACAATCAAGATCCACACTTCCCGAAATAAATGATCTTAATTGCAAAATCACTATTGTGAAAATATATACATGCATACAAACAATACAAAAAACATATATATATATGTATACATACATACATATATACAAAAATATTACACCATGAAAATAAATCAATAACACATTCGTGCGCCTACAATTAATTGAATTAATGAACGCAAGTTGAAATTAATCAATATATTGTACATACATATGTATATACATACATATGTGCTTGTAATTAATTGTAATACAAAATGGAAATAAGATTTCTATGCTTACGGTCACTCCCTTTGAAAACAAAAAATTAAAATTAAACAATAAAAAATGAAGCATATATTTATGGATTATATACGTATGTACGTGTATGTATATTAGTATGTAGGTTTTCAAATCGAATTGAATTAGTACAAAATTTGAGGCTTTACAAAACTAATCACAACAAATCACAATAGACAATTAAAAAAAAAATATAACTGAAGTAAACGCGTTTTTGTTTTTATTTTATTATTTTGAAGGAAAACCTTAAAAGTGCAAGTGTCAATCACAGCAGGAGTGCAAAACAAAACACGAAAAAAAAACAAAAACAAATGAAATGATTAACAACATGAGCACATAAAAACAACTTCATCCACCAAAAAAAGAATAATAGCTAATAGAGTGTGTAAAGAATTGGAAAAATACACAAAAAAAGCAGAAAAATTGTAATACAGTTAAAAAAATAAAAAAAAAATAAAAAATAAAATACAAATATAAATTACAAAAATGTATGAGAATTGAAATCCACAATGATAATGCAGAAATATATACATATGTATGTACGAGAAATATGAGTAGCGTGCGTTATTGGTAAATAAGATACATACGCCGTTACGTAACTGTAATGTGGTTATTGCGTAGAGACGTTTAAATGCAATTCTTTAATTGTAAACGGAAAATCATTCTATTGAAGTTAATATCAAACTATTATATTTGCTACAGAAATAATTCACACGAGTTGTGCGCTGTGAGAGACAGTGAAGTGTGAAGTTTATAACACTTTTTAATGCAATCGGCGAAAAAAGCCGAATTCTTGTTTCATTCATTTTGTAATAAAATCTCTTACTCTTACGATGGTTTATTCGTGTAAAAATGATTAATTTTCCATAATTTTTTTTAAATAAAAGAATGAAATATTTTTTTCAAACTTTTTACTGTCTTAAAGGTATACATACATATGTACATTTGAAAAAGAAATTCTGAAATTTTATAAGGAAAATATTTATAATTCCGCCATTGTGACTCCGTTCCTGTGAGCCCTCGGAAAAGTGCAATGGCGTTGACTGTAGAACTCATATCAGGATCATTCGTAGTGAAAAAGAATAGTGTTTTAGTTAATACCGTAAACTAGATCTTGGAGGAAGGAAAACAAAAAAGTGAAATTTGAATTTTACACTTCTTTACAAAAAATTTTGATAAAATTAGCTCAACTCTATAATTGAAATTTTTTTTTTGTTTAACATAATTCGCAACTTAATCCGCTACTTCAGCATATCCTTCACTTCTGAGCTCACTGAGCACTACACAAATTTTTGCCATACAAATGAAAGACTTAGGACACGAACTTCATGGGAATATGACAAAAGCAAACAAATAAATAAACAAAACACGACTGACATGATGACTACGCGGATTGGCTAGCACTTATTCGTTGCTCGGCACTTAAAGTGTTCTACAAATACAAATATGAAGGTGAAATAAGCTTAAAAATTAAAGAGTTTGAAAAAGAATATTATGAACTAAAAAAACAACAACAAAAAAATTAAAAAATAAACAAATAAATAAATAAAAATGTGAATAATTAAAAAATATTAAAAAAAAGTAAAGAAAAAATGAAAATAATTAAAAAAAAAAAATATAAAATAAAAAGAGCAAACGAAAGACATGCAAAGCATAATTGTTTATTTGTTTAGCATCAAAATTACTTTTTTTTTCATTAAGAACCAACTTTCCGAGTCTACTTAAGCATTTAGTTAACTTTCACCCCAAAACATGGGCTTAAAGTCTACCAGCCTGTGGTTAAATACTTGAAGATCTCAAGTTTAATTTGCGCAAAAAGAAAGAAAATATTTGTAAGCTGATCACTTCCATTTTCAATTTAAATGCAGTGAAATTTGCTTGCAAAATTACGCAGATTCTACTCAAGCCTTGCGCTTTTTGCCAAAAAAAAATTTTTTTTCAATTATTATTGCTTTTTATATTAATAACATTTATTACTTTTACTCTTCAGCGCATTTTACTCTTTTCCTTTGCTGTTGTTTACTTAGCTCTTACACTAAGTCGCAGCTCGGTTCTAATTTTATGTTTGCTAACAAGCCAACAATGTCCAGCGGCCATGTAATTATGTCTTTAACTTTGTTTTGGTGCTACAACTAAATACATGCTTGGTTGACATGCGAAATAGTCAAATGGTCAATGGCGACGGTTGGCTACTGGTTTGCAAATCTGCTGTTTTCTACGCCGCTTTTGGCTGTTGTTATTAAAATGTTTTTTGGTTTCTTTTTTTTTTCCTCCAAAGCACTACTTGGTCAGCCTTTTTTGGCGTATTTATGTACACAAGTCTATATGGAAATGCTCTTTTTCGCCTTTTACGGCTGTCACTTGCAGACCTTCTACTTCGAGGCGGCAAAGTGGCGAGTGAGCGCGCGCATGGCAGACAACATCAACTATCAACTAATTACTCAATGTTTACAAAGGTTACTGTTGTTCAAATCGTTTATCTTTGCCCGGGTTGTGTTTTTTTGATACATACGTATGTGATAAGCCCAGCAGCGAAACCTTAAACTAGTCAGCAAGAATACCAGTTTCCTTCTGAAATCTTCTGACTGGATCAAATCGGTGGCTAAATTGGTTAGAAACCAAGTAAATACTATTTTCGGACCAAATAAACTAGTCAGAGTTTTGCTCATTTCGAACTGGTCTGGGACTAGTATATATATTTCTTAAAGCTAACTTTTGCTATCATTTTGTACAAATCGAATCAGGTAAAAATTATTTTGATACAAAAAGTAAACTAGTAATCTACTCATCCATTTCGAACTAGTATTACACTAGTATATTCTTGATCAAAAACTGACAGTTTCTAACTAGTAGGACCATTGAAAAAATTATAGTTGTTTGATTAGCATATTTTTTGGTTTTTACTAGTTGCAAAGTAGTCTCTAGTTAGTAATTTTACTGCATGGTAACTGCCGATATTCGTTTTGCTATCAGTGCAATTTCCAAACTGTAATTCTTCCTTGACAAATTTGAAATACTCGTCATCGCTTGTTGTTGTTGCTACGAATTTGGTACTAGCGAATTCTTAAAACAATTCATCATCACTCGGCTTTTGGTCTCAAGCAACTAAGTAAGTAAGGCAATGCTAGCTTGTGCAGATTACGAAATAAATACTACCTTTTAGTGCGAGTACGAGTATGTAAACTACAACAATTTAAGTAAACGATTTTCGTGTTAAATTTTGGCGTTTGGTCAGTTAATTTTTTAATTTTTTTATTTTTTTTTTTGCAAAATACTTTGTTATCGAAATTTAAAATCATTGCCACTACAAACGCGAAGAAAGGTCATTTGAGTGAAAAATATTTTGGATTTAAAATCGAAATCGAAAATTCACTACACATACTCTAGTCGAGATTTACTTTTAGAAAATTCAATTTTGGCTTTTCATATTTGCGAAAAGCGTCATAATACTAAATAAATATCACTTACTCATTCGGTTAATTAAAGAGTTTATGAAAATATGTCTCAATGTCTCTTTTATTATTTAAATGCAATTCTTATAGCTAACTAACTGGCAAAATTAAAGAGTAATTAACTCGCTGGAGTGTAGTTAAAACGAGTAGGAGTATTTAATTACGAGCAATTACAAAGCGCTGCCACAGTCGTGTTAGGTGTGAATGTCATTGAAGGTCAACGTCAGTAGAGCATTAAATTTGATCATATTTTGTTTATTATTCTGAGCCAAGAAAAAAAAAATAAATTAATAAAAAATACTATACAGAAGAAAAGCAAAACAAGTGTGGGATGCTTGAGCATGAATAAAGGAGGTTTTAATGTTGTATAAAAAACAAATAAATTTATATAATTTGTTAATTAAAGAACATATGTGTGACTTCTGCGAAGGAATCTTATTTAAAAAGGGAAAGGTAAAGCAGAACAATAATAACAACAATACTAAATAATGTTAGTTTCTTCAACTTATTATTATTTTTTAATTCTCTGCTTTTACTCGCTGCTTCGTAGTTTGTATAAACATACAATCAAACCACTTAAAGCTGATACTAACAGCAGCATGAAAAAAACCGCAATAATTCCATTTTAACTTAGACTAGATGGTGTTTACAACAACAATGCATCGCACAGCGAAGGGAAAACGTTAAAAAGATAATAATGAAAAAATTAAAACAAATAATGAAAAAGAAACCCAACGCGCAGTGGCACACAAACATAAATATATATGTACATGTATTTGCATGCAATCCAACTTATTTCTTAATCTGCCTCATCACCACGCACTGTTGTTGCGCATTGGCGGGCTATACAAATACACATAAAAAGAATAAAAAGCAAAACTAAAAACGCACGCGAATTCTCATAAAGACTATTTAAATAAAAGTGTTGAGGCAACAAAAGACAACGCCACCTATCAAGCCACAACAACAGTACATCGATTGCGGCGGCAGCTGCAACGTCTCATCAGAAGGACGGAATCTTGGTCAAGGTTAATGGTGAAAACTAATATCCGATACAAGTGTTTGCCCGCTTTTAAACGATATAAAGTGAGTTTATTGCGTTTGTTGGATGGAGTAGAGGTACTATAGTTACAACTGTTGTCGGCATTTTGTCAGTTCTCCAACTGTGGTTGGGTTTGTTAAAACCGCAAAACAGCGAATACAAAGATATTATATATACTAGCATTTGTGGAATAGTTGGTGACATGTTGTTGTACTTGGCTACGTGTATGTACGTAGCTTCTTCCTAGAGTAGTATCTGTGTATGGTTGCTACGGCTGCCAACTTTAAATTTCGTAACAACTTTCGAGGGCGATTTTATTTTTCTTTAACAACGTTATTTATTTTCACTTTATGAAATTTTAATATTTTTATATTTTATTTAGTTTAATTTATTTTATTTTACTTCACTAATTGATGTTAATTTATTTTATTTTATTTTTTTGTGCGTCCCTACTGAACGAGTGAATTCCTATAGGGTTTAGTAATAGATTTGCCTACGAACGCCTAAAAGTATGCTTTAACTTTACTTGACGTCAATTGCACAGCAGAAATCACGTTGCTACATTTTATTGCATATATTTAGGAGCTTCACGAAATACAATCCACTTTATAATTTCTACACCCCATCCATACATATATACATACATACAAACAATCACATGTGTGCCACAAATGCAAAATCATACGTTTGTTTGTACACATGAAAAAAGTCAAAAGAAGTCAATCAGGGACATCACATATGTACATGTTGTATATTTATATATGTGTATAAATATATTTCTCATTGACACTCACCTACGCGGCTTCGGTCGCACGATTTCATGACTCGAATCGGTGATGCAGAGCGGACTCAATGCGCCGGCCAAATGTTCGACACCAATGCGACCCGGGTCCCAGCTGTGACGGCCGGGCATATCGCTTTTGGTACTGCTGTTGCTGTTGTTACTGTTATTGTTGTTGCTGACGATTTTGTTACTCCTATTGTAATTGCCAGCGTCGCTGCTGTTATTGTTGTTGTTATGCTGTGGCTTATACTGTGGGGCGGCTGTTGTTGTTGTTGTAGTTGTTTTTGGTTTCACAGCAATTGTGGGACGCAAATTGTTGTAATTATTGCTCCCATTGTGGCTGCTTACGTTATTGCTATTACTGTTGTTGTTGCACGTATTGCCACTGCCACTGCCACTGCCAACTGCCCGCTGCTTGCCGCTGATTGTTGTTCTTGCTGCTGGCAATGGCACTTGCTGATTGTTAGCAATAATCGTGTTGCTGTTGTTGTTGGCGTTTGCGGTTGTTGCTGGCATTCGTGTGCTGTTTGCTCCCTCGGTTGCACGTACATATAAATATTTTTGTATGGCTGTGTGCGTGTGTGTGTGTGTGTGTGTGTCACGTACGCATGACTTGTTGCAGCGCGATTTTTTCTCGTTCTCAGTCGTGCCTCGGCCAATTGCTACTGTTTGCCGCTTCACTTTGTGATTTTTCTACGCTTTTCCTCTTATTTTTATTGTTTCGCTGTTGAATTTATTAGGCAATTTGTATATTTTCCATGCAAATGACAGGCGCTGAAATGGAAATAGCAAAAAAAAAAACATTAAAATATAATATGTAAAACTCAATTTATGGAAAAAAACACTGTCGAGTGAAATATTTCAGATTTAGGACCAAGCAAAATGAATCCTCACAGTCGGCATCCAAAGCCAATAAACTCCAAAAGCCCAAAAGATCGGCTTCAAGCTACTTCCGAGAAACCAAACTACTTATTTGAGCACGTCCTGCAGAAGAGTATCGAAATTGAACAAAATCTAGAAAAACCCCTGGACTGGTCAGTCGCAAAGCCATCAAGTATCATCATAATAAAGCCATCCGCCTCTCCTTCTTCGACAACCCGTCAATAATCACATGGGAGTTGATGCCACAACCACCCCGAACTGTCAAGAAGGAGTGTAACCAGTTTTCAGCTTCTCAAAGCCCAGACTTCTTCGAATGTGGAGTTTTTGGTAGGACCGGTAAGGAATCATTCACTATGAGCTACCCCCTACGACCAAACTCTTAATTCGAACCTGTACTGTCAGCAATTGGAGCATCTGAAAGAAGTAACGCCCAGAAGCGATCAACTTTGTCCAACCGGACGATAATTGTGTTTAATTACAACAACGCCAGACCACACACATCGATAGTGACTCGGCGGAAGATCCGAGTGCTTGAGTGGGAGGTTCTTATGTGTCCAACCTAGCACCCTAGCACCAAGCTATTACCATCTATTCCTGTATATTGCATTGACGGGTGAAGAATTGGCTTCAAGTGAGCCTGTGGAAACCGATTGCCATAATTTTTTGCCAATAGAGACAAGGGTTTCTATGAGAGATGCACAACCTTCCAAAAAGTTGTTGAGGAAAAACGATGCACATTCACAATGGATGACTTTTTACTGTCTGTAGTGTGAAATTGTCATTATGACCTACCATAATGTTGCTGGTGTTGTATTTGTTATTTTATAGTAGTGACCACTCTTCACTGATTCTCAACAAAATTTATGCTTTCGTTACAAAATCTTCGCAATAAAAAATGTCTAAGGCTTACAGCCCTTTTGGGTCCGACCGCGCATTTATCGAGTTCCCTTAAAATATACTCACATATGTATGTACATACATGTAAGCGATTTATCAGAAGAATGTGTTTAGTCGGTGCATAAGCTCACCGCAGACAAAGCCTCTAAGCCAACGGCAAAATACCAAGCTGCCACATGCTGCTCATTCTTCTTCTTCTTCCTCTTCTTCTTCTTCTTCTTCTTCTTCTTCTTTCTGTAACGTCAATAACAAAAGCAACAAGCATCCAACTTCTAGGTAGGCACATCAATAATATCGCTTTGTAGCTGACTGCTATTGGCGCATTTATGTTGCGGCTGACGGCTGCCGGCTGTCGGCTTCTCAGTGGTGCGCGGTGGGTGCAGCAGTAAATGCCGCCTCGTAAATTTCTTATAAAATATGAAACATGAAATTAGTGGACTATTGACGATGACGTCGGCGACGACGAGGATGACCACGCGGACGATTATCTACGATACCCATAATAGCGGGGTTCAATCAGCCGCCACGTCCCGTACATCGCGTACATAGCGTACATCGCCAGCCGCACGCCGCTTAAGCTGCCTAACTATCAGAGCCTGGCAGCGCACATTCCAACGAGGGCTTCAGCTTGTTGGCGTTGCGTTGGCATTTGTGTCGTTGGTATCAGCAAAGAAGAGACAAAAAAAAAAAAGCAAAAAAGAAATAAATTGCCTCTCGGCCGCAAGGACTTAAGAACTTAGGAGCCACATTGGTATGCAATTAATGTAGTAGTTCGCTGGAGTATTTGAGCAGGCACAGGCTCATGCACAGGCGTAGACGTATCTATGATGGGGTTAGATGCTATTTGCACCACTACAAACACACTTGGCGACAGCAGCACTGCTAACCGAGCAATAACCGGTTAAGTAACCGGTTGTTCGGTTCGCTTTTTGTTTTATGCCGTGCCTACTGAAAGTCTGCGCAGCGCAATACACGTATGTAGCAGCTAGTTGTTGTCACCGTTGTGTGTTGCAAGTACGCACATATGTTGCATGTTGGCGTGCTGGCGCGATGGCGCGATGGCGAGCTGTAATGCGGCAACATTGTGTAAGCCGGCTCGCAGCCTCGTCGTTGAGTTTATTGAAATAAATATGTGTGGCACGTAGACGCGCAAAATGTGACTATCTATTTACTCCCGACAACAACAACAGCAGCTTGATGGAAGCCATTTGTTGTTGCTTGTTTGTTATAAGCTATTTTGTTAATAAATACAGCTATGCACACTGTGGCGTTGCCTCTTTGTATGTGCATAACATATGTACGAGTATGTAATGTGTGTGTGTGTGTGTGTGTGTGTGCGTGTATGTGTGTATGTAATTATTTTTGGTATTTTTGCGCGCAAAATTACAAATCTCTTGCTGATTATTTATGTTGAATCCGCTGTGCTGGCCAACATTTCGACGTATAATCTGCGTAATTAATGAATATCACGTGAGAGAATTCGACAAATGCGAGAAATCCGAGAAATTCGCAATATTTTTGTATTTTAAATGAGTTTATATAATAAATAGATAATTGAAAATTAGCAGCTGGAACAATTAAGCTTACAACAATGCCGTTGCGCAATTTTTGTGGGTATTTGGGGCAATGGAGCCATCTTGCTAATATTGAAAATTTAGTTGAAGTTAATAATAGGTATATTGATCAGATATTCAGCTGACGTTGGTTCAAAGAAATTGCAGATTGAAAATCTGAAAAATTTATGGAATTTTTAATAACAAATTTGAAACATCGGCATGCTGAGTCCATAAATACGTGAAACTAACTAAGCCAAACATTTAATATGCGCTTAAAACCATTACTCAGAACGGGAGGTGGAGAACCTGGTTGAAGCAATGGCCCTTTTTATGCCATTTATGGAAAAATAAATTTCCTTTAATTTGGATGTTGATCGGGCCAGCAATCGAACCACGGTCTTCCGAATGACAGTATGCACCGCCGAGTGATTATTGCCGCCTTTTTAAAAGTAGCATCGGTGTAAGGCCCTCTTTACTCAGATTTTTTATCAGTATTATTAAGTTTTTTATACAGGTGGCAACCCTTTAAAAGAAAATTCTTCATCGTAACTCATCTTAAACTCATTCAATTTGATAATAATTTTTTAAAATTCAATTTAACAATTATTTTTATTTAATATGCTTTTTAATGTCTTTGGTCTAATAAATATTTCGTCAGATTAATGCTCGTCGCTCCGATTTTAACAAGTTTTACGCAGTTTTGATCATTAGTATTGTATATTATGAAATTTTTTCTATTAAATTTTTTTTCTATTTTTGGAGTTTCACTAAATTTTTCAATTTTAAATAAATATATAACCAAATATTTAAATTAAAAATTGCTGGCAACCCAAAATAGCTTGTTTAATGCCTATCCTTCGTTATCGCTATCTTGTGCATTTCGTAGTGTTCTGTGATTATCGATTATCAGTTAACATAAAACTACATATTTACTTACTCACATATGTATATTTAACACAAATTATTGCAAACATTTTCCAACACCCTTTGCACATTATTAACTCGTAATAAATCTTGATGAAATATGGCATAAATAGCGACAAACAGGCTGTCGTGGTCACACCAAATATGCGCATACTAGTTGTCAAACATGTACAAACATGTACTAAGAAGGCACACGTACATACATACATATGTACAGACATACACGTATGTAAGCCGCGCACAGCTGTGAGGCGGCAACTAAGTAATAATATATACACAAATGTAATAACAAGAACAACAATAATAATATTTATATAATTTGACTGCTGTTTGTTGTTGTTGTTGTTGTTGTTGTTGTTGTAAGTACAACTCTCCCGACGACGTCAATAATTCAAATACCGATGACAGGCCGCCAACAACTCAGAGTACGTGTACATACATATATGTATATACGTGTACATAAATACTTTGACGTCAGCAGCAAGCGCCTCAACATTTGCCAATTGTCCACACACACACACACACACACACAACAAAGCAGACTCGCTTAGATGGCTGTGGCAGGTGGTGACAAACCGACAATTAGCACAGCACTTAATTGCAATTAAAATGACAAATCAAATCACTTCAAATCAAAGTGGACAGCAAACAAGATAAAAATATGAGAAAATATAATCAAAAAAAAAGAACGGAAGATGTAAGAAAGAAACAATATAATGATGAATAAATAATAACATAAGAAATCTGTATGCAAAAAACAAAAAAAAAAAAAAAAAACAATAAGAAACATTAAATTCTTTGTGCAAACAATAAAAATTGCAAAATGTCGATTATTTCACGCTTCGAGTGACAGCTGCGCTTGCATGCAGGAAATGGCTGACATTCGGCACGCAAAGTGGTGTTCCTTCGTGGCTTTCCTCTCTTCAGCGCTTGTACAAGTGTGTAATATTAGAAAATGTTTAACTGGCAAAAAACCAAAAGCAAAACAACAAGAAAATAAGCAACAAATGCGTTTAATAAAAATGTGAAAATTAGTAAGCCTCATCAGCTTCAATTACCGCAGACCACACTTTTTTCATCCAAAATAGAATTCCGTATGCCGCTTGCCGCTTGCCTCAGCGCTCAGCTTGTCGTTTAGCAAGTTAGTCAGGCCATTTAGTTGATCACTCATATTCAGTGTTTTTTACCCTTCCCCTTCCCTCTCTTCTTTTTCTTCTTCTTCTTCTTCTGTAAATTGCTGGCTAATTAAAGTTTATTGCCTTTCTTTCTGCTTATTTGCTACCTGACTCTACTTGTCATTGCATATATATATCTCTCATTGTTGCTGTTGTTGTTATTGTTGTTGTTATCGCTTTTTGCTTATAGTTCTCTTGTATGCATTAGAATTTAGTAGCCAAGGAAAAACGTGGCGGAATGTGTTGATTGCATTTTGATCATTAGTATTTAATTGTTTTTAATGGTTGAGAGGCAGGCGCAAATGACAGATAAAGGGTAATGAACAAGAAGAAGAAGAAGAAAAGAAGAAGAACATGAAGAAGTGGAAGCTTCTGCTGAAGCTATTAAAACGAATGTGATGGTTTTATGGAAAATATTAACCTTTTATTTATTTAATTACTTTTTTTTGGTGAAAAAAAGGCGCCAAGTTCTTAGAAAATTTCTTTCTCAGAAACTAATTATAACAATTTTTTTTCTTTAACACATTTTGGCGTAATTTCGATATTTTCTAAGAGTAATAGAAATTATTTTTCGCATTTTCTTATATGCTGTTGCTCTGTCAATTTTTGAACAATTTCACATAAGTCTTGGCCTAATTTGTAACTAGTTTGTAAGCAGTTTGTTTTATAAGTTTTTGACTTTTTGTGAAAAAAATCCGGAAAAATTTTTTAAATATTTCGAGGTGATTTCTATTAAAAGCTAAGTGTTAGCCTTATTAAAAATATTAGCATTTAATAATTAGTATCTTAAGAAATCGTAGAACACAACAAAAAAAAATTATTAAAATGTATGACTGGTGACACAAATTCAATTTAATGGCTTCAACTAGTCTGGCAGACACCAATTGGCGCTAAATTGAAACATGTGTATACTAAGTGTATTTAAATGCATTTCTGTCTCTTTTAACGACCAAATAAGTGCAACATATTTTCATTTATATTTTTTAGTTTTTTTTTTTCAAATTTATTTCATCAATTAAAATTGATTGCATAGGCGTTGGTTAGGTTGGTTTATGCGTTTTTACAGGCTAGTCAAGCCGGCAAATCGGGTTTGTTGCTTAAGTCTTTTGAATTTTTGTTACAATTTGTTTATAGTTAGAAATGGTTAATTTGTTTTTGCTTGTGGTTTCTGTTTGTGTGCATTATTTTTTTGTTTTACTTACTTTACCATAATAAATAAACAAAAAAAAAATAACAAAAACATGCGAACTATTTAGCATGCAGTCACTTTGCTTTCTCTAAGCGCTTTGCCGTTAAGTACATACATACATATATGTAAAACCATGTATGTACGTGAGTTCTTCGACATTAAACATTTAGCACAGATAACAAACTCGCAGACTTGCACTGCCTGCGCTGTCAAATTCACATAAAAGTCATAAATCTCGCCAAAAATCCTGACCAGCACACCAAGAAGTCGCGACAGCCCACCAGCCAGACGAGCCATCGAAGCAGATAAGCAGACAAACCAAGCAAGCAAGAGGCAAAATAAATGCATACTAACAAACTAATGCCATTCAGAAATGCATCCAACTGACAGCAGTGTAGCCAACAATAAAAACAAGAAAAAAAAACAATGAAAAACAGTTGGAAATCTACAAAAACAAATAAAAAATAAAATAAAAAAAGTAACAAAAAAAAAATATGAGGCAAGAGAAAAAATACTTGAAAGGTGTGAAGTATGCGCAGAAACGGCCCATGTTCACGCTGAAATGCATTCTGCTGTTTTTATTCTTCTTGTTTTTGTTTTTGTTTTTGTTTTTGTTTTTGTTTTTGTTTTTGTTTATGTTTACCGCAGCGACTTATAAGGTCGAGACAGACAGGCGGCAATCAGGATATCAAGCAAAATTGTCAGAAGAATGAACATATGAACGTACATACATACATATATACATGTATATATGTTCATATACACATATATAAGAGTGCAGCCGTTATAAAGGATAAGGGGGAAAATATTGTGAAATGTATACACATATACATACATTTATTAGGTATTTTTCGTAACTCTTAAACGCAAAAATATTTAATTTCTTATATGTATGTACATATATATTTGAAATTTAATTTTTTTACCATTTTTTCTTTGCTAACGCCTCCACACATTACGTGCAACATACAGCAGAATACAATCAGTGGGCTATTGTTCGTCTACCTGCATACGCCTACTACTGGTGTAAATATATGTATGCATGTATGTTGCTTGTGGAAGTAAATATGTATATTCACAAGTAGGTGTGTGGGTGTACTCGTGGACTCTATAAAAGTGGGCAAGCTTCAGAAGATTACCGT
Organism: Ceratitis rosa; assembly: GCA_037013455.1. NCBI lineage: Eukaryota > Metazoa > Arthropoda > Insecta > Diptera > Tephritidae > Ceratitis > Ceratitis rosa. The sequence continues at coordinate 1,024,697 of JAWMAG010000041.1, forward strand.
CAAAAGAGCACTAATGCTGGACATTGCCGAAAATGTAGAAATAGCAACATGTAAATTCTTGAAATAACTGCAATAACCGGCATTTCGAAAATCATTAAGTGCTGCTAAATGCAGAAAAAATGTTATGCAACACTTTTTTCTTTGCCATTAACATAAAGTTTGATTTAGTACAAAATATTGCTTACTTTTAATCAACATATAAATTATTGCCACTTTTTGTTCCCAAATTTAATTTAATTTCTTATTTTTAAATTTACTTTATTTTATTTTGCTTTAAATTAAATAAAATTAAAAACAAAATATAATTTTTGTCGTTTTATTTTATTTTGTTTTATTTTATTTAATTTAATTTAATTTTATTTTATTTTATTTTATTTTATTTTACTTTATTTTATTTTATGTTATTTTATTTTATTTTACGTTATTTTATTTTTATTTTTTTGATTTCACATTCTTTCAGATTTTTATTTGCTTATTTCCCTTACTAGAAGAATAATTTTAAAGTATAGCCGTTCTTAGTTGTTGATTTGCCGCAACCTGTGCTTTTGGTAAGGCCCTTACGAACAGGTGGTTATTATAATAATTCTTTTGATTGCGCATGCGCAAGTATAAAACGCTTTCAGACACAAAAAATACAAAAATAATGATGATATTAAAATTCTTCTAGTTTGTCCATCTACGTAAGTATGTAATGTGTGTCACTCTACTAACATTTTTTCAGCTTATTTTAATTTATGGTTGCTTCTTGTGTACTTAGGTATTTATGTGTGTAAAATACAATAAGTTGTTGCAGCACGACACGGCAGGTATCATTTGTTGATTAAATTATAAGGCGTAAAAAGGCATTTGCTATTAATTGTCTTGTACTGCGTGTTTGTTTGGGTAGCAGTTGCTCACTGCGAGTGAGTGCGGCAAGGATAAAATGGCTAGATAAAATATAGAAATAAGTAAATAAATATTTATTAGTATGTTGTACGTGGCCGGGGCAGTGTATGTTAATGCGCTTGTTAGGCTGACATGAACGAGTAATAAATTAAAAGAGAAGAAGAATTGGAATATTTTATTATAAACCGCAATTGTGCATGGCTTAATGCACTTTCAAGTTAGGCCGCCTGCCCACTGACATGTCTTCGGCTCAATTCTCTTTCACCTTAGTCCCACCATAACTCATTGTGTGCTTTTTCATTATTCTTTATTTTCTTCTTTGATTGCGCAATATTTATGATGGGAAATTTAAGAATCTACGGAAATTGCATACCAAAATGTTAAATTTTTAGTACAATATTAGTTTTCATTGCATACCGTAGACACTGTTATTAAACAACATTGCACATATTGCTGTTAAAGAAATTTCACGTGTGTGCTTTGCATTTAAATACACTTAATTAAGGTAGAATTAATATGTGTCACTGTGATTTACTTGAAATATATGACTTACCCTTAGCGAATGTGTCCCTAAACATATAAGCATAAGCATATTTTCAATATAGATTTTTAGCGCTTTTTAATTAAAAAATATGTATATAAGTATATTTCCATCGCTTTAGAAAATAACCACTTCTAATATACAAAGCTTTTCTAATATACAAAGCCTTTTCGATCAAATTACCACTTCTATTAGCGTTTTGATTTGTATAATCTGCCAACAACAACAATGCGCTATTAACCTAAATTTCTTACAAAACAATCAAGTTGGCAGCACCAATCAACTATCATCTCTCTCTATCCGTACTTTTTTCAATTTATTCTTGTAGAAACACATTTTTTAATTTTATAAATCGAGCCAACAATCGCGCACTCCCGACCGGAGCTTACACACTTTGCCGCAGTTTGTTTATTAGCCCACTTCTTGTGCCACGCGAGCAGCTCTGTGCAGGCAAACGGTGTATTTTCTATTAATAGCTCCGCAATTATGCACAATTTATGCCGCGGTGCTGCACCAGCGCATGCAACATGAAAACGTGAAGTTGAGAGGATGTACTTGGCGCACTTTTGAATTAAACGATCTCTAATAGACAGTTTGAATTGGCCTTTTAGCGTTAGACATGACCGAGAATTAAGTACTCACGATGTAAAAACAAATACCAATGGAAAATAGAACAGGTTAGTAAACAAATTAATATTTTTATAATAACTTTTCACGTGTAGAGTTTTCCCATTTCGTCTAGACGGTTATAATGAAAAAGGAGTGACGGAAATGAGTGAACAGATTAAAATGAATTCTAATATTTGCACGCTTCGCTAAATATGCTCAGTTAATAATGCAATTTAAACAAATTTCTTTTTTAAGGAAGTAATTTAAACTAAATGGGTTAGCTATTCAGAAATGAGCAGCAAAAATGAGCGCTGTAGGTTATGGTGAACTTGCACATTAGACTCCGCTTGCGTTTTTCTAACTTTTATGGGTATTTAGAGAGAATTCAGTACCGCTTTCATACTGCCTTCATAAACTGCACTGAGATTTAACAAACTGAGAGAAGAATGATGGCAGGATTCGACGTCGTAAACAAACGGTACGTGTCAGCTCTCCTGAGCAAGCACAAACTCACCAACGTATGATGGCGAGGTGAGTGACGTATCAGCTTAGTGCTCTCTCACACTCACTGTTACGAAACACTAAATTTTGAAAAGAGTACCACCACCAACCTATTGGTCATCTTTGAGTATGACACGTCGTCCGTACACGTTGGTGAGTGCAACTACAGTAAATCGTATGCAACAGTCAATAGTAAAAACAAATAATTGCAAACAAATGTATAACACATCACATCACGACATAAATAGATCAACTCACCAGCGGCGAGTCACATGTGCTCGTCATTAACAAAAACCAATAAAAAAAACTAAACACATATATACAAAGCTCCCAACATTTAACTACACCGGCGACCGTCGACAATTACAACTACACACATAAAAACGACATGTGACAGTTGTCATGCTGACATGAAATTATTTGTTTGTTATTTTGCAAACATTCTTTTTATTATTGTTGCACGACCAATTGCTGCATTCAGTCATGCCACAGAAAAGAATGATGCAATAAATATATATTATATACATATATATAATATAAAGAATCACGTTGCCAATAGCGAATAAATGCGAAAATATAACAATATACGTGTATGTACATATTTAAGCCATCTAAGGTATAGAGAAAGTGACATTTATGCATAAAAGTGAATGTGAAAAATAGAAAAAATATTGCAAGGGGTCTGATACTATATACTTATTGCAAAATAGAACAATATAAATTAGAAAAATAATATTATATAAAATTAATAAAACAAAATAAAATAGAATAGAATAGATTAAGATAAAATAAAATAAACTAACGCAAAATGAAATAAAATAAATTTAGAGAAAGATAATATTATATGAACTAAATAAAAATGAAATAAAATGAAAAAAATAAACAAAATAATTAAAATAAAATAAAATATTGTAAAATAAATACATATTTTAATTTCCTAAACTGAAAAACTTTATCATATATTATATTTAATGTACAAAAATTTATTTTAAAACCGCCCTTTAGACGCGTTGAAATTTTAGCTACGCCCTACGATTCCTCAGCTTCCTACCGACAATCCAGTTTTCGTTCTAATCAATATTAATCAAGTTTTTTTCCTAAATATTTTTTATTTAACGCGAGTCATTATCATTTTCGATAATTTCTATTCTTTTGTTTTTGTAGGCATGTAATTTCAAAGAGTCGCGACTTTGATTAGCGGAGGGCGAATTATATATGTATGTTGCCACAAAAAAAAAAAAGAAAAAACAATATGAAATATTTTGTTGCTTTAATGTTTGCCTCATTTGTTACCGCTTTCTTGTTTGTTCTGTTGTTGCTGTCGTTGTTATAGTAACTTTTATAAAACTATAATTAAGCATTTGCTGTTTAACTTCACAGCCAAAGCAATAACAGCCTCAAGCACACATACACGTACACAGCTTACCTTTTCGTGTTTTCCTTTAATTTTTATGATTTCTTCTTTTTTATTTCTCATTTGCTAGCCATCATTTATTGCCCATGTTTGCTTGCTGCCAATGAGCATACTCATGCTGTGCATATGATTTGTGGCATTCGAAATTCATAAAGAAAGTAAGTGCTGAATGTTTGTGTGTGTGTGTGTGCGTGTGTATGAGTACGTAAGTGAGTTGATGTGCGCGCAACCACGAAATGAATTGGCTACCAGTTTTACGTGAAATTCATCGAAGCCAGCTTTGCACTGTGTGTTAGAAGTGGTGAAAAAGTGGAGTTTTTTGAAAATTTTTAATAATATAACAGAAGAATTTGTAAAAATTAAGTTAAAATTGCAATCAATGTAATTTTCAAATTCTATTTATAAAGCTGGAACCAAGGTTCTGGTCTAAGGAAAATCCTTTTGTTATCTTCATTACTCATTAATTGGCTTGATTCAATGCTATGCATATATCTTTTCTTAACTTTCTTCCACGTGTCAATCACTTGAACTCGTGCCGTTTTTTTTTTATTATTTATGCTCCTCTTGGGTTTCCTCTTTATAGTGATTGTGTTCTCCGCTGATTTTTAATTAAAACCGCTTACGTGCCACACGTCTGAAATGAGCCGGAGCACCCAATTTGGCTTTGCTTAACACCAGAAGCACATCAAATTACTTTTTTGTCCATCCTCCTTTTTTCGGGTGCCTCTGTGTGCTTGTGTATGCGTGCTATATATGCTACTCTTTTCAATATACTCATTTCTAAGTATTAGTAAATTAACTTCATTTTCGGCTAAAAACACTTGGCGAAATTTATCACCGATTAAGTTTAATGAGCTGTTTGAGTGACTGAAGGAGTCAAAAAGGTGGCAGGCAAAAGGGGAGCGGCTACCCCTTGTCATGTACTGTTTTTTATTAATTTGCAATCAGCCTTGATTTACACAACTTGCTCAATGCAGCTGCTATTAAATATGAGCCGTACTCTCTCACTGAGGAAAAATTCATTGTGAATGAGAATTTCGCCATTTTCCTGCATAAATATGAAATATATATGTAAATTTCCCGTTTAGATGAAATTGTTTCACCTTTGCTGCTCTACTTCTCAGTTGTTTATATAAGTTATTGGTAAGTTTGTTGTTAGCAATTAGTGTTGTTAACATGTTGTTGACCTGCTTTCCAGCCTTTGATAATTCAGGAAGCTGGGGAAGTCTTAACAAACAACACACTTTACGTCAAACATATCAATTTATTTTATTGAGACATTGATTACTCAAGAGTGTAATTATTTGTTGTAGTTACAAGTTACAAGTAAAAGGCGGTATAAAACGAAAAAAAGCACTTTGAATGTAAAATGAATAAATTAAAATCGATCAAAATAAAATGAAACAAAATTAAATTAAATTAAACTAAATACAATATATATAATATAATACAATAAAATTAAATATATATAAACCAGAATAAAATAAAATAAAATATAATAAAATAAAGTAAAATTAGATAAAATTAGATTTATATAAGAAGAAATAAAGTAAAGCAGAACGAAATAGAATACCATAAAATTATATAAAACAATAAATAAATAAATAAATGAAATGAATAAAATAAATTAAATTAATAACGAGCGTAAGAAGAATATTTCATCACAGCTGCAAAGTATTTCATACAAATTAAATAAAAAAATAATGCTAAAGTTTACATTTTTTTGCTAAATATTTAATTCCCAAACTTTATTCAATCATTTAAGATATTTTTTATTTTTTTAGTTTTTATTTTTTTACGTACAAGATTGCCCGAAGGTTTCTCGATTTCCAATCAAATATGCTAATTCTTCAAGTGTAAACACAAAATTGTTGTTGTTACATTAATCTCTTGCCATTAAAATAGTAATAAATTCTTTTAGCTCTCTTCATGCCTCTCTTACTAATTTCGCCTTTTATTGCACATGTTTCGTAACAATTTTAATGTATTTCTTGTGCTTAAAAACATTTTTTTGTTTCCGTTTTAACCAGCACAACAATAAATGTTTACCGTTGTTTAGCGCTCCCTTGCGATTGTTGCAATAATTTAGCATACTTATGGTGCTTTTTTGCGCATTCACTTGCAATTTGCGGTTGCAACACCACCAATATCCAACACAATCACTATTGCTCCCCCCCCGCCCCTTCTCCTCCTCTTACTCTACAACAATTGTGAGCCATTCAAATGCTTCATCTTCTTCTTCTTCTTGTACTTTTTGTTTTCATTTTGTCCTTCAGTGCCTTCAGCGTAAATAACCACAATAAGTTGCTGCTGCGGTTTGGTAGCAACACTGAATTTGCTACTCTGAAAAAAATAACTGTTATTTGATGGTACGTTTTTAATGTTATTTTGTAGTCGTGTGTGTTTTTCTGTTGTTTTTTGTATCTTTGCATCTTCTTACCGTTTGCCTATCTGCTGGCACTTATAGCAACAACAATAACAACAACAACAATGCAATGAATATCTCAGCAATCTGAACCTCGAGCCAGTGGCTGTCTGCTGCGGAGGCGGTTTTACAATTCTCGGCAACACATTTTTTCGGCTTTTTGCAGGCAACCAAATTAGCATTACGCCCGCATCGAGTGGGCGCGTAGTTGTTGGCGAAATATTTTTATTATTTTACATTGACCAAATACATTTTTATTGCCGTTCTCATTGTCGTATTTGTTGTTGTTGCATTTTTATTATTTACAGTTAGTGTCTCTATCAACCGACTTCGGCAGGCAGTTCGCTGACAATTTTGCTTTTTGCCAAATTTTATTTTTATTAACTGTATATGTATATGTACGTGCTGCCCACAAATTATTCTACAGCCAACTTATTGCATGATAATAACCCCACGGAGAAAGAATTATCCCTCCGCTCGTCCTTACAAGCCCCGGTGCTGTACCTCCTCCGCAATGTCTCGTGCGACGCCTGCATATTTCTCAGCTGTCTCATTCGATTGTATCGCTATATAAACCTCGTTGTTTATTGTAGTTTGTCTTTAACTGGCTTTAACTGTGCCTTTCGCCAGTGCCATATCAAATCGTTTATTAATTTATTTAAATTCCACAACACTACAGCGCTGTTTTGGCACTCTGTCCAGCCTACATTACCATTATTGATTGCTGGCGAATTTATGGGGTGCAATGTGCCTCTCTGGTGGGTGTTTACTGCTTGTTGCATGCAACAAGCAATTCTTCATTCTGACGTGGTGGCATATTTTATACAGCAGAAGAATTCTATTTTTTTTTTGGCAGAGGGTTTAAGGTCAAAAGGCAGGTTAAGAGTGAACTCGCATGGCTCCGGACGAAGAAGAAGAATGGGCACAATAGAAATCTTTTGGTTATTCTGCTTGCATTAATTTGGGGAATAACATTTCAAGCGCTGTTGGAGTTAAGTAAAGTTTCAGTGGTGTTCTGCAGTGAGAGAGATTATCAATTTTATTAATATAAGATGAGTTCTTTCAGTGGAATATTAAGCTCTTCATAGAACGATATGGAAAGCAATCAAAAGATAAGATAGCTGGGAAGTAGTAGTGGGAAGGTAGTTGGAAATTGCTGTTGTGAATGAACAAATGGTATACCAATTCTATTAAAATTGATGTCAGGGACAACAGCCTCCAATGAGAGACCGCATTTTCTATGAAGATCATGGCAAAATGTACTAAAGACAACAATTAAAAGGCACCTGTAAGGACCTGTAATGCTGTTCACTTAATTGGGAAGGTGTTGCTGTCCAAGAATTGCAATGGACGGCACAAGGACTAAAATCAGTAGGTCTTTGTCACATGTAAAACAGCGAAAACATAAAGGACCTCAAGTTTGATACCGGTTTGGAGGTGAGAGAGAAACTCAGTGCGCCTTTGCAGTCTCCGGTTCAAAACCAGATTGTTCGGTCGAAAGCTTCTTCAGCGATTGTAGCTTAGAATAATATTTCATTTTGATTTTGATCATCTTTTAAGAGTTTCACTTGCGTTTTGGCAGTTATAACCATTGTTTTCAAGAAAAAGTGAAAAATACGTAAATTTGTTGATGGATGTTGCATAGGAAATTACGGTACGCTACAAGAAATGCACTTTGTAGACATGGAGATATTAAACCTGGACTGTTAGGAGACTGATATATGTGTAGTACTATACTATATACCTTGCTTCGAGTAATGCAATACATTTAAAGACAAGTATGGCATGCTGCACGTCCTGTACTGCCCTTTCTAATGGAGTGGACATGATAATTTGGTTGAATTAAAATTTTTGTTAAACACCCCAAAAAGCTGTCGTCAATGTTAACAAAATATTTATTATGTTCAAGCAACAACAACAGCTACCACCACAACAAAAACAACATCAGCATAAATAAGTTGCAGCTAATGGAACCTCCATGGAAAGGAAAACAAGTAATCTGAAGTTAAAGCAAAATCAAAAGGAAGAACAAGAAAAAATTATTCAAAATGCCTACAAGTAAATGCCCTTAATGCAATGGCGTAATTATGTGCACGCACTTAAAATACCACTTGGACGCTTGCATGCACAGTCACGAGGAAAATATTGTGATAACTTTAAAATATTTTCAACATTTTTTGAGCTAAAATTTATTTAATTATTTCAATATCTGTGCAGGGAATAGAAAATGACATAAATCGCTATTTAAAACTTTTTACAAAGTTCACGAAAACTCGACAGATTTCTTTTATTTACCATATCTTGAGAATTTGAGACTCATAGTTTAAACATTAATTATATTAAAAAATAATGAATAATTAAACTTGAAAAGTTGAAAAATAGTTTGAAAGCTTTACACTGTACGTATTTTTGCTCACCACTGTGCATAGCAGAGCATATGGCTGCAAAGCATTGAGAACAGCGCAAGGCACGCAAAGGGCGGAGACGGCGTACGAGCACAATATGTAGATATGTACGAGCTACCTGCCGCTTCAGCCAGGCTTTTCGGCATGCCGTAACTGCACCGTCACCAGCAGCACAGGCGCTGACCACATCATCATAATTATTAGTAACGAAAATAACAGCTACGCATAAAAACAACAAAACGGGAAAAGGGAAAAAGGGAAAAAGGGAAGAGGTTGAAAAATGTGCACGTAGCTGTGTACCTTTCTGTCTGTCCGTCCGTCTGTCTGTCTGTTGGGTGCATCATTTTATCTGTCATCCATCACGAATTCCAGCTGGTTGGAGAAAGACGGACTGCTGCTGCTGCTGCTGTCAAAAATGTTTCATTGAAAACACAAATGACTCAGTTGTTAATAATGATGAAAAAAAAATAAATAATAATAATGAAAAAAATGCGAGATTGAAAAATATGTTCATACATACGTATATATGAATGTAGGTATGTATATGCAAATTAAAATGAGAGAGTTAAATTTTTATATTAAACGATAGTTCGTTATAAGGAATTCGTATACACAGTTAATTTAGATAAAAAAATATAAAGAAAAATTGAATATTGAAATATATAAATTATAGCTTCTTTTGAAGTTGTGAAAATATTAATCTTTCTGAGAACTCAAACTTTGAACCCCAAAATCAGCGTGGTGAACCAGGATTTTAGTTGGTTATTCAGTTAGTTAATGTGGTTGCTCATTCACTGGATCCCTTGATTGTGCGCACTTTGAGCTGTTGGCCCGTTCTGATGCCTATGAAGAGATTCCTCTCACGTACCTATGTATATGCTCAAAACACTTGGCTTATTTGAGGTAAGACCCGAGATTATTGACACTTGCTGACGCAGCAATATCTGCAATATCAAAATAGAAATTACCGAGGAAACTATGTCGGGCGACCACTGAGTGGTAGTGCTCGACAGAAGTCATTTGAAAAGTAATACATCCTTCTACCTTAAGTCCCCATCAAATAGTGCCTGGTTATTACGCCGATTGTTATGCTCGTGTTGGTTCTGCTTTGAAGCAGCAGAGAATTAGTTCTTTTTTCATTGGGCAGGCCATTGCATGTGGTTTCACCCTGCCATTTGCTATTGGTCATGGGATTGTAGTCTTCTCGTCAGCTCGTTGGTCCCGCAGTTTTCTGGGTTGCCTCTATGTCCGAGGACCCAAACCACAGTCGTTTCGCATTATGTCGAGAGTTTGTTTCAGAATTCTCTCCATATTTTTGTCAACTTTGAGGGTTGAGGTTTGAGCGCCCTCCATTATTGCAGTTAGTTCAACTTGAAAGACGTTACAGTGGCTGGGAAGTCTCTTGCTTAGGTCAATTGCAACTGCTTCCGAGTGAACTTTGCAGACCTAACTTCCATGGAGTTTTGAACCGTCAATGAAGATGGATACCAAAACGTATCGTTACGTTTTTCCATTAATTCATCTGGATTTTTTTTTGTTGAGAAAGTGTTGTCAAAACAGAAAAAAGAAGTGGTCCCTTATGGTGTTTAATTTAGTCATAGGGTATGCCGTATGCTGTTTTTCCATGGTAGAACGCGTTCATACCTCTCTTACTCCGTTTAATCTATTTCGGGGCCATAGGTTTTCGACCTCGGCAGAGACGGAGAGAGTCATATTGATGGCTGTTAGTATGGGCGTCCTCAAAGCCGGGGGCTTCCAAGTGTTAAGAATTAAGTGATACTGTTTAAATCCGTCCGATGATCCCGTACGTCCTGAGCGAAATGCTCATATGTATGTATGTACGAGTATATAGAATTAAAAAACCACCAAAAATGTTTTATTTTCTACACAAAGGCACTTAAAACATCTGCTCGAAAGGTAATCAAGGAACATATAATCACTGCTGGGCATTCAAATAAAAGCTCTGAAAAAAGGAAAAAAAAAGAATTGAGGAAGTTGCACATCCGAGGCAAACACACACACACGCATACGAGCGCCTGCCCATATATAACTACCTAATTAAGTATCTGTGCTGAACATGGAAACATCTGTAGGCAAGCACACCTACTTACTTACGTGCATATGGATATTTGTATGTATATATGTATTAAAACAAAAAAAAAAGAAAATTTTGCGCAATTCGGTAGTATACAAATGTACATATGTACATATGTATGTATGTATGTATGTATGGGATTGTGTGCAGAAAACGGCAAAAATGCACAACGAAAAGCGACGCAGCAAAAACAATTTGAAAAATAAAATTATAAAAAGTGTACAAAAACCACAGTAAAACCATCGAGCGCTGGCAGCACGAGTAGCAGCAGAAAATACAATACAAAAAAATATTCTGACAAAAGAATGTGGCAAAATGAAGTCAACGCCGTGGGCAACAAAAACTGAAAGAAAAATTACAAAAACAAAGCAAAAAGAATAGAAAAAAACAACGCGAACAGGAGAAACACGAAAAACCAAAAGCAATATGGAAAACAATGTTAGCAACAAAAACAACAACCAAACACAAAACCACATAACCGACAAGAAGATCAGCAAGCACTGCAAAAGCAAGCAAAGTAACAAAAGGAAGCAACAAAATCTTTGTTTTTTTTTTTACACAAAAAGAGCAAAGTAAAGTTGTTTGCCACAAAATGTTGAAAGTACAAATATGCGGCCAGCAAGTCCTGTGCTGCTAGAGTGCACATGTGACTGTGAGGGGTGAGACGAAGGTTGCTTGCTGAAGCTTTGTTGCTGGCTGAGTGAAAGAAGCTGCTGAGACTACTTGCCACAGCCGGTTACCGATGCTGGCTGTTGCACTGTGGCGGACGGTTGGCGGGGCGATGGCTGGAAGCGAAATATACACAACTGGTTCTTGAACTTGAAAGTTCGTCTATATAACAATAAGAGCAACAACAACAACAACAACAACAACAACGGCAACAGTAGTTAAGATACAACCAAACAAAAACAAAAACAGATGCCAGCATGCTGACTGTAAGAACAACGCCAACAACAATGAAAAAATATGCTGAAAAGAAAATCAAAAACAACAACAGCAATGTCAAAAACTTCAAAAAAAAATACGAAAAACCAAAAAAATATACGAGGCATCTTTTGTTGCATGCCACGCAACTTGCAACGCGCCCCAACTTGAGTAGTCTTCACAATTCACAACTCCGATGCCGTCTTAGCGGCAACAACGCATACGCCAACTCGTCCATTCGTCCACTCGTCCACTCGGCCGTAAGTAGTCTTGTGAAAATCGTCGCGCATTTTTCGGCTTTGTTCGCAATTTTTTTCCCGAATCCACTTTTGTTTTGTCATGCCTCATTCCTTTGTGGCGATTATTGTTGTATATGTAGCTGTTGTTGTTATTGCTGCTGCTTCCTGCTGTCGCCTGGCTTCATTGAATATCTTTGTGCAGTTATTTTTGCCACAACTTGTTGCTTCATCTGCGTTTGTTGTTGTTGTTGTTGTTGTTGTTGTTGTTGTTGTTAATGTTTTTTTTCTCATTCGTTGGCTGTTAAGTGAATATTTGTTAGCGCTCATGTAAGAATTTCTCCGTTTGGTGCTCCCGCTGCTGCTTCTGCCACTGAGCATCAATGACTGTGACTATCTGTCTGTCTGTCTGTCAACTGATTTCTGCTACTTAACAATAACAACAGCAATGACATTAGCAAAAAGGTATTTCGTGGCGTGAAATTTATTTAGAATTTTTTTAAATATTTTATTTTTTTCGTTGACTTCCGCATTGTTTTTGTTTGTGTTCTTTTTTGCCATTTTTATTTTCGAGTTGCTTTTGTTTTCAAACGCGCGAACTCTTTTACCATTCTTGCTTACGTATGCGATTGTTTGCATTTGCTTTTGACTTATTTTATGGGCAGTTTTTGTTGACTTCACGCCGTTGGGTGTCTGCGAGTCGTCATATTGCTCCGCAGGTGCTTCTTGTGTATGCCTTCGGTCTTCTTCGCTGGCCATTAATTTTCTTGTTTTTGCTAATATTTTGTAATACAAGTAATGATAATATTTCAGTAAATTTTTGGTTGGTGGCAAAGTTAATTTCTCAATGGAAAAAATTGGAAAAAGGTGGGGCTAAATTTATCGAATTCCAGAATTCATTAAAACTTGTGATTTGCATTTTACCGTTACGCTGAAAGGGCCTATGGGTTAGAGCATCCAGCAGTAGGGTGCCGAAATTTCGAAACCTAGCACTGCCCAAAGCAGTGGAGTCGAATAGAATGTGGGTGTTTTGCTTCTTCCTCCCCATAATCCTTGCAGCTTCTGCAAAATCCTCTACTCTGCATGTCGTCCTGTGGCTTGTCAGGACTCCTATTACTATTTGAAGGAGCACAAATCTCAATAACTTTTCTGATACCATTTTGGCTAGCTTTTCCTGGATTTACAGCAGATTGTAGTTTCATTCCACCTGGACGCGGCCTATTCCTTGAGAAGCAGCTTGCAAGTGGCAAAAAGCATACCAATGCGTTCTTTATCGAGAAAAATCTGCTTGGTCGCAGATCATTCGCTTTAGAGTTTCCCCACGTCAGTCAGAGGCAGTCTGTTCTGTTTTATCAACTTTTTCGATTTGCTTTGATGCCTCCATAAGAGCACATTTCTCCACTTTAAAGGCACTGCAAATGGTCAGGTACCCTGACAGAAAGTTCCATAGGAGGGTTTCTTGAGAATACACCACCACCAACTCTACTCTCATGGCTTTATCCACCCGAGTATGTTCCCAGGATGCCACTTGAAGTGCGGTAGTTATCCGTCCATTCTTCTCTGCTGGGAATTCGAGTTTTAAAGGAATTTTTTGGTGATGTAAACCGCATGGATCTGTATAGTTTGTTATGAAATCATATCTATCCGATATTTTTGAATGTCCCTATAGCTAAGTGATCCATTGTTGTGACTCTCTTAAACGAAGTGCGGCTATTGCTGTTGACTGATAAAACACCACATTCACACATATAATGCTCTTTATATCCCTTTCGTTGTTTGTCTAAAGCCTTCTCTTTCTGGGCTTTCAAGTGTAAATTTCTGTCAGCGTTCCGTTTTCATTTCACTACCCAGTCTTCCTTTTTAAAGTATTCATATTATAATTATTATACTATTTTCATTAATATGTATTTCGAGTTTTCTCTTCTCTAAAAGCCATCGGAGATTAGGAGTTCGTTCAAAGTGCTTGCCCCAGACCACCTTAATGTGTTCGCAAAACCACCATCCGGACTTCACAGAGAAGAACTTAATGTCTCAGTGCCTCTAAAAATCGTATCTTGCTTGAAGGAGGGGTCACATAATTCAAAAGTCGAGTCACGAACTTTCTACTCTCAGCCTAATTTGGTGACGTGTTTTTTTTTTTGCTATATCCAACTACCATAGGCTCCGCTATGTTATTTGAGTAATAGAATTATGGCTAATGACATTAGTTGCTAACGAGCAGGCAATTAATTAAACAACAAATACTCTTATGTTGTCAGTAAGGCTTTGAATGGTATCGAATAGTTCGGTCTTCTCTTTGTTTTTTTTTAATTAAATAAAAGGACAAAAGTAGGCAGCAACATAAACTAATTGAAAAAAAGAATTCAACTTGCGCTCCTCAAGGTAAACAAGTATGTAGTTTTGAATATAACTAATCGCTGATTTTAGTAGTTTAGTACCACAGGAATTTCATTATAACCAAAACGAGACAAAGATTTTGTGTTTTTTTTTTCTTAAATTCTCCAAAACGTTGGGCAATTAATGAGCCACTGGTGAATACTATGCGCCATAAATGTAAGCAATATTTGGCTATTTTAATGAAGATTAATTACCTTTACTGTTGCGTTGAGTTTATAGTAAAGCAAATATATAATAAACACACACATACATACATAAACACGATAATCTGACGCGTAAAGATTTGTCAATAACCTTTTGTGTGCGGCACGAGAACAGTTGAGCGCATACGTACCCTGCAGGGAGAAGAGAGACTGAAAGGCGAAAAGTCTGGTTAAAGACTGGTATTTCGCAGATGAAATTATACCAGTTGGTTATTTGTATAGCAGCTCATCAGTAACGGGAGCAATAATAACTTGCACCACCAGGTGTTGTTTTTATATCGCTAAAGCTGAGTTCCATTCTAAATGTTGCTCAGTTGAAATGTTCAAAATGACGTTCACCGCAACATCGGTGGTTGAAGGCTTGAATATCGCTGCAGGAAAATTCAATTTTATGTATATTTATTTAGTTTTTTTCTGCTGAAGTAGAAATTCAACATACTGAAATGAACTGGTATTCAACCAGTATAAATGTGATGCATAGTCAGGGAGTTGACAGTTCGTTGGACAGCGACAGTTGCTTACATGGGAATTTATGGAAGATCAGACGGTTTGTGCAAGCATGCAAACCAGTTTCATTCTAATTAACAAATAATATTTCCCTACAGGGTATGTACATTTATATTTAAAAGCATAATCCGTATATGTTTAAGCAATTCTGTAATATTGTTGACTCGCTGGAAAAATGCGAGCGAGTGACTTGAGCATTCGTGACAGCGCGTCGTTACTGAGCTGGTAGCAGCGTGAATATGACTGCTTGGAGACTTGAGCTGTCAAAATCAATAAAACACACGCTCTTTTGGGTACAGTTATTTAAAGGATGGCATGATAAACTAGCGGAAGAACTGTATGTCTTCGCTGTCGTTCGTGTAGAACTATTTTTCTAATATTGTCTTATAACTTTAAACAGAAGAGGTTTATTTTTTATTTATTTTTAACTTAAAAAGATATTATTAAGCATAGCCTTTTAGGAGGCATATCGAGAAATGTATGTTACTAAATTTTTGTAGGTTTTAAAATTCTTTATCTAACAAAAAAAAAATTATATGATACATTATTATATACAAAATGTGTAGTGTAAGTGTAAGTGCGGAATGATTTAGGACAACCCAATTAAACGAGGCGAACAATTCATTCCTGACCTAGAACTGATCTCCTTGCAAAGAGAGGACGTCTGGCTACACTACATGATGAAAATAAAATACCTCCAGCCGTGAAAGTAAGACCGCCGTTGCAGTTCTCAAGTTTTTTCAGTTGCTTTGAGACGGCATTTCTCGTCCAGTGTCGCGCCGTGATGTAAGGGCTCAAAGCTCTAAACATAAGTTGCTCTTTATTTGTTCTTGTATATTTCGGTTAACATGTAATGCCTTGTTGTGTCACTGCCCGCCAGCTAGTGTCTGTCAGTTTGTATGCTCGTGTAGTTAATTATTATTCAGAGTTTTTATATCCAGTTCTAGGCCCTTAACAAGTTTTTTTTCCAAAGTTTTGTTTATTTTGTTAATGTAAAAAGCAAAAAATATTTTTTCTGCTGACGAGTAGTAAAGCTTAATGAGATATTTGATTTATTTGATATTTTTTAACCCGCTTTGACTTTTAACGGTTGTAAAGTTTGTAATAAATTGTGTGTAATTCGAGCTGAAGTAGCTACTGAAGCGGGTTTCTTGAGTTTGAATAAGTTTATTTTTATTTTTTATTTTTTTTAATTTTTGTCTTCTATTCTATGCTTAATTAACACACTTATAATTGCTATTAATAATTTATTGATATTGAAATACACAAAATAAAAAAAACACTTCAAATCTAAAAATATTCATAAGTCATTAAAATCGCCCACTGAGTAATTATTTGGGATAGTTAAGCGTTTCATGAACTTTTTAGGCATTGTTTATTTAAAAGTTTACTGGTTCACAACAACCAAACAATATACGCATGTAAATCTTATTTACGGCTTTCTTGGTTACGCGGCGGCAGTCGACTGGAGAGAATACAATAAGCCACTCTTAAAATGGAAATTATGTTAATTTTAGTAGCCTAGTAGGGTAGACAACACTTTGTCAAGCATAAAAAGGTCCAATTCATGATTCAAGCTTTTTGGCTGATTTCCATTGCCTAATCAAAATCAGTGGCGGTACAAATTTAATCCATTTTATTTGTCATTTAAATTAAGGCGTAATTAAACTTAAATACATAACAAAATTAATAAATTTAAGATTTTGAAAAGTCAGGTTTCAACGCTAGTATTTAACACTTTGTCTAATAGTAACAAAGTTCTATTCATGAAATTGAATTTTTATATTTCAAAGCGTTTTCCGGTGAACTTTTGAACTTCCATTTGACGGGCTGTAAAACTTGTTCTTTTCATTCTTAATTTCATAAAGTTAGGGATTATAGTGATTGAAATAAATTTTTTATCACAAAACATATACATATAATGGTTTCTTTTGATAGAATTATTTTCAATGGTAGAATGAATGAATGAATAAGAACTTAGAAATATGCGGTATGAAAAATTCTTTCATTATTCCAATATTAATTATATTTTTTTCCGAGCTACTGAGGGCATTCAGAAAATACTAGATATACTCGTATGTATATTACTTCATCTGATAATTCTCGAAAGGATTTTGTACACCATCTACACTTTAGAGCTTACCTCACAACAACACTACTCAACGGGTGCAAACAAAACAAGGCATACGACTCAAATATCGCACCAACACTCGATATACACTTTTCCTCTTTCGATTTTCACACATGTTTGCTACTGTTGTTGTTTGCTTTTGACAACATTTGCCTTGTCGATTCCATCATTTCCATATGCAAATAATTAACAAGAGCAAAAAGTAGCCCCCCAAAGCAATGAGATCTCACAAAAAATCTTAACACGCCAGTCAAACAGCCGATTAACCGGTGCATCCAGCAGACAGACAATCAAACAGTGAAGTAGTCGACTAGTCAACCGCTCACTCACTTACTTAGACGCTTTGCTAACACAGCTCGTTTGATCGTCAACGATTTGGCATTGATGTTGCAGCGTGTGCTTGCAACAAAATGTGACATCGAACAAGAAAACGCTAAAAAAAGCGATTTCAAATGTTAAGCAAAAAATGCTGCTGAAAAAAATAAAATATTCACGTTTGCTGATTTTGTTATGGTTAATTGTTATCTATGTTTTTTCTGTGGTAAACAACAACAACTGTGTTGTAGGCAAAACAAAAACGTGACCGCATTGTGTGAGCAATGAAGCGAGAATTTAAAATCAGTGCAGCTCGAAGAATACCGTTTTTGCACGGAAAGTAAATAACCTTGCTCAACTGTACATTTTTCATTTCATTACGAACTATTTTATTTCATAACTTTTTGTTTTATTTTTATTCTATTTGATGCTATTTTACTTTATTTTATTTTATTTTTATTCAATTTACGGTATTTTACTTTATTTTATTTTATTTTATTTTTTGGATTTTTGTTATTTTATTTTATTTTATATTATTTTATTTTATTTTATTTTATTTTATTTTATTTTATTTTATTTTATTTTATTTTATTTTATTTTATTTTATTTTATTTTATTTTATTTTATTTTATTTTATTTTATTTTATTTTATTTTATTTTATTTTATTTTATTTTATTTTATTTTATTTTATTTTATTTTATTTTATTTTATTTTATTTTATTTTATTTTATTTTATTTTATTTTATTTTATTTTATTTTATTTTATTTTATTTTATTTTATTTTATTTTATTTTATTTTATTTTATTTTATTTTATTTTATTTTATTTTATTTTATTTTATTTTATTTTATTTTATTTTATTTTATTTTATTTTATTTTATTTTATTTTATTTTATTTTATTTTATTTTATTTTATTTTATTTTATTTTATTTTATTTTATTTTATTTTATTTTTTATTTAAATGCTAAAAAATCTTTTTTATGTCGTCCAAATGAAAACAAATTTTTTGGTGAAACCCAGAAAACATAAAATATAAATTACCACAAATCAATAAAATAACAAAAAATTTTGTAAAATGGAGATTTCTTGTTTAGGCACGGATACGCTGCCACTCGTTGCCACTTTTTTCTCGCCGAACGCCGAATAGAAAAACTGTCATTCAGGCACACCAAAACAAAACATCGATTGTCAAGTAATAACTGCTAACTAGAAGCAAAATGTCAACTAACAAACTGCCGACTACTCGTTGCTAGCAATTTGAGGTTGGTTTAACGAGCGTGGTGCTTGTGTATTTCGTGCTTATTTTTTATTTGTATTTTGCGTTGGAAGTTTTTTTAATACATTTTTTGGTTTAAATAAATTGCTTAATTTTTTGCTAGCTAATTAGTCAAATATTCGGCCATTATTGTTCGGCAGTTGTTGGGGGCTGAGCAATTTGACGAAACATGAAAGCAAAAACAAGAGCAGTAATCGGATTAGGTTTTTTTTATTAAAATTTGATTAAAGTGTAGAATAAATAGATTAGAAAAAGTATAGTCTCGGTTAATGGCTACTGAATCAATAACGTCCATTTGGTGCTGAAAGTCTCGGTGGCATTATATAGTGTTCATTATTAAGTAAGATAATTAATTGTATTACCGTAATTAAAATTATTTTCCATTCAAAACAACAAGAATAAACATTTGAAATTCAAATCATTGAAAATCCAATACAGTTATCCAAACCACATGAACATTTGTCACACCCAACACTTGAAATCTCATAATTATTTCCACCTAAATTCCACAGATACTTTAAGCAAAGCAAAAATAAAAGAATGCAATGCCAACAAACAAATAAACCTGAAAATCATAAATCAAAATAAGCAATTTCACAGATTAACGCAACTTTTAACGGGTTGCGACAGTTAGCAGCAACAGTAGCTGCATCAGCAGCACACCACACATCTGGAAGCAATAAAGCACAGGCACTACCAGTTCTGAGGCTGAGCCAGCACCGCCACCTCTCGCGCAAATAAATATACAAACACCAACGCACGCACATACATAACAACTCATAAGTAATACAGCAGCGGGCAGGCAACAGGCAGCAGGCAGCAGCCACTGGCGGTAGCGAATGTTATTCTATAAAAATTCCAAAACCAGCAGTGCGCCTGTCGGCTTCCATTACTCAAAGCCGCCAGCACTCTGCTTCGTGTGCGCGTCCGTGCTTGGGAGGCGTTGCTGGTTGCTGGTTGCTGACGCTGCCGCCAATGCCAATGTATAGTGTAGCGTAGTGATTTCGGTCAGCAGCTCAGAAATTCCACAAATTCCAAAGTAATTTGTAGTGTTGGAAGGAAGACCAGTTGACAGGCAGCGAGTAAGTAGAGTCATGCGGTGCAAATTGTGCCGACGTCAAGGTGAAATGGCAAATGACTTGATGTGATTTTGGTGTGGAAAAACAAAACAACCGAAAAACACAAAAAATGTTAATAAAATAAATTAAGATAGGAAATTCTTTAGATATAAATTATAGTAATCGAAAAGAAAACTGAGAATGAGTGTGCAGCCACAAATTATAGGTTAGTCTGAAGTGGCCAACTTTAGGCCGGAATTTAGTTTATTAACGAACTGTGACATAGATTTCTATACCTTGATTAGTATGGGTTAATAATAATAAAAAAATTTGAATTTGGTAACCAAAAAAAATGTAAGAAAAATAAAAAATTTAATACAAAAAATTAACTATGCTTTAAATCTGCTATACTAAAAATTATTTAAGTTTTAACTTGAACAAATTTATTGTAAAAGTAGCATAAAAACCTTTTGAGGCTTTTATCAACCATTCCGATCTATTCTTTTCGTGCTTTTTATTATTTTTCAATTTACGCGGCTTTTGTTTTCCGAATTCCAATTATTTGAGCAAAAACCTGTTAATTAGGTGACTAAGATAGGCTTGTTTGAATAATAATACAATCGACGCATAAAAACACTTATACATATTAATGAGTCTGCAATATGTGAGTGAATAACCATAAATATTTATGTGATTTTTTATTTCTTTATTAACTCCGCATATAAAATTTCACACTCTCATAAAATTGTTTTATGCAACCTCATATTTTTAATAAAAAAAAACAAAAGTATGGAAAAAAACTTAACATTTTTATGTCAGAATTTGTGATGAATTACAGTCAGTGGCGGTTGACGAAGAAAATCTCAATAAAAAAAAGAATAATAAATAAATTTAGAATGAGCATTCTAAGTGAAAACACTGAAATTCGGGCTGTTGGATTTTTTTTTTTTTTTTTTTGGAAAAACAAAATCCCAATCAAGCTTACACCCCACTCAAAGTAACCTTTCCGACCACGCAACAGCGCGCTCTCAGAGTTTATGAATAATTTCATATTTTTTGCTGTTGGGCGACCGACGACTTCGGACGATAACAACCAACGAGCGAAAAATTTTAATGAGACACCTCGTTGTGAACTAAAAATATTTTTAAAATTGAATAAATAAGAAGCAACCAAAACAAAATTAGTAAAGAAAGACTAGAACAGCACAGCGTGTAACCAAAAAAAAAAAAATATATATATATCTCATCTATAGATAAATAAATATAATAAATTTGGTAAGGAAATTAGCATTTCATTTATATGCACAAATTAACCGAACGAACGTCAAATGAAGCGGCGAGTAAACGACCAAAGACTCAAGCAACGAACTTGCTGTGCGGTCGAAGGTGTGCGTACATTCGTGTATACATATATATGTATATGAATATATGTAATTTCTTGCTATACATATTTTATTTACAGGTGCAACCTACATGACTCGAGTAAACACAAACAAATTTAGCCTTTTGGTGTTTCTACGAATTATCAACAAATGCAAACACTTCATAAATAATGGTTAAAATGCGATGAGTAAATAATAATAAAAACAACAATGTCAAAAAATTCTCGCCGGCCACGCTGGACACACAGAGAGCCCTACATTTGCATTTAAATGTATGAAATCGGACTGATTTTTAATGAAGCAGTGAAGTTAGTTAGTTAGTGTGTTTATGCAATTAACTAAATGAAAGCACATTCGGTGTAATCATGAGCACACGCCAATGCGGCAAACGAAGCGGTGGGGGAGAGTACGAAGAGGAAGGGCAAATGATTTCTTTAATTTTTATGTTTAAATTTTCATTAGTTGCTCTTCTAATGAGTGAATTGCATTTTCCTGTGGGCTTGTTGCTTCCATTGCATAAGTACATCTGTGTGAATGTGTAAATGTATATTAAATAGACAGGGAATTAATGACAGCGATTTGCTAATCAACAAAAAATGCAGCAACAAAACATGCACTACTCGTAACCTACTGCTTAAAATGTTATACTGACAGCTTGTTGAAACTTATCTGTTGCCTTCATCTTTATTATTACTTTTATGGCAAGTCTATGTTGCGCACAAACGGCCGCGACTGCCACACTTGGCCGCTTTAGACCATCCTCAGTTTATGCAACATTTTTTAAAAAGGGTATGAATACACGTTGTTGTTGTTGTTGTGTGATCAATGCAAGCATTTATGCATAAATTTACATGCCCACATAAGTATGTGTGTCTGTGCTTTTACACATTGTAAATTGGCATTTTACTGGTCATGCAGCTGCGACGACTCTCATTCATCGAATTGGAATTTTTCGTTATGCAAAAAGAACTTTCTCTTCAGAAAATAGCTAGGGCTGTAGATGCAAGCCAAACAGCACGTGTGCATACTTTGTCATTATTTAAAAACATATGTACATACATGTATATGTGTAAGTGTTAATAGGTGTCTGCGTGGTATTTAATTTTAATAAACTGTAAAGTCATTTTCCAACCATTAACCTATTAAGTACGAGTGCGCGTGTACGAATGTCTCCAACCGAAAATCTTTAATCTTTCAATAAATAATTCCGCTTGGCAGACGTTGTGGCATATATATATTTTATTTTTTTATGTTATATACATATATATGCCTGCTGAGTGCAACATTACCGTCGTAATACATGTTTTTGTTGGCACTTAACTCATCTTAGTGTTAATTTTGCTTTTATTGTTTATTGTAAATTTTCTCTACGCTATCTTATCGCTTCTTATCGCCAGTGTCATTTATTTGCTGCTTGTGCACTACTGTCACTCGCTGCTTGATAAATGAGGGCTTTTTTGTGCGGGCTTTTATTGTACGACGAATATAATATAATAATTTAAGTTGATGAAATTATGTAGAAACTGAGTTTTTGTTTTTATGCAAATTACATTTTACAAGGTTCGACTGCTGGTTCGACTAACATCCAGAAGTACTTTTTCCAAGTGAATGCTCTTCGAGTGTATTTCTGACATGAAAAAAGCTCGTCAAAAGAAACCATCGGGCGTTCGGAGGTTGCTTAGAATATATACATTTTACATACACATAGTAAGATTCCCTTTTATGCCACTAAACTTCCCTTCTAAATGCTTTCTCAGGTCGTAGACTGAATAACAGACTGTTATAGTGTTTAAATTTTTGAAGCTGACTCAGACATATACATATATAATATATACTTTTTTCATTTAACCGTATGCAGCTACTTTTGTTTTAAGCATACTGATTGAAGCTTGAAAGTCCAAATTTTTTTTCTGTCTGCCTTAACTTACTTTTTTTTAGTTTACTTGCAACTTTTTACTTCCCCTTTAGTTTTTAGCACAAAATTCTTTAACCACGACCTCGTAAAGTATGCACAAGGAAAAAATACGCACAAAAAAGGTTCATGGTGAAGGTAGTGTTTTTCCACTAACCATAATTGTTGCCAAATATTTGCAAAATTGTTTATCTGCGCAATTTGGCTTGGCTACTCATCTGCCTCCTTCGTTTTTTGTTTTACTTTTTCACTGTTTTTTAAATTATTTACAGTCTTTTTATTTGCTTCTTTGCCAACATATTGTAACAGTTCACCAATATATGTATGAATGTATGTGTATGCCCATTTTTTTAGTTTTATTTAATATTAACCTTTTAATGTGCCCCACTCATGCGATGCTTAATTGCTTTACGAACTTTTGAGGGCAGGAGAAAGTGTTTAATATCACTATATGCATGTACGAGTACATATGCGCACACATGTGAACATACAAATGTATGTATTTATATTGTTTAACATTTTTTGTGAGCCCATTCCACTGTTCTTTTAGCCTTTAAATACAGTTTTTTTTTTTGTTTATTCCTTTCAGCCTCTATTAGCTTGTTTACTGTAAGGCAGACAGACTTTTTACTTATTCACATATCTACACACATGCATATTAGCACGCGAGCATAAATGTTTGCTGGCTTCATTTCACTTCGCATATTTGAGCCGCACGAGCTGAGGCGCCAAAAATTAGGTCAACGCTACCATTTGGGGTATACCTTTGTGAACTTTGGCTGTAGGACGACCAACACCACAAACACGCATTCATTCATATATATATATATGTATGTACATATTAGCTTTTAAGCTTTCTGCTTAGCTCTTATTTTATTCTATTGAATAAAAAATTCCTTTGATTGCTGACATTTGAGTAATTACGCAGTGATAACAACAACGTCTGGCTACCGCTACTTTATGGATCAAAAGTCAAATAGTTGACAAAGCGTTCAACAGCGAATGGCACAGATAAAATGTTAAGCGGACGAGAAGGAGTGACATGAAGTCGAGTGTGCACGCGCGCACGCATTTCTTGTTATTTATGGACTTATGCGGCCAAGATTATGCCTTCAACTTGAATGTTGGCAGCAGCGGCTGATTTATGTGAAATGTGACACAAGCGAACGCACATGAATATGTACAATTGTTTCATTAAACACGGCTGGTGATAATGCCAACGCCAATGGAATTTCGTATATTTTTTTGTTCATGTATGTATGTATATCTCCATTTCATTTTACCAGCAGCTGTCAAATTGTCGATTTCCTCTGATTTTTTTTTTCTGATTTGTTTGTTTGTGACAGCTTAATGTATACTTTATTGATTAAGGCAAAAGCCAAACGACCACCATTTTATGAAGAGAAACATTCGACAGAGAGTAGCAGTTATTCGTTGCTTCTGATATGAATTATTTGGCACTGCCTCGAGTTGTATTTTTTATCATTTAAATTATAATTTGCGCTAATATTATTTACATAGTTAAATTATGACATCTTATGCACGCTAAAAATCAAAAGGTAAGTATTTACACAAATAATTTATTGTATCCACATAGTCTTTAGCATTTCATTGTAAGCCGCCAACTCGTTCGGTTTTCAGCTCACTTAACCCCTCCAAAACACACGCTAAATTGTATTGACAGTTGACACATGACTTTGTTTGACGTTTGCATTCAATTTTATTACACTTTGTATTTTTCTAGATTGCATAAGACATGAAGGTTAGCAGTTGGCAAGCCATGTGGCACAGCTTCAGCTGCAAATAGCAAAAAACTGAAAAACTTCAGCAACTTAAATGTCATATTTATAAGTGCATTTACTTATAATATCTATTTATTTGTAACTGTGTTAGTCTTTGTTTGGCTTAAAATCTGGGAGTGCTCGCTAAGTCTTGTTGCCGAAGTCTTTCGTTATGCTCAGTTGCCCTCTTGCCATATTTACATACATACAAATATAGGTAGATAGCGAGTAAGCAAACAACACGAGTGAGGAGTGGTGGTTTATTGAATAAGTAAATATTATTATTGATAATTTATTTATATAGATACCTTAATTCGTGGCGCTATGCCATGCATATACGTATGTAAGTGCGTATGTATATGTATTGTATATAAGAAATATTTGAAACATTGATTGGCGTGTGATCTTTCGGCAAGGTCGAAAGGCTTTGGATAATCGCCGAATGCGATGTGAACTGAATATTTTCAAGTTATTGATTTAATAAATTTATAGCGGTAAAAGTTACAATATATTTATATATGAACATTTATGTACACACTTTCAGAAATAATGCATTTTAATTGCAATACCAGTTTCAAAATTTATTTCTATTTGATTAGGCGGCAATCTCACCAAAAAATTATTACAACCTAATTGAAGAAAAAAATTATATATATATTTAGTTTCAAATTAAAAATTGAATATAAAACAAAATTTTTTATGAAAAGATAAATTGCTTGATAAATGGGATTATGCAATAACATACATATTGTATACGCAAACATATACATATATAATTTATGTGCTTGACAATATGAGACTAAAAGCACGCCAAAAATGAATGACAAGAGCATAAGAATTACTTGCAAATTATGACCATTCAACGCTCATAACTTCAATACACACAGCAAAAAATAAATAAATAAAAAATAAAAAGCCAGCAAAGATAAATTGTAATTTTATTGAGAATTTTGTCAAAAAGTGGCGAGACACTAAGTCGGCGTGCCATTAAAGCATGTTACCGGCTTCCCCCTACATACGCCCTTATTTCACCG
Source organism: Ceratitis rosa (assembly GCA_037013455.1). Lineage (NCBI taxonomy): Eukaryota > Metazoa > Arthropoda > Insecta > Diptera > Tephritidae > Ceratitis > Ceratitis rosa. The sequence continues at coordinate 1,050,730 of JAWMAG010000041.1, forward strand.
TTATTATTTTATTTTGTTATAGATTTATATGAAAGTTTCCAATTCCAACTGAAAATACCATTACATAAAAAAATTTGGAACACGTGTTGGTTTTTTGCAACCAAATTTATTACAATTGTTTTGGAATTTTTGTTTTTTTTTTTCAATCAAAACAAAGGACACATAAAATTGTTGCACAAGCGATTATACCCATATTGGCATACCTTAGAAACTGAAATGCGCCCAACAGCATTTGGCTTTAAATTGGTTTCTTTTTATGACAATTGTACTCGCTATTGCAGCAAAAGCCGCTGGGTAATGCCACCACGCGTTTCATTTGACAGTTTATTTGGTATTTTTTGTATGCTATTGTGTATGTGCATATGAGTATGCAAGACACAATAAAAGAATTGTGCATTCCAATAAATGACCAACTCATGCCTTATGGTTATGCCAACCACATTAGCAGCACAGCTGGAGGAGCAAATGTGCAGCTTACGAGCTTAGGTGGCGTAATAAGTGCACTTGCGCAAGTAAAAGTGAAACAATTCAGACACTGATGCAGTATTGTTATTGTAAATAAATATATATGTGATTGTGTAAAAGCTATGGACACACTTGCTTTCGATTGCCCTCACAGCGATATGCGCAATTAATTTTTGCCGCGTCACGTTGCTGCTCCTATTGCTCTGATGTAGCGTATAAAATGCAAAAAAAAAAAGAAAACAAGTGAATAAATAAATTGCACAATTGTGCTAAACTTAAATAAAGAACTGAAATATTTGGTTGGAACTAAAATGATTGCATGAGTTCCTGTAAGCATATAAATACTTAATGAAAAAATAATAATAATTTTTCGTTAATAAATTCTTATTAAAAAGAAAATAATAATATTTTAAAATTAAACATCACAAATACGCATAAATCGTAATTATTTCTTTAACTTAAACTAACAAACTGCAACCCTGAGTACAACCGATGCCGACGAATAACAGAACTATCAGCTGTTTTGCTGAACAAATTGTCCGCTGCAAAAAGAAAAAGTAAAGCGTCTTGAATTTACCTAAATAAATGCTATTATTATTTTTGCACAAGCAGCTATAATTTTAAAAGCAAACTAAACTAAACTTCTGGTTAAGAGAAAACGTAAAGTGTGATCAACACTTGTGAAATAAGAAAATAGAAAAAAACAATCCCATGAACGGAAGTCGACTTGTAGTCATAAATAAAAGACTGCGAACCGAATCCGTGTTTTGCTGCATCACGTTTGCATTTTATTAATATGATAATTTGCAAGGATGCCTAATAACCACCACTTGACATCCATTAAAGTTGAAGTAGTTGCACTCTATGCAGACCTCTTAATACGTTTCCTTTCGCTTTTTCTTTTTTTCTTTTTTGTGAATTCGAGTTGAAATTGAAAACGGAAATGTCGTTTTTGTTTGTTGTTGCAATTAATATGTAAATTGCACGCAATACTGCACATGTAGACGAGTTAGGGGATTCGCGGTCAACTGGGAAAGGAAGTGTTTTTTTGTGTTTAACATTTATAAAGGCCTACTTACACTTTAATTTATGTGTTTATGTATGTGATTATATTATTATATGTAAAAACGTGTGTATGCATCACGGGTGCATATATTGAAGGGGTTCAAAATACAAAACTATAATTAACTATTTACTTGCGTTGTGCACGATCACTGTCAAGGGATGTGATTTCTTCGTGGAATTTTTCCCGATTTTCTTCTTTAATGAACTTTTTTTCCAGTGCTAAATTTAGTTACTAATAAATCACTGAAATTTAATCTTCCTCTCTATAGAATACCAATAAAATGTGGAAAAATTGTTTTTTTCGTAATTTTGTAAAAGCATGGAAAACATTCTAAAAGAGTGCTTCAAAGTCACAGCTGTTTCCCCATTAAAGATTACTGCCTTACCCCTAAAATGTTCCTAAAATAGTGAAAAACAGTTTCAATAATAGTCTTAAACTAATTTCTAGCTATATTAGATGTAATTAGATTCATGTTGGAACTAGTTCTGTACAGTTTAAGATTTTAATTTTCTCTTTACACTATGGCCTCAGTTGAATTTTCTATTTTTTCTATTCGAAAATAATTTTAATATGAGTCGAATAATTTAAAAACCCACATTTCGTGACATTTTTCGATTGATTTTGCCTACGACTGAACAAACAACAAAGCTACCCGATAAAATAAATAGATTAGAGCTCCATTAAATGATAAATAGCAAGAAAAGTGAAAAATTTCGCAAGTAAATATTTTTAATAACAAAGGAAGTTCAAATTTAATTGACAGAACTTTTAAAACAAACAGAAAATATCAATTTGTATAATTACACAGTTACACCCAAATTTGCTCTATTATCTATCATGCTGCTCGGGCATGCTTGAGCGTATAACTCAGGGTTGTTCCAAAGCGGCAGCTTCCGTTTATCTTTGACATGTGCTTTTTCAACGGCACTGAATGAATATTTAGTTGTATTTGAATGCTCGGCTGCTGTGAGTCGTCGGTCTAACCTAAATTCTTGGCATCACTAAATTGTGTCATTCGAAAGTTGGCTGCTGTGGCCACAGTGTCAATGCAACTCAAAGCGATACACGCAAACGGCACGCAGCGAATAGCCAATCTTCGTCGTATATAAAATCGTATGTAAATAATTCTATACATTGCATGTACAATATTTGTTTTTTTATCTCTGGTGGCAATAGAATTTCAAACGGTCACTATTTGTTGCTCTTTTATTAACCGAGTTTTTGCGTTGCCTTTTGTTTTATTCATTTCTCTTTTACATTGATCTTTTATTAATAGTTTTTTTTTTTTATTTATTTTCATGTGCCGAAGAAAGTCACATTCGAAAGTGAATATTTTTGTTTGAACCGGATTGTCGAATTGGCTTTTCAACGGTTCAACAGCTCGGCTTTTGTTTTAATGATAATAGTGTGAGCAACAACAGAGAGCAGAAAGTTTCATTAGAATAATTAATAATTTATTCGACATTGATATTTACCTTCACAACCTATTCACATAGATGGTTCTGTTGTATCGTTTTCTTAAATTTTGGGTAATACTTTTTCACTTTTCTTTTAATAAGTAATCTTTCTTTAAACCTTGTGATGAAGTGAAGGAACCATAGTTTAAGTCCTTAGAAGCAGCGCTCTCTGCTACGGAAAAGCATACGGTCAATATGTATTTATAAGGCACAACAGAAAGTAAACTACACCGATCCCATTCACCACTATAGACAGGAATCGCTGGTCAGGACGGCGTACCGGCAGGCGTTAAACGCTATTCGCCGCGAGTCCATCAATACCTTCTTGAACTCTCTTCCGATGAAGAGCTTGAACTGCCTCGATAGAAACGAGTAATGCTGTAGTCGACTTGTTTTCTATTTATTCAGACTTGACCCTGTGTGCCCAGCAAGCAATTAGACACCGCATAACACTAGCCACCTCTTCGCATGCCCCTTAAACTCTGCACCCCTGTTAGATTACCTCGATTAAATAATTCTTAAACTTGCGATGTAGTTCTTTTGTTAACCCTTCAACCAACCAAACAACCATCCGATCTAATTTCTTTACACCCCTCCCAGGAAGTTTCTGTTTAGGGTTTTTCGTATCGATCGAGGTTTGTTGCTTAATTCTTTTGTCCAAGAAAAGTTCGTTGCTTCAGTCTCTGCTGTAATTTGGTTTTATGATCAATTAAACATAAACGAGTGGTATTATAAATTAATGTAAAATTTATTGACTTTACAAACAAACAAAAAAAAAACACAAAAATTATTAAATGCAAAATTTAAATTTATGACTTAACTACCTTTTGGTATTTTGATGAATACAGCAACGGTAATCCATATGGGGGAACTGCCTTCTGCAGCGAACGTTGGCTTTTAACGGCAACTGTAGCCAACAGACGCTTCTAAAACACACACAACGGTTGGCGTTCGCTTAGCAAAAATGCATTAAAGTGGAGCACTTTTTTATGGAAATCAAAAGTTTTTGAACTTTTTTATTTATGTGCATATAAATGAATGCATAATGCGGTAATATTTGATTTATGCGTTTGGAATATGCATTGTAATGGCTATGCAATGAAATTTAAGTGTAATTCTATGCTCCAGTGCAGTGTTGCAATGACGTGAGCGATGTTCTACATGCGGTAGGTTTTTGGAAAAATATATGCTGACTTTTTGCACTATTTGGGTAAATTTTTTATATATTTTTTTGCAGATTTAATCAAATTCTTTTATTCAAACAGTTTTTTTTTTAACTTTGCACACTTTCAAATGGCTTGCTTGTCATGGCACACATACATGGGAATAATTAGAAAAAAAAAGATATTACAAAAACTAATAATAATTTTCATAAAACTCTGTGTCCAGTTTTCAAACAGTAAAATTTTTATTACCAAGCGGCAAGAAATCTCGGTGTACTTTCTCTTTTGGCCGTTCGCGGCAGCCACAGGAACTTTTAAACTTTTTCAATCAGACACAGAATGCTATAATTCACTTATATTGCAAACATTTATGTGTTTTTGCATAGTTTTTATTGGCACATCTAAGTTTTGAGTTATTGTTTTTAATTATGGTAAGTTGTTTTTGCTTATATCTTTACGTTGAGCAGCGATATTTCCGTTAGCAATCGATTTAATCGATAAGAGGAGTTGTGTTTTTTTTTGCTGACCAATTCTTTTTTTTTTGGCTAGCCTAACCAAGAATCAACCGTTTGCTTGTTTGCAATTTTCCAATTGGTTATCTACTGTTTCTTCGCTATTTTCTGCCGCTTCGTAATTCGTATATTTTTTCTCATAGATATTTCCACACTTTTCACTATTATTTCACTTCTTCCTGCGCGCTCACTCGCTCACTCTGAACTTCTTCCAGCTTCTTTTGGTTTCATGCACAAAATCCAAACTCTAAAATCCAGCTAGAAATTCCTTGCTTGCTGACATGTATGTACATACGTTTGTTTGTATGTGTTTTTAATCGTGTACGCGACTTTTCACAACAACTTCCTTACTCGTGCCACTTCTTTCTGTTTTCTTTTTGTTTTTTTGATTTTTTTTTTTAATTTTTATAGCTTTTACACCGGTTCACAATGCCCGGGCAATGGAAAATAAAACCGCTGTTCAAGCGTCCAGCGTCACAATCCGCAGAATCGTTTTGTTGCTCACGAAGGCCGACACGCAACTGTTGCTTGACTTGTTGCAGAGTCGGCAATAGACTCGATTTTTACAAAGCGCTCAAGCACAAGCAGCTCTCACTAATAACAACAAACCAATATATATACAACAACAACAAAGTGTGCTTGTGTACAAAATTTGATTTTCTGGCTTGAGTTACAAGTGAAGAAGGAGTTGAGCAGCCGAAAACTGATAGAGATCAATAGGCGAGTCTTAGAACGAGCGAAGTTGATTTTTTAAATTACAAGTGCATTTTTGTGTTTATTAGTTTCATTTAACTTGGCTGAATGAGTGAGTCATTTTGAGAAGTACCATTGTGGGTTTCCAATTCAGTAATTGAAACAAGTGTAAGAGGTGATCAAAACTGGATCCAGCATCTCTGATATTTTCCTTGGATTTTTTCATCACTGTTTGCTGTTTGCACAACTTAACAAAAACATCGTCTTGAAACCTTTCAAATACAACCCGAAACCCTTCAGTTCCTCGGTGGCTTGGGTACAAATTCGCTGTGAGTTACTCAAAAGGTTTGTTCTCTTCTTTGAGTATAAAACTTTTCACTCATTGCCTTTTCGCTCACTCTCTTTGTTACAACATTTTGCTGAGTCCTTTTTTGTTGTTGTAGCATAATGTACCATTTCAACATTTTTTGCATTTTTGTAAATGAACTTTAAAGGCGTATTTTGTTTTTTGTTCTTTTTGTATGCCATTTAATTCACAACAACAACAGCGGAGGATAAAGCCAAAGCTGAGGAGCTTGTAAAAGCAGCGAAGTCGTGATATATTGTATGTATGTAAGTATGTATATAAGTATGGCAACAATTCGAGTTTGGCACACGCGAAACGTCGTTAAAAAATGTGGCAGCTTTATATAAACCTATATATACAAACAAACATATGTATGTACGAGTACTATGTAAAGACTTATTATTATATACACTTGGTTGCATATATACATACAAATGCTCAGTGAATTGCTGACTTCAGAATAGCTTTTTATAAAAAATGAACCAATGTTTGCCTTTTCAGTCAAGGTTCGCATTTAATTTTATATTAATATCGAGATAAAGTTAAAAGTGATGAGAAATCAAAACAGCCTAATGACGTGGTGAAATAATTTAGGCATCACTGTGCGCCTGTTTTACTTTTCATGGAGCGCTTATATGTAATGGACAACCTGAGTTGGGCAACTTTAATGTGGCAACTTAGATTCTACAGTTTAAGTTAAAATTAAGAGGTCTTGAAGAAACTTGTTACACATTTACATACTTAATAGATTTAAATTCGCAATAACCTTAGAAATATCGTATGAGCAGCCAAGAATCTAGTGCTCTCGCTCTTTCTTACTTTTTACATTTTCTAATTATTTTATAGGGAGTGTTATGGAATGTAGTCTTGTTTTTCTGTATGCGCAGGACTGAAATCGATTCCCACTCTTGCGTTCACGTCGCACAATCTGGAAACCTGAACAACCCTTGGGCAAGATGCGGTACCCAACCCGTATGGAGCCTAGTGTCAGGCTCCAAATGGGTTGAGGCTGATCGACTTCACCAGGACTCGAAATGTGGTTGTCTGTAGCACTAGATTCCGGTACAGAAAAAAACTCATCGAGCTCTGTGCAACAAAGAACGCCTACCAACAAACACAAACAAGGTTCGCCGTCGAAAAGCCATAATCACAACAGACAGCTGAACGATTTTCTACTTGACTTGCACGCCGGCTCTCTGAGAGCACTCTTCAAGCAGTTTTGTACAAGTGAACTGAGTGATGGCATTTTAAGCAGTTGACAGTCATCCCGTTGAAGATAATTTCGTCTATCTTAGAACCAGCATTAATACCAAGGACAATGACAGCCTTGGAATCCAACACAAAATCACTCTTACCAACAGTTGCTTCTTTGGACTGCGTAGGCAATTGAAAAATAAACTGTTTTCTTGACAAACAAAGACCAAGCCATTCATCATTTCCCTCCTGCTATATGGTACAGATGCAGGGACGATGACAAAATCTGATAAACCGGCGTTGGGAGTTTTCGAGAGAACAGTTTTGCGTGAGATTTATGGTCCTCTACGCATGGGCGAATATCGCAGTCGATGGAATGATCAGATATGCGAAATTTACATTGACATAGGTACGTGTAGTTGAGCGAATCAAGAGACAGATCCTACGCTGGCTAGACTATGTGGTCCGAACAGATAAGAATACTCCAACAGTACCCGCTGGTGGAAACAGAGGTATATTAAGATATCCAATCCGTTGGAAAGACCAGATTGGTAAGGATTTGGCTGCATTTAGTATTTCCAAACAGCGAAAAGAAGGAATGAACGGCTCACAGTTTTTAACCCGGCTATAATCGCGTGAACTGTGTCTGCGACAGTAAGGAAATATAATTATTTCATATTCTCTTGCTTCTTATACCTATATACGTATTTTGCATTTATCATGTAAAGTTTACAAGTTTCTGAGCTTGCATTATGATTTTTAATGCTTTATTTAAATATTTATTAAAACACTTCTGCTAATTCTCGTATTTATAACTCGGTTGCTCAGCCAGTATATCATACTTCTCTACTTCTTCTACGTCTTGTGCTCGGTTTAGAATTGTATTGTATTCAGTTACTTACATATAGAAGTACTCATATATTTTACAACATTTTTATTGTTGTAATTTTAACATTTTTACTGGCCATCCATCGCTTTTAATATGCAATTTTATGCTTCTGTAAATTTTCGCGCTTCTTCTGTCTTTTACTTATCGCCATCTGCAGCATTTGCTCATCATTTTATCACAGCAACTCTTTGCATTCTACGTCCTTAGGCGAGTACTCTTCCCCTCCCCCCTCTAGAGATCAGATAGTTTTTTTTATAACCATAGCGACGTTGTTGTTGTTATATCAAGTATTTACCGATTTATTGGATTTTATATTTATTAAAAGCTTTACAGCAGGCGTTTTTTTCTAGTTTTTTTTCTCTCTCCACTACTTCACACATATTTTCTTTTCAACTCGGTATTGGAGTATTTACTCACTGCTTTCAGCTAGACATGGCCATCAAGCGATGGGCAGGATTAATATTACGCATTTAAGAATCTCCAATTACAACCATTTAAAATACATATAATCTGAGGTAGTTAAATAAATATATATGTTTGTAAGTATGTACTTAATATTTTGTGATTTCGTGACGCATCACTGACGATTTACGCAGGCAAATTGATGCAGTCATCGCCTTTAGTGTATGTCATTTCCCTACGAATTCAAACCTAACCTGACCGGATAGGAAATAGGAGCGAAACTTTTTTTTTGTATCTACCATATATTGTGGTTCCCACTTTGCGTTACATACGATCTCAACGCACATAACAAATTGAAGGAGGAATTCGGTCGATAATTCCTTCAGCGGTTACAAAGCGCCGATGGATTTCGATGAATTTCGATAAACTGAACAGTTCACGATAACACTTTTCTGATTTGCTTGTATGAGTAAGTGATGGATTATAAACCCTTTTCTTAGCGTTCGTCTGCTTTTCTAATATATTAAGCTTGTTTGTCTTGTTGCATTTTTCTCGATTATTTCTACTCGATCTTTCTTCGCCAGCTGCACCAGAAATGGCATGGAAGTTTGTGTACAAACTAATACTACACATTTCATTCAAATTTTCATTTTGGCTCCTTTCATTTGTGGGAGTCGCTTTGATCCTCTCTACTTATACTTGGACCGTCGTGTTCTTATCCTGGTGAATTTACAAAGGTGTCCAACTCCAAGAGTCCAATTTCGGCCTAATCTAGATTGGTGTAAATATTTAGCTTATTTGGCCCACCACAGGTTTTTAGGCATCTCAATCATTTCCACAATGATAAAATATAAACATATGGGCAACTCATGCTACGGACTAGTATTTCTGTCTTCGATGTTCGATAACCAGCGCCAGTATCCTCGAAGATTTATATAAACACTTACTGCCTTGGCGCGTTCTGGACAATGCTATATTCCAGTGAGCAGCAATAAACCTACTTCCAACAATATTAACAGATCATTTTAAATTCAATCAATTTTCGCATACAATTTTTCATTTATTTTAACAATTTTTTTAGTTTTTTTTGCGCCACGGATGTGGTTTCATATAAATTTAATGAACGAAAATCCCATCAAATATACTAATGACGCACATTAGCCGCTTGTAGGCGTGCTGCGCCCAACTATTTAATGAAATCATTTAGATTGACTTTATTAGAATATCTCAAGCATCCATTTGCCATTGTCCGCATGGCCACACAGCAAAAAGAAATATTAAGTAGAAATTTAAGAAAACATTTTCACGCTATTTGACTCTTTACAGGCCATAAACACCAGAGACCAAGAAATGGCTAAGCCCACTCAAATATGGTTTAATGTGCCACATACTTACACGTACACATACACACACACATATATATATTTATATAGAAGCAAACTAGGCTAGGCTGGGCTAATGAAAGTTCTATGGAAACTGACTACGTGCACCCATAAGAGCATGGAACCGACGAAATTCTTTTATGGCGCGCAAAAACATGAAATTCTAACGAGCAAAATTAAAAAATAACAATACATTGATGGACATATAAAAATAATATTGCAATAATAACAATAATTGCATGTAATTATTGACATTAAAAAATGTGCAACAAAAACACACAATAATGGTCACATTATGTATCGTCTGCTCTGTGCTGTGTGCTGTCTCCTTTGGTTCTTCTTTTGTCGGCTTTGGTGCGAGCAGCACGCGGCAGCCGTTGGACAACAGCCGGCAAGCGACAAACGTCCAAGCCGCTTAGCGCTGCAGTCCCTGGAGATTCCTTGGCAGGCGAGTAAATTCTCGACTTGTTGGAGACATAAAATGCAACAAAGGCGATGAAAATGCCAGAAGAGGCAAAAAGCAAGAGTGGATGAGCGAATGCAGCAAAAGGGAAATCAATGTCAGCCGAAAGGACTGTAGAAGAAGTGAGAGCCAAAGATGAATGGGGCGCCCAACCACTTTTCAAGGTTATGGTAACAAAATGTATACATATATATATAATTGGCGCTTTGTAACAGCTATAGTGATTTTCGGCCGAGATATTTTCCAACAGACTGGTGGAGCCTACAGTTTAATCTAAGGTCCTCGGGGGACGTGACATTTTCTGCCGAGGGGTGACCGCAATTAGAAAATTGTATTTCCTATAATTTTAAATATTAGTCAAACCAGGACTCGAACCCTGGTATATAAGTTTAGGCTATATCACATTTTCTGGTTTTAACATTTTTGGTATTAACTTGCCAATTAGACTAATACATATTTTGTAAATCTTCGACTAGGACATTGCTGTAATGAATGGCTGCTGTAAATTAAAATTGGTTCTCCAATGTTGTGGATTTTTTCCCATTCGGTGATATTTTATCTAAACCACACGAGTAAGTAGCGTTTGGGAAAGCCTGTCCGCATACTAACACACAGCATGCCTCTAGGGTGAAATGCTGCATTGCTGCGTTGAGTGGCATAAAATGCACTGAAATGAATTGCAGGCCAGTTCAGTTGGTGGTACAGCTGCACCTATCGCTCTGTTCGTTTGCTTGTTGTTGTTGCAATTGTTTGGCTTGTTGGTGACTGCTGCTGTTGCGTTGCAACTGCAAACTGCATTTTGGTCTTTTGTGCGCAGGAGCAGCAGCGAAATCAAGACAGCAATAAAACGAACAAAAAGGTACATAGGAAGGCGAAGGCTATATTTCGTATCCAACAAAGCACAGAGCAAGCAAACTGTGATGAAGCCGCCGCCACGTACTGTTGCTGAGCCTTTGCGTTGTTTATGTTTTTGTTATTGCTGCGATGTTGTTGCTTCGATGTTGGGCATGCTGGGCATTGAACTGTCGTCGCCGCAGCCGATGCTTTCATTGCGCGCTATGTGACTAAGTTGCGCCGCTTGGTGACGCTGTTGTTGATGCCGATGCTGATGCCACAGCAGCAGTAACAACAGTTTCCAGCGTACATACAAATGTACATATGTACATAAATGAGTATTCTTGTTGCTGCTTTGGTACATTGTGGCTGTAAAATTACATTGCTTTTGCTTTCGAATCTTAGCTGCCACCGTTCCTCGTTTTTTTTTGTTTTTTTATCTTTTTACTTAAGGTCTTCTTCTTTTCATCATTTTTTTGCATTTGTTGTCGCTGTTGCTTAGTTTTTCCTTTTGTTCTCGCTGTTTTCGTTGTAGATGAAAATTGTTACTAAAAAATTGATAAGTACTATACGCCAGCATCTACAGCAATAAAAACAACAACCATAATATTCTGAATTCGTTTTTTGCACATTTTCGAATGTTTTTGCTTTTAGATGTCTGTTAGCTGTAACGTTATTGTTGTGTAAGTAGCTTCTGGAGCTAAGCAGTACCAATATTTATGATCGTATGGGCGTCTGTGCGTATGTGGCAGGAATTTTTGCAAGTGTTGGACTGGAATGTGCGCGTGCGCATGCGCAAATGTTGTGCCATTACAAAGACCTTATTCCTATTTTCTTCTTCGCTTTTCCGACATCAATACGGTTAAAGCTATGGCAGTGACCTTTTTTTATACACTGCCAATTATCATATAAGTGTAGGTACATACATACATATGTCTATCTATAAAAATGGGATTTTGCTTTTATGTGGACTCTATTACTTAGGTGTTTATGTACAGCAGTAATGCAGTGGTGCAAATTGTCGTAGGGTATACTTACATACAAATTTGTATATCAAAATATATGGGGAAAGTAAAATTAGAAAAAGATGATCCAAAATACATTCTTAAAACATAAAGTATCCCTTATTTTATTCCATTTCTGAATTAGTCGATATCACACATATAACTGCAGTGCCAACAAAGAAAAATAATATAATAAGTTGGTAATACGAGTATACATACATATGTATGTTGTTTCCAATAAGCATTTGGTCTGTTCATAATAATATACACATATATATAAAATTTATAACAACTAATTACCTAAGTTTTACTCGGAATTACTTATTATATGAGCGTATTAACTTCTGCTTATATGTACCAAGTTACACACATACATACATTCTCACGAAATAAGTTTTTTAAGAAGGCACTTCAGAAAAAAAATTGTACAACATTTTCAGGAAGCAATTAAATTAAATCACCATTAAAGCGCCCACCCGAGTACACACCTACATACATATCTAAATGTGCTCCAGTATCAAGTTCTTTTCTTAGTGACGCAGTAATCAACAGCAAGTGAGCAGATATCGCGATCAGCGCATAACAGACAACACATCGATTGGGAATTTCAAAAATGTAGACTTCATTTGTCACAAATTGTTGAGAGAAATATTCTATCAGTTGTCAACCGTATGACAGTTTGGAATTTCGGGGGAAAATTAGACAACAAAAAAAAAAAACAACGAGCAATCGAAAAACTCAAAAAACAACAATAATCACATTATTGCGCCTAATAAAGCTGAAATACATGGCCATTTGACATACTCACAAATAAACAAACGCATGATCAATTTCAGTGTGTGTGGTTGTGTGGCTACAATGAGGTCTCTGCTGGCCAAACCAAATTGATGTTTATCTGATTGCTTCCTCAACCTTAACACAACATGCACTCCCCATTTACTGTTGTGGTGATTTGTTTTTATTTCTTCTCTGCTTTCTTGCTTTCTTTCATTGCCTTTCTTGTTATTAATAAAAATACTTTTTTTTGTAGAAAATCTTAAACATTTCCCCCTTAACATGGTGTCGATACGATGTTTGAGGCGTGCAGCGAACAATGGGCACAACGTGATTGATTTGGAGTCATTTGTTCTTTCGGTAAAAGTGTGGTAAAGTGGTATTTCGGTCTACTCACACACACACACAACACAATCAAACATATACAATAACAGCAATTGTCTAAGGTCGCTGTTCCCGCATTGTTTGGGCTGCCGAGCTGACTTGCGGTGAAGAGCGAATCATGGAGTTGGCAAAGGTAGAAAGGTCGTCAGCGTAATTGTCAGCCAACTGTTCTTTTATCATTTCTATAGTCACCTCTACCGCAAGGTATCTTCCTGGTCTTTAATAAATTTATCTTTTCTATTATATCTCATCAGTTTCTTTTATTTATTTTTTATTCATTTTCAGTGTCGTGCGTGATTTTCCTGTGGTTGACGGTGTTGAGGTGCAACTCTGAATTAGGTACTTTTATCTGTATGAATTCAATTCTTATTCTTTTGAGAGACATGTTTATTGAAAAAATGAAATTACACGCCTGTCACAACAACACAATCGCCAATACACATCCTATTGCAATTGAGAGGCTTTGGTTGTGTCTGACCGATTTTGTTGTACGAAACTGGCTGAGCACCTTTTCATTGTATGCAAAGATGTAAAAGAGCAGCAGTTTTCATAAGTCTTTGCGGGCATCGATCTCAAATGGAATGTGACGAATCATTGAAGCCTTCGAAGAGACATTGAACCGCGTAGGGTTTTCAATTAACAAATTATTGTTCTTATTCTATCGTTGAAGATTTTTGGAAAGCAATTTTTCATATTCATTAAATTACTATAAATGAACTCAATGTCTTTTTACAAAACGATTCGAGTACAATAACATGGAGGTCATTGTTAAAAATTTGTTTAAGAGGTGTAAAGAGTAATTCATTAATTTGAATGGATAAAGAGATGAAAAGCTTTATGCACACATCACTTGACTATATAGTAATGTATATTAATCAAGCATAGTGGAATATTTTTTTTTACTACTTTTAAAACCTTTAATTAATAACCCATAATACATTCAATAACCCATTAATGCAAATATTTTTGACTCTAAGGGAAAGAATCATTCGAATTAACTCACATTCAACAAATTAAATTTCTCTTCCTTCCAACTCCATTTATTCTCTTTTGAATCATTTGCACACAAACATAGTTGAATCCAAATCCATTTAATGGAAACGAGATGATTCTAATCGATCGTTTTAGTAAATAATTTACGTGCGAGTTAAGTACAAGCGTTAAAGCAAAACTACATATGTTAGAATTTACAAAACTGACAAAAACAAACAAGAAAAAAAGGAAAAGATGCGAAGAATGGCAAATGCTATCTATACGCTTTGATCATTTCTTATAAATTATATGCTAATCACTTAACAATTCAACAAGTAAAAATCTATATGTTGAAGATGTTTATTGGTTTACAAACGTAAGATGAAAGAGGTGTTTTCGAAAACAAAAAGAGGAAAAAAAATATTAGCACAAACCTAATGGCAATTTGCCAACAAAAAAGTGGTCGTGCAACTTGGTAAGTCAAGTAAAGTGTCCGACCTATGGAAAGTGTTTCGTGGATATGCTAATTCATTCCCTTAATTTTGAATAACAAAAAAACCATGAATGATCATTTGTCTTCACGTTTAAATTTGACAAATATTTACTATTGCTTTAAACAAATTACATGTGGTTTAGTTTTACAACTCGCGGGCAAAAAAGAAGGTTTTCACAGCTGGCGCATAATATGAGGAGAGTATTGAAAACATTTTGAATTTCGCAAGGCAAAAAATTTACTTATGTCTAATTATCTTGTCATGTACTTATGTATACATAAATAATATACATACATACCTGCATGTCTAGAAAAATACACAATACAAATTGGCTGGTGCATGGGCTTATGAAAGGAATTCCTCTCTAACTTACTGCAAGAAATATTCGTCAAAATCAATTACTTAAGCCTTGCCTTTTGACAAATGAGATTTTCCTCGATATAATACTTAGCCAACCACAATAGACGCTCTTTTACTGGCTATTTTCATTTATTATATGCAATCGTATACTTTTTGTCGGCTAAACTGCTCACGGCTAAAACGGATGTGGCGTTATTATGCCACCAGTTAGTGCATGCAACCCGCGCAATATATTGATAGAATTTCAAATATTGCTTCAACAATTACTTCACACAAAATAAAAGTTTAAATTATTTAAATTGCTGCGAAAACACTAAAAACAGATAAATTTTAACTTCCCGTTAGCTCCTGTCATCCGTTTCAATAATTTCGTAGCGCCATCTAGCGGTTGTGAGTGAAACAATTATTATTAATAAATGTGAAACATTTCACTGATAGATAAATAAACTATTAAAGTTAAAATATAAACTTATACCAAAAGCCAAGCATTGGAAACTTTTTTAACTTTTTTTTTAATTATAGGTTAATTTATATTAAACGGTTGAAAGAAATAGTAATTTATGAATATGAAAATGTCATAGATTTCCTACACCCTGTACTTCGAAAACAAATGTCATCTGTAAATGAATTCGAACAAAAGTAATATTTTCGAACACACTCCTCTGCCCTCGACTGCGCTTGATTATTTTTTCATTCATATCAAAACACAAAGGCACGAAAACATAAGATAAGTAGAAAATTAATCTCTACTGCTCCTCATCAAAAAGAGAATTGATAAGCAAGTAAAAAATCGAGCCAACTTTTTACTGATTTCGTAATTTAGTTGATAAAGTTATTTGAACGCGCACGGAAGTGTAAAAACGAATACGATACAATTTCGAGAATTGTAAACAAGTGCAAAAAAAAACACTTTGGTGATTTTTCTTTTGCCACAAGTGAGTGCAAAGGAAAAAATCCCCAAACCCCACCTCAACGTAAACACTTTTGCAGTGCATTGAGATGCATAGTTACGGTGGAGCAACAGCGTCAGCTGCTCCCCAACAACTAGAAACACAAGAACAGCCCCTTGGAAATCTCTATGACGCAACGCTGCGTAACAGCAGTGTAGGCCAGCACACTGGTGATACTGGCGGAGTGATAGGGGGTGGCAGCAATAGCAGCGGTGAAAATTCGCGTTGCGAAAGCGATGATGAGTATCACAGAAACCAATCAAGGTCAACGACGATGGGCGCCACAACAGTACCTGCTGGTAGCGGCGTAGAGAGTGGAAATGAAAGGTCAAGTGTTTACGCATCTACTTCCGTACAGTACGATAGTACTGAACAACCTACAAGCTCTCACAACGCAGAAGGCATTTCACCAATGGCGTCGTTCAATGAGGATAGGATGCGTCGAAAGTTACAGTTTTTCTTCATGAATCCCATCGAAAAGTGGCATGCACGTCGCAAATTTCCTTACAAATTTGTTGTACAGGTGAGTCAGTGAATTTAAAAACAATTAACCATAATTACTTGAATTAGAAACTAGAAATTTACAAAAAGAAACACTATCGCACTTCAACGAATTCCCCTAACATTGAGTCATTGTAAGTGAAACAATTTAATAACCAGAAAATGTTGTAAAACAGATTTGGATAATATAAGCATAAGCATATAGATCTTTGTTATGTATGTGGAAGTTTTTCTGATATCAATTACATGTATGTTTCGGGGTATTATTTTACTACAAATGATTCCATGTGCATTGTAAATAATATCGCATATGGCCAGTTGAATAAGCATGGTTTGTTATCTTTCGCTACTGGCGTATAAGATACAAGAATAGCTTTGGTCATGGTTCGGTTTTTTAAATCGAATTACATTGTCCACGGGAGATGTCAACCCCTCCGAGTGTATTTCTGACATGAAATAGAGCTCCTTATAAAAAAAAACATCAGCCGTTCGGAGGCGGCTTAGTAAAGACCTACAGGGTCCCTTCATTTGTTGGAAAAGCAGCAAAACGCAAAACTATAAATTGGAAGAGGCGCTCGGTCGAAAATCGCTTCAGCGGTTACAAATTACCAAATATATACATTGTGGTCATGAAACAATCTTTTCACTTAACGATTTTAACGTTGAACATGGCGAAACCTTTCACCAAGTGTTAAGCTCATCAATTCAAGTTTAATGCATTACTAACTCCATTATTATTTACTTCCTTACATAACAATGCAATTAACATTGTTCTCCAAATTTTCACAAACAGCTATTAAAAATATGTAGCTATTTTTGTCGTTTAAAATGTATTTATGTACATATATACATACACAAATTCAGACAGAAATTAATTTTGTTGCGTAAATAATTATTCGTATTTTTCATTGACCAAGCGGTTTATAGTATAATTTATCGAGAAAATCGCTTATAAATAAATAAATAAATAAAAATCGCTTATAGCACAATTTGTGTTCTTCTTTTCAGTTTATTGACACATACATATGTATGTATGTATGTATATTTCAGCACTGCACTGTATACATGCTAATAGCTTGCATTTTTTAATTTGTTTAATTTAATTGTGTGAGAAATATAAATATATTACGTTGTTTCTGACTATGTAAACTTGTAAATGTTATAATAAGTCATGCTTAAAATACCATTTTTGTTTCAACAAACTTATTTACGAAATGTATACGTGAAAGTACATACATATGTATTTAAGTATGTCTGACAAATACATGGCATATACAGTGCATAATCATTTGCATATTAACACTGCATGTCAATGATGACACAAGTAGGTAGTGTTTTTTCACATTGGAAAGCTTCGTTTTATATAAATACATATGTATGTATGTAGCTTTTTTACTTGTCTTATTAGCGATGTACCTATCATGTACATATACTGACTGCACTTGCAAGCGAGTTTTGTGTGATCGAATTGCAAATTGAAAAGCACATTTCGCTTGTGGATAAAATTTAAATGATAAAGCGTTATCTGTTTTTAATGGGTTGTTGTAGAAAAAGTATTTATAATTCAAAGTGAAGATACGCCTTTATTATTTGTGGTACAGTCATTGAGACCAACATACGTACACAAATTTAATTGTTTAATAAAACTTTTTTATTACTATAAACTATTACCCACCTTAAATTGTTTAAACAATAATAATTATTTTTACAACAAATACAAATGTAAACCCATTTTTATATGCTTACAATTCCGAAGATAATTAAATTTTCCACAATCTAAATCAAGCTGAAGATAAAAACAAAAACTGTTTATAAAAAAAAGTTTAGCGCAAAGATTCCTGAAAGTAATATAATAAAGATGATTATTGGAGGATTTTTTAGATCAAACGAAAAATTGTTCTTCTTTTCTTAAGGCGTATTCTATCTACCAACTACTTCACATCATTTACCATTTTTTGGTAGCTCATTTCTCAAAAATAATAGAAACTAGATAAACGTGTAAAAAATGTGAGATTTTTTCCATTGGTTTCCACGCATTATTATTCATCGAATTTCTCAAAGATCGCTAAAAGATTTCGTCAGCTTATGAATACACAATGCTAATAGCAAAAATAAACACTAAATGTTGCTAATAATTTCCATATGTGACAAGTTGTGCGCTCAGACTCGGTAACTCGCACCTGGAAATAACAAGTTGTTATATGGCCTATTTAAAAAAAAAAAGCATAAATAAATTTATTATAATTTTGGAAATTAAAAATATATAGGTAGATGTGTTAAGCTCAATTTATTTTTATTTATTTCTATCCTAATTTTGGCACACATACATACATATGTATGTACACATAATCTTATTCCACCTATGTAAATGTTGATAGTTTATAAGGCATGTGACTACGTGCATACATGTATGTATGTACATTGCATATTTAAAGACAAATTGCTTATCAAATTATAAATATGTAACCTTAATACGTGTGCAAATATTTATATCAATTTTAATCAGTAGCAAAACCTTCCCGATTGCCGTTAAGCATGCAGCGCATTTAATGACGATCGCTAACATGAACTATGTACACTTGTATGTACATATGTATGTATGTATGTATAAACTGACATATATTTAGGTAAATTTGTACATAGACTATGGTAGTCTCTTTTTCATTATATTTATGAGTCAAAAGCGTCGTCGAAAGTCATACATCCGAGAGGAAAAAAGGAAAATTAGACTTAGGCGAAACTCATTTACTTGTGTGCATCTACATATGTACGTACATGATTGTTGTCGGTCTTTTGTTTTATATTTAGTAGATGATATACTCGTATCTACACTCGCAGTTTGCCTTTAATATCTTCATATCTTAATTTTCTGTTTGTTTTCGCTCTGTCACAGATAATTTTTTTCGTTTTTTTTTTTTCTTTAACAACTTTAACAAAAGTATACTATTGTCTAAAATGAAAATCTTTTATTAAGCGCAAAATTTTCGCCATTAATCATCGTTACTAAGTTCTGGGTTTATGTACACAAATCACTACTTGTACATATATATGTAGATGCGTAGTTGTTGCATTATCTTTGGAATGATATTTACTTACTATTAACGAGCTCATATTATCATAGTTACGTCGTAGTTTTAGGTTTTTAGTTCGATTCAAAATGAACAAAAATTATCTCATAGTTATTTATAAATAATAATTGTAAAATTATACATACACACCATAATTGAATCACCAAATATTTTTTAATAATTAATTAATTTCCAAAAATAAGTTAAGTACAACATTTTTATCTTTTTGCATACACTTAGTAATTTTCCAACAAAATGTACTTGTGATATCATCAGTATCTCGACCTAATCTTAAAACAATAAAGAAGTGCTGTTTTCATCCATACCGCAGGCTTTAAAGCTTTCATGGCAATATCAAATTTATGGTATTTCCTTTTAGAATTAAATATTAATTCTCATATCTGAACGAATCAGTTCTATATAGTCCTCCGATTTTGATGATTTTCAGCACCATTGCGTAGTTCATCGTATGTGTGCAGAACACCAAATTTCACGCTCTTAGACGGACATGGTTAAATCAACTCAACTCGTCATTCTGATCCGATCGGTTTAAATTTTGATGGATCTATCTCTTCTCCATCTGATACTTGCATACTTCGAACCATTCATATTCATGAATGGTATAATAATTTAATAGGAGTTTCTGAAAGGCTAAAATCTTAGAAATTCCCTGCCGTAACTCTGAAGTTAGTGTTCTCTGTGTCTCGGCACCTTGCCGAAATATGTCCCTCTCTCCTTCCAGGTATGATCAGAGCGAGGTCTCTATAGACGGAGAGAGTGGATATTTTTTAGGGTTAAGTGTTCTGTGCTTTCGAGCTCAGGCTCAAGGTACATGCCTCTACAAAATATAATCTGCTACTTAATTTCTGATATCGCAAAGCACAGGGGCCTACCAATACAAGCTCTTCCCTCTACTTGTTTATCATCTGAATCAATCTTTTACAACTCTACTAAATTAATAAATGGTAATCATCAAATTGTACATATAAAACTTGTTCTCTCCCTTCCAGGTCGTGAAGATCATCTTGGTGACCATGCAGTTGTGTCTTTTTGCGCATTCGCGCTACAACCACATCAACTACACATGGGATAATCGTATTGCTTTCTCACATCTCTTCCTACGTGGCTGGGACTCGTCGCGTGAAGTCGAATCCTATCCACCATCCGTGGGTCCCTTTGCACTCTACGAAAAGTCCGAATTCTACGACACCATCGACTATGCGGTACTTGGTTATGCTAATATGAGCCGCTCCATCGGTCCCTACGATTACCCAACCAAGAACAATGAGATGGCGCCGTTACATCTCTGTCTCTACAATTATCGCGAGGGTACAATATTCGGCTTTAACGAATCTTACATTTTCAATCCCGACATTACCGAATTTTGCCTCTACTTGCCGCCCAACGTGACGACAATGGGCGTGCAGGCTTACCTCAAGCAGAGTGGCGTTGAGTTGAGCTTTTCTTCCCTGGTGAAGGCGACATTGGTGTTTGCTATAAAAACGGTGAATTTTAAAGCGTATGGTGGGCCACTCTCTGCGCCCGATTGCTATAAGTTCGATGTGAGGATTTTCTTCGACAATAGTGATCATGATGGACAAATGCTGTTGTCGCTGGACGCGGATGCACAACGTTTACGTTGCAAGGGTGATGTTGAATTCATTTCGAATGCTGAGTTCGATGCCGCACTGCGTAGTATGTTGAATATACTAGTGTTGTTGGTGTGCATGCTCTCCTTTGCGCTGTGCTCGCGTGCACTGTACCGCGCTTACTTACTGCGTTGTCAGACGGTGAACTTTTTCCGAATGCATTTCGGCAAGGAGCTGAGCTTCGAGGGACGCATGGAGTTTGTGAATTTTTGGTGAGTGCGAAAGAAAGAGAGAGAGAGGGAGATGACAGAATTATTTATGACATATACACGTGTATATACATATATATTTTTTATTTTCCAGGTATGTAATGATCATCATCAACGATTTACTACTCATAATCGGTTCATCGTTGAAGGAGCAAATTGAGAGGAAATTCCTTGTTGTCGATCAATGGGACACCTGCTCACTCTTTCTTGGTGTCGGCAATTTGCTAGTGTGGTTCGGCGTATTGCGCTATCTGGGTTTCTTCAAGACCTACAATGTCGTCATACTCACGCTGAAACGAGCAGCACCCAAGATATTACGTTTCTTGCTCGCGGCACTGCTCATTTACGCCGGTTTTACATTTTGCGGCTGGTTAATACTTGGCCCATATCATATGAAGTTCCGTTCGCTTGCAACAACCTCTGAGTGCCTGTTCTCACTGATTAATGGCGATGATATGTTTGCCACTTTTGCTACACTTTCCTCGAAAGCGGATTGGCTCTGGTGGTTCTGTCAAATCTATTTGTACTCCTTCATTTCCCTCTATATCTACGTCGTGCTTTCACTGTTCATCTCCGTCATCATGGATGCCTATGATACGATCAAGTGTTACTATCGTGATGGTTTCCCCGTTTCGGATCTGAAGGCCTTTGTGGGCACACGCACGGAGGAGGATCTCACATCAGGTGTGTTCATGAACAACATGGATGACTTTGAAGGGAACGGTGTGCTGGATATGCTGCGCCAAATGTGTTGCTGTGGCCGTTGTCGGGCGGGCAGTAGCAGTGCTAGCGGTGGCAGCAATGGGCCCTCCGGGTACACCAGTCTGACGAGTATTATCAAGTGATTGAATGTTGTTGATGATGTACACTGAATTGTTACTGTACTGACGTACATACGAACATACATACATACACACATATGAGACGAACGGAAAGATGTAACTAAACGCTGACGCTTGAAATGTAATGTGACGCCAAGGTCGCGCTGTGCTGCTACATGCATATTCGCAAGCATTTAAGCATTTTTGATGGCATGCCATTAGCTGTTTTTTTTTCTTTTTAGTTATAATTTTTCTTTTATACTTTAGTAACATACATATATACATTTTTTTGTTAATGTTTATTTAGTTGAAATGTAGAAAGCCCCAATTGTGGTCTTATTAAATGCCGTTAGTGCGCCGATACATTTCATCTAAGAAATTTACTTGCTTGCAATATTTTTTCTACATTCACAGTTAGGACTGTATGTAACGCAATCACACGCATTCTTTATGTTTGTATAGATTTAGTTTAATATCATTTCTTTAACATTTAACAGCATGTAAACCAAGCGGGAGACAATATTTTTGGGGAAAGGAAAATTTCTTTCGAAAAAAGGAGCCAAATTGGAATGTTGAGGTTAGGTTTATGCTTGTAAATACAAAATGTTAAAATGTGTAGGGTTTAAGCATCAGGGACTAAAGTTTAATTATAAAATAAATATAAATAAATATATATGTACATATATTGTAGGTGTGTATATGTAATAGAAGTATAAGCAAATAATGATTATTCTAAAAATGCAATAATTTCATTAAATTACTATCATTTGTTACAAAAAAAAGTTAAAAAGTTCCCTCGTATTTGACGCTATTATCGCATCGTTAGTGCTTGAAAATAAAAAAAAAAATACTTTTTTATCAAAACAATTGTACGTACACATATATTTATATTTTTAAAACCAAAGAAATATTTGTTTGCCATGTAAAGGAAAGTTGTTGTACGTAATATTTTGTTGCAAGTTGTGTCATTTACATATGTCTATATGTATTATAATTTAGTATACATACATACTATATCCGTATATACGGTATTGGGCATATAAAGTCCTAAAGACCTATATATATGATTTTGGGTGCTTTCTTAAGAAAAAGAAGAATATAAAACACCGCGGACAATAACTCAACACAGCATAAGATTTATGATATTAGTAGGAATGATTGTTGAAATAAAAAAATATAATTGTGAAATTAGATAAATTTTTGATAGCGAAAAAGTAAAATTATTAGCAAAAAAAATTGTGAAAATTTCTCGTAATTTCAGACGCATTTGTAGGTTGAAGAAAAAAATATTTAAATTAACAGCGACAACTTTATTTTATGCATTAAAAATCGTATTATTTAGCTAGTCCAAAAATTCATTAAATGCATCTGCTGCATACTTTGAGCATTTCACTTTTATTTATTGGAAATTTACTGTAATCCTTCGGTATTTCTACACTTCACTTGCCGCTTTCACTGCATTTCCAAAGCATTTTACACTTTTTAATATAAAAATAATTTAATTATCACCAAAATGATTACTTGTTGCTTGTTTTTCATAATATTTGTTGAAATTCATAAATTAATTTTAAATAAAAGATTTCGCTGTTGTTATATGATTTTGTCTGTTCGAAAAGATCATCTACATGCGCATATTAAATGCCTGTTTGTTTGTACACCGGCCCATGAAATTCTAAAATGTTAATAATAATATGTAATCATGCGTATATATTTATATTTATATGTATGTGCAATCATCATAAATCTATTACATACGCTTAGTTTACAAATTTCAATTACAATCGCTTGAGCTTATGGGTAAGCTTCTGCAGCGGACATGTATTTTATGTAAAAATAAAAATAAAAAAATAAAAATAAAAAATTAAATGAAAACTTGAAATCAAATTTTCTTTAGAAGTTCCGTTTATAAGTGTATATGTTTTCTTATATTTGTTTTTTATTTTTTTCTCTCTTCTTGTGTTTCTTTTTTCCACTCTACAGTTGTGTTTATGAGACGCGCGTCTGATGAATGTTTTTTGGTTATGAAATAAACGAGCAAAAGTCTGTCCATATTAG
This sequence comes from Ceratitis rosa, assembly GCA_037013455.1. Classification (NCBI taxonomy): domain Eukaryota; kingdom Metazoa; phylum Arthropoda; class Insecta; order Diptera; family Tephritidae; genus Ceratitis; species Ceratitis rosa. The sequence goes on from JAWMAG010000041.1 coordinate 1,074,837, forward strand.
GCATGTGCAAGTGTGCAAAATTAAGTTTAAATATGTAAATGAAAACCATAATTAATGTTGTAATATTATATATAATACATACATAAATAAAATATATAAAACTTAAAACCACGATGTCATCAAATTTTCTTTACAATCTCAAGAAGGTTAGCTTCTAGAGTAGACTATCTGGCAACGAGAAGTAAGTGCATTTTCACATTGCATCCTTTGATAGAGCGAATAGACAAGTGACCCGCCAAAAGCTAGAATGACGGTTAACTTCACCAGAGGTTCAGATGGTTAACGAGGTCACCAAGGCCTTTAAATCCATCGACCGTCGACGGAATCAGCATGTGGAAACAGGATACCATGGTTCCAATGTTGACAGCATGTGGAGAGTCTCCGCACGACATTAACCACCTCTTCACATGCCCCCTTAAGCCGACACATCTAGCCCCCCTCTCACTCTGGTCCGATCCCGTCGAAACGGCACGTTTCCTAGACCTCCCGTTAGATGACCTCGGTAACTTGATTGATTTAAACCTGTCCCTAAGCGGGGTTAACGTAGCCGCTACAACAACAACAACATTCCAATGTTGAAATTAGGGAATCCCGCCGACAAAGAGCACTAATTTCGTCCGGTGTTTATCATTTGGCCAGTAGTGAAGACATTGTAGACCTTGCATGGCTGCTCTCGTCTTTCACCCAAAATTCGAGCTTAATAATTAGTGACCTAAGCCAAAACCGAGCATGCCTTCGAACTTTTTCAAGATCTTTGGACCTAGAAAAAGCTTTTAAAACATGCTAATTACAGAGTGTATCTCTGATATGAAATTTGAGCTTCTAATATAAATCCATCAACCCTTTAGAGGCGACACACCAACTTGCGATTATAAGCGTCAATTACGTACATATAAATATATATAATTAATTTCTCTTGTATGGAAAAAAAATTATGAAAAACTCCGCAAAGAAGAGCTTTTCTATGAACCCTTGACACCTCATAGTAACTCCACCTGTCCTGCAGATAAATAAATACACCAATTCTTCATATAAGATCTCAGCTCGATTTCTTCACTTTTATTTCTCTTCATTTTGCATATTTCCTTTTTTAATTATTTATTTTATTTATATTTAAATTAAATTAATTATTTTTAATATGGCAATTAATGTTTTTCTGTTTTTCTCTCCACTTGGTTTTACTGCTTTAACATGAATTTTTCACACATACATATATGTACATATGTATATCAAAGTGTATTTAAGATTTATTAAATAGTAACTAAATTTATGCGCTTCTGTGCGTTTCACATACATACAAGTATGCATATGATATACTAATATATGTATATGTATTAATATTTTTATTACATTTTCTTCGCTAATTTGTATATACCCATTATTTAAATGTACATATATTTATATGTAGGTAGTTATGTTTGTATATGTTTAGTTTCAATTTTTTCACTTTTTTTTTTAAACTTCAAATTTTGATTATGTAAGTTCTAGAATAATAAAATTAAACACGATTGTGTAAATAAACACTTATTAGCTACAACAACAGACAATACATACATATGCAATTGAAGGATTTCTCTTTTAAATATATTTGTATGTAATTATTTAATAAAATTTGTATGGAGTTGATTTACTTTTTTAATTTATTGTAATTTTAATTGGTCTTCAACAAAACAGCGCAAATATTTTTTTTTGTTTTTTTGTTATTTTTCTAATTATTTGTATTTTACCAATTTATTTTTTGATTTTTTTATATTAAATATTTTTCTTTATATTTTTTGATTTTCAATAAAACTAGAAAACAATAATATACATTTCATACATACAAAATACACGCTAAATATTTATATTTGTCACCATATATTCTTTGTTTTTAATTCTATTCATATTTGTTTTAAAACTATACAAGTAAAATGTACAACATTTACAATAATAGTGCGTATAAGTGACTAACGCTAGGACATCCATACAAACAAGCGCATTGAAGGGTGGCATTGATATGAGAAAAATTCAATTCATTTAGGTAAAGGTTTCGAAAACTTTACATTTTTTTATTTTTAATTTTTTTTTGTTTAGTAGCAAAAAGATATTTAAATTTTTCAATTTGAAATATTTTTGGAAATCGTTTTTGTGTTGTATTTGATTTTGTATTTATAATATAGTTTTGAAATTTTTCTCTAAATTTTTTTTTTATAACATTTCGTTATATTTTTGTTATTTTAGTATAATTTCACAAATAAATTTTGGCTCAGGCTTTTAATAATTTTTTGTTTGCCCCACACGCACATACACAGCTTATCCAACTATAGTATTTCACTATTTTACTTACAATTATATATGTAAATATTTATTTTCACAGCGCCACACACTCACATTGTTGTATGTTTCTATGGTTGAACGCAGCGCATGCGCCATTATAAGTCAGCAACAAGAATGTGTGAACTGCTAAGTGCAGCCTTGTGTGGCAGGGTTTACACACAATGCTGCACAACGCATTTGCACTTATTTTATTTTTTTTTGTTGTTTTTAAATTGTTGTTTACAATTTCTTTTGATATTTTATTTAGTATATTTTTGTTGCTATTTTATTCATTTAGAAAAACCACTTGCTATTATTTACTAAGAAACAAAACTAAATTGGTTTTTATTTAATATTTTCATAAATATACATACATACATACATAAAGTGACACTGTTACACTATGCACTATTTATTTAGTAATGAAGAATACAACAAAATTCTTGCTGATATTTCTTTCTTTATGATATTTAAACTGCAAAAAAAAATGTTTAGCTATTAAATAAGCATTTACATACATACATACATACAAAGATATATACATATACATATATTGTTTATACTATAGTTTTATACACAATTATAAATTACAAAATAAGCACATACACACACACACACACACGCCCACACGCACACATACATGCACACATACCATACATGCACACATATTTTTTTAAACTCAGCCTAAACATCTCTGTACTCTATTATCTATGAATATATTATATTAAATATAAACAACTTTACATAAGCATTAAGAACATACATACATATTATATATACATATACATACACACATACTTAAAACTCAAACACGAATTAACTTCATTTACAAATTGAAATTGCTATTTTTTTATAGAAATTATATTTATTTTTTACACATACATAAATTAACACCAACAGTGTTAAAATAACTATTTTTTTTATGATTAATTTAATTTTGTTTAACTTATTTATTCATTGTGTATTTTCGTTTGGTGAAGAAGTCTTATGATTTTGCCGCTTACAATTGAAGAGTTCCATAACTCTTTTGTACGCTGACACAAAAGGACCAAATGTCCCAACAAAAAAATAGATACATATATTTATAAGTATGTATACAGCATACCTATTTCTTCAAACATTCCACATATGTATTTACTCTAAGTATGTTATTTGCACAAATATTCAAATACCTACTCGTACATATAAACAAAATTGTTGTTTGTATGCGTTGCTTACATATTTACACATGCAAATTACGTTTTTTTTTTATTTACTGTTTTATACTTTAATTTAAATTTATACATTTTCTGTTATATAATTTTAACCAAAACTAGTCTGGTGTCGGCTGACTAGATAAATTTATATTTGTTTACTTCTAGTTTTAGTTTTTCTTAGTTTTGGATATTTTTATTTTTCAAAATTTCGTTCTATTTAGAGTGCCAATTGGTATATGTAGTGATTTTGTGTTAGAAATAAGCAGAAAATTTTCAAACATCGAATGAGTGAAATATACTACATTTTTTATTTTTTCAAGCGAAATATGTTCGTTGTGTGTATGTGTGTAAAGAAAGTGTGTGCGACAAGTGCTGCTTGAGATCAAATCCTATTACATAAAGGATTTTAAAACAAAAAATTTAAAAGTTATGCACAAGTGGTTTTACAGATTTCTAAAAAACAATTTTTGTTTTTTTTTTCTTTTAATTTTGGAAAATTCAAATTCTCTTAAAGAAAAATATATTTACAAAATTTTTTCAAAAATAAACATATTTCCAATTTGAATGATTTGAAGACTTTGTTGGAAAAATGTTCCACCAAAAAGCGTTAGACTATAAAAAACAATGTAATTTACAAAGTTTTCCAAAAGAATATTTTTTGTATTCCAAAATTGTAACAAATAATTTGATTAAAATTATTTGACAAAGAAAAACACTTTGAAATCTTCTTTTTTTAAAAAGTATGTATGTATATGCCAAAGGGAAGCAGAAATATTTCTTTTTTGTAGTTTTTTCGCTGACGCGCTGACTTGGTGAGGAAAATAATTGCGCTCTTCCCTTCTCCTCAACACTCTACGCTCTAAGCTTATGTATATAATATACATATGTATACAAAGTTTCCCTACTCTTTTACACACTTTTCAACAAAATCTTACACAAAATCCACTTTCAAACTGTTTTCCACTTCACCCTCGTCTACACCGCTACACTAAACGATACTCTCACGATCGCGCGCAAGTGCCGCCGATGTTGGCATATCGCTGAAGACGTGCGGCGCATGCACGCCGCTCGGCACTACACGACGCAGCGATGCCTCGTTTGCACGCTTGCCACTGCCCTGTAGAATGCGCCACAGCCATGACGTGAAGGTGCTGCCGTTGCGTGCAGTTGTCGTTGAGCCCGGTATCACCGAGCTGGACGCCGATTGACTACCATCGATGTCCGCCGCATAGCTAACGCTATTATGACCAGTATGACCGGTGCCACCGCAAAGCCGTGCCCTGTTGGCGGTATTCCCGAGCGTCGTTATATTTGTGCTTGGATGTTCGAGAACTTCCAGTGAATGCCAACGTTTCGTGAGCGCTAAAATCTCGTCTGGCGGACTAGTAAGTGATGTCTGCCTCTGTAGGAGCGGTGATTGTGCGTCCTCTTCGATGGTCATGCCGCCGTTGCAATTGTTATTGAGATGCTTGTAAGACAGCAATGCGACACCAGTTAACCGGGCACCTCCGTCACCAGCACTTCCGCTGGATAACGCGCTGCTGGCATGGCTACTACTGCGTCGCCGATTTAAAAGTGTGGATGCCACGGGCACTATGCTCGGCTGTAGACTGCCGCTTTGTCCATAACGTAAGCCACCATTATCACGCATCAGCAGACCAACATCGTCGTCATAGTCTTCACCATCCATATTACTGGTATTCACATCCGGCTCGACGTCCTCAGCTTCTTCATCATCCGCCTCATCCGCCTCGTCGCCCTCAATACCATTCATATTCGCGTTGTGGAAGTTCGTAGTCTTACTTTCCCGTATGCCCAGCGCTGTAACTACGTCCAACGAACGCGAGTTATTCTTAGACAATTTGGACGGCGGTAATTTAACGGGCTCATGACGCTTTCGTAGCTGCATTGGCATGGGATCGAGTGAGCGGGTTTCACGCAGCAAAATCGTTTGCGCCACAGTGGGATGCCTGCTGATATCGCTGAATTCCTGTATGGAGACGGAGGCAGGCAGGTTTTCACTGATGATGCGTCGATGTGGTCGCACCAAGGCGAGAGGTTTGTGGCTAGGTGAGCTGGTGGCGGAATGTGGTGGCGCGCGTTGTGCACCTACCTGCAGCGCACTACCAATAATGCTCGTTATGCCAATACCGCCCATCAGACCGCTACTGTCGCCAGCACTATCGGTGTCACCATAACCATTTACGCAATCATTATCACAGTTCGTTTCAGTTTGGGAATGCTCCAGCGTGTTGCGTGATGCGTGCGCTGACTCCAGTAGCGTGCAAGTCTCACCCATACTTCCACTGCGATCACCACAACCACCACCTCCGCCACCACCTGTGCCAGCATAGCCGCCATAGTAACTCATGCGTTCCGGTATGCTATTGCCACCAATCCCATTCAGCGAGGGACGGTCTTGGCGACGCGACGATAAGTGCGGCGAATCGCGCGCCACGTGATATGTGGAACCTTGTAGGCTATAATTAGACTCAATATCGGTGCGTGGTATCATTGAGGTGCGTCGCGAGCCACCGGCGTAGTAGTGCATGCCTACAATGCTTGGTTGACGAGAGTCGCTGTTCAGTTTCGGACTCTTGCGTGGCCGGCAGAAGAGTGGCGGTGGCATGTCGGTCATATCGACTGGTTTCTTCTGTATAGCCTTCTCAGTAGCGGCTGTCAGCCAGTAAGTGACCACGTCGCCTTTACCCTTCATCGATACGAGACCACGTTTCTCGGTCACATAACCGCCGAGCTTGTCAAGCGCCTCTTTACATTTACCTGATATGTGTATTTTCAGTGCCTCGCCGTTAGATTCCATGCGTGAGGCTGTGTTCACCGTGTCGCCGAATAGGCAGTAGCGCGGCATGGTGAGACCTACTACACCGGCCACAACAGGACCAGTGTGTATGCCGATGCGCAATTTGAGCGTCTCATTCGGACGATGTGCTATGCGATGTTGTTTAACGGCGTGCAGAAGATCTAATGCCATGGAGGCGATTTCGCCTGCATGCCGATCGCCATTCTTAATCGGCAGGCCGGAAACCTGAAAGAAAAAAAATATTTATATACCATATAATGAAAGATTGTTAGCGAAGACCTCATAACTGTCTATGAGAATTAAAGCTTACCACCATGTAGGCATCACCAATGGTCTCCACCTTGTACACATCATAACCACGTATGATACGATCAAATACCGTATAGAGATCATTCAAAAAGTTTACCACCTGCAGCGGTGTACTCTCCGCGGACATAGCGGTAAAGCCGACAATGTCGCTAAAGTAGATGGTGACCTAAATATACATTTCTTTATTATTACAAAAAAAAATCCTTCGTTTTATTCCCACAAACTCTTACCAGATCGTAGGACACTGGCTCGACGCCTTGACCCATTGTCAGCTTCTCCGCCACAGTACGTGGCAGCATACGATGCAGCAAGTCTTCAGTTTTTCGTTTTTCCTCACACAACATACGCGTGCGGTCGGTGACGATTTCCTCCAAGTTGTTGGCATACTTCTCCATCATTTCCATCATTTGATCCATAATATTCTTGGTCTTACCACCACGCATTTTCTTCAAACGATTCCTTATTGTGGGGAAATCTGGTCTTATTTCTGGATCCTCGCTCCAGCAATCCTTAATGCAATCCAACACATAGTCCGGACACAGCTCGTGCTCTCTTATACACTCCAGCTCGGGTCGAAACGGTATGCTACCATCCATGGGTAGTTCTTTCACGCGGTCGACTATCTCTTTTGGTTCGAAGGCCACCTGTCCAAAGGGACCTTTGCGACTGACAATCTCGTACATAATTATGGCAAATGCATAGACGTCACCCTTTTGTGTGCCATAGACGCTGGGATCGCGCAACAGTTCGGGTGCTTTCCAAAATTGATCTAGAAAAATGGAAAAAAATAGATACATTAATTGAGGAAATGTGGGTGAATGAGGAGGAAAACTTGGCGGGTTAAGGAACTTCTATTTGAATAGACGACTAGTTAACTGGAAGGTTCTGCAATAATAGCATTAGCATGTTCCCAGTCATGACCAACTTACTTCTATAGTGTTGATGTTCGCCTATGGATTCACTTTCGGCACAATTTCTTAGCTCGTGCAACCCGAAATCGGCCACTTGCAACATCCAACGTGAGGTCACAACACAATTCGAGGATTTCAAATTGCCATGATACATCAGCTGTGAGTTGTGTATGTATATCATACCCTGAAATTGAGATTAGAAGAATGAGAGATAAATTATAACCGGCAGTGAAAACTCGTATGATCAGAGAGCTCTCTGCCCGCTCACTCACCTTAATCAAATCGTGTATGAGTGATGCAATAAACAGATCATCCAATTTGATGTCCTCATTCTCGATGATATCGTAGAGACTGCCCTTGGCACAGTAATCGGTGACTAGTAGTATACGTGTCGGCTCCACACAAGCCCCAATAAAGCTATTGATATTATCATGACGCAGTTCGCGCAGCAAACGCATTTCCTTCATTATTTCACGCGAGATGTCGCGCTTACGTGAGAACTTTAACTCTTTGATGCGCACGACAGCACCGCGTAGGCGTGCCGTCGAGGTGAATACTTGATTTGAGCAACGGGAACCGAACGATTGGGCACTCACTAAACTCAGCTGTTGTTGCGTAAACACGATGATCAATTAACGGTATTGCGATTGCCATGCGCAAGCAATTGTTGGTTGGGTTACCGAGATTGTGCGTAGGGTTGAAAATGTAGATTGTTTCAAGGTAGCCACGAGATGTAAATGAAAGCAGAAAGAAAAATGAAACTATTAGCGAATGTGCTTGCACGTACAGTAGTTGTAAATGGTGTGTTCTTCTAATTCAGAATTGAAGGACGGACAAAACGCGGTACTTAGATTGTAATTGCAATTGAAGCAGACAAAAAGATTTGAAATAATCGCTAGGACTCGGAAAAAATTTGTGAAAACCTTAAATAGTCTTGAGCTGTTTTAGAACATTTCCGAACGTTACAACAAAAGATTGGCTTTCAGGGTATGTCGCGAATGGGGCAGTCCTTGATCTGCTAAATAACCGGGTCGTTTCGGCATAAGAACCAAACTGTAGCGGGGGGCTATAGGATTTTAGTCTACTCTTACGCCAGGTTTGTTCCGAAAGGGTTTCAAATTGGTTTTGAAACTGGTATAGAGCAGTAGAACAGTAGAACCCCAAAAGTTCAGTTTCGAAAAATTACGTCAATAAAAAGTGGAAGTGGAAGTGAAACCGAAGATCCGAAGTATTGCCGAAAGGGCGATAACTTTGAATAAAAACCCAATCTGGAAGCTTAGAAATAAATACCGAAGAATTTTTTAGAAATAATATTAAATAAATTGTTTATGCTTTTGTAAATATTTAATTATAAGATTTAACGGTGTTTATGAAGAAAAAAAATGTCAGTGCGAAATCTTCCTTTAAAAATATGTAGATATGCATTTGTTTAAAGGTATTTTCAGAAAAATTAAAAAAAATAAATAAATTCAATGACGACTTAAGCTCTTTTTAAAAAACTCTACATAGGTCAGGCTTAATTTAAAGGCCACCAAACAAAAGCACATTAATATACATACAATCACGTGTGTACTTAATAAAGTGTCGCGTTGGTTGTTGCCTCTTCGAGATCACAGTTTGCCTCAGGCCAATGGGAAGAGTTCGCAGGGATGCAAGTAAGCAAGAAGAGGATGTGTGGAAATATGTTGAGCGTAGAGTTAACGAGACTTTAACGAATGCAACGTGTTGTTATCCTTGCATGGATTGCTGCTTTGCATATTTATTTTCCACTGTTTTCATTTGCCAATTCCTCCTTGCGGCTGTGGTAAACAAGCGAACAGTTGGCGTTACAATCCCGATAGCGAAATAGCAGCGAACCGTTTCAGTACAAGCGCGTAAAACCGTATACGGCTTGAATGTATGTGCATGTGTATGCGTATGTCTGCGTTCACAAATAAGCAAATATGCTTCAAGGTATTTACCGGAAAGTCTACATCTTTGACGCAATGAAATTGTCACGTTTCTGCATTGGCCGAAGCAGCCAAAGGATGTGAGCCAATTCACGACGCGAGACAAATCTATTTGTACGTATGTACGTGTACATATATATGTATGTACACATGTGTGTAAGGAAACAGTGGAGAATATAAAAATTTCCATTTATAATGACTCGTTGACATATTGTTGTCAATGGTATCAGCGCTGAAGCGTGGGAGAGTAGAGAGGGCGAGTGGCATTGGTAAAAGAAAAACAGAAACAGAGTAATCGTATGATTGTTGTCGTAACGGATTAATTAAAATAAGTGATGTACAAAACAGGTTTTCACAAAATCTTATATCACAAAGCCCGAAAAGTGGTAAAATTATCAGAAAAAAAAATTATTTATTGCTGCAAAATTTTCTATAGATTTTGTAAGTAGCTGTTACAGTGATGACTCAGTGATGGGAAGAGTTGACCTCGACAATTACGCAAAAACGAGCAGGATGAAGTATATTCACTGAGACTTCACTTGCTACTGAACCTGGGAATGAGTGAAGCAGGTAGTGAAGAATGTTCCCTCCTCTTTAACATCGTTCTCTTAAAAGCTAACTTATTCATGTACCCAACTCACCTTACTTGGCGATGCGACAATGTCATTGCCCGAGTAACCCTTTATTTCTGATATGTCAATTTTCCACAGCAGACCCTCAATCTCCAATTCGATTTTCCACTTTCGATAAATGCTCATAGTGATGACACCAGCACAGAATAACAGCAAACCAAGTACACCAGCCGCTACCACCGACGTGATATGTCGATCGTCTTTCTTGCACAACTCGTTGGCGAAACCACACATCGGCTCATCGAATGGACGATCACCACCCGAAGGCCAATCAACGCGTACAGAGCCATTGATGAGTTTGTATTCCTAAGAGAGAGAGAGAGAGAGAGAGGGAGAGAGTGGCAAAGAAGGAGAAAATAATTTTAAGCGACGAATGAACGATTTAAAAGATCAACAGCGGGTCAGGAGAGGATGGATGTATAAATGTAATTATGCATATATGTATGTACGAGTATATGGATGTATGCTTCATGAAAAGATTTAACTCATAAATAAAGAAACTAAAAAAATGACGACTCACTCACTGGAATATCTTCCCCTTGTTGGAAATAGGCCACGGGCACCATATGCGAATTACAGGACACATTATCACTAAAATAGTGTTTGTGTGGCTTATATGCCAGCACAGAGAAATTTCCTTCGGAATCACCATTCTGGTCTATTTTAATGGTTGCACCAGTGATACCTGCAAAATGAATCAACATTTTAAAATTGAGCTTTTATTGATTTTTTTCAAAGAAAACTGTTTCAATTTGACTTACTTCTATAAGTACGATTTTTGATAATAGTCTCAATTATTCTAGTTCCATTACTAGCTACATCGTATATCACATCATCCGTTAGTATGCGCTCCTCCTGGCGCAACAATTTGTCCAACGCCCAGGCATAGAGCTTAACGGAATCATAGAGGTAAGCGGCATATATAGAAACAAACTGAAAAAAGAAAGAAAAATAACGGTGAAAAATACATTTACAATAAATGGAAGGGAAATGGGTAACAGGCATTTACAGTTGGAAACAATACATCTATTGGTTTTTAATTGAGCACGCGCGCTCACTCACACTTCACACGCCGCGAAAACGAAAACAATTCACGGCTTGTTAGCATACTTATAGGCGCCTGCCTTCAAAATCAACAAACAGTCAACAGCCATTCGGCTAAATACATACATACAACATAGAACATACATTATCCTGCTCGGCCATTGACACACCTTAAATAATTTGGCATTGGCTTTTGGCCTTTGGCATCCACATTTTATTTGTTTGTCAAAGGCGTATGCTGAGGAGCACTTTGTTCGTAAATTTGCATTGTTGGCAAATTAGCATAGCAGATACATTTTTTATTTAATTTCTTCTACTCGCGAAATGAGTGCTCATTGATGTTAAATACATTCCTTGACTCACTGAAGAAGCCAATCGAATTAATTGACTCCCTTTCACCTCAAGAATCTGAACGAAAATTCCTTCAACTTGAAATACCCGAAAGTTCATTTCTTTTCATTTACCATTTTTCCCACCCACTAAAGATTACTGTGGCAATTGATACTTCTGTCGTCTGCCTGGTATTGGGAACTTCAAATTGAGTTTTACTTTGCAAGAGTGGGTTGCTTATCACCCAGCAAACAACGAAACAAATATCATTTTGAGAAAGTGTTGAGCAGCTGTTGATAAATAATTGAAAAAACTATGGAGAATTTTCAATATACTCTCCTACAAGATGGATACATTTTCATATCTTTATATCAATTAAAATATTTATAAACTCATAGAAAATGTTTTCTCCGAAACTTTGGAAACAGGTAATCATCATTCGGGGTCAGGTCTGGGCTGTAGGGTGGATGATTTCCAGCTATAAAACAAAACATTATCTCTGCAATCCATCAATAATATTTCTTCCGAGTCCCGAAAGTCCGTTGTCATGAGTTTCAAAGCTGACTGTGACACCTTGAAATTCTTAGGAGATGCTGTGCCCTTTTTATGTCGCTGCATGGAGTTTTGTTTCGACTCAGGATCATAATGATGAATCCAAGTTCCGTCTCCGGTAACAATTCGGCTCAATGCACCATCCTTCTCTTCATTACAGTGGTCCAAAAATGCGTGTGAATACATGAGCATTTTCCGCAATTATCTTGCACTGACCCTAATCATGTCATGATGATCGTGTAGGATTTCAAAAATGGTTGTTTCTTCTTATGTCGATTATCGTCGGGGACTATTTTTTTAACTGTCAATGTCAATGTCATCTCATTAATTATGGTCGCAACTGATTTTCCTTGCTTGATAGGGAACTTTATAACGTCACGATATTCGTTTTTTTCCACATTTCACTTTTCTCTCCAGATTAAGCTGCTTAGTTGACGATAGCTCAAAAACTAATTGAAAAATAATAATGAAACCTCGTATTTACCTACACAAAAAAACGCTCCTTCGTGCATTAATTAAGACAATTCATTCAGGTTGGCATAACAATTGAGTAGCTGTTGAAAAGCTGTTGAGTTATTGTTGATAAGTCATTGAGAAATGTTTGAGAATATATAAGCTTCATTTTTATACTAGATAAATAGGAAGGTAGAAGTACTTCCTGGAAAATATCGCGTTCATGTAATATCAGTTTCTTTTCAATACTCAATCTTCATTCCCCAAATTTTTTGCTAATTAAGCAATCAACTCAAGACACTTTTAATGGAAAAGTATTTACGCTTACCTTAAGATATTTATTATGATAAAATAACGATGGCACAACAAAATCGAACGGCTTCACTGAATTATATTGACGTACTCTCGCCGTGAAATCTTCATAACTGTCCGTTGGTGGCGTCGACGCCACGACTAGCAAACTGCGCGCCAATTGCTTGAAACTCTCCGTCTCATGGCAAACCTTCATCGCCTCCACATGTTCCGGTTTGCGTAAATACTTTTCGGCTTCTCTAAAAAGAAATACAAAAAATCGATTTCAATTTTCATTCTTCACTTCCAATTTTAAATTAAATTCATTGATTGAGTTTCGTGGGTAGAGACGTGGGAAAAAAGTTGAAAAAGAAAAACGAATCCCAACCAGAAAATGAAAATTCAAAAACATAAAATGGTGCAATAAAATGTAATTTTACGCTGAACAATTGAAATTGAGAGGAAGAAGGCAATTAAATTTGTCGGCATTTTATTGCAATTGTATTTGGAAATACGAGTATATATCTATGTATGTGTGCGTGGAAGTAACTGGTAGTGTAGTTGACACCCCCAAACTGCTGTGATTGCTAAGTAAAAAGTGTATCCTTGCTATGTACACGTATGTATGTTTGTAAGTGTGTGTGTGAATGTTTAAGTGTGTATGTGTATGTGTTTTGCTACTTACTTTGGTGTATAGGGCATCATATCGACAAAGATGACCATGTATTCACCTTTGAGGAATAAATTGGCCGTTTCCATGGAAAGCATAAAGTCGACCAGTGAGCTCGCCGAGCCGAGGAATACATAGATGCGGGTACGATTCATTGTATTTTGTACAGTCTGCAATGAAATTCCAAAAGATAAAATGAAGGAAATGAAAAGGGAATTTTTTTTTTGACAATTTTTATTTTTATATGAAAACTTTAAATGGCCTGCACAAAGTTAATTAACTAATTGATGTTACAAAAAAAAAAACAAAGCTTGCTAACGGTGTATAACGGTTACCTGATACCAGAAACTCGTACGACAGCATGGCAACCCTAATGCACAACATTTTGGCATATTTGTAAGAAATGATTCCTTATGATTTATTGTCATATTCCTTTTGGTCGCCTGTTCTTTGAGCAAATCAGCAACTGTCGTCCAAAGCTCGTCATGCAGAATGGAGAATTTCTTCCAGCCATAGTAACGTAATAGCGAAATCACTGACTTAATTACCTGAGAAAAAGAAAAAAAGAAAAAAAAATAGTATGTACATATTAAAAAACAATTATGATACAATAAATTGAAAAAAAAAATGTGTTTGCCTCAGCTCAAAATTACATTTTCACACCTATTTATGCGCTTTGTAACTGCTGAAGCGATTTTCGCCGGAGTTTCTACTCCAATTTGTGGTTTTTGCGTCTTGCTGTTTTTCCAACAAAAGGAGGGCCTTGTAGGTTTATACTAAGCCGCCTCCGAACGGCTGATGGTTTTTTATGTCGGGCTTTAAATTTCATGTCAGAACCACACTTAAAGCACTTGCAGCAATTATTAAAATTAATTTGCTATATTTTTGGTCACACCAGGAGTTGAACTCTGGTCTTCCAAATGTTATTTCGCAATACTAATACTAATCACTGTGCTATTGTGGCCGCTATCAAAACCATAAACAGCTTTAGTGAAGGATAATGCTTTGCAAGCAAAGAAGCTCCATGAATATCACATCAACTGCAGAGCGGAAAGTGCATTAAACCAAGCACAAGCAAGCAGACGAAGCCAACAGCTGGACAAGTGCCTGCCTTGCAAAGAAACAACGGCTTTCACAGCTGTCGAAGGCTTGTTAGTAATTTATATATATATTTTTTTCAGTTTTCATTTCAAATCAAAAAGTTGCTCGAACTAAGTTTGCGTATGATCGCCCCATCCTGCTGTGTGCGAGCCTACAATCACCAACAGAAAGTTGTTCAGCCCGCAAATGCCTTCACAGCTGGATTGTGTGCGGAGCAAATGTGAAGGATGGTTAACTGAAGTGGAATAAAGATTGCTTAACATATTTGTTTGTGCACATACAAAGCAGGACACTTTCCAATCTCGTTTCGTTGTGCCTTTGTCACAGTTTGTTTGAGCAACACGTACGCACTGCGCGTTAACTAGTTTCTAATGTTTGTGCTTGAGAATTTCTAGCAAACGCCATTGGCATGCAGCCTGCGGCTTGTACCGAGTGCGTATATATGTATGTGTAGTAGACCAACTAACTTACCTGCGTATCTGGTGGCTCTGTACGTGCAAATGTCGGTATGACAGATGCTCTGTATTCAGCGCATTTCTGAAAACAAGAGAAAATAAAATGAAAAGAATTAATGAAAATGAATTTAAATTAGTAAAAAGTTTCTTAATTTATTATAATAACATGTTATGTTTGTGGAATTAACGATGGATAAAATGTGTATGCAATAAAGACAAAAACCCATAGAAACGTTGAGAGTGGAATTTTCTGCTACTCCTACAACGGGCTACTCTTGGTACTTGCATAGTAGGCTCTGGAAAGCGGACTGCATTCTTGAACGAAGCCAGTGTGCAAGTCGAGGATCTCACTTCTCCATATGGCTTTCAGCAAATTTGAGGATCGTCAGCTGCAGAAACATAAGGCCAGTCCCAAGGATGCACAAAAAATGCGCTACAATGAAGTAACCGACTAGTAGAGCAAACAGTATATATTTGAATTAAATTATGGAGGGATTCGACCAGGATGGTAATCACAATTTAAAAAAACGAAACAGATAAACAAAAAAACGATAAATACAGCCAAGAGAGAAGACACGCAGGGGAAATCATTTGCTGTTATGGAAACTACGGAGATAAGCCGACCCTTAAAACTCATTGAAAATGTGTCAAGCTGAATTGAAGGGCAAAAGTTCAGGCTCTTTAATCCGAAACTACTCACTACAGACTATAGGTGATAAAGATAGAGCCAACAACTCTCCTTTAAGGAACTTTTTATTTGTATAAAACTTTTCTGTGGACGAAAAAAGAGTTATGTGTACTTTTCTGTCTTTCTTAAACTCAAAATTTGGAAACCCAGCCTACTCCACCTTTTTTAATTTAATTAAAAAACAAGATCAAAAGGCAAAAAATTCATACACACATACATACATACATCGGAACAGAAAAAGCATATATGTAAATGAAAAAGAGAAACAAATTTAAAACAAAAACAGGACTGAAAGCAGTAACCCTTTTGGCACATTTAGTGCGCTATGACCACTCAAGAAGCTATGACCTCAACGAGCTTCGTGCGCTGTGTTTACTTTGCATCACTTTTTCTTCATTTCACTATACGTATAATCGTATACCCATTAGAATATATTTGTAAACTCTTTTTTCATATTTACATACACTTTCAGAGGAGAAATCGGCCGCACCTGCTGACACACAGGGAGTAAGCAAGGAAGTGATACATTTAGTTAAAGCCTTCCGGCATGTCTTTAGAGCACACCAAAGGCGCAAATACACACACACGCACACATTGACATTTGCATAATTGAAATCTTACATATGTACATACATATGCAGATACATACATGCTTGTGTATGAGCGGAAATATAGCTAGCATACATACTCATACATCCGAATGTGGGTGTGGTAAGGATAACGACAAGGACATGTTTTGCATTTTGCTTACGCATTTCAGCATGGCCATTTGATAGTTGCCACTAAGTGGAGGAAAATCACATGCAAATTTCTTTGTGCGCTTAAGTGTGTGTATGTGTGTGTGGGTGCCTGTGTTATTCAGAGATGAAAGGGAGCCGGAGGACATTTACAAGATTAGAAGATTAAAGATTTACGGCGACAAGAGCAACTAAGATTTGTTTTCATAAAATCATCAACTCTCTTTTAAAGCGCAGAGGGAGTCTCTGTTAAATTTCATTAGTTACAATATTATGAAACGTTTCTACTTACATATGATATCATTGGAATGTTACGACTTTGCGATACAATAGCCTCCACATAGCAATGACCCTCCGGACCGAATATCGTCACAATGCCATCGCATATCATTTCGGTTATGGCTTTGGTAGCAGTTACTGTGTCACCTTTTGTGTCATTCCAGCGCAGTTGCAGTCTAACATTTGGCAGCAAATTGACGTCGTCGTTGATCTGAAGAATATGAAATAATAAAATTTTAGCAAAATTTCAACGGTATCAACGGAAGAGAATTTTTGTATATTTGTATTCGCTTGCTTACCTCATCTAAAGCCATTGTGAGTGCACCTGAAATGGCCAGACCCTGCTTGTCCATTAGCTCACCCGTAATGGCTGTTAGATAGCCAACATTGAGTATGGTTCTATTTTGTTCGTCGCGCAACGCTATAACACCCGGTACACAGAATACTGCCACCGAGAGCAATAATAAATAATGAAAGGGCCAACGCGTCATGGCCCCTTAGGCCGGGGCCGTTCAGCGCGACACCTATGAGGGAGAATTTTTTAGCTCTGAAAAGAGAAAAGAAAATATTAATGGAAATTGTTGCATTAAAATATTTTTTCTTTTTAAATATATTTTTATTTTTCTGTTAAATTTTTTAATTTATAATTAGATAATATTCGTTATAAAATATGTAATATAAAAAATATAATGCTCGAATTGCCGCCTCTGCTTGGCGATTATGTCTACCGAATATCGCATAAAAACCACACATCTAAATAGGCAAAGACGAGCAACTAATTGTGATTATGAGGCAAAAAGCTTGTGACAATTATGACCACAAAAAGTTTAACTTCAAATCACCTCTCCATTGCCATGTTAGAGGGAGGCGCTTTTTAAATTGTGACACATGACTGCTGACAGAATGAATGCACAAAAACAGGCAAACTGAAATTTGGCTAATTTAAAAGAGCAACAAAAATCTGCTGCAATCCAATGCCAGCTACTACGAGTATGTACTTAAAAGTTATGCTCTGAAACAGAAAATGTGCAAGATTACATGATTACATTAGAAGACGAGTCCATGAAGCAAGACATTATGAAACATGTCAGCAAACAAACAAACAAAGAAACAGATTCACATACATACAAACAACACAGGACAACTCAAAGGAAAAAATCAACTAAGCAAATAGGCTAATGATGCGAATGTGTGTAGGCAAATGAACGTGATTGAAAGAAGGGAGATGAAGTGGAATGTGAAGACAAAGCCTCCTTCTAACTAAGCAGTAATTACTAGAGAAAATTGAAGACAATGTCTACACGTATATGTTTATGTCTACCTATATGTATGTATGTTAAGATTTGTGTTGGTGTCAATTAGTATTTGATTCAATATCGAGTAATTAATATCAAACACAGCTGTGGATAATATGAGAACTAATTTTCCCTACGATTTGGAATTTAAAGTGAAAATTTCAAGAAGAAACTAATTAACTGACAATAAATTTTAATTTGAGAATATCGTTGCATTTAATAATATTATATTTATTTTTAAAGGTTATTAACGTGAATAAATACATATATATATAATATTGGCACTTGTAAACGCTGAAGCGTTTTTGGCTGAGCTCCTCCTCCAATTTGTGTTTTGTGTATGGTGATATGCACTGCTAAACACTCGGCTATTGTGACCGCATACTTCATGTCTACCCTTCAAGATTTTACAACAAGCCTTAAAGGTTTCAGTACTAGTACATAAACAATGATTGAACTTCGGGTGTGCTCAGTGGGATAAGCCTCCTCAATAACGCATATACCTAAGTACCTATCGAGCTTACTGTGTGGAAGATTGACGTCCACCGTTAACAAACTGATTGGACCCTAAAGTGTGGGTTTAGACTTGGTAAATCCATCGTTGGCCAGATATTCGCCATTTGCCAAAACTCACAAGGGTATTAAGGCAATTGAGAAAATGCTTAACGTAAATCGGCATTGTGTGCCTCTAAAGCTACTCTCCACTCCTAAGAGCTTTTTGAGCTTTTAAGCTATCATTGAGTTTTTTAGTATGCTTTTCAATAAAGTTTTAGTAAGTACTTAAGACTAAGGAAATGAATAGTTTCTTTATCTGCATAAGAAGAAGTATCACAAGTTTTCGTGGAGGTCTTATGAACCGCTTAAAAGCACTTGAATTTATTTAAAAAAATAACCAAGGAACCCCTCATGACTAAGCTTTTTATTTTGAAGTTCATCTTTTTATTGATTCTGGTTTTCGAAAATCAAACTCGTTGCTGCGGTTTTATTGAGCTTTTTTATTGTTTCAAAATATTGCATCCATAAAAAGGTATAGGAAGGGTGGTATTAGAAAGAATATCCCAAATGGTAGAAGTAGAGAACTGAGCTTTTACACGACATTTGCATTTTTGCGATTTTCATTTTTCAACTTTTTCAACAAACATTTGGCACTTGACAATTTTGACTGCAGGCAGGCGTTAACGCGCGGGAATTACATATTATGCACACAGATAAAACTCCTGAGAGACTACAACGTTATCATTTGGATTACTTTTTCATTTCTTTGGCATTTTCTTCGCCAACGTCAAGCTGTGCTTCAACTGCGACACCTCGCTTTTCTCACCACCCTTGGTGGGCGTCGGCAGACCCGATGGATCGGGTAGTAGAAATGAGACCTCGTAGATGTGGGGCGTACTCGAGTAGATATCGTGATTCATGTTCACAAACCAATTCATCATATCGTACATGTCGCGAATGCTGCACTGCGAGACCACAGCACCCGCGTCACGTCCATGCTGATGTGAATCGAAGAAGGTGACAATATTGCGTGGAAACTCGATGACGAAGAGCACAGTCCGATTGTCGGAAATCATTGCGGCGAATAGGAAATGCTCATTCGCCTTGCCCGCTTGACGAAACTGCTGAAGACCGGTGTTCACAGCCTGTAGCAGGCGCAACGCTATCGTGCGGCACGACTCACGTTCCGGATCGGCTTGCATGTGCGTAAAGAACCATTCCTTTAGACGAAAGTGCGGTTGGCTTTTTAGCACAGTCAATGCGTCCGGTATGTTAAGATTTTGATTGGTCGACGTCGTTGGTACGGACACTGCACTTTCGTGAGACGGCTGAGTCGGCGGGATGAGATGTGCATAAGCGTGGTTGCCTTTATTGATTGCTTCGGCAAAGATTTCGACAGCACGCGGCGGTAAATCTTGCATGCGTTGGCAATAGAAACCACGCCCCTCTTTCGCGACCATATCGGCCAGGATGAGCGTGATTAAAGTGCACGAATTGGTGCCGCTGTGATGGTATTCGCCGTAGCGCGACTGACTGAACTCCTTAGGAAACCACCAGATATTCAAGTTGTCATTGCGCTCCAGGACCGCCATGACAGCCAGACGACCAACAGGACACTCGGTTAGTATGGGCGTGAATTTCTTGCCGTTGTTAATTGGGTCAACAAATAAACACTTTTTACATATTAAACTGGCACAAAAGGAGATTCTGTATGCCGCCGCTCGCCGTTACTACCCTCACGCCGTATCCGCACTTTTTTCGATTTTGAATGTTTGCTAATTTTTGTTGTATGTTTTTGGACTAAAATTTGATGTTACATTGAGAAGAAAATTTAGTTTGAAGAAATAAAATATTTGATGGAAAATTTGATTGGAATTTTTATTTTTTTTTTTTTTTTTTTTTTTTTTTTTGATGAACATTAACATGTCGCAGTTGTGAGTGGAGAGGCGAAGGTTTTAAGCAAAGTAGCAGCTGAGCGATTTACGTACACGCACATACCCGTATTTACTATGATAGGCGTGCAAAAATATAGCTGAAAAATTTAGCAAACAAGAGAGATTTCAGTGTCCATTACTAGCCAAATATTTGTAGTTAGAATTTGTTTTGATTTTTTTCCTTCAGCACATTAGTATGCGCCTGAAATCAGGCAACGGTCAACAGTACTGAAATTTAGCATATTTTGTGTAAACAGTAAAATTTTAAAATCTGACAAATGGAGTGTAAATTGTATTGTGTATAAAAACACAAAAATTTGCTGAATTAAGCCGAATATATGCCAGCACCTGAAAATCATAATAAATCAAAATTTTAAATAGTTTTTGTTTATTTTTTCTATATTTTACTTGTGAGTTTAGTTTAATCTTTTGCATGAAAAGTTTATCTAGTATAATTAGCCAACATTGCTGGTAAAAAGTATGCTGTAAAAATTCAGCTGAAGTAAATGCTGAATTTAATTTTTAATAGCTGAATTCCATTTATTCATATTAATTGAGTAGCTGAATATACGTAAATAATTTTCTGAAAGCTTGAATTGTATGCTAGACTCTTTCTCAACTTTACTTGATTAAATATACACTAAAAATGCTGCGCTGAACAAAGTTTTTCCCATTTAAAATGCAGTAGGCGCAAATACATCGCTGAATATATATTAAATTATATTTTGGGTTATTAGAGAAAAGCATTACTGAACAGACGGATTCAAATGTCACATATACATATATTATTCTTACGCAGTAGCTGAATATGTGCTGAATTCTATCTAATGGAAAATAATTTGTATCTCTTTGGTAAATATGCTCCACAAATGGACTGCTGAATTAGATCTTTAAAATCATCTGAGTGCTGAATTGATTTTTGGCTTGTTTTTTACTATTGTACTACTGAAAATGACGTTTTCAAGTTGTTTAAATATAAATTAAAAGACTTTTAAAAAAATGAGCTAATTTTTTAAATTATTTTCGGGATTTCTAAGAGAAGTATAATTATTATAGTCATTTTTTCAAATATTCATTATTTTTGACGTAATACGTAAATGCAAAATCCGCAAAAATTCTTACACGAGCTTACATTTTCAAATAAATTTATAGCCTAAATCGTTTTTTCTGCTGGTTCATTTAATAGAAATAAAAAAAAAAAATTATATTCATATATGTATGTACATATTTATTTGAAACTAGTTATCGCACTTAACACTTGCATTCGATTTATTCATGCTAAATTCTATTTTTAGCACATACTTCGACGTAATTTACAATCGCCACGTTCAGTTTGTATGTATGTATCATATGTATATACAGATGTATTTAAAGCGATTATTTTTAGTATTTATTTATTGCTGTGGACAACAACAACAACAATGGCGCACGATCGCCTGTTATTTTTAGCATAGCGATAATTACCAAATGCAGCTGCAAAAGTTCTAAGTACGCTAAAAGGCTTTCAGAAAAAAAAATCAGAAATTGAAAAAGGCAATATTAATATTTTTCTTATGCAAATTTCCCAAATGAATACCATGGGTTTTGATTACACCCACGCCCATACATACATCATATAGGTATGTATACACATTAGTTGATTGAAGCGCTGAATATTAAGTCTGACTACAATATTTTGTTCCGTAATCTACTCGTCTGAACTTTGTTGTTTGTTGTGTCTTCAATGCAACAGCAAGTCATGTAGGTGTGTCTATGGGCGGTGTATGGCGTTGAGACAGCAACATCTAAGCTAAACTAATATTAAATCTCCGATTATCGAGTATGGTTATCGCACATCTCTAGTTTCAAGCCAAATGCTAGCTCATATCTTTATGACTCTGTTTACACTTGAAAAACGATTGCCTGAGCAAGCAAAATCAAAAGAAATGAAATTCACTCAGCCAAACATACTATATGCAGACATACATATATACATACATATATACATATGTACAATAGCAGAGCGTAAGTTAAGTGCATTGTTGTGCTATTTTTAGCTGCGAAACCTTTAAACGCGATACTTTACTATACTTTTATTACCGGAGCCGTCAGCGCACTCACACTCGACGAGAGCACTTCAAGTGGCCACCCCCTCGGCAGTATTTCAACAAGTGGGGGTATGAGTACGGGTATTTATTGTCAATTAGTATTTCCTTCACTTTTATTTTCATTGCATTTGTTGTAATAATTTTTCAATTTAGTTATGCGCTTAGATGTGTTTACATACATATATATTTACTACTTGAAAGTATTATACACGTGTAAGTTGTAAATCTGTAAAAAATTCTCAAAATTATTTCAATTACATATTTCTTTTTCAAAATAATTTATTTACTCTCAGGAAATGTAACTGATATGTTCAAAATTTAACTACTAGCGGTCCCAGCAGGTATATTATTCTCCTTTATCAAGTGCAGACAGATCGCTCTCCATCTCTCCACCGGTGAGGAGTTTTGGGTCACGGCTAAAAGAGGGGAAGCTTCAGTGGAGCCAATACGACATATTTGGTTTAAGGATTCGATGAAGTGTAGTTGTAGTATCTGTTCAGAGAGGGATGATCCATCCTATATCCGACACTACAAAGGACCAGCGTAAGGTAAGACAAAGTAGCCAAACAGTTTAGCCTAACGTAACTGTGAATGTGAATTACACATTCTCTATTTTTGCATTTATCAGCGGTAAGATTTTGACGTTTCTGTAGAATTCTGCTGCTTGCTTGAGCGTTTTTTCATTGCAGCGAGTAATGTATACGAGTACACCGCACCCAGTAATTGAGCTCGTGAATAATATTTTACACTTAATTCCATTTGCTTACAGTTTGGTCTGACTCCTCACATTTCTAGCTCATTACAAAACATTACTTTTCATTTTCACCTGATTCTTAGCTACGTTACGCTAGATCGCTAGATCGCTAGATCTTCACCCTCCGCCCTGAAGTTTGTGGGCGATTCAACAACTGATATTCTATTAATCGGGCGCTGGCGCTTTGATTGGTGGCGCACCAAGGTCTGATAACGTCGGTGGGTTGGTTGATACACATACTTAGCGTTAAGCACACACGCACATAAGCAATTTTATATTTTACTTCGGCAAAGCTTTATACCCAGAAGGAGTCTAGAATATCTAGAATGTGTTTTTTATAAGAGTGGGTTTCAATAAGACAATACCTCTTTCGGAGTAGGCCTTTTTGGCAGCTGTTTCTTGATTTACACTCAGAACATACATATTACGGAGCAACATATACAAATCAGAGCAGAGTCGGCAATTCGAGCAAAGATGAGTCGATTTCGCACCACGTTTGCTCTATTAGATTATGGACATCCTCAGAGACGCACCGAAGATTTTATTGCTACTGTGGAGCATAGTATTGAAGAAGCCACGAATGTGGGTATCCGCCTTCACGCGCAACTTGGAGCTGTTTTCGTTCACTTTATGGAAGATTTCGTGGAATGATCTTGATTTGCGGGCTTCTAAAGTCCAACTTGTACGAGAGTTGAGGCCGCCGACGGCCATCAAGCGCGTATAATGTTCGATGAATGGTCCCAATATTAGATGGCCACCGATTCGGATTTTCACTAGAAAATTTTGCTCAACGATGAAGCTCAATTTTGATTAAATAGGAGACTGTTGATGTGGGCTATCTGTGGTTTCAACAAGACGGCACTACATGTCACACAACAAACGTAACAATGAATTTATTGCGGGCCTGTGTAGTGACCTCTAAAAGCGTGGTATTTAACACCACCAGTCTATTGTTTGTGGGGTTATGTGCTTCTATCAAGATAAGCCCGAGACGACTGACGCCTTGGAAGAGAATATTTCACGCATTATTACTGAAATAAGACACCCTAGAAGAAGTAACCATTTCACAAAGTTCTCCCTTTGAAATGATAAGATAATCTACAAATATTGACTGTGAATTTCCATGTAGTTCTACAAGAAATACATATAAGAATTCACATTATGAGAAGCCATGACCTTGAAACAACACATACATTGTAAATGCTTAATAAAAATTCCAACACAATTCATAGGAAAAACTAATAGCTGAGCTAGAATTATTTGGCGTAAGTAAAGGCGCATGTAATGTAGGTATGTAGTCACAAATTCAATTTTTAATTAATTTAAAATTATATATAAATTATAAAAGCTGAATATTATGATAACATTGATTATACAATAACAAACATCGAATAATATTAGGCAAACATTAAAGGTTTTTAATTATGATGCATGAATAATTAGTAATAACAAATAATTAAAATTAAATTTAAGTTAAATTCTCTCACACGAAAATTTGTGCAGCATACTTTAAGGCACTGAAGCTTGTAAATTTCGCTTTGTGTGCATTTTCATACGAATTAACTTTTGCCGTCGTTGCACTAGGGGTAAGCAGATAATGCACATATACTTAAAATTCACTTTGTACGCCTAAAAGTATGCCAAATTTTGCGCGAATCACTTAAATTTCCAAGTATGCGAGGTCTTAATTCCTTTTGCTGGCAAAACATTGCAACCAAACACGTGATTAAGAGATTTTTATGTATTTCGAATGGTGAATACATATGCAGGTATGTAAGTATGTGTATGTAAGTATACATGAAGACTCTCGTGCGCTCGTTGTTAAGTCAAGTTCATGTGTAAACTAGTTGAGAACTCTTCAACGGCTGCTCTCAAGTTGTCAAACAAATGCTTCAAGAACTGCAAGATGCTCGTATATATATGTATATATATGTATGTGTATAGATACTTGTAGTAACAGTTGTTAGTATGTGTACAGAAATGTTTGTATATATGTATGTATGAACTGTGGAATGTTCTTCATTCTATCCATACGCCCATTTGTAGCTTTTTAAATGTAAATTTTAAAATATAAGCAGCATGATAGATGCCCTAATTTCTTATGCTCTCTATAAAGCACACAGACATACAGATCTGCACACTTGGTATGCAGCAAATTGCATTGAATCTAATTAATTTCGACATTAAATATGGCATACCCTTAACTCGTTAGGGAATATTAAGGAAATGTTTATTTTAATATTATTGAATTTACTTTGCATTGTTGTAAAATTAGGGTAGATTGCCAACTATTCGGTAAAATAAAATATCTTTCTGCTAGTTAAATAAATTAATATATAAAGGTAGTTTAAAAAAATTTAAACGAAAATAAATTTCTAAGGTTTGCTCATAAATAGGTAAAGAAATGTTAATTAACATACATATGTATGTAACACGAATGTCAAAAGAGAAGGAGAGGACAATAACTAAAGGATGTTCCAGAGCACTTGCATCGAGTATTCGTTATCGAGAATATTCAAATAAGAACCTTGTTGTTGTAGTGCTGCAGGCGAGAAATCGTTAGGTATATGAGAACGGTAGCCAACACTGTGTTATTTTCAATTGAGTATTGCGATTGGAAATGACAACATTGATGAAAAGTGAATAAGAGGTTACAATAAAGAGGCTGAACAACAAATCGCGGGACTTTATTTAACAATCCGATGAGATGTACAAAAATTGTGAAACACATAATGGAATATACATACAGCACTAAATTTTCAATATTCTTTTAATTCGATTTTTAATTTTATGCACTAAAACTAATACAAAAATTAGAGAAATTATGCATGAAAAATTTTTGTTTATTATTTTTCGAGATGTTTAAATTATTTTGAGTTGATTTTTCAAACATTTCAAATGCTATAGTAGATTTTAAATTATCTCGATCATTACTCTTTAACATTTTTCCTAAATTATTATTGTTAAATTTATTGTTTTTACACAAGAAATTTTGAGTGCAAAAAATCATAATTTTTCAAAGTCAAATATTTCGTTCATAAAAAGAATTATAGTCATTTTCTATGAAATTTGTTTAAATTGGAAAATTCGAATTTTCTCCTATTTCAATACACATATGTATGTATGTAAGTCTGCTTACGCTTCATCGTGCACATATGTTGGCGTTAATAACCATTTTATTAATTTAATAAAAACCCATTTAATTTGATTTGCTGTCATTTAAAGTCATCTCCTTTCCAATAAACCGATACCGATGCAACATACACTTGACTGACTGCTGAGATATTGTTTGCCATATACACACGCACACACACAAACGTTCTGCGTACCATACAATACGAGTAAAACAGCAACAAAAAACACATACATATATATGTATATCGTCTGCAGAGCCTACGAAGCAATGCAATTTCACTTTCAACCAGACAACCAGCGAAGACATCGCCAGGAGGCAAGCGCCACGCCACACCATGCCAGTCAACTCGGCAAAACACAGCACAGCACAGCACCGCTCAGCTTCAGCTTCAGCCAGCCAACATAACCAAAATGGCAATTTACAGCTTGCACTGGGGACTTATGCCATTTTTAGTAAACGCCAGCAACAACAACACGAATGAACAGCCATAAACCATTGCAGCTATGTGGCATTCAACAACATATATGTATGTATGTATGTTGCATGCAACACCAACAGTTGTATGGACGGCCGCAAGAAAAAAATCGACACAAATGTGGAGTAAAAGTGTAGCGAACAACAACAACAACAACAACAAAATCAACAGTAGCAGCTGTTGCTACTGGCATTGTTGCAGGTATAACTTTTAACTAGTGAAAACCAAAGAGCGATATACAAGTAGCTATGCACACGTACATATGTACATATGTATATGCTATACTTGTTTTTACATATGTGCAATATGTATGTAAGTCCACGTGCTGCGTGAAAGTGAAGGGCAACGAGCGACATTCCGTTGGAAATTAAATAAACAACAACAAAAACCAGATTTTCCCAATTTATTTATTTCATTTTTTTGTTTTTTGTTTTTTTTTTTGTTTTTATTTTTTTGTTTTTTCTGTAAGACTAACAAATTAAATTAATAACGGCAATCTTGGCTCGTTGAGGAGCAATTTTGTATTGAAAGGAGGATGACATGCTGGGCAACGAGGTACATGATATGCAGCTGGGATAAGTTCTCTCCTAAGAGATTCGTTATGCAATATTATTCTTTTGGGAACGAGAATTAAAAAGGCCACAGGTTTAGCCAGAACACCGTTGGGACGCCAAGTCCTGGTATAAAAATATTTAATCCTTGCAAACTCGTATGGATCCGGTGGTCGACCCGTAAAAATAACTTCAAATCTCAGGAATCGTAACATTGGCATCACATTTCAGTTGTAGCTACTATTCTCACAAAAAAAAAAATCGATATACAAAAGTGAAATTCCTCTGTAGATGTTCAGAGAAAAGTTTCACACAAAATAAATTCAAAACGATGAAACAATTTCGGACAAAAACATGCCAAATATTCAAAAGTACACCACAAGCACAACAACAAATATTAACTTACCAACAGCAAACGAGAAGAGGAGAAAATTGTGTAGCATAAGCATGACGGCGAAATAATAAAAAAAAAAAAACATACAAGTAAATATATACTTTTACAAGTACAGCGCTTGTAAGCCAACGAAGGTCATCAGAAGCGTTGTAGTTATTATAAAGGGTTCATATTAAATTAATAACAATTTTTAATGTAGAAACCGAATAACAAATAAGAAGCTACAAGAAATTAAACATTCCTTCACACGTACAACCTGTTAATAAAGTGCTGAAAATAATGTGAAAAGGAAGTGGTACATAGAGAGCGAGCAAGAATAATTAATAAAAATGGGTACTTTAAACGAAAGGAAGCAGCAAAATATAAAAATATACATAATAAATTAAAAATGGCTCACATGATGGAAAATAAAAAAGTTAAATAAATAAAAAATCAAAATAAAACAGGAAATAGCTTACTCTAAACAGACACAACTGCTGTTTAACTTAAATTAATTTTATTTAATTTCATTTATTTTTAATTTATTTCATTTTATTTTTTTTCATTTTATTTTGTTTTATATTATATTTTATTATTTTATTTCATTTTATTTTTGATTTATTTAATATTATTTCATTTTATTTTATTTTATTTTTCCATTTATCTTATTTTATTTTTTTTTATTTTATTTTATTTTATTTTATTTTATTTTATTTTATTTTATTTTATTTATTTTTAATTTATTTAATATTATTTCATTTTATTTTATTTACTTTTAATTTATTTAATAATATTTCATTTTATTTTCAATTTATTTAATATTAGTTTATTTTATTTTTTTTCTGTTTATTTTATTTTAATATATTTTATTTTATATTATTTTATTTTATATTATTTTATTTTACTTTTTTTATTTATTTTATTTTTTTATTTTATTTTATTTTATTTTGTTTTACATTCACTTTTTGTTTTTTTTTAGTTTATTTTATTTTAATTTTAATTTTATTTTATCTTGTATTATTTATTAGTTTTTATTTTATATTTCTTTCATTTATTTTTATTTAACTTTCATCAAGTTTTGTGTGTTCTTCTCTCCTTCCTTGTTGTCATTTTTACGACATTTCGCTTTATTTGTGTGTATGTTGTGTTATTGTTGTTATATCTGCCAAAACTGGATTTTCTATAAATAGACTGTGGGGGAATACTTGAATGTGCTCGCCACATATGCGCCAACAGCCAAAAACAGCCTACCGACGCAAACAGCAACTTGAGCTCAACAGCAGCGGCGTGGCAATGCACACATCCTTAAGCCACTCATGTGTAAAAATACCATGATATGTATACTCGTATGTATATGTATGTGCTTATGTGTTAAAAGTCGCAGTTGGCTGCTTCATGATGCCCAGTTTGGACTCCCTTCCGCCCCCAGAGCCTTCAGCAGACGGAGACTGTCTTGACTACAGCTGGGCTCTCCATTTGTTTATCTGCCTATTTGCAATGTTCTTTCTACTCATCGTCAGCCTCTTTACTTTTTTTACGGGACATAGTGATACAAATACAAGTTAACAGATATATACACATTTACAAACGTGTAACTACCCATATATTTTGTGTGTATATTTCTAGCAAGTGATAACCACAACGCCTTACGTCGGTTACCCAGACTATTAGAGAGTGTTCCATTGCGGTGCTATGCGCTCAGAGCAATGTTTTCGATCTTATATGTATGTATGTATGTGGTTTGCTTAGCATCGCGACCGCAAATATACCAAGCGCGTGGCTCTAATGGCTTTACGCTCAATGGCACTTGCAACACAAACATATCTACATTTGTGTACATACATACATATACACAAAAAAGCATTAGGAAAGTCAATTGCTGACAAAGTTTTCTTTGGCTTTATTTCGCTCTCTTACGAGTTCCAAGCTGTCATGGGCATATGTGCGCTGCTCTTCAAGCAGAAAAGCGAAGAGATGCGGATCAGAATGTGGTTGGAATGAAGTGTGCAATGCAAATGCCAGTTGTTTAGCGACGAATCGTAGTGTAAAATGGAGCGAAAAATAACAATTGCGAGTAAATTCTGTTGCAAAAACAGAGCGAGTTTTGGTTTGCTATTGCATTTAAGAGGAAATACTTTAGCAGTAATAGTAGTTACACACATACATATGTACATACATACTATGCATAGTGAGTAAATATAGAGTGGCTTCAGGACATTGCTTCCTTTTATAGTAATAAAAATAGAAAGTTCCGTTCAATAATAAAAAAATATATCGCAGCAGCTCCTTTCTACTGTCGTTTTCACTACAATTTTTTTCTGTAAATTTTTCTTTTTATTTTTTACTACTATTTATTGCTATTTTTTCGTACTATTCCTGCTGGAAACGGACAAAACGATTGTTTACTACCAGGTACTTTTTCTACTACTATTTTTGACTACTTTTTTACTACCAGTTTTAGTACTTTACCTACTACTGTTTTTGAATACTTTTTCCACTACTTTTTTAAATCCTTTTTTAATACTTTTTCAACTACTACTTTTCCACTACTAGTTTAACTACTTTTTCTACTACTACTTTTGGAAATGTTCTTATCACTTTTTCTACTAACGTATTTACTTCCTTTCATTTCTCTATATTCATCGGAAACGTTTACTGCTACTTTTCCTTTTCTATATTTTTTTACTATTCTAACAATGTTCTTCCATCGCTATTAACATTTGAGTAAATTTGTGCTGGACTTTTTATTTGTAGCCCACAAAGGCACCTACGTTTATTCGCATTTGCTTTCACATCATCCATTCATTCCTATTTATATCTCTTTCACTATTTGCTAACTATCAGTAAATATTAGCTGCTTCGTAGTTTGCAGGAGGCTTTGCAAAAACAGATATAGTAAGTTCATAGAATGTTAGCGTATGTATATACATATACCTCTATGTATGTAGGTAGGCGTGTGTCAATCACTGTCGATTATACGCCATCCGCAATGCTGCAGAAAACATTTCAATCGTAACCTTTGACAACCTTGTTATGCATTTTCCAATGAAATTTTTGTGCTCATCAGTTGCAGCAGAATGCGGTGGACTATATTTGAAATGAGATAGTTTTTTCCATTTTCCAATTAAAATAGAAGAAAAGCGGCTGGAAAATGAAAAGATGTGGTACTGTGGCATAGATCGCAAGGAAATATCAGTGGCAATAAAAATTACTTTACTTTTTAGTCTTGCTCGAATATTTGTGGTCTAATTTCTACAAAACAAAAAAAAAAAAGAAATACTAAAGCTCGTACAGAGAGCCAAAATAATAATTATTTTTTTAAGAACTATAATTTCCAATTTTCTATTAAAATTTGGAAGTTTGTATATTTCCGCGTATTTTTTTTTAGCAAATGATTAGTTAGCTCAAAGTGTATAGCAAACAACTTGCTGCATTAGAACAAGTTATACTTGTTGGTAAATGCATAAATTACATATACAATGTACATACATATTACATATACATATATCAAGTACTAGTAATCTTTATTCAATGGATCGATTCAACTATCGACCGATCAACCGAAACGATCCATCTTACAAAATGCCTGCAACTTTTCACACAGGCACTGATACATACAACTGTATGCATGAATATGCTGCCAGAAAAAATACTAGTTGTTGACTGGAATGCAACTAGTTCACAATTTGGCGCAAACTAGTTCATCAGCCATAGTTCAACAAATCAAGAGAAACCGACTACGCTGGCTAGGTCAAATGGTTCGGATGGATAAGAATACTCCAGCTTTGAAAGTTGTCGATGCCGCCAGTGTAAGTAAAGGAACTGGCAGATGTCTACACCTTCGGAAATACCAAGAGGAGAAGGACGTGGCTGTACTTTGTATTTCCAATTGGTGCCGAATAGCGAAGGCTGTTGTTATACGCCAATACAGGAGGGGAAGAAGAAGTTTAAGTTCCATAATTTCTACAGTTTCTACTTCTTGGATATAAAAAAAAAATTGTGCTTACAAAAGTAAGTCCTTGTGGAAAAATCTAGGATGCGGGAAGACTTTGATTTTTTTACAAATTTTTCATGAATATTGAAATATTTATTTATGTGATTTATAAATATCAAAAATGTATGCCTTTATAAAAGTGTGTGTGTGTGTGTGTCGCATCCAGTTTACCACCAACCGATCATCACTTTATGCCTAAATACGAAAACAGCCTTTGTCAATATGGTTAAAAATATACTAATG
Organism: Ceratitis rosa; assembly: GCA_037013455.1. Lineage (NCBI taxonomy): Eukaryota > Metazoa > Arthropoda > Insecta > Diptera > Tephritidae > Ceratitis > Ceratitis rosa. Next base: position 1,106,887 of record JAWMAG010000041.1, read on the forward strand.
AAGCATCTCTCTCAATTGTTATTGTAACTTTAGCTGGCGATATACATACATTCATACATACATAGGTACATATTTGAGCAGCTGAATTTTCCACTCATATTTTTTTCCTTTATTTTTGTTATCATTTATTATTTTTTATAGCAGTTGTTGTTGTTGCTCTGTTGCTGTCGCATATTTATCGGCGCATCCATTGAAGTGAATGTTGTTTTAATTTGCACTCGGGTGACAGCATGGCTGGCTAGTTAAATGGACCTGTTGATGGCAGCAAAAAAAATGTAGCATCGACAACAGCAACAACAACAATAAGCCTATGTGTTGGTAGCAATTTGACTACCAGGCAATGGTCAACGGTTAATAGCTGCTTTAATTTTGTTGTTGTTGTTTGTTGTTGTGACGTTTTGATTGTTGATCGGAGGCTACTTGCTGGTGGCTTGTTGTTGGTCGCTGTTGGCTGTTGGCTGGTGGCAAGTTGGTAGTTTTGATTGCAACTGAAAGTAAATTTTTTTGCATGCAATTTATTTTGCTTTTGTTGTTGTCTTTGTTTGCTGTTATTGCCGCTTTAATTTGTCCATTTAACAGGTTGCACGAACGCATTTGTTGCTGTTGCAGCCGCACAGTCTGTTGCTGTTCGCCGTCGTTTGGTTATTAATTTAACACACACACACACACACACCACATCTTTTTACGGAGTGTCGCAGTTAAAACTAGTTTGCGCAGATTTTTCCACTTCATTTTCTTATTGGTTTTGTTCTTGTACTGACGTTAAATTTAATTTTATTTATATGTACTTTTCGGCATGCTCTTAGCTCACTAGCAAACATATTTTTTTATACATATGTATGTATGTGCAAGTATTTTTTCTATTTAAACATTTTATCTCGGTTTTCTTGTTTTGCATTTTTTTTATAATTTTTTATATTTTTTTATATTTTTTTATATATTTTTTTATTTTTTTCTTTTTTTGATAAAATTATTTTTCCTATTAAAGCTGTCAAAGCGTTTTATTTATTGGCCACTCTTGTTGTTGTTGTTTTGTTGTTGCTGCTGCTGTTATCAATTTTCCATTTCTATTGCGGCGCTTTTTTGTATTTCAGTTTTTCCTCTTTGCCTGTTTTTTGTAGTTGTAATGCAAAATTCATTACGAAATTTATAAAGAATTCACAAGCTGGAAGTGCATTTAGCTGTTTTGATTTCATAATTAATAAACGATTTATTTTAAAAGCATAAACATTTGTTTTTCCCTTTGGCAGCTAAGTGAATTCAATGAATTTTCAAATGCTGCGATTTTAATGGAATTTGGCAAATGAAAATATTAAAGGGAAACAAAATTTGTAGGTCAAAGTCGCGCATCAAAAGATGAAAAAGGGCATGCATACATACATTGGGTATGTCTGGGTCAAGTCTGGATATATAGGAAGGAATTAAGTCGACTGTTATATCCACATCTTCATTTTGCCAATATTACTCGGGTCTCTCAAGGCTGATCGAGTTCTTCGTCCGCTATAGATCACGATTGGATTCTGAGAGCGCCGTTCACTGGAAGAGACTGCAAGGTGTTGATGGACTCTTGGCGTTTAAAGCTTGTCTACTGTCGAGTATTTGCCTAAATACTCGTATATTATTTAACTTTGGTGTTAATGAAGAATTCTCAATGCACGATAGTAACTCTGAATGGTTGACGGTGTCAAAAAAATATTTTTTACAGATCCAGCTACAGAGCCGGTTTTGGTTGAGGCCACGGCCTAACTGGATATTTATTCATGCAGTTGTGTGTACTTTTCGAAAGACATGCTGATATGCTGCTGAGTTTATGCCTAAACTAAGGTTGTCTACGGAGGCTTTGTGTTATTTCCTATTGTACCAGTTCATAAACCCATTTGTTTCCGTACTTTATCTAGTTCTGCAAAACTTATCAAAGAAGTGGTTACCAATTTGTCCTTCCAAACTTTGACGTGCTGTCCAAGTTACCTTTGACATCGGCGGAAAATATCAGGCATAAACCTGCACCGATAAGGAATCTTATATGCGATACCTAAGAGAAGACTTAGCAGTCGGCGGACTTGTATCTTGGCTACCAAATCACTGTCGAGAGTCATAACTTCGAGGTCGTAAATAATTTCGTCCATATAGAGACCAGCATTGACAGGCAAAAGTCCTCTCTCGTCTCTGCAAGTCACACACCATTTCCGTCCTACTTTATGGTGCAGGAGTGTGGACGATGTCGACAACCGATGAGCAGGCGTTAGGAGTTTTCGATAGAGAGGTCTCACGTAAGATTTATGGTACTTCGCGCACTGGTAACGACGAATACCACAGATCGCAACGATGAGCTGTATGAGTTATGTGGTGACATTGATAAAGTTCAGCGAATGAAGAGACAGTGGCTACGCTGGCTAGGTGGTGCCATCCGAATGGCGCTGCAGCTTTGAAAGTTTTCGTTGCAGGAAGCCCAAATTTTGGTGACCCCACAACACAACTACACATGCGCTTCTATGTAGCAGTAAATCAAGTTTAATCGCATTTCAATTCAACTTGGTTTGCATTTCATACCGTTATATGTACATATACCCAACTTACCGCAAGCCAGCGTGCTCAAGCGCCTAAAGCTATGCCACAAATTAATTGTTATAGGCGAAAATCGTCGCTTGTTAAATAACTTTTCACACCATATTAAATATTCTGCGCTCGCACAAACAACCAAAACTAACACTATCTCATTTTGGTATATTATATTGATATCAAAAATTTAAGTAATATTAAAAAAAAGTTTTTTACTGAGTATCATCTGATGCTAATACTTCGTGGCACAAAGTGGGATAATATTATTGAATTTGTGTGTGCATGTTCTCGGGTTGATTTATTTTGTGTAAAACAAGCGTAGGGAGGATACTTTTGTAGCATGCAACAGATAATATCGCATGGTCATTGATGCGCTGAGATTTATCTTTGTTTGTGTGTTTGCTTTGTAATTTCATGCTTCAGTATCTAGTTTTGTGTGCTTTTTGATTCACTTGAAACCGTTAATTGAGTTAATTAACCACAAAATATAACAAGTTAATTAGCCGTGAAATACCGTTAAGGTACTACTAATTGCATAAAAGCTTTAATTTAAGCATATGCGCCTTAAAGTAGGCAAGAATTATTCTTAAGTTCTTGGGTTTCCTACCCACAAAAAAGTAAATAGTGAATTTATAGGCAGCAATGAAGTCGCTGGATAAGCAAGTAGTTACCAAGCATCTATTCAACAGAAGAGCACCTGCAAGCGGGCGTAGGTCTTAAAGCAACTAGCTGAGATGGGGGACCCCACTTTTGATGACGACCACTGCAAACGCATTACTATGATTTAAAGTCATGTTGAAGCAGTGGAAGAAGAAGAAGACCAGGTGAAAGAGTACCTTGTGGCACTTGGTATTTCAAATTGGCGCCAAACATCGCAAAAGGAATGAATGGCACGCTGTTGTTAACTCGGCTATAACCAAGCTCAATCGGTGTCTACGCCAGTGGAGAAGAAGAAGAATTTGCTGCTTTAAATAATCAAGTTTTTTTTTCCAAATTTCGACTATTACTGATTAAGAACTACTTATAACTTAGTTCAGGACTAGTGATTTCGTGGAGAAACAAAAACAAATTAGTTTAAGGTCACATTGGTTTTAATCGAAGAACCTTTGGGAATCAGTTTGCGACTAGTTCAAAAACGCTTCATAACATTTCTAAATCAGTGTGAAACTCATATCAAGCGAATAAGTATCATTGTAAATTTATGCATACATTTGTATATACATATGTATAGCATGGCACGATCAACGCGAGTTCACTCAACGAACAGCAACAAAACACTTTGACTACTTGTAAATACATACGTGTACATACCTACATACATACAAGCGTACAACCGCTCGCGCTTACTTCTTAATGCCTTAACGCGCAATGAGCTATACGCCCGTACATTTACACTTACACACACACACACAAACAAACAAAGAAAAATATACTCACTCATTCACTTACTGACTCTCGTTCGTACAACAAGCCTCAAGGCCATTTAAAAATACGCGCTGCTAAAAATAAACCCAACGCAGAGCACAGCAGCGGCGTTAAAACGCCATTATGAATGTTTGTTTGTGAGGGTGTGTGTGTGTATCTCATTTGGTGTGATGTATGCCACAAAATTTGTATTCAACGGCGCCTTAGGGGAAGCGCTAGGGGGTTGGTGGTCGAAGCGTTGGCGTGAGGAATGCCAAATGAAATGCAAACAAACCGACGACGGAGGCATCAACGATCGGAAGACGGCTGAGATTGAAAAAGGCGGGTGGCCGCCGGTGAGCTTCGTACTAAGCTAAGCAGCAGCCGCACGCGCACCGAACGCAAAACCACTTACCTAAGTATGTTAGTATGTATGGTATGTACAGTTAGCAAGTCATTGTGCTTGGCATTTTTTATGTTTTATGTATTAGTCTCAATTTGTTTGCTTTTGTTTTATTTTCTAAATGTTTTTATTTATTTTGCGTCGCGTCGTTTTATTATTTTAATTCCAGCCACGCTTTTGGCGCTTTTTATGGGCATGTCAGCGTACAAGTTTTGGCGTTGTAAATTTGTTTCGCTGCCTTATCGTTTTTAAAAAAGATTTTCAAAACTTGTAAAGGTATATAATTTTTTTTATTTACAACTGACGAGTTTTATTTTTAAATCGTGTAAGCACGCATTATCAGAACGCTGATTAGCGACTTTTAAAGCTTTTCTCGTTTTTAGCACCACTTAACATATTATAAAAATAGCATAGAATATTTGAAAAAAATCCCTCTGACGAAATTTTTGTTAGTTTTCCTGTCATAAACAGATTTTTTCCGTACAAATAATAGCATTATCTATACATATATTTACATACTTGTATATTTTCCGAAAACTAGTATATATTTTTAGAACTTGTAAACATAAGATTAAATGTAAAAATATATTTATAAAAATGTGTTAATTTGACATGAAAAATATGCAAAACAATTTAAGAACTTTTACAAACATTTTTGTCTAAAATTATACGCAAATTAAGTAAATATTTATCCAAGAACTCTCAAAAAAATTATGATATGTTTGTTAAGCTTCCTCTGACCTCAGATAATATTTGGCATTAAAGTTACATATCTGAGATAATAATAACTTCTGTCCACGAACACATAAGATAAGATAAATTGTACGCGAATAGTCATAGAGTTATTTGAGTCAAGCTGAAAACAAGGCAACGGCGCCAATATCGTAAGGCGATTTTCCTTACGAATTTCTCTTTAACAATGTTGCCACTTATTATTATTACTTTTTTATATTTTTTATTTGTATAAGGTAGATGCAAAGCAAGCATACCTCTCCGCTTGAAGCATCAGACCGTGAGAATAGTCATAACAAAAATTAAAATTACAAGCCGAAAATTGGCAACAGCGCACTGGTTATGCTAAAAGCAATATTTAAAATTCGTCTTGAAGATAAATTCCCCTGCAACTGTAGTTATTTGAAAATACTATTAATAATGTACTGACCAAATTTAATGCATTAGCAACGTTGCCAGTTTTCATTTACCATACTAGTTTTTCCATTTTTTTTTATATTAAATATTTTTTATATTCCCAGTAATGTATCTGTTTTTCATATTTCTAATTGCTTTCGTTAAGAAGTCTGTTAAGATTCTGTGAATTTAAAGGCTGCATTTGCCTTTTTTGAGCAGATTACTTCGCAAAGTATCAAACTAATCAATTTAACTTGCTCTTCCTACAAGCAATGGAAAGTAATTTCGACTTTACTTTTCATATAATATTTATTTCGTAAGAAATTTGCAAGCACATTTTAAGTTTCAGCGCTGATGAAATTGCCAATTTTTCTTCCCTCAGAAAGTGTTGAGTATTTTTTTATTTTCTTTTTTTTGTTGGTTGGTAACCCATTTGAAAGTTTAAAAATTCACTTACATTAAAGTTAGGCACTCTGCTTAACGTTTCTCTTTCATTTATCATACACTTTTGTCTTCTTTTGTAAATTTTATAGCTGCATTGGCAAGATTTCTAGCAATTTATGGCAAATGCAGTTATCAAATAATAAATGTCATATTTATGTGAGGACATACAGTTTACATGGCCCACTTTAATTAGAAATACAAATATACTTCGCCGACATTTATGAGCAAAGTGAGCAACGAAATTTACTTTGAGTTTATCGTCGCGCACTCCTCCGCTCCCTAACATTTTCTCTGATGGGTTGGGAGATGTATTTGCAGCTTTTTTCTAAATTTCTCCCAAAACCAGCTGGATTCGCTTACTTCTCATATTATCAAATTGGGATTTTTTATAGCTCAGCGGCACATAAAACAGTTAACCGATATTTTCTAAAATTTAACTTTTATTTATTTTTATTTTTTTTTTGTTTTTCTTTTTTATTTTAATTAACGCATAAAATTCGATATTTTGATAGCCACTCCCAGCAACTCAGGTGACAACCGACAGCGACAGCGCCGGCGCGAAAGCTTTAAATGACTTTACAACAACTCCATACCTATAAATATATATACATACTCGTATGTACGTGTTATCATATGCTAGTATACACATGTTTTATAGTCGACTAGACAGACGTGTGACACACCCGGCAAAGTTATAAGTTCCAACTAAAAATAGAATTAATAACAAAAAGAAAGAAAAAACAAAACACACACTTCAACCACTGTAGTTGTAGTTCGAGTTGTAATGCCGTGTGTGATTGTGCGAGATTGAATGAGTGTTGTTTGAATATGACTGCATTGTTGTTTTTGTGATTGTGTTTGCGTTTGTCAGTGTGGTTGGCTGTAGTTGCGGTTAGTTTAAATTTTATTACTGATGGTTTATTAGTTGGCGATGTTGTTGTTATTCTTATTGTTTTTGTTGCTGTTGTTGTTGTTGTTGTTGTTGTCAGAATTGTAAAGATAGTGAAATAAATAATTGAATAGTATAAAACTCGTTTAGCACAACTGGCTGCTAAGACTCAATACTGAGCTATTTATAGGTCAGCGCTGATGTTAGGAAACACCGCGCGTTAAATCATTATAGTTGATTAATTTAAATTAAACCAAAACTTAAGAATCATAAAAAAGTTTTATTTTCTGATGTTTTTCTCTCTGATAAGTTATATTAACTAACAATTAAGTTTTCCCATTCATTCCACTTCTTCCAATGTTGCCAATTTTCCTTCATAGAAAGTACACGCCATGGTTGTTCCAAGTAAATAATATTTTATTTTCAACAATTTTATTAAAATTCAAGTTCAAAAATTTGTCTTCAGGAAAGGAAATTTTTGTCATGGGTAATTTTCTTCCCAGAAAAAATTTTTTTTTATTTCTTTAAACGATTTCTTTTTTTTCAAATATAATAATAATATATAATAATCAAAGTTGAAAATTTTTCATGAGACATGCCAATACAATTTCAATTTTTTTTTCATTTTTTGGTTTGAATTATTATTATTTTTTTGTAAGTATTTCAAAGCATGAAATTTTATAGCTAGCCTTGGCGACGTTGCCAATTTTCTTTACTAAGACGTTGTTATGAGTGTTGTCGCGTGATAATTTTTTATTTTTTTACTTTTTCAATTAATCAGTTAAATACTTTTATTTATTCTAAGTACTAGGAAAATTCCATTATTGCTTTTTTTCTAAATTTCTTTGTTTATTTATTTATTTATTATTCGCATTCGCAAAAAAAATCTCAAGTGTTTGCTTAATTTTTTTGTCTATAATGACTGTTAAATTATCTTTTGATTACATGCTGGGCTTATAACACTAGAAGTGGCTACCACTTGAGGAGTAAGAGTACAAAAAAAATGTTAATTGTAAAAAATACAGAAAATAACACAAATCATTCAATCACAAAAACAAGTTTGTCGGAAGTTATTTGCAACGGAACGTTCGGTGCTCACAACTCAGCACAAATTAATTATTGAGAACTTTTATATCAAACAAACTACAATAAAATTAAATTAAAGAAAAATTAAAAATAATAAAAAAATAAATAAAAGAATAATAAAAATTAAATAAAATATTAGACGAAAGTAGTGAATAAAAAAAAATTCCGTTTCTTGTAGCAGCTTGACGTCGAGTAAACATAAAAAGCAACAAGTATGTGCATGTACGTATGTAGCTGATCGACTCTTAAAACAATAAAGATATAACGAAGAAAAGAGAAAAGCAACAAAATAAAGACGATTACGATGATTCGCATATAAACAAGTGTCTTATTCTATTTATGGCTTTGTAATTGATTGGTGTCGATAATAATCAAGTGGGCTTGTGTGTTGCTTTCACTTTTGTTTTTGGCTAATGTTTAACTTTTCTTTTAGTGAGCATATTTTTGGTCATCATAAATCCAACTGGAAGAAGGCCTAATCAACAAATATATATACAAATGATTAGTCATGTTTGGTGTAGTTTAATTTTCTTAGCATGCGGTTAGCTGTTTGATGTGGCGACAAAACCCCCAGCGGCCACTTGACGTAATTTAACCATGTCTGACTAGAGATTATAGAAAGAAAGTGTTTCGATATTTTTATTGTATAAAAATGAGAGTGAATTGTTTTTATTACTAAATTAACCAAAAGAGTGAGTGTGAATTTCGGCTCAAAGCCGTTTATTATTAAAATTAGCGAAATTTGTTTATAATTCACCGCAATCACCACCATACCATTTGTACACTAAATGTGTCACACATAATTTCTAGAATTGCACATAATAAAACATTACGCATCTCATTCCGATTATGAGTAAAAATTGCTTTATATGTATGTATGTATATACTCGCGTATGTGTGATTGTGCGTGAAAATCGTTCAATCAATGCTTCCCATATCCATACAGTGGCGTCTGGGTTAAGCTAATTACTTAGCCTTACAAGTCAATTATTTAATTTAATATTCGCCACATCATTCAATCAACGGCGAAAAAAAAATTTGCCCAAAGACGACGATACTCGGCACGATCTTTCTTTAATTGGCTCGCCGCAGAGAGTGTGTCGAGTGAGTGGTCTTTGGCTAATTGTCGCATCTATAAATAATGTCAGTAGCGGGTTGTATTCATAAAAGCTTACTAATGAAAATATATGAGCATTATATATAAGTATGCGCATTAGGGTGGCGCAAAGAATTTCTCGCCCAATACACAATTATTGGAATTTAATTTTTAATATTAAAAACTTTTAAGTCATTATTTGGCTCAATCAAATAATTTTCATATTTATTTTGCACCACCTTTGTGTATATATATATTAATGTGAATACGCCTATTGGATGGTAGTTGGAAAAAGTTGTAAATGAACTGAGGCTATTTGGTGTCAACAGGCAAACTTTCAAGCTTACATAAGGACATATACATACATTATTTTATAATATATAGCTGAATTTATATTTATATTGTTTTAGATTTCTTTTTTTTTTTTGTTTTGTACATATGTACACATGTACATGCCAATACATTCATCCTTTCAAACGTGAAGAGGCATATCGTCAATAGAGTTTTACTTGTAAACCCTTTAATTAATGCTAATCAATTTCATTTGACTCACAGTGGTGTGCACTATATGCATAACATACATACATGCATATGTGTTTATCGCCATACAATTCGTTTATTTATGAGCCACTTTCCAAGTGTGTTCATTTCATTTCATTAAATCTTGGCCGCATCGAATTGGCGTGTCGGAGTCAATATCACTGGCAGCGGCAGCATGTCGAGTGATGTGACATGGACTTTTGACTTTTGGTATTTGGCTCAGCATTTATGTATGTGCTCGTATACATAACTACAATACTTGTAAAAACGGCGCTTGGTTGAATGTAGCATTACCCTATAGAGATGGAAAGGCAGTAGCAGTGGACTAGTGTGCTAATAGCTTTTCACTAGTTAGAGTTAATCTTCCATCTTGGTATTTATGAAACGGCGTTGGCCTACGGTAATCAACTCCCAGCTTTATACTAGTTAAATAACTAATTCATATTTCGCTTCCGAGAAAAATGAAAGCAAATTGCTCATATTAAGTATTAAAAAATTAACACAACATACCTGTGGCTTGGTAGTAAAAATTGTTCTTATTGCGTTAGTTAAAATACGAGCAATCATCGACCAGCCACAGACTGTTAGCGAGACGCACATTGATTCAATGAACCATATGGTCCAAAATTTTCTGCAGGGTATTCGCGAACAGCTACATATGTATTTGGTGACAATTAGTGAACTAGTCGTATTTGAACTCACTCCATACTAGTTATAAACTACTATGTAGACATAAGTTTTCACTACTGGGTAGCACGAGATGCGACAGTGTCGGCGGCTGCCTGTCAAATGAATGGCCGACAACAACCTTGACCATGGCGCACATTTGGTATATCACACGAGAGCCGGCCGAATGTATACAATTTTTATTCATTTGTCACACTATGTATGTATGTATATGTATATGTAAATAGTACATAAATATTTTATTTTCTTGTTTAGAATTTCGATTTTTGTTGATCTGTTAATATTATAATTAAAATACTATTTTCATTAGAATGCAAATTACTGCTGCGACCATGTGTATGGTAATAAAAGTTAAATATAAAAAATGCTATATTTAAGCAATTTGCAATCAAAAATATATAAATAATAGTAGATATGTCTGAAATAAAATACTTCTCTTAGAAAAAACTTCATGAATTTATTTATTTAGAATGAATTAATTGGAAGTGCAATTTTTTGATGGCTTAGTTGGGTTGAGGTTATTGGAATGGAATTGATTTGAGCTGCGTGAAGTTGAGTTAGGCCGAACTGAATTGAGTAAAATTGATTTTAGTGGAATTGCATTGAGAGCATTTCATTTAGTCGGCTTATAGGTTTCCGTTCAGCAATAATAAAAGACAAATAATAGTAGAAAATGATTCAGAAGTGAAAATGCTTTTAATCTCATAAAATAAAAATTAAAATAAAAATAATTCTAAAATATGGCATACATAAGAAATTAAAACAAATTGAGTTTAAAAAAGGCAATATTTTTAAATAATTACGACCCATTAACTTTATACACATTAATTAATTAATTTATTAATTTCATTTGTTGTTTAAATCAAGCTTTGCAAAGGCTGGTAAAATGTGAAAAAAAAACATATTTTTTCGCACGATAGCTGAAAAATGTCTAATACAAATACATACACGTATATACATATGCACAAATGAGCACTTATACATGTAATTATAAATACAAATCCGCATTTTATGCCAAAGCTTAACAGGCCGTCATTGCCATTGTTGAGCCACTCCACTCTGGCCGCGCGGCTAAATCATTTGAAATTTATGCGTAATTATTTCACGCTCAATTGTCTTTGTTTGGTTATTTTTGGTTTAAAGCTTGCTGTTTTTGTTTTTTTTTTGCACATTATCGTTGTTGTTGTTTTTGTTGTTGTTGTTTATGTTTTGCTTATAGCTCGTGCTGTTATTGACTTAATTACAAAATGAGCAATTATTTATTTACATTTAATTTACAATTACAAGAACAACAACAACACTAATGAAAGAAGAGCGCGATGTATTGTAAAAAGCGATAATAAAAGAAATAATCGTGTAAAAGCAAAATGAATATTGAAATATCAAATTCGTTATACATTAACATTACATATGGATGTATGTACATACGTATGTACATACACGCTTGAAAACAAAGCAAGTCACACTTAAAGCGGCAGCTGGTTTTGAAATTGATACACAATGTGGGTGTTGTCATGTAATTCAGTTTCGTATTGACTGGTGTATTTCTTTAATTTTTTTTACTCTGCATTTATTACTGTTAATGTGAATTCGTTATAGTGGCGGGTATACACGTACATATAATACAAAGTAAGACAAAACAAAATAAAATATAAATATTTAGATGAAGCCACAAAAAAATCAGAAAAAAAGGAAGGGAAGTATATTGGAAAAGTAAAATAAAATTTTGTTATAATTTTTTAGTGAACTAAAAGGGCCGGTTTGTTTGTATGAGTTGAATACTTTTTGTTATACCACAAAGAAAAATGGTAGAAGTGAAAGCTTTTTCGGAGATCACCACATTTCCTCATCAGGCTTATTATGGCAGGTCACGAGACAACGGACCCTGACTTGTTAGGCGACGGCTTTACCACTGCGCCAACATCAGCCATGTAAATTATTGTTGTATTATTCAATTCATTACTAACCAACAACCCATTAAGTGCGCTAATTTAGCCGATAATAAATTAAATAAAATAAGCTCACATGAAATAAAACTTTATGAAATAAAATAGATTTGAAAAAAGATAATATTATATGAACTAAATTAGAATAAAATAAAATGGAATAAAATACAATAAAAGAAAGGAAACTAATATAAAACAAAATTAAATAATATAAAATAAAATAAAGTTAAATTAAAAAAAAATATTATTGTATGAAATATATTAAAATAAAATATAATAGAATAAAGTAAAGTAAAATATAATAAAATAAAAATATACAATAAAATTAAACAAAAAAAAAATATATAGTATTTATAGTAAAATAAATCGAAGCACTATAGAATAAAATGAACAAATAAAATAAAACCATGTAAACAAAATAAAATAATATAAAACAAACATAACAAGTAGGAAAACTGAATAATTTATATTACCATTAATATATAATAAATTAATTTAAACTAAGTTAATTTAAATGATTTGAAATCAAACAAAAAAAAAATTAAAGTAAAAAAAGAAATAAAATAAAGTAAAATTTTATGATAAGCGAAATCAGCAATTCAGTTACTAACCAGAATATTACAAACTTGTCTACCAACTAATACAGCAATAAGTAGTTGCGTATACTAACAAATTAGACGTATTCAATATTAGTTCTTTGATAAGATAACGACGGCTATCTACTAGTCGAAAAACAAACACTACAGAGTAGTTATGGCTTCTAATTCATACCTACAATTTATTTACAATATTTATATTAAAATAAAAAAACAACAACAAAAATGGTACTGATATAAAACTGGAACGTAAAATTTTGGTATATTGTATAAATAATACACAGTTAATATTAGTGTTATTAGTACTCATATTTTGTTAGTTAAGCTTTTGTAATTAAATAAATTGCTTTATTAATTATACATTGCATTTAAGTTTGAGCAATTAGTCAATGAATAAGAATTTGTAAACATTTTTTATTATTTTTTTCACACACACATACAAACAAACAACCGATGGACAAAACTTTAAACAGTTACATTCATATAACCGAATGAATATTCAGTGAAATAGTATGGGCACGTGTATTAAATAGCTTAATTGCTACTCGAAAGTGGTGAGTGTACGAGTAGTTGCTATAGAAGTGTAATGAATTGTTTTGCTCCCCCCCACCAAAGCTAAAAATTACAGATTCATTGCATTAAACACGAAATTCTGCAAAATGTACAAACTCGGTATATTCTCATGTTTAGCATCGATTTAATTTAAGAAAAGATTCTCAAAAGAATTTTACCAAAAATGGTAAAAAATTCAAAGAAAATCTATAATTTTTTTCTTGAAAACATATTGCACCATGTATTATATATATGAAAGCATATCAAAAATATATAAATACAAAAAAAAAATCCAGAGCTTCTTCTGCAATGTTATGCATATACACGTATGTATAGTATGTACCTATGTACCTGCGAATATTTGGTAATAAACATGTTTTCACACTCCAATAACTCACTTTCAACATAAATATCGACAGACGATACGTGTATAATATTTATAATACAATTGTACATTTGCAAACATTTGAAACTTACGCGATATTGTTGTTATTGTTGCAGCGCACGTGCTTGTTTTGGTGATATTTTGCTGTGGGCTTAGAATTCGGTGATTGTTGTTATAACTTTGCTTTTGTAATTTATAATTTGCACTATTGTGACAATAACAATTGTTGCTATTATTGTTATACTTTTTACTTTCGCTCCGCACTTTTATGGTATTTGTACACAAATTTTGCTATTTTTTTCTTATATGGTATATGAAATGTATGCCCAATTCTCAAAAATAAATTATATACTTATGTATGAGTATGTATTCTTGTTATTACACATATAAATGCCACAAATTCACAGTGGATAGTTTTTTATCGTGCTGTTGTTGTTTTGAATAGTTAACCAAATGCTGCAAAGATAAATAAGGAAAATATAGAGAATATTAATATGGATTTAGAAACAAATAAAAACTACAAACTAAAATCGAACATAATTTAATTTATAACTTTAACGCAAATTAAATTAAAAAATAATGTGATATAATTATGTTTTATATACATATATTATATAAATTTATGTTCAGTTTAATTTTATTCTTTTATTTTCCATATGACACAATATTGATAAGTATTGCATCATACGAGTATGCCATATGTGATAACGATGAAGAACTGCTTATAAAGAGCCGAATAGGAGATGAGCTAAATTGATGAATAATATTATACAATAAATGACAAATAATTTTGTGGATTCTGAATTTCTCTCCTATTTCTTAAAATTAAAAATTTCAAAGAAAAAACATATTTTTCCTACCGACAGTTGAGTTAACAGAATTAGCGAACATATAATCAAACTCTGGACTATTCAAAAACTTCATCGCATTTTCTGTTTGAGGAAAATCAGAGATGAGGTCATTTTGTTCATAAAACAAAGTTCTGATATTTTTATGTGTGAGTAAGTGTAAATATGTAAAACATTATCAGCAAAACAATTATTTTTTTTTGCAATTCATACGTGTACACATTCATACATGTGTATATTTGCACAAATTTTATGCGCATGTGTATGTATGAACTAATGTTCCAGCAGAGCGATTTGTGGCCATTTTGTGTGATAATTTTCTGGAATTTCGGTGCAATCAAAATAAAAAGGAAATAAAGTTATTTATGACTACCGATAGTTAAAAATAGATTTTATATGTGAACACACATATATACATACATACTTCCATATGCAAACGTACACTCGCAGAGCGCTATAAATTTTTGGTAACCCTTTATCATCAGAGTAAGATTATTGTTGTTATACAAATATATGTATGTGGCTTATATAAAAAGGCGAAGGGTTTTTCTGTTGTGTAATTTAATTTAATTGTTGTTTAATTTAATTCTAATAGATTTTATTATGATATATTATATTTTAATTCACTATAATTAAATTAATTTTATTTTAAATTTATTTATTTATTTTTTTTGTTAATCATTAAAGATCTATATCATTTTTTGCTCCCGCCTTGCTTGCTCAACTTTTTGCTACTATTTTATTTACATATAGTGAATGCGAAGTTGCGCACACGTGCTTAAGTCCCGTTAGAAAAAGACCGTCAAAAGCATGCATTTGCCTACTACTATGTCGCTTAATCCCTATACGTAACAATCATACATACCATATATATGTATGTATATGCTTCTCATTACTTTATCCAAAATCGTATACAAAAATATGTATGTACATATGTATGTATTTGCCTGAAATATTGAATATTGTAAAATTCGAACCTTTGGTTATTAGTTGCCGCCTTTATATGTGTACGTGTGTGTATTTGTGTGCATATGCATGTCGACAGATTTTAATCCATCCACACGCGACACTCCATTGCGTATGAGCGATTATGCACTTACATACACGTATGTGAGATTTACCGAATATTTTATTTTTCGCATTTCGTTTAAATTATACAACACTATTATTTATTTGCAATTTCATTTGCATAATCATTTTATTTATTACGCAAGTTTTTATTGAGGATAATGCACGTGTTTTGCTGCATAATGCTCTATAAGCTTTTGTTTGTTAAAACATTTTAGTGTGAAATAGTTTCTCAGTGTGTATTGTTGTTGTATTATTTTAATACATTTTAATGATGGTGCTATTCATTGTGAATCAGCATGAACAATAATTGCTGAAAATGGAATTTTTAAAATTTTTTTTTTGAGTTCTAATATGCAAAAAAGTAGGAATTTCAGCAATTTTTATTTCAGACGTTCTTTCCACTAGTTTGAGACCAATTTCAGTATTATTTGAATGTTTTATATTTTGAGATTACTACAAGCCCAAAGCTATGATTTTAAAATCAAGACAAAAGCTTGAAATTTCTAATTTAAATATGGGTTTTATAATACCACATATTCCAGAGGATATTAAAAAAGATTTATTATTTATAATTTAATAAAAACAAAAGTCAAGACCGTTATTTTCTCTTTATATTTTATTTTTTATATTTTTAAAATTTCCAATATAAGTTGGTTTCTCGTATTTTACTCCTTCTAAAGTATTTTTCTATTTTTCATTACCTAAAAATTTCTACAATTAATTTTTTATATTTTTTCACTATTATTCCTTAATTTTTTGTCTTTTTTTTAAAACATCACATTTCGTTCAATATTTTTTATTTTTTTTTTTCGATTTCTTTGGCATTTATTGAATATTAAACTGTCTGAAATTTATGAACACTTAAAGCGCACACCCATTTAATCAATTATTTGCTCTTTGGGCTTGTCTACAAATTTAATCGAATGTATTTAATTAGGGTAAATAATATTGTTAACTGTAACTAATCGTTGGCGGCGAATAAGCGGTTTGAGAAATCGCCAATAAGTACTTGGCTTGAGCAAACGATGAAAAGTCAATATTGAATAAGACAATGACATACGCTCGTACATACAAACAAAGAATGTCTAAAATGCAAACAAGCACAGCTATTATAAGCATGCACACACATACGCCTGTAAAGAAAAATTCAGCAAAGCAGTCCTCTTCCCGAGCAACAAAGGGGTGGCTATCAGTCTTGGTTTATGCTCCATATACTGCCTCTGTTTGCTACCGAAACTTGTCCTTGAATAAACTTGCTATGTGCCTGCGCGTGTCTCCTGCGGCGTGTAAGCTGTTATTTGTATTAATCGTTTACAAACAAGTAACCAATCACGCTTCAACCTATAATTTCTCAGTCGTTATCCTTGCTCTGTGCTTGTGCACGAGCATATTTATTTGTTTGCTCCTTAAATGTCACGACACGACCAAAGCGAGTAGGCGAGTGCGACCAAACAGCGGGAAAGCAAACAAACAGTTTGTCACTCTTTATCAACTAAACCACAAGAAATTCCCAGAGCTCCTTAATGTTAATTCGCTTGTCTTGTTTTTCATTTGTAGCTTCTTATTGCCGGTCATAAATTACAAATGCTGCTTCTTCGCTGCTGCTTGACCCAGCTTGACTGCTTATTGTGTTGCTCTAACTTTATGTGCTCCACAGATATTTTTTCCATTATTTAAAAAAAGCAATGAAGAAGCAAATTTAACGCTTTAATTTGTTAAAAAGAAATGCTTTAGTTGCTCCTGCTCACGCTTTTACTGTTCTCGCCCACTACAATAGTTAGTCCTCTTATCGCCACTACAAATATTATCTGCCACGGATGTGTACATTTATCCTTAGGAGTGACAAGTATTTTACAAAACACGCTTAGTAGATTGCTCCTTCTACTGCTGCTTTTGCTACTTCTGTATCTACTTCTTAATGGCCCTTAAGCGTTTTGGTTGACGATGCGGAACGTTTAACTTTATGCTACCCCGGCTGATGTTGCAAAACGGAAGCGAATTACTTACAGAGTGTAAAAGTCTCACTTTTTGCTCGCTCATACGCTCATCCCCAACCACCTTGAAGTGGTGCTACAGCAACAAGAAAGCCCGTGGTGATTTAAACGCATTATTTACTGCTATGACGAGCTGCTCAACCAACCGTCTGTCGTGGCTGCAGTTGTAGAAAATAAATATTTTGTTCATTTTCATGGAAATAAATAGTTGCAAGAAGCTGCAATGAATCCTAATTAACTGTGAAAATTGTTTTCGAATAATTTTTCAAAAGTAGAAATACATATTTATAATTACTCTTAGTACTTTTGCTAAAATTCAAAAACTCCAAGCGAATCGGCGAAGATGAAAAAAATTGTTGCCATAGTTGACAAAGTAAAAAAATTTTAAGAAAATAAATGAAATTTTTGAGGAAACAAGAAAAGAACTTCTGCTATATACGAGTATACCATATATATAGGTATATATATCTTTTTGGACGTGTGGTTTTCAATATGGCAATGCTTTTTCGGAGCTGGACAGCCGTGTTACTCGATTTAAACTCAAATTGGTTTGCCATTTCATAACTCGAACAACCATGGATCGATTTGGCTCCACGTTTGCTCCAGTGGATTGCAGAGTATCAAAGAAGATCCAAATGAGTCCATCCACCATTCGATTTTGATTTGCGGGCTTACTTACTTCAACTTGTGCAAGAATTGAAACTGAACGACTATCACTTGCGTTGATGAATGGGCCCGATTCTCACAAGAAGATTTTATTTTTGTTTTTTTGGTGTGCTCTATGGGCAGATGGAATCTTCTTCGAAAATTAATGGAAAGCAGTATAAAGCCTAAAATAAAAACTGCTTCGTACCGGAATGGGAGGATGTTGATGTGGATGACCTTAGCCGAGCGGTTAATGCGGACGGCCAGGGTTTAATCAAATACCCAAAATTATAGCAAATAAAATTTTCTAACTGCGGTCGCCCCTTGGTAGGGAATGTCAATCCCTCCGAGCGTAATTCTGACATGAAAACCAAAGCACCTGAAAAAAATCCATCGGCGGTTCGGAGCCGACCAATTGTTGGAAACACATCAAGACGCACACCACAAATTGGAGAACAAGCTCGGCCGAAAATCGCTTCAGAGGCCTTTAATTTATCTTATTGTAAAATCACAGCTAAAGAGTATCAAAGTCCGATTTGTAAAATAAAATATTGCAGAAGACCTTGCATTTCGCGCCGTCTCATTCATTGAGGGAAAAGAAAAATTTCTGCACTAAAAAAAAAATCATACGCCCGTTTGAAGCAATGAAAAACTCTAACAGTTGAATGAATGAAGTAGCACGTTTAGCCACGTTCAAGTGATCGCAGAGAAACTCTTTTTTTATGCAAAGCCCAGTGCAGTTTCTCCAACAACAACAAATTCAAGAGTTATTTGTGAAAGCAGCAAAAGGGCAAAAACAAATTCCAAAGCTGACATTGATAAAGTATGTTTTATGTGGCCAATAGTGCGAGCAGAGAGTCGTTTAGATATTTGTTGTTTCTCTACTGTTTTCTGATTTTTACATTTTTACAACAAATTGCATAGATTTCTTTTTTCTTAACTGAGAGCCAACAAGGCAAAGTATTTATCTGCATAAATACCGGAAGTATTCTTCGTTAAACCCACAGGAAGCGAGGCTGGCTATTTATATGTGTACGGGTAAGTGCTGTAAGTGAGTAGGCAGCTGATGACACTCAGAATATGACATTATAGATAGAAGAGCCAACAATAGCACTTGACCACATACATATTATATTTTCCACATATTGCAATTTGCATAAAACTCAAGTGTGTAGTAGAGAGAAAAAAAGTGTAGTAGAATTGTGGCAGGAAGGTAGTAGGTTGCGCACGTCCACAAGTTCTTCATTGACAACTTTTCTGATGCCTTTAAGTGTGTGTGTACACGTTTAGATCGTCGTTAAAAGGCGTCGAAGGCTCGCCAGTAGCAGTGGGCAGCCAGTCTCCAGCCGTTTACCGGTGGAGTGACGCAAAGCCAACGCATTTGGACTCTGGACGTCTGCTTTACGGATTTCATTTTTACCTATTTCTCTTTATTATTATTTGTTTTTTTGTTTAAAACTCAACGCATTTTTTTATTTTCATTTATTTCAGTAAAACATACTTAATAATAATATTTTTTTAATTTTTTATTTTCCGCTTTGTACTCATTTTTTGCTTTCTACCTTACAATAGTAAAAAGTTCTTTTACTCTTTGCTGACTTCTGAGTCTTCATTCATTTTTTGCCATTTCTAGCAAAATAATTTTATATTTTTGCCTGCGTCAACAATCGTGCCATTCACAAAGCGGAAAATTACTGTGTGTGTGTGTGTGTGTGTGTATGTATGTGTGTGAATGTGCATTTAGCGTTTTATAGCATTTTGTTTTATTTTTATTATTTATTATTATTATTTTTTTTGCCGAGCTTCTTTCTCTATTGCCAAGCGGAAATTGTTGCGCTTATTGCTTGACTCATCTACTGTTTTTCCGGCTTTTGTCGTCGACAGCAAACGATAGTAGTGCTTAATAGCAGCAGCTGCTGTTGCTTTAACATCATTGTATGCTGTCGACAAAGTGGCATTGCTTCAATTATGTGCGAGTGTAGGTTGTAGTTGTAGACAAAAATGTCAAATCATTTTGATATTTTCATTGACGATGCGTACAGAAGAGAAGGTTTAAAAAGATTTAAAAGAAAATAAGTAATGAGAAATAATAATTTTATTAAAAATAAATAAAAATGCGAATAAAGGAAATACAAGATTACATCAAGGAAATTAAGAGTTAAAGAAATTAAATTAAATTAGAAAGCAATCAAAACTTAACTAATGATTTACCGAATTAAAAAGGTTGAATTAGAAAGAAATAAAAAAAATTAGTAAAAGAAGTAAGAGTTTAAAACAAAAGTAATTATAATTAAATTAAAAAATAGAAATAATGAAAATTTAAACATTTATAATTAGACATAAATATGAAAATCAAAAAAAAAAACTAAGTTAAATAATATAGAAATATTAAACTTAAAATAAAAGTTAAATTAGAAATAAAAAATAAAATCAGTAAAAGAAGTACGAGATGAAAGTGAAATACTTATATTAAATAAAAAAATTAAAATTAAGAAAAATTAAATATTAAAAACAGATAAAAATATAATAAAAAAATCAATAAAATAATTTAATTAAATTAGAAACAAATAAAAGGTTAATAAAATACAATTTTACAAAATGAAAATTAGGATTAAACATTTATACAATAATATCAAATAAAATATTTCTATTTAGCAAAAAATAAAAAAAGAGTTAAATATAATAGTTTTATACAACAGAACATAGAGGAATTAAAGAGCACAAAAATGTAAAAATAAAAGTCTGTTTATTATCTAAAAAAATAGAAAAATTAAGAATATTTGGAAAAAGAATTAAAAAAATAAATTAATAAACAAAAGGAAAAATTAAAAAAGTAAGTAAACACTGTGAAAATAATATAAGCATTATAACAAATAAAATGAAAAAAAAGAAAAGGAAAAAATTAAAAATTAGTTAATATAAAAACACAGTAATTAAAAAAATATTTTTGTGAATAATCAAAGATTTGACACAAATGAAAGCCACTGAAATCAAAACCTTATACAAAATTTTAATTAAGAACATTAATTATTAAATATTATAATAATTTATTTAAAAATCAGTGAGGCAATCTGCTAATAAGTTTACAACTAGGCACAGAATATTTTCCAAAATGCCGTCTAAAATCTTCAGCTTTACAGCGTTAGACGCTTTACTTTTCTCAAAAAACTGCCTTCCACGTGCCCAACTAACCAACTTAGACGTTTGTATCTCTATCAAACGAAATAATATAATAAAATTTATTTATTATTACTGTAGGTATATAGTAACGGTAATATCAATTGTAATTAACTCCGCGGATGGCAAGGATAAATACCAAAACGCGAACTGACAAACCACACAGCAGGAAGAAGCGATTAATATGCAGAAGAAGAAGAAGAAGAAGAAATGGTTACAAGAAACAACAGGATATGCATAAGGAGAACAAGAGGGGATAGAGGCATATAAAAGCTAAGCATCTACCAAGCAAAAGCGTGGCAATTTGTAACTTAATGAAAATGTTCAGTAAAAAGTCGCTTGTCTGCGCTCTTCTGCTGGTTGCGCTTCAATTATAATCAAATATATATTCCTGCCGGAAAAGCGGCACACAGACACTCGTAATTCATTTCAAAGCGAAAATAAAGTAATGTTTCCGGATAAAGAATGCGTGTGCTGAATAAAGAATTAAGAAAAATGAAAAGAGAATGATATACGTGTACTCTGGCTTGTAGAGTGAAAAGTGAGCACAAAAGAGGCTTCTTAAAAATATACTATGAAGAGAAAAAATTGGCGAAATCGTGCACTTAGAGAATTATACATACATATAAACATATAATTTTTCAATTCCATCAAACATCAACTGGAGCAGCAAATAACCACTTAAATTGAAACTTTTTTTCAGACGAAATGAGTTTCTTCTTGGAATGGAATAAAAAATGTACAACCAAAACAGAGCAAAATAAAATTTCCCAAATGGAAAATAAGTACACACTTGATGAATGTTTGATATTAAGAGCGGAAATACAAAACCGCAGGAAATGCGGAATTTTTTAAATACATACACATATTATACATATACATATATATATTGAACTAATAAATTGCATTTGTGTGCATTTTTGGAATGCGTAAGGAAGTAATATAGACTATTATGTGGTATGAGCAGAAGAAGAAGAAGAAGAAGAAGAAGAAGAAGAAGAAAAAAGTCATTGTAACTGCGAAAGAAACATTACAGTTATTACGTTATTATATGATATCCTGCCACAACTGTGTCAACTGCCATTAAATATTATGCCACGCTCTCTTGACTCTCTGCTCTGCTAGCTATAAACTCCCACACTATCAAATAACGGTTGCCGCAAAGATTTATTAGCTTTGCGAGTGGTAGGTGAAAGGTCATAAACACTCAAACACGTATACATATACCTGTTGATAAGGGTGTTGTATGCAAGGATATGTGACCTTCTGTGTGTCACCTATAGCTTAGCTCAATTGTGCTGTTCTTCAACTTACATATGTACATATATCTAATCACTGCTTTAAGTATACAATTCACACTTTGCTACTCGACAACATTAACACAATGCATTAATGTCAAGTGCAACACCTTAACAGAGTGATGGGCGTTTTCAGGGGAAGGTTCTTCAGCGGTATTAAAAATTATTAAACAAAACTACCAAAAGTATGAAATACATTTAATTAATGTATCAAATAAAGTCTCTCCCTTGAGGACAATAATGTCTCTCTATTGAAGAGGCTGCAGTGGCCAGTTATATCTCTTGGTAGGATAAAACAAAAAACCACTTTAAATACGGCATGAAGCATAAATGCCCATATACACAAGCTTTTATCATTTTTTACACACCTCTTCCTCTTTTAACACCCACAAACTCCCTCATTATGAATGAAATACAAGAAAAAAACGCGTTATTATTGAATTCCTTGAAGGTGGAAAGAATTGAGAGCAAATTTTATGGGATCCCAATCAAATTCATTTTGCCGTATTTCTGAATCTTTTGTGTCCCACTTTAATATTACCAATATAAGTTTTCTATAAAAAGAAGAAAAAGCTTATAAACTTTGCTCAGTAGTTTACTCCTCATTGTGCTCCCATTGATGATGGGATGCAACCATATAATCGACAATACACACACAAGGGCACTCTACAAAAGAGCACAAAGATAAGAACACACACTTAACTATGTACATATATACCTTTATCCATATGTTTGTATTTATTTGTTGAAAGCAACAACTTATTTTATAATAGCGACACAATTGAAGACTCGTATGTATGTATATATATGTATAAGAGATGTATAGCAAATAGCCAGTGCTCATGTGGCTAAAAACAGGCATTTATAGGCATGTACACATACATATCAACGAATTTACCTCTATATGTATAAGTGTGTGCCTTCAAATGACAACCAACTGATGCTAACAGTCATATTAGTTGACATGTAATTTAATCGGCATTGAATAAAATATTTCTCTTTACTCTCTTTCATTCGCTGCAGTTGAGTGTGTAGCAGTGCGCGCTACTAGACGCATATTCACGAGGTCGGAATCGACATCTAAAGTTATTTTAAATCATTTCATCTGAGTGCAGACGACCCCTGGCAGGAAATGCCAAACCTTTTCGAATATATTTCCTTGAAAATTCATCAGAAGGATTGGAGTCGACTCAAAACTGTACGCCCACCGATATTTTTAAAATCTCGGCCGAAAATCGCTCACGAATAAACTTTCCTTCCCCTGCAATCTACTGCCTACTTCCGACCGGCACTCTCAACACAACTGTTTAGGTATATGTAGGTATGTATGTTTGAGTGCCTCACGTTCTTACCAGTTATTTTTTCTACTTTATCAACCACTGACATATGGCATGTATTTGTTTGAATGAAAACTTGGCATGTCATGGCATAAAGTGCACTTCAATGGGTTAGGAAAATTCAGAAAAGTAGAAAATGATCTAAAAAAGAAAAGAAAGTTTAACTTGGCAATGACGAGCTGGAGAAAACCAATATTATATGCTACTACTTACATACATACATGCAAGTGTACATACATTGAGTAATTACAAAATACTTGCACCTAGCAAGCCAGAGCGAGAGAGAATGAAGGGAGCGTGTGTGGGGTAGAAAAGGAGTTGAGAAAATATGCAATAAGGACGTTAATGGTATGCCATTGAAATTTTCAAACAAGAGACATTGATTGGCTAACTGGGCTTGAAGCGGATAAGAGTAGGTCTTTTTGAATTTGCTGTTTTTGTTTTTGCTTTTATTATAACATTCGGAGAAATGCCAGTTAAGTAATTTAATTTAAATAATAATAATTTGGAAAAATTAAATAATACGAATCATTCAATATTGCAGTAGATGCATTTTTATTGGGGAAGAAATAAAAAAATATACAGATATTATTAAAGAAGATCCAAATATTATTAGACTTATTTCAAAAATAATATTACTTCTAGTATTAAAGATTACAAAAAATTAAATTTATAATAGCTGAAAACTCAAAATAAAATTAAGTTCAATTTGATTAAAAAATTTTATAAGTATTATACTCTTGTACAATAGTTCAAATAATATCTGAAAAAAATGAAATGTTTTTAAATTACATTTTAAAAGTGTCCATAATTTAGTTAAAAAGTCCTACGATTCGAAAACTTAATTTAAAATTCACTTTTCTGCATTAGAGGATTTAAATTCAACCAGATTTAAATTCTACCAGGAATTTTTTTTTCAAATATTTTTTATTCTTATTTTTCATCTTATGTGTGTGTTAAAATTAAGTTGAAATTTCTCAAAATATTTAATTCAAATGAATTTCTATTGCCGGCAAATACGTATTATTGCTATTGCTTTTTGGCTTAACAAACTGGCAATATATTGAATGGCAATCAAATGTGCTTGTGTTAAAATAAATCACTACAAATTAAAACAATATATAGGTTTTTCCTCACGTATATTTGTAGATATGTGCATATATAGTTGTGTATATACATACAAACCAATTTAGATTTAATAAAATTCACAAAAGCAACCACAATTACTGCATTTGCTCGCTTTCTTGCACCCTCCCACTGAGCGTACTCTTTAAATCAACTAGTCAATTCATCAATCAATCAAATAGTGAATGTATATACAAACGTGCTTAGTTCAATTCAAAATGTATTTAATATATGCGATGCGAGGAAAAATATTTAAAAAATTTAAATTGCATACGGAAACATTTTTTCAAGTTTTTTTTTTTTTTTGCACCGCAAACTGTGAAGACCAAATTGAAGAAAAAAATAATAAAAGAAAGTTGAAAATCACTAATTAATACTTGCTATGTGTAGTGCTTAATTAGTTGATACGATGCGTGAGAAAAAAAATCATTGATATTTGCTTGGCAAACAATCACATTCACTGCATATTTTCAGTACATCAAAAGTCACGTATACGCCCAGGTGCCCAGTTGCTCAGGTGGAGTGGCAAAGTGCGCCGTAAAATATCAAATGCCCTATTAATGAGCTGGTTGTTATTTTATACATATATATATATTTTTTTTTGCAGCCATGCACTTTAGTATGCAGGGAATATTTTTTGTAGTTAAAAAAATAACTGGATGACTTCGTATTGTTTTTTGCTGTATTTTATATGGAGATCGTTTAAAAATTCGTTTCAGACTAATGCTGAACTAGTTCCGGACTGCATTGTCAGCAATATTTTAATTAACGTAAATCGATATTGCCATACTCATTTCGCAGATATTATATGACTCCCAATTAGCAATCAATACTATAATAAATTCATTTAGTTATTTAGTTAATTAATTGATAATTATTATTTGGTCGAAAATTAAAAGAAAAGATATATGATATATTATAAAAATATTTTTTAAATAACTACAATAGCTATTTTTTATAAAACCATATCAAAGAACAAAAAAAAACATTTTCTACAACAACCATATAAACAGCCAATTGAAGAAATTAACATCAATGCAAACATACTTTATCACAATAGGCAATAAAATGAAACCAATCATTCGATATACACACATAGATATATGCATCTGTGTATAAAAATAAAAACAAAAGTCTATGGAAATAATATAAAACAAAAAAATTCGTTAATAAAATCACAAAGTATACGGTGCAAATATGCTAAATATATATTGTTGGTGGATAGATAAGCACGATTCTTATCATATTCGCACACATATTAACATATGTAAATATGTATGTTTATAAATTAATTTCATATTTTTCAGATAAGACCAACAAACAATCCAACGAATGTAACGAGAAGAATGGCAAGAAAAATTGATAAGCTTGGCAAATGCTTGTATGCAGATAGGGCTATACAAATATACACGTATGTGTGAAAGTGTTTTTGATTGTGTGTAAATATGTGAGCATATACAAAGAATGCTTGCGGCACGACTAAAATAAATAGTTAATAGAGAAAAAATTAGCAAATTTACACAGTCCAGTATGTGTGTACAGAAAATAAAAGAATGGAGTAACTTAAACATAATCAGACTATAATACATATAAAATTAGCAAACACAAATATATTTATATATAATTTTACTATCTCACAAATGCTATGTATGAAGATTACGTATCTCCATTTTGAATAACAGACATATTATTTTTTTTCTTATATTTGTAGGAACGTTTTTATACATTTTTTAATCTGAAAAAAATTAGGAAATATGTAGAAGTTTAAAAAACATTTTAATATCATATTACAGAGTTTAATGGAAATAAAATATTTATAATAATAACAAAATGAATTAAAAATCTAAAAACATTTTCAAAATTTCATAGAACAATTATATGATTCCCCAGATTTTCCAGAGAACTTTTAACTTTTTATAAATCATCATTTACTATATGATCCAAGAGCTTTGCTAAAGAAAAAAAGAATTACAAAAAAATATCAGAAGAACAAAATAATTATTTAAAATCCAATTTGGAAACAAAGAAAAAATTATGCAAACTATTATTGCTCCTTTTATTTTTTATACCCTCTTGAACTCCCGCAGTGTGTCCAAGCACATTCGTTAACAACTTTAAATACTGTCCATTTAAAATATAATCTATTTACATAATTTCATAACTCTCACTTGAGTGTATTCGCACACAACAGAGAGCTCTCAGGGCGCTGCTTCCTTGATTTTTCTGTGTGTTTGTCTGTGCGTTCCCAGCAGCAGCTGGCAGTTGCCGGCACCACAACGACAACGAGAGAGAGAGTGAATGAGAGAAGCGCAGTCACCAATTTGACATGATGACAAGGCTATACGAATTTATTATACTGACAGGGCCCACAGCAAGCCAAGCAACTTTTTTCCTTCAACTTTTGACAGGCAACAACTGCAGAGAAGAAACTAACTCGCTCGCCTATACACACATGCCACTCTTTATACATACATACATACGTGTATGTATGTAATCACATTTAATCATTTGGTAAGGCTTCTGTCTGCACGTGTAATAAAATAATTCACCGCCTTCACTTTTGCTGCTGAATTAGAAATAGAAAATAGCGCGGGCAGAAAAGCTTAGTATCCTTGGCTATGTGTGGGTTATAAGTTACACTATAAACGGCTGAAGCCTGTTGCTTCATCCGACTTACACGTTCACCACGCAAAGAGGTGAAAACGAAATTAATCAAACTTTAAATAAAAGTAGCTGCTGAGACGCTCTTCAACGCCATTCAGGAGAAGAAAAAATATTCTTTTTACAAATTTACGGTTTTTGGCATACCAAAGAGTTTAATCTGAGGCTTTACGTATCTATGTATGTGTGTGAAGTAAAAACTTTGTGTATAAATATGAAGTTTGTTTTGTTACAAACTTTTGTACGCCTTTAGCTAAAGTCGGGTAAATGAGGAAAATGAACCATGAAGTCGAGCAAAATTTTCTACGGCCATTTTATAACTACTATTTCTGCACATTCCACTACTTCTGCGGCTGTGAGTATGCTCCACGACTATTTAGTATGGGAATTTTTATATCCACAAAATTCTGGTTGAATATTATTTTGCTCTTTCTACACTATTTTATGTTAATCTAATATTTTTCTTTATTAAGGAGAAGTAAATTGAGGCGAAGTGCCAAAAAAAATTTTTCAAGCGTAAAAGAAGAGCTTCAACTAAAAAATTTCCTTTTCTTTTCATTAATACCTCAAAAATAGCAAAAAAAAATATGCTGCAGCACAAAAATTTGCACAGAGGCGGCTGCACGAAAAATTCAAAAGAATGCTATTTAATTAAGTAGAAAGGAATGAAAAAAGTTGCAGGAAAATTCGATTACAAATCTGACAATGCAATTTGTATTACATAATTCTTTATGAACGATATCAACCCTTTCTGCGAACAATGAATTTCCGCGAAAAAGTGCTTAAACTGATTAATCACGCATCAAGCGCAAAGTGTATAAGAAAATATGAATTTAATACCATTTTCATGCGCAAAACGCATAAGAAAAAGTAGAACAATTCATAAAAAATAAAATTAAACAAAATACTGAGTAATGAAACAAGAAACTGTAAAGAAAGCCTTTCTCTGAGTGCTTGAAAATAATTATCCTACGCATAACGCGTATTGAAACGCCGCTGTCAGCGATAAGATTGAAAAGAAAGGCGACCTTAATTACATACCCATTTCAAAACTAATAAAAAATTGCCATGACACTTTCATAATTACAAAAATATTAAAATCTATTATTGATAAGGACAAGTGTCACAGAATTAATATTGAATTAAAAAAGTAAATGTAATTAAAAATCACCGTTTATTTGAGCAGGACGCTTGTTATTGGGGAGATTTCGCATAACTACATAAAAGCAACGCGTTATAAACATAACCATACTTTTTTTTACACCTTTCCAATCCCATGCCCCACTGGTATTAACACATATCGTCTTTTTGGGTTTGTTACTATATACATATATGTGCATACGAGTATGTATGCGACGTTTAAATGTTTCGCTACATCTCATTTATTAATTTATAGGGCAAATATTAGCTGGTAATTTTCCATGGCAAAAATTTTTTGTGAAAACAATTACGTGTTGAGTTTTGTGTTCTTTTACCATATTTGTACGCTTCTATAGCGAAAGCACCTGCTCCATCAACTTTTTTATTTTATTCTTTTTAAGGGGTGTGTGTATTAAAATTTTACACTTTAAATCAATTTTATCACTTTTATTATTTTTGCTCTATTTTTATTTTTTTTTGATTTATTTTCAACATACAACACTCCTATTTAACCGGCTTGCCTTTTCGTGCGTTGCAATTTTATCAGTTTACTGTCGCTGCTAAAATTGCGCGAATTTTTTTGTCGTTTCAATTTCTTTTCAACTATTTTTTTTATCCGATTTGAGTTTCATTTTTGGATATATTTATCTTTAATTTACAATGTCATAGCGAAATTTTCGACCAACAAGTGGTTGGAAGGAGACAATCGTGAAGCAAAAAGATTTGTATAGAAATGCGTGTGAAAAATGAAATGTCAAAACTAAATATAAAAAAGGTATAAATTATATTTTTATTAACTCTTAATTATAATCAATTTATATTAATTAAATTTATTTAATTTTATTTTTTTTGTTTTATTTTATTTATTTTTTTATTTAATTTTTTTATTTTATGTTATTTGATGTTATTTTATTTTATGTTATTTGATGTTATTTTATTTTATTTTATTAATTTTTCTGCTGATATAATTACAAAAATTATCATAATTAAATTTTTCAAAAAATATATTGTACATTAAAATGGCTTCGGCACCCCAAAAGTTGTCATGTGTGAAACATATTTTACACACTTTTGTTAAAATTCGCTGTTCAATGTTTAGCAACCGCTGACTAATTAAATTAAGCGCATACAAACTTAGTAAACTGGCAAAAATTTGCCAGACAGTAAATTTCTGACAATGAGATATGTATATGTATGTATACATAGATGAAATGTGTAAAAGTTCAGCCTCAGCGATACTCTAAGAATTTAGAGGGATGTATTATTTTACATTGTGAATCGTGTAAATTTAAAATTTCCACAGAGCCAACGAAATTTATGCATACGTGTACACACAAAGCACTCTCCCTATCAACCGCAGCAACCGTAATTTACACGTATGACACCACACTTATACATGTATGCAAATGTAACGCCTACTCGAAAAATTTCGGTTTTAAAACCGCTTAAGTGAATTTTGGCCGAGCTCCTCGTATCAAAAACCTGTTGCCAGGACGCTAACGCACGTCATGTACTCGTACCTCCAGCTTGTAACACACATTGCCACCAATTCTGCTCCGGCAATCGTTGGGTATGGAAAACCCCACAAGCGCATGTTTAAAATTTAACGTTGTATCACGCTGCCGCAACGAATGTGTGTGTGTGCCAAAAACACACACATAGACAAATACACGTATGCCGATTTTTTTTAGGAGGTTTTGAAACGAGCTCGTCTGTGGTTAGCTCCCATCCATACAAAAGCAATAATCGTGTTGGTTGGTTGGTTTGTTCAACGTTGTTGCTTATATCGCGATTTTATACCGTTAAGTGATTTACATGCTTTATATGCTGCAACAAACCAAATATGTTGTGGCTTCTGCGAAGCTTCAAAGGGGTCACACACAAAGCTAACAAGAGACTGAGCGAACTCTCTTTTGAAGGTTACTTAACTTGAGCTTTTCGATTTAAATTTCTTTATATAACAGTATCAAAGTAAATTTAATGATTTTGTATGTTCACAAAGGTAAAACTAAAAAACTATATCAAATGTATATGTACATATACATATATATTTATATAATATACGTGTATTTACTATAGTATCCCTTTTAACGGCATTTAATTACATTACAAATACGCAGAAATATAATTTAAAAAAAATAAATGAAGTGCATATAATTTTACGTATCGATAACAATCATATATTTCACTGTAGCGTATTGATCTAAGCTGAGATAAACAGCTATAATTTGATCAAAATATAAGAAGTAAAAATTGAGAAAATAAATTTAAAAAAATTCCAACTTAATTTTGAATCAAATCAAAACAACTTTTTAATGAAATTGCGCTGGTCGTCAAATCAAAATGTTTTCAAGTACGTGTTTGTCATGAAACGTAAGGTAAAACCAATTAACACATACATATGTACATATGAAAAGAAAATTCTTTCTTGTACTTATGCTAAGCCAAAGACTTTATTTCCTCCATTCGCAGTTTTGTTCTTGAGTTTCAACACACAAAAGTTTTGACTTCAAATGACACAAGCTCAAAATTTCTACAAACAAAGTCAGAGCTAAGGCTACACGTGCCGAGTCAATTAAATACACAGCTCAGTTGGTTTTGGCGAAATGGTTAAAAGTAACGAAAATAATTGTTCAAAAATATGAGTATTTGGCATTACAAAGTTCAAGCATCTCTACTGAGGAATGTACATTCCAAAAGACATTTGGAACACTTAGCGATCCACAGGCACGTTTGACAAATAGTTGAATCTTCCCTAAGCCCCTGAAAAAAACTAGTATTTGAAAGCCACTTAGGAATATTCAAGTATAGTAGCGATGAAAGGCCGAGGGAAAAGACTTAACAACAAAATTAAAGAATTTCAAATAAAATTTTTTTATAATAATCAAGTATAGAGTTCTTTGCTTTCGCGCTGCAAGTAACACTAAGAGAATCTAAGAGAGTCTAAGGGCGCATCTATAAGAGAGGGAAGGCGTTGGTTTAGATGCTACTCTATAATTATTTAACCGGAGGGAGGAGGTGAGAGAAAAGCTACGAAGTTTGCTTCAGATGAAACACATATTTATTAACTTTTATTAATTTCTTATTAAGTCGTATGATATATTAAAAAATTGCCTATCATACTGTTATATATAAAAATATTATTCGTTTAGAATAAAATATTTTTTTAATAGATTTGCATTAGAAAATGAAAATAAGTGTGAAACAAAACCACGTTCCAACGGGCAGGGCTTACCAGAATAGTCACGTTGGGGTACATGAAGGGAGCGCGGGTTCTTCTGGAATTTTAAGGCAGTTATTTTGTGGGTTTACCATACCACATAACAAGGGTTTACTGTATAAAGTGTTTTAAGTAAATTTTCTGCTAATATTTCCTACTGGGTGTGTTTCAGTGATGTCTTTGACTTTGCATTTGTTTCTTGTGCGCTGCTTACAATTCAATGTTGTTATTTTTAGCAATTTCCTTTTTTTATAGTTTTCGTGTTAGATTCTCGTATATGTTGTATTTAAAATCTTTACATTGTTTAAGAAGAGATAAAAATATTTTATATTTTTGTTTACTTTGCACAAACATTTTTTTTAATTCTTTTCATTCATTTCATTGTTTTTTATGTTTTTATTTCTTTGTCTGAAGTGTGTCTAAATTACGTTATTTTACAAAGCTGTTTTTTTTTTTTTGTATCTGTAATTGCTGTATTTATACCCCCGCGCTACTTTGCTGAGCGCGTGCTATTCGCCGACACTTGCGTCACGACACGACAATACAGCATGGCAATGGAGATTTCTTGCCTGCAAAGTATCGCCTCATAGACAAACAGTTGTTGTTGCTTTAAGACATTTTTAACACTTAAAAATTTACTTATCTAAAAATTAAAAATTCCACTTCTTACATAAGGATTTGTATTTAAATTTAGACAGATGCCGCTTGTCGTACTGTCGCGATAAAAGTGTTTGATGCTTTATTGGATTCTAGTCCGTTAACTCTCCTGTCTATACGCTACAGACACAATAGTATAAATTTGCATAAATAAATGTGAGTCTGTAGATATTTCCTCTATATATATATGTAACGCAGTAACGACGCGACGCATGGCGGAAGATTTAATTTTCTATCGCTTCTTGGCTTTGACGGCGTTTAAAACAAACTTCAGGACAACTTCCAAAAATTTACACGGCACATAAATTAATTATTTCAATTATTTTTTACAACATGTTAAGTGTATGTATGTATGCAAGAAATAATGATAAAAAAATATGAATTAAAATCAGGAAGACTTTGTTGAAAAGCCAAATGTGGATAAGACAATCCAGACAGTTCGAGCAGATTTATAATAAGAATTCGATTTTCTTATTGATATATACATACAAACATAATTATGTATCTGTATATATGTAAATACATATATCCACTTGTTGTTAAAAATAATTTCAGAATTTTTTACTTTTTTATTTCATTTTCTTTTTGTGTGCTTTAAATATATAATTACTTTTATCCATTTCTTAATTTTAATCAATTTCGAATAGAAAAATAGATAACGGTTTCTGATGTTTAGGCAAAAACTAAAAATAAAAACGTTTTTTTTATTGTAAGAACTAAGACAATAAATAGGTTTTATCGAAAAAAAAAGTGTGTTTATTTTATTTATATTTAAAATTTCGATTTCGAACATAAAAATTGCAGTTTTTGCGCTCCTTCCTTTCCAGAGCGTTATTATTGCCTATAAAAAGTTCTCACTCAAAAGAAAAGTTAAAATTGTCAAACAGCTATTAATCTTTATTTAAATTTGTAATCGTACTCTTCACATTCAGCGCTCACTTGTCAATAACTTATTATTTCTCTTTCTAGCTTTTTTTCGTGTTTTCTTTTCATTTCTCCACGCAAGCATCAATTTTCTGTCTCTATCACACAATTTTATTTTTAAATTGATTTCCATAATTTAACGCTTCTCATGCCACCCCCGACCCCTGCCGCTTATCGAGTCATCGATTTCATCGTCTTCACCGGCATTTGTTAATTTAATAACCAAGGCAAGTAAGTAAATTTAATTAGCGTAGCGCTAAGTGATCACACGGTTTTAACTAGTTAGCATAATTGTACTAAACAATTTGTTACACATTTTTTGGAGTTATTTCGTTTATACGCTTAATGCCAGCCAGTCGGTTTGGCTTGAGCTGGGTTTTTTGCAAGTGTATCTATAATACCTATATATACTATGTACTCGTATGTATATACTTCCATATAAATATACCTATATACGTGTATATATGTATGTATATTTAGTCGCTATGAATTCGTAGCGCGGTTTTTGTTTGTGAGCGTATCAAATGAGCAATTAAATGGGTATCCATATTTTGTATTTGAAAAATTTATTGAAGCATACGGACGCTACGTGCGAAACCACAAAAAAAGCAAAAAGTTTTGCAAATTTTCAGTAGCGTTGCAGAAAGGGCAAATTTTTTAAACATTTTTTGGCATTTTAATTAAATGCCACTTGCAATTTTTCACCTTTTTGGCTTAAATAAATTTATAATAATTTTCTAGTCACGTTTCGAATTTACGTTGTTCAGAAACTTAAAATTAAGGGAATATATAATCACAGTTCGGTACGCGTGAAAGAGTAAACGACAGAAATCTGTATCGTTACATAACTCGAAGTCGGGAGTCATGAGTGAGTGAGAAAGTATTTGATGCGCTACTCAAGATTAGAAATTTTATTACAACAACTATGGATATTGACTAAGGTCGTATTTCGAAAGATCATGAAGTAAAAACACCAAATATATTTTTTAAATAAAATAAAAAAATTAAAATAAAATAAAATAAAATCATGAAATGAAATAAAATAAAAGAAATAAAAATAAATGGAATCAAATAAAAAATAATAAAAAATAAATAAAATAAAATAACTGAAAAATAAACATAAATTAATTAAAATAAAATAAACGAAGGGGTAATGATGTGTATTTTTAAATTGCTATGTAAATTTGAACATGAAATGAATCGTATATTGCTTGGTAAAACACCGTTTAGATTAAAATTTTAAAGCCATTTTTGCTAATTTTGCAACACTTAGACGATTGCAAGATATGTATAATCAAAAGCATTAAATTGTTTATAAAAAAAGGAAAAAAATGCACGAAGAAGCATAATATGTTTTCACATTAAAATAATAGTTAGCACACAATTTCCAAATCTTCTTAGAGTGCTTCTCGTAAGCTACAACAATTTTCTTAATCCAAAATGTCAGTATTCACTGAATCTACAGACAGAAATTCGCATACCATTCTAGTAAAACGAGGAAAATTCAATTTAATCATCCTAATATGTAAGTGTCACCTCACATTTTCTGATAATCAATCACTTTATTACAGAGTGAATAACTGTAAATAATCATTTTTCACACGCCTTTTATCAGAAAGACACTGTTGTCATGCTAATAAATATATGTATATATGTACGAGTGTGTATATATTAACATTGCTATGTAGTACATGAAGACATGTGTGCATAAACACATGTACATACATATATACATATGTATTGTATTTACATATAAGATTATGATTATATAATTTAGCACTTCATTCCCCCCAAAACCCTTCTCGACACCAGCTGCCCCATTTAAGCACTCAAGCGGCAACTTATTCATACAGTAAACTATTCTGCTTGCATTTGTCATTCAAAATTTGTTGAGCGTGTCCTTTCAGCATCGTCATCATCACCCGAAATGTCATTGCTAATAACTTGAATAAACAATCGAGTACCGTTGTCAATCGTTTACTCCTTAAATGTGCTGCATTGGCAAATGATAGACGCTTTAGCCATATTGAAGTCAATAGAACAATGAGATGTAATACATTCAATGCAAGTACATGCATACATACATATATATACACATGTAAAACAAGGATATTGTGTAGTGAAGCCGATTGTCAAGCACCTAGCTTCTGCCTGCAAGCATTGTCTTGTAAATTTGTATTTACACAAAACGTCAATGATGCAATATTAATTGTGGAGATATACGAATATGTATATATGTCCCTACTCTTGCAGCTTTTGAGTGTTTGTCATTGTTGCTGTCTGCTGTCTGTGGCTTGAGAGTAACTTGGCAGTTGCAGGAGAGAATTTCATGAAATTACATATTTACAGTGTTTTCATCCTATATAATATACAATACATATGAGTATATATATAATAGATGCCGTTGCTACAATGTCATTTACATCCATACAGCTCATTCTTACTTAATTGCCGTAAGCACCACAAACGCGATTATAACCAAGCCAATAGCGCAACATTCCAACCTTCATACATACAGGCATCATATTTAAGTCTCCATGTCTGTATGTATGTTTGTGTATCAGTATTTGCAGCAATTGTAAAGGCTTTTGTTGAGTCCTAAATTAAGTTCTAAGCATAAATATTTTAATTCCTCATGTGCTTGAATAAGGATTAGTAGCAAATACTCTTTCACACTTCTATTATATATGTGCATATACTCGTATGACACAAAGACACGTCAGCTTCTATTGCACACATATTATGGTAAGTGGCTAGCACTTGAGCATTTAGCCAAACAGATTTTGTTCCACATTTTGGTTATATTATATTAATCAATTAATGTGATTAGATGAAGAGCTGGAGGCAGGCATTAAGACATCACTTACATGCATACATACATACATACTTTGGCACATACAACGTAGCTTAATTATAATTGAAGCTCCCATTAATCACCCAATTCTCCTTGAGCCTTTTTTCGGCTGTGGTGCAGCGGTGCGTATACTTTACGGACTACTTTTAAAGGAAGAATGAACTTCATTTTTGTAAAATAAAAAGAACATCTCTCACAAATTAATACATTAAAATCCAGTTAGCTATACATACAAATATAGTACATAATTTAAATTATTTTGAATATTTTAACGTAAATTAAGCAAAAAAAAAGCCATGGAAATGAGTTGGATGAATCTTGATGAAATTTTTAGAGGCTGTTCCTTATGGATCTGGGAAGCTTCAGAAATAAAAAAAATACCTTATACTTTTCATGAAGAAAAGTCGGAAAATTGGAAAACTCCAAAAAGTGATTTTTTTCTACACAATTTTTTTTAATTTTTTTTTTTTTTTTTTTTTCTTTCGGATTTGTTTATTCGAATGGTTTTCGTAAATTATTTGAATCGTTCAATTTCGGTCGTTTGCTTTCCTTATTTCAGCTATTAAAAAGGTAAATTATTGAAAATTATTCAAACTTTATGTTATCAAGGTGTCTCACATCTTCATCGCTATTGACCGCATCTCGCAAGTGAATATACTCTTCAGATCGAAGTTTGACCTAATTGAAGTGAATAAAATTGAGTCGTTCGCCACGTACACATTAACTGCAAACTGTTGAAATAATCGGCGATAAATTGCGTGTTCATGAGTTGGAAAACCATTTTCTCTGTTCAATTTAGCACCGGAACAGAAAGCAAAAATGTTGTTTATTAAATTGTGTTACATTGAAAAAAAGTTAGACAAAACAAAATACAAATTCAACTTTCTTTTCCAAAAACACAATTTCACACAGGACAACACCTGCGGGATCAGCTAGTTTTTATATAAATATAAGTATAATAAATGTGAAATTCCTTTAATATAAAACTAGTGAAACCCATGATTCAGCAAGTACCAAAAAGTTCCACCATCTAACCATAACCTAGTTTTGCTCACACTTTATCGTTATGGTGAACCAAAAATAAAAAACGTTTGTCTTACCATCGCGTTGCCATTTGTGATCATGTGAATTAGTATCAGAAAAAATCACTATTTGCTTTATTTTGCATAGCCATTTAGGCATAAAATAAGCAACAACAAAAAATCCATAAAAAAGATGCCGTAGTAAAAAAAATTAAAATTACCATAAAAATTAATAAATTTTGGAAATTTTTAACACTACAAAAAAATAAATAATCAAATACACCTCATATTTTATGTTTATTATGCATAACACATCAGCTGCCAGACGTCGCTAGCGGATTATATTGCAGATGTGGAAAGAGTCTGGCACTTTGGTGCCAAAAATAATAAGATGGGAAAAAACTGCGCTAAAAATAAACTAAATTATAATTAAAATTTACATTAACTTGATGCTGCGGAGGCATTTCTTTAAAATATTTTGTTAATGTGTAGTATTTTTCCTACATTTTTGTAAACAAAACACTTTCTATGATCCGGTTGTCATATATCCATTTATTTATTTGCCCATGACTGGCAATTTTCTAAGGAAAAATATTCCATATTTACCAAAAGAAATTATTTAAAAAATTTAAACTTTTTGTATGTATTTTTATAATTCTTCATTAGCAAAATATCACGAAAAAGGCAGGTAAGTTGATAAAATAGAATGAAAATATGAAATAATATAGAAAACGTAATAAAATGAAATAATATAATCAAATTAAAAAGTAAAAGAAAACAAAACAAAATTAAATTAAATTAAATTAAATGAAACAAATAAATCAAAAAATGAAGGTAAATTAAAATAAAAAAGTAAAATAAAATAATTAGAATCAAAGTAAATTAAATTAAATACAATATGAATATAAAGAAGATAAAACAAAATTAAATAAAGTAAGATAAATGAAATAAAATAATTATATTAAAATAAAAATAAAATGAAATATAATAAAATAAAATAAAATAGAAAATCCAATAAAATTAATTTAAATAAAACAAATTGTAGTAAAATTAAAGAATTAAAAAGAAATAAAATAAAAAAGTAAATAAATCAAAATGTATTAAAATAAAAGTAAAAATTTAAAACTTGTACTGCTTGAAAAATGAAACTTAAATTTCCAAATTTAAATGTACCATTAATCTCGAATGAGCCAACAAATATGGCAGAACAACAGTTAAATTTGATTTTTGTGTTTTTTTTTGTTGACTTTTATTTTATATAAACGATAGCAATTATGTTCAAAAACATATTGTCTATTATATACAAACAGTCATAATATTACAATTAATAAAGGCAAAATATTTGAAAAATATTTATTTAACAGCAACAACACTATTTTTAGTAGCAGCAAACGCGATGTTCAAAGCAAAACAAGCCAATTATTCTAATGTCCGATATTGAAAAAAAAAGAAATAGAAAACAAAATGAAAACAAACTAAAATTTGGCAACGTTTCAAAATGTAAGCGGAAAAGGAAGAGCGTAGATACATACATAAAGAAAATTGTGTAAATGTATGTATATAAATATATTAAAATTCTAATGACCGTTAGGTGCAAGCAAATTTATAATAAACAAATATTTTATTTGGCTTGAACAAAATGCAGAACTTGTGCATTCAGAAGAAGAACAAGAAGAAGAAGAAGAAGCAGGTGTCAGACATAAATTTGCATGTGGCTATTTTGATTTGAATAATTTTCCCTTGTTTGTTTAAATACGAAATGAAGCACATTTAGTTTATCTGCATGCAAATGCATACATACACGTATGTATGTACATGCAAGTATATATGTACGAGTATATTATGCGTAAATAAATAAAAGATGGCTAAAGGTGCAAATAAAGCATTTTGCCGCAGCTTGCAATTAAGCTGATGCTTTTGATTGGATTTCTGTCGGCAGCTATGTGAGCATAATATAATAAATATTTCAGAATGCTGCATTGCACATACATATATATTTTTTACAGTTGATCATATGCATATAAAATGCATACAGTTTGGAACGTATTTACGCATAGAAATTATTTCATCACAAGAGTTTAGGATGGAGCGCTTGCTCGAGCAGGGTTAAAATTATATTCAAATTATCGAACTTTCATGTATTCTTATTAAAATCGGAAATCTGAAATTATAACTTTTATTTGAAAATTCATTATGAAACCGCCATCAAGCAGCAATACCAATTATTGCAAACACCCGCGCTGAGAGCAATCAGAGAACAATAATTTTAGCACAAAATGCACGTACACACAAAATAGGTGAGTGAATAATAAACATTAATTAGAAAATGTGCCAAAAAAAAAACTGTAAAAATGCGCATATTGTTACAATTTTGTGGCGCCACAGCATTTCGGCGCTAAAGCACACATTATATTGTATATAAATAACAACAAAGAGAAAAAGAAATTCTAATTTGCAACTTGGCGTAGACATGCCGAGAATACCAAACGCAAATTCTATTGCTTTTCCCTACCGCTTAGCGAATTTCGGTCGAGATTCTGCACCGACTTGCGATTTAATGTTTTTTCCTAAAAATGAACGGCTGATAGATAGTTATGAGAGGCTATAACATGCATGGCTAAAAAACACTTGAATAAGCTGATCTGGCTATGCCTCGATCCCATAACCCTCTTGGCGCATAGCACGCACCTGGTAGACTACTTTGCTCCTTCTACCTGAGTTAAGTCAAGACGCACGTAAAAACACATCCTATTGTACATATATACTCGTACATACAAACATACATATGTATTTTGTTTTAAACTAAAATTTTCGTAAATAAAGTATATGTATGTACGTGGATACGTGTGATTGTATAATGCATATATTTAACAATTGCCAATTTTTGCGCGACGTGAATATGAAATGACGCTTGCAACAAGCGGCAAGTGTACGAATACATACAAAAATTTTAGATGATTAAAGAAAATTTAATGAAAACGATGAAAATAAAAATAAATTAAAATTGGAAGAAACATGAAATTAAATTAGAATAAATAAATACATGAATAATTACTCGTAGAAATGAATATATGAACTCGTAGGTTCTGCAACCGGCAGGCGGCTACGAATAATTTAGTTATAGGTGAAAATGGGAAGGGAGCGCAGCGAATGGAACGAAGAGATCTTAATGAAAATTCACCAACTGAGTAAATAAAAGTTATTGGAACGCGCTTGAGTCAATATCTGAGCGCAATTGTCTCTCTTTGGTTGGGTATTTAAAAACAGTTAAACTAAACAAAATAAATAATAAAATATCATAAATACAAATAAATTAAGATTAAACAAAATTTAAAAAAATCAACTAAAAGAAAATTAAATAGCATAAAATAAAATAAAATTAAATAGAAGTACAATTTAAGTTTCACTTTCACTTTTCAGAGAAACCTAAGTGAAATTTTTCATATTTTCTACGAAGAAACATCAAGAAAATCTCACTGTAAACGCATAAAATCGAACAAAATCTTAAGGGATACAAAGAGAACTTTTATGCACATAAATTTTAATCGATTTTGACCTCATTAGCACTGCATATTCAGTTAAATCGATGGACTGTTAAAAAAATATGATAATCAAATACATTTGCGATAAGATAAAAAATACCCTTCGGAGCTCGAAAAAAAATTGAATAAAAATTGAAAAAAAGGAATACTACACATACAGAGGGGTTTTATTGCTAAAAATCGCACGTATTGAAAACATATTCACATATAAAATAATTTGTGATACTTACGTTTTGATTAAACAGCTGCAGAAATATCAACCAGTGTGAGCCTTTTTGTTTAATATCAGTAGTGTAGCTTCACTCTAAACACCGTAATATGTTATAACCTCTATGTATCTATGTATATTTTCATTAATCTATATTTTGGTCTAACTCGCAAAAAAAATATATATTTATTCAAGCGGAATTATGTTCCTATGTGTAAATGGAAAAAAATCAAATTAAATAATAATAAAAATTTTCTAAATAAATAAAACTAAATAATTTTTAGATTCAATTT
The DNA here is from genome assembly GCA_037013455.1 of Ceratitis rosa. Taxonomy (NCBI): domain Eukaryota; kingdom Metazoa; phylum Arthropoda; class Insecta; order Diptera; family Tephritidae; genus Ceratitis; species Ceratitis rosa. The sequence goes on from JAWMAG010000041.1 coordinate 1,148,618, forward strand.
TAATTAGTTTTTTCTTCTCGCTTTCTTACATCAGTGGAAAAGCCGAGTAAACAATATGCGATCAGCTGATAAAAAGCAAAAGTTAAGCCGGCGGTTATCGCCATCACTGCTTGCGATTCACATTAATTTTCTTACGCTCTACAGGCTTTTTTACCAACCACTTGTTCGCAAATTTTTTCGTGTGATTTTTGAGAAATTTGAAAAATAAAATAAAATTAGTACTAAATTAAATTAATTTTTTTTTTCAATATTTTTTTTATATTGGGAATACTACAATTCTCTTTGTCTTTAAATGTTAAACTAATCTAAAAAGTTGCTTTTAAAAAATTTTGTTTAATAAAAATCTCTTCAACGCAATATGATTAAAAACAAAATAAATTTTCAGCGCTTCTACCGCATTTACAACTGCGTCATTTGCCACATTTCTGGCCCCTTCTGTGTTAAGATAAGTTGAAACTTAATGAAATTATTTTATCTTATTTTATTAAGATTAAAAAAACGTTCCAGAATTGTTAACACAAATTTAAAAATTATTACTTTGTTAGCTTCAGGAATTAAACAATTGCAGTTTTTTATTTATTTTATTATAATTTTTCCTTTTCATATAGTATTGACGATTTTTTCCAAACCACAGGTGGACCTTTTTTTATTTATTTATCTTTATTTATTTTTTTTTTTTTGAAACTGTTAATTTTAAATGATCATTTTTACTTTTATTAATCCCTCAAACGGATTCCGGCACCGCAGCAACGTTTTTCAAACACTTTTCATAATATGTTACAATATATAATATATATAATATGTATGTATGTATGTAAGTAGCTGTAGCTAAGCTGATTGAACCGACCACCGACGTTCAACTGATGTATCGACGCAAATATAAACCGCACAACAACAACGACCGCACTACTAAAAAAAAAAACAACGTAAGCTAAAAAACACTGCCAACAGATACCAGTAGACACCACGAAATTGAAATTGGAAACATATCTAGTTGGTGTAGGTACATATGTATCTATCAAAACACAGAGCCAAGCATTTACTCGCAACTTTTATCGCAGACGAATAGAATAATACTGAATGTACGCAACGCTCGCCGCTCATTCAGTTCACAACGCAAAAGGCGCAGCAACGACGACGACGAAGGAGAATCATCGCCGCCGATAATAAGCTCAGTTCGTGTATTGGCTGCTATTGAACGTTCAGCTGCAATGCGCGCAGCTCCACAACTCATAGCGGTGAGCTCCACAACTAACTTCCATCCGTGAGATACACGCTAGTGTTCGTATGTATTCGTATTCGTGTATCTCGTTGTTGGAATGTTTGAAGAATAATGAGAAGCGATTGGCGCAAGCGAGCAGCTTCGCTGAGTTTAAAAGGGTTGAGGTATGTGTGGGTGTGGGTGTGAGTGTGATTATTGTGGCTCGCGTGTACTATAACTGAATTTCGAAAAGAAAATTAGTTTTGGATATTTTCGAAAATGCGTTATTTCACTTATTATTCTGCATATTTCCTATAAATGTCCTGTCAGCGTGAAATAAACGATATTTCATTGAGTTAACGCTCTTTACCACGTACAAATGAGAAATTCACCACACGAAAATGCGCATATTCTACTCTTTGTCAGCTTCTCTTGCACCAATAGTTTTTTGTTGTACAAAGAACTTTTAGCGAAATGATCACGCTCACTCACGCCCGCGCTCTTTTTCGCTCTTGTCCACACGCTTTTTTGGCTCTCTCGCTCTCTCGCTCTCTCGATCTCATACTATCACAGCCTGGCGAATGAGCAGTACAAACAAGAAAAATACAAAATATGTATGTACATACATATATACAGACATATCACACAACAACTTAAATTGCAGCAGGAAAAATAAATGTAAATATGTTTAACATCCACAACAGCAACAACCACAACAACAACAACAACAGCAACACGAGCAATTCTATTTTTAAACTCATATTAATATTGTTCTTTATTTTATCAGCGTGGTGTGTTCAACACACAACAAAAATGTAGTAATAATAATAATAAAGTACGATTCAGCGACGAAGGCAACGGCAACAGACAACAACAACAACAACAACAACAACAACAACACATGCAATAGCAATAAATATAATAACAACAAAAAGTCGAATTAACATTATCTACACGCCATGCCCGTGTGTAAAACCGACGCGACTACAAGTAGATATGTATGTAGACATGTACATACATACCTACATACATACATATGTCTATATATATAAAAGACAAACAACAAGAGACAGACTGGATCGTGGACAGACGGGCAAATCTAAATGAATATATGGGCATACGGACACAACTACAGAATAATATAAAACTACGATCGGTGAATCCATGTACGTGTACATACATACGTGAGCAGCCGAGCAAGAACCAGTGACGAGCTTAATAGATGCATGAGCCCACCGGGATCGTCGGGTATCTGGAACCTTTTCCTTGAATTAACCAATGAATATCCTACAAGTTTCATGTGGGTTTGTATAGATTAATAGCTATTTGAACGGGCGAAAGCGCCAGGAATCATGGTACTGATCACTAGCTCATTGGATGCCTAGGTCGTTTCAGTGTAGATATTTAGGGATTTAACCAGGCTTGGAGTGACGCTTTGTCATTCGTCGGAAAAGGTAACTGAAGGGCGCTGAGCTATCTGGTTAGAGGCGGTTACTTTTCATGCACGTTTAGGAAGGGAAGACATCGAGCAAAGTTGGGGTTATATGGAGCAGACACAGATAATTTATTTCATCGAGGTCTTCCAACGGGAGCGGTAAACGAGCTCTCACGACGTGTTCGGATCAGTATCAAGGATGTGTTAAGTAGAAGTTGAGGCTACATCAGTGCGCCAGCATAACTCGCCAGCACACACGGAGCAGCCTCAGTTAAGAAAAAAGTGTATCTGTCTCTCTCTCTACAATTCTGAATTTTATTAGCACTACATTAGTTAGCCAAGAAATTAGCTTTTACCGAGAGTCAAATTGTTACTATAAACATTTACCCTTATTATGCCGTGACGTCAATAAAATGATTATAATCACAAATAAATATAATACCGTTAAAATGAAATAAAAAAAAAAGTGGCCAACGCCTGAAATAAATTGAAGCTTGATAGATATGGTAGATAAGACTTGCGACAATTATATTTCGCTCTTGCCGCCCCTACGGCCAAATCAACAGTTACAGTTGCAGCTGTGTATGGTAAGTAGTGAGTGTTATTTAAGTCTTAAAATCCTTCATTATTTCAATTACAACGAGTTAAATGTCGAAATTTTTCATTCATTAAAATCACGATAAAATTCGCGATTTCGCTCTTCTCCACAATTCTTTCCTTTCCGCTATCTCAACCGAGAAATTATCCTCTCTCTTTGTGCCGAAGCTTGGCGACTTGCTCGCTCCGGTCTGAGCTCGTGTAGTTGCTTGAAGCTTCTTCTTCTTTCGAGGAATAAAGACTTTTTGTTATCAACGCATTTGCTTTGCGGTCTCTGCGCTATTTCTTCCCCAATTTGAACTGTCTTATCAACTCATTAGCGCTTGCCAATAATACTTTATTTGTCACCTTTAATTTATGGGCTGTTTTTTTCGCACAGTCTCTGCATTTCGAGCACACGAAAGTAGAAACCAAAAATTTCATTGTCTGCTTTGTTTATTATCGTTTTTCCTCTACTTCGCAATGAACTCTCTTGCACACTTGCAACTTAATGGGCAACATTGAAGATCGTTGCGATCTTGAGATTTGTGCTCGTCGTCGCATTCCCCAAATAATTTTATACACACATATTTGTTTTTCTCATTTATACATTTTTGTATACATACATATGTAAATACAAGCATATACCTACATACTTACATACATAGTACATATATACGTAAATATTTTCCTGCCTTCATTCCTTCATTGTTAACTTCTGATTTTCCTCACCTTCTTTGCCACCACCAGTCACCGGCTTCAGTATCCGCCGCTATCTCGAACATCCCTTCTCGGTTCTCGCAACATTGTGCTATTGAATATAGTAGGCATATAGGCAAGGAAATCGTTCCCCATCGTTCCCCGTGGCTTTCCTTCGCTATTCGCTATTCGTTGTTCATCGCTCGGCGCTCGGCGCGCGGCGCTAAATGCTTTACTTAATATTCGTTCGCCGAGAATGCAAATTGTTTAGTCGCCACTTGCGAAGCGTTTTCATTACGCCTACTTCAAATCGAGATCGGCTCATCCCAGTACGTGCAAGTGTATATGTAGGTATGTATGTATGTACTATGTAGGTATGTATGTATGATTGCTCCATCCTCTTTCTCGTCACTTCTTCTGACTATTCTGATGTTTCGTTTTACAGCTGGAGCGGGCGAGGGAGGCTTGGGGAGCAGTTAGTAAGAAGAATTCATTTTGCGCTCGACATGAAAATAAACACGAAATCGTTTCAGCTACTGATAAGATGTCGCACTGCGGACTAATCTTTATTATGCGCTCATATTGAACACATATGGTACATACATACATACATATGTACCATATATTCATTACATACTGGTATATAATCATATATAGTACATGCCTGTATGTACATACATATGTACACGTATGTTTAATATACATTACATTTGTATGTTAGTAAGTATGTATTTTGATTGTACTCGTACTAGTTGAGAACGAGAATTATTTCGCTTAGCTTCGAGCTTTGAGCGGCGAGCATCACTGGCAGCAGCCGGCATTCACTAGCCGCCTATACTCGATGATGATGATGACAAATATGTAATATTTCTAGATGTGCGAAAAACAATAATAAATCGCTGTCACGTGTGTTTGTGTGTGCACATCACTATTTATGTACATACATACATACATACATATGTTAATATTTATTTTGCGATTTTATTTGCACTGTTTGTTATTCCGACATTGGATCGAAGGGAAATGATAAATATTTTTGAACAGAAATCGTTTATTTTTTCCGCTTTTATTAAGAACTTCAGAACACACATTAGTACATACAAAAAGTGCCAAATAAGACCTTGGAAGCCAACGTGATTGTGATTTCAACCGTTAAACTCTCCATGAGCTGGCTAAGTTTCCTCTGAGTGGAGTAATGCAATGTCTAATTTCGTTTCCCCATCCCTTGCTCACCATCGCCAGTGTTGCTTTTGGGAGTGACAGTCTTTGAACGCATAAAAATCCAGGTCGTTTCGATATAAGGACCCGGCTGTCGCAGGAGCTATTGTATTTTAGTCCCCGCTTACAACAGAACAACAGACATGCCTTTCCGCCGTTAAATTCTTGAACTTCTCATCCGCAAAGGTTGTCATCAGTCTAAGTAAAGGGAAGTGTTTTCACTTGATTAGAAAGTCTGTCCTCAGATCGCTTTTCTTGTTTCTGTAAGTCGCCTTTCTTTCTGGTAGAAATCTCAAGCATTTCACGTATTCTAACCTCTCCTTTCTTCCTCTTGCAAATGCATCTTGCGGTTCTCTTCAGCTATCAATATGTGTATGTACTAGTCGAGTGGAAACCCACTGCAGCAGGTACGTATCTGGTTGCGACAAGAGTTTTTTTCGTACCGGAATGTTGTTTTATAAGATAAGCATCTTTCGGATTACGTTGAAGTTGATCAACCGATATTTCTTCATCGCCCATACTATCATTAATGTCCCTAAGTATGAATCCTGTTAGATTGCCATTTATTTCTATAGGGACCTGTACGCAAATCAGCGCTATGAAAGCCACAAGCTCAGACGTGTAATAATGAACCAACCATTTCCATTCGGAGAACTAAAGCAAACGCAAGAAGCAATCTTGTTTCGTCAGGCGTATGGAGGAGCACGACCTAAGGGCTGAAGAATCGCGAAGTTCAATTCAACCTTCTGTCCATCGGAATTTCTGGATAGCGGTTATGCCAGCTACAATGTTATCGAGCATTCAACCAACCGGACATGGTCGCCTTCCAAATAATGGTAAAATCATACATAAATATATACATATAAATCTGAGATTCACACAACAGATGAAAAAAACAGGGCGCAGATCCAACTTTCCATATATTACAAGCAAGCAAAACTGATTTTTTATTTTATTTTTTATTTTGCCTGAAACAGCAACAAGTGGTTGAATCACCTTCATCAAGCGCAGAGAGTTGCAAATCGAAAGTGCATTCAGAGAAACGGGCTGTAAGGAAAAGAAGAAGAAAAAGTGTGTATGTATGTATGTATGTGTCAGGGATTTATGGAAATTATTTCAATTTGAAAAACTCTCCGCCTACAATGAGCCCAAAATATTTTGAGTAGTAAAAATGAATTCCTTATGCATGGCTGACTGCCACAAATTTTATTTCAAATATATATGTATCTATGTACATATGTAAGTATCTATGTATGTATATATGTATGTACATATTCCTTAATAAATCGCAAAATTTGAGGCGTTGGGCAGAGTAAAAGAATTGGCAGGCATTGTATGAATTTTCGGAAAAAAAAAATCTACCGCCGATAAGCGAGCTATAAAATATATGTACATGTACACAAATACGAGTACATACATATGTAGATGTATATGTAAATATGTATTTATAATCAAACGAAAAATGGCAAAGATTTATAAATAAAGTTTTTTATCAGTTGTCGTTGGTACACTTATAATCACAATTATACCAACAAATATACAATATGTATGTAGCTACAAGTATGCGTACAATAATTTGCATGTTGAATTTACTCAAAGTGTAAATAGGAGAGAAGCAATACACCACACACACTTACATAAATGTCAATAGAAATTCCTGTGGACCAGAGAGAGAGAAAGAGAGTATGAAGCCAAAAAGGAATCTCTGCGGGCTCAGAGAGCACTATGTTAAAGAGAGACACAAAGATCACAAGGAGAACGCAAGAGAAATAGAGAGTGCGTGATGATGTGTAAGTGTGGTACAACTGGTAGAGATCTTCTTGGGCAGAAAGAACAACTAAAACTACACAAATGGCATGAATTGGAAAACAGCAGAATGTAGTAAACAAGTACTGCATTTAGCATTTAGCAATAATTAAATAAAATGGAAAAATATAAAACTATGTAGATTTATGATAATATTAGTATTACAATTTACACTAAAAACAAAAAAAAAATACAGTAGATGTGATAAAAAATTCAATGAATTCTTTATTTACAAATCGACTTCTTTTATGAAGTGAAACTCATCTCTTATCTCCTGGGAAAGTAGTTTAAAACAAGAGATGTTTATTTTTAAACTGAATTCCGCTGTGCCGTGTGACATGAGCAAAAGATCTTTCACGTACTCGGTGTAGACAAAGCGTAAGGTTTGCATTTGGGACATTATTGAAAACAACAGGGATAAGCTAGATTGCTAAGCTAAATTTTCCTTAAATTTTGAACTATATACATATGTAATGGGGATGTGGAATAAGATCTCCGGAAGATAAGTACTGACGATCAGATTGAACTAAAGTAACTGACTGTCGGGTTTATGTATTTATAAGCATAGAAGTATGATAATGTTTATAAATATATTTTAGCAATTCATTTAAATGCAAAACAAATCGGTATTAAATGAATTTCAAAGTTAATTATAGTACGTTTATATCTGACTCAAGTCAAAACAAATAAAAATGTATTAATGAACAAAAATTAAATGGAAGAAATGTATGTATGAAAAGGGTCTAAGTAGAACACTCACTGCTGAGAGCGCAGAAATGAATTAATATTTAATTTCATTGTTAAAGTAAATATGCAGGTTGTCAGTCAGCCGCCATTACAAAGCCGCTTTGACCACAAAATATTGTACTTCTCGATAAAGACACTGCTTATCAACGCACGATTATCACACGCACTCAAAAGAGAGAAGTTGCCAAGAAAGTGTATGCATGCAGACGTACATACATACATACTACATACGTATGTATGTACAAAAATATAATTTTAAAATTCACTAGGGTGCCGCAGCGCTTGAAGAAAAAATGAGAGATCTACACACAATAGAAACTAGTGAAAGATTATTATCACGGATTACGCTTTATCTGCGTATATATGTACATATACATATACCATAAATATATACAAAGCAAAGTATACATACATACATACAACACATGTATGCAAAGGTATGCAGGCGATTAAGTAAATAAATGAGAATATGTTCATACATTCATACATAACACACATATTAGCATACCTATGTAATACAAAAAACATGAATATGCAGTTAGAGAATTCATACTCACACTATTTTGTGGAAGTTAAGCGAATTTATTAGTTTTGTTTGCGGTTGGAAAACTTAACACGTGCATATCTCCGCACATAGTAAATACATACATATGTATGTATGTATTTATGTATTTATGCTATTTCGTTTATTTGCTTACTTGCATTATTGTAAATAATTTGTGTAAACTTTTATATTTACTTATTTATTTATATGTAATATTTTTATTTATTTAGTTAAATGTTAAGTATTTTTCACACTGAACTGTTTTTTCACTTTTCAACAAATCTATGTGTACACTCGTGCATATGTACATATGTATGTACTAAAAAATGCATACACTTGTTGATTTACTTATGTGCATACATACATACATATTATATATGCATTAACTCTCTGGGTAAACCAGTAAAGCGGCATATAACAACAAGGCCTGTGGAAGTTCATACATATGGATGTGTGTATGTATGTATATGAAAAATAAATAAAAAACACACAAAAATTTCCAAATCAAAAGAAAAACACAATTAAGTAATATTCAACTTTTCTATTATCAACGACTGAATCTTGAACCACCACAGATCGCGGCCACTTGCATGCGCTTATCTACATATGTGTATATGTACATACACACACATATGTACACATGTATAAATTTCATTTGGTATGAATATACGAAAATGGCACGGTGCCACCACGACGACAACGACATCGACCACTCTCTTTCACCACGATTCGCGGAATGAGCAACGCGGCGGAAACTGATTGAAGAAAGATCAACCGGACGAAGAGTGTGTGTGTGAATGTATTGGAAAAGTTGCCCGCTCTTTAGCTGAAAAACTCACCATGCACGAAGTACTCAACAATTTTTTATTTATTTGTTTTTATAATTCTTACTTTTTCTTCAATTATTCTTTTTAAGTTCGTTGTTTATTTTCCACGTTCACCATTCTTTTTTGTAATCATGGCAGTAGCTTTTAGACGCTCTGGGCGTTTTTTTATACATACATACATATGTACGAGGTACGTTCATGCATGTACACATACATACAAGTGCTTATATCTATGTACCATACATATGTATATAAGTGAAGTCTTTTGTATTCCCGCAACATAAATAAATGCCTTCACTCAGATCACATACATACGTGTATTTAATGTTTAACACTTTTCGTTTTGTTTTGTTAATAACAGCACAAAATTTTGTAAAACACAAATAAGAGACGTTGTAAAAATCAAAACAAATTCAACACGAATTTCGCACGCCACGGGAAACTGCATACATCTGACATATTTGACACATTAGAATTGCAAATATTTTTGTTTTCTTCTACCCACGAAGTCAGAGCTACTACAATTGAGAAAAATCTGCATTCCCGTACAGTGATTATATGCAACTAACAAAAGAAAAGAGCGAATGAGTGCGAAAGAAATATGAATTTAAAATTGTCCACAGGTATAAATTTCCATGCAATCGCACAAATGCAGCATACGAGCGACAATTAATTTATCACGGATCACATTCAAAACACGTCAACTACAACAAACGGCAGAAATACACGTCAAATCAGCGCGCGAAGCTCTTTACAACTGTCCACACAGCGGTGGCTGTGGCTATCAGCTCTTCCAAGTTAACAACAACCAGCGAGACCACATTGAGATATTTTTTCATTTCTCACTTGTTTGTCGTGTATTCACATTTATACTTTGTGTATTCTTTTTGTTTTTTGGTTTTATTGTTTTTTCGCTTCACCACTTGACACTTTATTTAGTAAGTGAACACTTGGCATCCGCACATTTTGATAATTGTACGCTTCAGCACGGCATCATTGACACCAACTGACGACTATTGACCATGCGAGTCGCTCGTTGCATGTGCTTGCTGCTGGTGCTGCTGTTGCCGCAACACACACAAACACAAAAGCACGGAAACTCAACTAAATCACAACCACACCACTCAGCGGAGTCAATGGAGAAACAAGCTGCAAATCAGTTGGCTAGGGAAGTGCGCAAATGGCTGTGGGAAATCAAGCGCAGAGCCGTTAGCAGTGAACACCCTGTTAATTGTGGGCGGACGGCGGTGTGTCTGTTGGTAGCAGCGCATACGAGTAATCGGTTATTTGAAATTGTGTGGCAGCAACAGTGTGGTGGAAATCGGTTGCGAGACAGGGTGAACTAGAAAAACTGTTAGCGAAGGAAGCGGAAACTACCGGAAAAGGAATCGGACAAATGAATTGAATGAGTTTTAAATAAAAACTAAATTTACCAAATTTTTTACAATAGAAAGCATTAATAATTAGAAAATCGTTTAATTCAATAATCAAAAGACAGTTCCACTCGTCATGGAATTTAGAATAAGGAAAACTTTTAAAACGATAATTTTTTTCCTTTTTAAAAGGTTAATTTCTCACTCTTTGCCGACACTGAATATTCAGATATAACCAAATATGACTTCCGCTTCCATAAATATTATCGAATAGACATGGATTCGAGATACATATGTACTTTTTTTGTTTTAACAAACTTTACATAGACAAATTTAAAAATTAAACGAATAAACTAATTCAAAATTAGTCGTTAATTTATCGATAAGTTATTCGATAACCTCAATTTCAACTTGCATACCTAATACTCGTTTTGTATTGAAATGTGTAGAGGATTTATTTTGTTCGCCTAGTACTCATAAAAACTGCATAAATTTATTCATTAATTTATATGTATTTACACAGTCTCACGGCGATCTTTGATTGTATACGGAGCAAGCTTGAATGCTACTCTATGTAGTCTCTTGCATGTATACCTATGTACGTTATCTCGACTGGACTGAACTAACGGAGAGAGCGTCAAAGTCCGCATATTGTGAACGCTGGAAACGTTAAACATTTGTTAATTGTGTTTAGTTGAAATCGGAGTAGGCGCTCGTGAACAGCTGTTTGAAAGTACGCAACGGAAGCAAATCATATTGGATAAGAATTTCGCTTTTTCTAAACAAAATTTAAGCTTAGTGTAATATTTATATATGTATGTATGTATCTGGTGTACCGAAGTTAATTGTGTTGGTTCCCAAAAATACAAAAACCGCAATGCAAAGTGATCTCAGCTCAGAAAACTGTGAACATTAAAATATACGTGTGTGCATATGTATGCATATACATATGTATGTATGTTGAAATATAAACAACAAATTATCAAATCAGCACTCAAATAAAATTAAAAAAAAAAACATCACACGCAAACAATTCACCGATAGCATGCATAGCACAGGTGTAACCAAGCCTCAGCGCCGCATAATGTGTGTGGGCATGTGCGTGCTGGACATCATACATGTAGTGCAGGAGTATCCCATTGAGGATACAGATAAACGCTGCCTTTCCGGGTATTGGCAGCGCGGAGGTAATGCTTCCAATAATTGTACGGTGCTGCAGCAATTAGGTGCAACCGCTGTCGAGTTCTTGGGTATGTTGAGCGCTTCACCGGCTTTTGGTTTCCTATACGAAGACTGCAAGAAACGTAACATTCATATTGAGAATTGTCCCAGCACCGATATGGATCCACCATTCTCTTCGGTCATACTCAATAAAGCAACTGGTTCGCGCACAATTATACACTCGAATCCCGGTTTTCCGCCTTTAGAGTACACACATCTGTCGCGTATCGACTTAAGCAACTACGGTTGGATACATTTCGAAGGACGCAACAATGACTCAGTGCTGAAGTTCATACGTGATATACGTGCTCATAATAAACAGTTACAAAATCCTGACGACCGCATACGTATATCTGTTGATTTGGAGAAAATGAAGGAAGAGCTCTTTGAGTTGGGCGAAGCTGCAGATTTGATTTTTCTGGGCAAGGATTTCGCAGAGCATATGGGCTGGCAACAACCGGAAGCTGCGGTAATGGGTTTATATAACAAATTGAAACCGCAACAAGAATTGGGTGACACGAAACCGGCTGTTATTTGTCCCTGGGGTGCGGTTGGTGCTTCGTGTGTCGATGCGGAGGGTAACTATGCTTTCGTACCATCAACACCGGTGTCCGAGATTGTAGATTCATTGGGTGCTGGTGACACTTTCTGTGCCGCTGTTATATATGCTTTGTACAAGCTTGAACTTAGCGTACCGGAGGCAGTGCTTTTTGGGCATGGCGTTGCAGGCTACAAACTGGCTTATCGGGGTTATGACGATATTAAAGATTTTAAGCGTGAAACGTAAGTGCTTGCTGTGCTAGGTGTGATGGAAATGTTGCGAACAATTAAAATTCAATCAGAATTATTTATTTTTAATAAAGAAATTACCACTACACGATCCCATACCAAAGTCTTTTACTGCTACAGACGACTTAAAGAAAATTTATTTGACGGGTAAATTCTGCAAACGTCATTAGAAAGGAAGACCTGAAAGACTTCCTGACTTGTGCAATTTGGAAAAATGGTATGAAGAACAAGCAATCATATGATGTGGCAACTTCACCTTTTAGAACAGTCGCCGAGAAATCATAAATCCCTTATATTACTTGCGATCAGACCAACCTGTCGATCACTTTCATTTCACTTTGGTTTTGGCTTCAAAAATTTGAAGGGAGCTTTCGACACCTCCTTTCAGTGGCAAATCAAACACAAGAAAAAATTGTGTGAAATCGTTTGTGCTCAATCAAATTTATATTTGTATTGCAAATGCTTTTTTCATTTCTGATCAAAATTCCAAAGACGTCAAAATGTTTTCCTCAATTAATTTTCTATTTCTAATATCGCTGGCGGTCACGACGTGGATCATACTTTGTTATTTCAAACAAATCGAACAGCAACGCGAGGATCAAATGACTATTGAGCTCCACATGAGTAAGAATTCCCATGTCTTTTTAAGTTAAGGATTGAATCATTTTTTGTTTTGTTTTTTTTTTTTCAGATGAGGCTTTTGAAGACACCGTGAAGACAAATGCCTGCTTCGAGAGTTATGACATTTATTTGAATTTTTTGACGATTTTTGCGTGCATTTATGCGCTGGCAAGGGTGGCATCCGTTGCCGAAAATTACGTCGCTCAACAAATGCATGTGCGGTTCAAACTAGCGAAATTGCCCAGCAGTGCGTCGGTGCTAGAGCCAAGCACTATGGAGGAATTTAGCATGCAGCATTTGCAGCTCACCATGCAGGTCGATTACTTGGAGAAGGAAAACGCCAAGTTAGAGCAGAAAATTAAACAGTTAGAACAGACAAACTTTATGTTGGGAGGAAAACGATTCAGACCGCTAAGTACCGTCAGATTGCTTCCAAGCAACTCGAAAGGCAACACCCAACACGCCAACTGTAACAACAAAACACCTTCAGACGGTATGCTACATACTTGCAGCTCTAGTGGAGGTGGCAGTGGGGCAGATGGTAGCATAGGTGTTGAAGGTATGACTTGTAATCAGACCGTGACTGTCTGCGGCGAGGGAAATGCCAGAAATGAAGGCGTCGTCCACGCTACAACTTGTGGCCTAGTCGGCTTTAGGGATGTATATATACGAGATCATTTTCAACAGGTATATGTGAATGAGGGCAATATAGAATTGCAATTTCAAGACTTTAACCAAGAAGGTGGCAACATCACGCAAATCTGGCAAAAGTATTTGGAAATGCAAAAATATGCGATTAAAAAGCCGACCACGCCTCATAAGGCAACGGAGGTGGCAAATGCTGTGCCTATTGTTGTATCCACCGAAGAGCTACAAACGTTACAAGGTACCCAGAAACAACAACAGCAAAGGGGTAAACGCCAACCGCAACGCATTCCCTCACACATTCCAGCTACCAATTCAAACAACAACAAGCAATTAAACAATATTCACCCCTCATTAACATACACACACACCCAAACGCATAGGCATATACCGGAAACAAATCTCACTTTACCTATAAAAATTTACTATAAAAATCTATTGGTTTGCCTAATGTGTTGGTTTTTCTAAGAACAAGTGTGCTCTAATTGTATATCGATAAGCCTGTGCCATCTCACATCTCAGTTTTTGCAGGATGCGTTTTGACAAATTCAAATAATATGGAATAATGAAAAACAATCTTCAGCGGCATTTTTAATTTTTAACAATAATTGTGTTGTTGATAATATGGTTCATTTCGATGGCTCTACTGAAGCTTTGTGCAAAAGAGTTGAGGGAAACATTGTCGTCGATGGTTACTTAGACTTCAAGCGTGTAAATTCGTTGTCCTTGTGAAAAAATTTATTGTATTTACTTTGTATATTTTAATAAAATATGTTTTAAAAATTGTAAATTTTCTGGTGAAAATACATATGTATGGTTTTATGGTGATTTTTAAAACAGCGAAAAGGTTTACTTGTTGTATTATTATAGATTCTCTGGGGAAGTGAGAAAATATTTAAATTTGAAATTTAATTTTTGCAACAGTTCCAAGACCTCTGTAACTTATAATTGCAAAAACAATTTGTTGTGCCAATCACATTTTATGCTTTGGCAGCACTGTCGCGGTTGACGTTTTTAGTCAGCAGAGAACGTAAAACATGTTATACGTTCTCTGTTATACGTTCTCTGTTGTAGTCAGCTGTCAGAGTTTGTGACTGCGTATTGCATCGAATTGTTTATTCTAAAGTAATTATTTTACAATAAAATTTCTTATTTTGTCTCGAAAGCTGCAAAGTCGTTAAAATGGGCAAAGGTTTTAACAACTACATGTGTAAGAAATTCTTTCACCCGGCTTCTCGCGACAATTTAAAACGAGTAAGAATTTGTACATTGTGAAAGCAAACGATTTCAATGCGTTTGTATATATTATCTATACTAAACAATATTTTCCGCAGGTATGGATGGCCGAACAGCAAGCAGAGGCTTACAAAAAGAAACAGGAAGAGCTACGCACGCAATATGAAAAGGAGCAAAATTTGCATGAAAACAAAGCTATGCTGAGCAAGGACAGCAAGGATAAACTAAGTGTAAACTTCATGTACGAACCACCGCCTGGCGTACGAAAAGAGCGTGAGAAGGACACTACTGAGCCTGAGTACAAGTTCGAATGGCAGCGCAAGTTTAATGCGCCTCGTGAGTCCTACTGCAAAGGTGACACAGAAATTCGTGATCAACCATTTGGCATACAGGTGCGCAATGTACGTTGTATTAAGTGCCATAAATGGGGGCACATAAACACCGATAAAGAGTGTAGCATGTATAGTATTTCAATGAGTGAAGCACGGAAACTACATTCCGAAGCCGAGGCTAGTGAGATGATGGCGAAAAATGTGCTCGAGGAGCAAATGAAGGAAGACGGGTTGGTGATGAAAAAATCTGCCTTGGAGTTGCAAAATATTAAACAAACCCATCAACTACATAAATTGGTGCCCAGTGGCGACGAAGGGGGTGAAAGGGAAGATGGGAAAGATGCAAACACTGAATTAGCATTTCTGAAATCACTTAGCAAGGAACAAAAGCTGGAACTGCTAAAAAAATTAGAAAAAATTGAAAAATTAAAAAAGAAAAAGGATAAAAAAAAGCTGAAAAAAGATAAAGCGCACAAGAGCAAGAAAGAAAAGAAATCAAAGAAAAAACGTTCAAAGAAATCAAGCAGCAGTAGTGGAAACTATTCCGATGAAGATGAAGGACACAAGTCTCCAAAAAGAAATTTTAAAAAGGTTGAACAAAAGAAAAAAGAAGATAAGAAAAAGAAGCGATATAGTGAATCCAGTGATGATTCCGAGTCATCTTCTGATTCTTCCAGCGCAGAATCAGAATCTGAAGAACGTTTGAGAAAAGAATCACACAGGCATCGAGACAGCCGCTCGCGTGACGAGCAAAGAAGAAATAATAATCGGTCTTCCGAAAAGCACAGCAGACGTCAAGGCAGCAGGGGAAGAAGCGCAGAAAGATCTTTTCGGAAAGAGAGAAGTCGTTCCAGAGAGCGCCAACGCTCTGGTTTTTCTCATGATACTCGTAAAGAAAGTCAACAAACCAGAAACCATCGCTATCGCAGTCGTTCAAAAGATAAAGCTAACAAGCGCACTAACGATGATCGTCGTAATCGCAGCATATCAACTGAAAGACGGCGTGAACGCAGTAAATAATGTGCGTGTTGGTGAAGTACTATCAACACCCTTGGTAGGATTAGAGATCTTAAAAATAATGTTTAACTTTTCATATAACCGTAAATAAATAAACAATTGAAAAAAACTTTCCTTTCGCAACACAAGCAGATCAAAAATTTCATATTTTGTACATATTTTTAATGAATGAAATGCTAAATTTAATATGTTAGTTGTATCCAAATATAATTAGATGAATTGAATTCAATTTCTAACGGGGGCGGTAGTACTCGATCCAGCAGACACACAAAAATCGGTGCCATGGTTCCCAGTTTCACGTGGAACATTCTAAAAAAAAAAGCAATTATTAAAAAAAAGCAATCTTAGAGAAAAATGAAGAAAATATTTACCTTGACTTGAATGTGACTCTTAAGCATTGCGGCACGCAAAATTGTCATACGCAGACGTCTTTGGTACTCCCTACCCATACTAATAGCGCGTGCAAAGGTGTTGTTTCGCTGATCGGCCTCCTTGGCGCAGAGAATTTTATTTTGAGAATCGATACGCGCTTGAATTTGACCATCCAATATAAGTTGCATAACTTCGTTCTCTAAAGCGGGCACTGTACGATTGAAAGCTGTTGCCATTTTACGCATATCGGCCGAGAGATAGGGACTAAAGTATTGAATAAGTGCACGGTTTCGTATCTTCGTGTAGAGGATGTTTACATGAGGTGCAATGTACATATCTAGCAACAAATTGTCGCGAATCTCGTCCAGTAACTTTAGGCAGGATGCGTATTTGGATTCGTAGAATTTGAAGATAATGTCACGCAGCTGTGGCTCCAATTCCAAGAACAACTTGAATGAGCTTGAGGATATTACGTTTTTCTGCAACTCTTGACGATCGAAAGTGGCGAGTGCACAGAGCCCACCATAGATAGCTACATTGTTTTGAGATAGCATGTCTGGAAATTCGCAGTGGTCAAAGCTGGCCTGTAAAAATTTCTTAGCCGCAGATTTATATTTCTTTGTTTGCAGTTCAGCGAGACCTGCTGCACATTTGAGACGAGTAGCGACGGACTGTAAAGCAGACAATTTAGCAGGAATATTAAAGCTTATATACTATAAAACATACCAAATTGGCTTCTTTGGGTCCATCCATAAAATCAGGTGTACTCTCTGCTTTATTAACATAGCTCAGTACGTGCGCCCAATTTTGTAAGTATAACGATACCTTTATTACATTCAGACACATATTGATAACATGCTTGCCGCTGGTACAGTAATCGCGAGCGCGTGAGTAGCATTTCAGGGCATTGGTTAAATCGCCACAGCTCAAATAGTGATCGCCTAAATCGTCATGTCCACGTCGTATACTCTCTTTGATTGAATTTGATTTGTAATTTTTTAAATCCGAGTCTAGTTTTTCCAAATTGAATGCAGCCTGTTTACTCTTTGTTTCTACCCAGTTACTATCGAAAGCGGGTAGGTCTAGTGCATCAGCGCCAGCACTGCCTGCAGCGCCACCAGCTGGCGCAGCGGATTGCGCAGCTACATCTGGTAGGCCGGCACCAGCCGCTTGTCCCGAGCCGCTTGCACCAACACCAGTCAGTTCTAAGAGTTTTTTGTGCAGTGATTGGTACATGCTGACATTGTATGTGGTCATTACATGTTTTATAGCCATCTTCAGTGCTTCCAATCGGAGCGTAGGACAGACATCGGCAACAAATTTCAGGCGATACAAAGTCGCCAAACCGGTATAGGCATTTGCGTAAACCTCGAGATCAAGTGATGGATTTTCAACAATTAACTGATGCTCCTCGTTGTTATCATTGTCTTCGACGGGCGCGTCCACTTGCATCGGTTCGATGGCATTCTTTTCCATGGGAAATGAGGTAGAAACGGGGTCAGGGGGTGGTACAACAAAGAAATGCCATTCAGTTATGCGATTTTTTGCTTGAGGAACTTGAGGCAACTTACCTGCGCTAATGGTCCCGGCATCAGAGACATATTCTTAACTATATTAAAATATTAATCGCTTATTTATGCTTATAAAAACAATGCAAAATGTATTCTAAAATTTTTTATCTCTTCGATTCTTCAATTTCACCAATCGTTTGCACACAGCCGGTTTTGACAGTAATTTGGTTGCTAAATTTCTTACGGCCTTACCAGAGGGGCAACTTACTATTTGGCACAATAAACTTTGATACTGCTGAAATTAATTATGAAAAATTTCCCTTTTTGAAAACTCCAAGATTAAAAATGTTAGTCAGCTGTAATATATTATGTTGACATGGTAGGAACCTAAAATCGCGACAACTATAAAATTATTTGCGTTTTTGAAATAATCTTTCCATTGCAAAAGTTATTGTGAATGACTATTTCTTACAAGAAGGTGAGCTTACCACATGCTAAGAAAAGTAAACATCAGCCGGTAGTTCTTCTGCAAAACAATTTTTTTTACTTTGGTTTAAAATTATAAACAAAAATCATGAGCGAAATGTCCTCAGAAAACAGTGAACAGCTTCCGTCAGCTGAACAAAGCTTTGAAAATACAAGTGAGAATCAAATAATTCCAGAGACACCAGTTAGTGAAGAAATATCAAAAGATGGAGCATTACTTACTGCTAGCATTGACGAGTTCAATTATTTGAAACGAAATGAGTTTACTTCTGAGATTTACAAAATCGAAGTACGGAATTTAGGATATTTTGGAATTGGGGTAAGAAACTAAAGCAATACACCAACGGGGCTGTATCTCAATAAAATTTCTGTGTATTTTTTAGGAATTCAAAAAGCTGCTTAAATCCAAACTAAATCTAAATATGACTAAAATCAAATCTCCACTACGTAAAGAGTTCGCATTTGTGTGTTTTCGTAGTCAAGAAGACCAGGAGCGAGCAATAGAAACACTAAATGGATATAAGTGGAAAGGAAAAGTGCTACAAGCTACTGTAAGTGTATTTTATAACTTCAGGATTATTGGTTTTAATTGGCGTCAAAAAGTTGTCTCGTGCGTATAGTACATATATAACTATGTAAGAATGCCAATCTCAAGTGGTCAGTAAAGTGATACGGCTAAAGATGATGTGATCAACGACTACGCAGCGGCTGTTGCACATGCTGCTGAATGTAGTCTTTCTTGTCAAGTACTCCTTTTCTGATGTGCCTTGGAGGAGGTTTTACCTCTAAAAATGTTTTTGGCGTACAGACAGGCACTTAACGCTATTCAGCAACAGTCAGTTGACACCTTCAAGAATTCTCCCTGGGAATAGCGAGTCCCCGCTCAACACTAACCACCTCTTTACATGCCCCTAAACCAACCCCCCTCCTTCTGGTCGGAGCACGTCGAAACAGCTAGTTTCTTGGACTCCATGTCTATGTAACAACTTTTTTGATAGGGCGGGTCTGGATGCGAGGCAAAGTTGTGCTTGCAATCAGGTTTTCCTGCCAGCCTATTTTTTCGAGACTTAGGTTGTAATGTCTCATAAATTTGAGAAGGCAAATGAGCTATCAGACATTAAAGAGTGCCGTCTTTGTGTATTAGTGATTAGCTGTAAGCGTTTTGACGAGTTATAGATCATCACTTACTGCAAGTTATGAAAATGTTTTCTGTTTTGTAACTCTTAAATATTTTTTCGATATTTCTAATAGGCTGCCAAGGCGTCTGCAGATCCACTGCAGAAGCGTCGCAATGAGAACGCGCAAAAAGAGGAGAAAGAAGTACAGCCAAAACGCCAGCGTACGTCGGCTGATGCGATCTGCCCTTATGCTTCCATTCCTTATGAGGAACAGTTGCAAAAGAAAAATAACGAGATGCAAGAGCTTCTGAAAAAATTCACAAATAAACTACGAAACACTAATTCGGCGGCTAAGAAATACTTGAATGCTTTCAAATTTGAAGGCGTGAAAGCGTCTCCACAAATCAATGGGTATCGAAATAAAAACGAGTTCACAGTTGGTAAAAATGCGGAAGGTGAGATCGTAGTTGGGTTCCGGTTGGGAAGCTACGCTGACGGATCTGTAGAGGTTTCAGAAATTCAAGATTTGCCCCATATACCTGACTCAGCTAAATGGGCAGCACATAGTTTTCAAGACTTTGTTAGAAATTCAAACTTTCTGCCATTCAACCCAGAAGATAACTCTGGGCACATTAGACAGCTGATGGTGCGTACATCAGCGCACACCGGGGAGATAATGTTGGTTGCTGGCATTTATTCTTCGAACTTAAACGAAACTGAATTCGAAAATTTGAAGAAGAAGCTAAAGGAATACTACGAAGCATGTCACGACGAAGCGAAGGGATTTAAATGCACCTCACTCTACTATCAAGATGTGAAGCATCGTGAGGCTGGTCAAATGGTGTCACCCGTGGGCCACCTCTCCGGTATCACGCATAACACAGATACCATACACAATTTGTCATTTAAGATAAGTCCACTCGCATTCTTTCAAATAAATACACAAGGCGCCGAAGTGCTCTATGATAAGGCAATTGAGTTAGCCGCACCACAGCCTCATTCTACAGTGTTAGACATTTGCTGTGGAACCGGCACGATAGCTCTGGCCTTTTCCAAGCATTGCAAACAAGTACTCGGTGTGGAAATTATACCAGAAGCAATTGAGGATGCTGAATTCAATGCGAAGGCCAATAAAATAGAAAATTGTAAATTCTTTGCGGGCAATGCCGATGACTATATACAGTCGATGGTGCGTGAAGTGGTATATGGGAATGCCCCTGGTGCGCCTCTGGATCTAATAGCCGTAGTGGATCCACCGAGAGCTGGGCTCCGTAAGGATTTTTATATTTTTAGTAATGACAAATCATAATTATTATGCTAATTCTTATTCTAGATAACCGGTCCATAGCTGCAATACGCGCTGCTACCGCAATTAAACGCTTGGTCTACATTTCATGCAATCCGGTGCATGCACAACGTAATTGGATTGAACTGGGTCGGCCAGAATCGAAGCAATATAAAGGAGATCCATTCTTTCCGAAAACAGCGATTGCCGTTGATATGTTTCCACATACCACGCACACAGAATTGGTGATTCTCTTTGAAAGATTTGTGCATTCCGGTAGTAACGAAGAAACTGGGGAGGTTAAAAGCGAAAGCAATGCAGAGATCGAAGAGAAAGGAAGTGAGGAATCCGATTATAGGAAGCCAGATACTGCAGAAAATCAAAATTAACCTTGTTTACATATCCTTGCAAATGTATTCATGATACTGTTTAATAGTTTTTCTATATTTTTTATGAAAAGTAAAAAAATACAGTACAATATCCCGTTTTCTGTGAATTATACGCATTAATTTCCGTCGGAAATAAGAATTTCCATAGGCCCTTATTACAATCTGCATTCGATTTTCGGATTCTCTGGTCATCGCGTTCAGGTTCCAGTCGGACAGAAAGTTCATCAGAGAGTTAATTTCGATGGTATGACATAGTGAAAGGAAATGACTAAAAATCTGATTAGCTTTCGAGCCAAAAAACAAATGAGATTTGAGAACAGCGAAAACAACTGGTAATAAGGGCCTCTTCACACTTATTAAAAAGAAAGTATTATACCAAAATTAATTTTATTTATTAATAAAACATTTTTTATTATAATTCAAATTACAAATTGTACGTGCAAAATTAAAACGAACTTCCTTTTCCGAGTGTAATTCACATCACGTTCTGCTTTAACTCTATCATTGTGAACTTATTAAATTCGGTAAGAGGAAGCAGCTCCAAAATCAGCTGTCTGCAAAATATTTTAAATAACATCAAAGTTGAAAATTTGCAGGATAATTATATTCGGACGTGATGTTTTTTCCTTGAAATTCATAAAATATCTAGTAAAAAATAAATATTTACAAATTTAAATATCAAAATGTATGAAGAGGATGGGCTACACCGTTTCGGCACAACTTTGCCGGAACTGGACGAAGGTAATTTGTATGACAACCATAAAAACAACTGTTATATGTGTGGTTTATGTATTTCAGATACCGTGCCCTCAAAGAAACCGATACGACCAGAAGATCAAATTGTGACTGACGAAAATGGCAAACGACGTTTTCATGGTGCTTTCACGGGTGGTTTCAGCGCTGGCTACTGGAATACCGTTGGTTCCCAGGAAGGTTGGACACCTACTACATTTAAAAGCTCACGAAGCGAAAAAGCTACACAGCGCTTACAGCAGCGACCTAGTGATTTCATGGACGATGAGGATCGCGGTGAATTCGGTATAGCTCCCCAACGCTTAGTGACACGGGCGGAATATACTTCAATTGAGCCAGAGCAGAGTCGAAAACGTAAGCTGTTGTCAACAAATAGTGGGCCCATTCCAGGTAAACCGGTTTTGGAGCAGTTGATTATGCCTCTTCAGGGAAAAATTGGAGAGCGTATTTTAAAAAGTATGGGCTGGCGTCCTGGACAAGGGATTGGACCGCGTCAAACGCGGAAGGAGAAAAAAATGGCACGCGTTAGAAATGAACGCGAAACGTATGTTATGCAGCAATACGGTTATCAACCCACCCCAAAAACAACAAATAATTCGGATGAGGGCGGTAATGAGACCGAAAGTTCTGACGAAGAAACCGAAAAAATAACATTTGCCCCAGATGATTACGACCCATATGTGTGTAAAGCCAAAAAAGATCGTTTTGGTCTGGGCTATCGAAGCAGCTTGAGTCGAGATCCAATTCTTTCGAATTCACATTTAGCAACAACAAATAGCGGACACATTAACCTCTTCGAACCCGCTCTAGAAGCAATGGGTAAAAATAATAAGAAGATATCATTTAAAGGACAAGCTTTTGGTGTAGGTGCACTGGAGGATGAGGATGAGGACATATATGCCAAAGACGATATGTCCCGTTATGATTTTTCACTGGAAAACAAAAAGTCAACGAAAAAGAAGTCTATCATAGAACAGGATAAGCTGGTTGTAGAAGGTTTCTCAGCATCCAATACGCCGTTGCAAATGAAGAAGCCAGATAATATTAAAGCACCTTCGGATTTCTCACCACGAAATTGGGCAGAACGAAGAAGCCGTTTCCAGCCCATAGATGCGAGAAGAGCTGAAGAGTTAGAATCATATTTTAAAGAAGTAGAACATGCAAAACCAAGACTGAATCCGGATGAGCGCGCTGAACTACTTGCTGAAGGACAGCGAAGTGATGAGAAACAAACTGCAAGCACCCAGGAAAAAACTAGTTTGCCTCAGGGTGCAGCCCAGGAAATTTCGTCAACTCGCGTGAAAGGAGGGTACGATAAATTACCGGAAAGAGCGAAACAAATGTTAAAGTCTCTTGATGAAAAAGATCGCTTTACACACGCTACAAGTCTTGAAAAAGATAATACGTCCAATACTGGCAGTGATTATACAGATATGATGCAGCAAGTTCAAGAAAAATCGAAAAAGTTTGACTCCCTGTCCAATGTGTTCAAACCTTTTGTCCACGATGAACAGAAACAGCGACGATACGAAGAGTTTCTTTTGGCAGATGTGAAGACCGAGGAAGAAATTTCTCGATTCTTGAATCAAATACAGCCCATACACTTGAGCGAATGGGATCGAGAAATGGAAATGAAGGAGTTTATGCAGGCTAGCAAAATCTTCAAACCACTGGATGGCCTGATGTCGCAACGGTTAGTATTTTAGTGTTAAGCTGTACTTTTATATTGGAGCGATTTAATGGGCTATTAAAAATAGCATTGGATCCGTTACGTTTCATGGGATTCTTAAAATCAGATCTTCTATCGAACCAATTAGTCATTAAGTTAAATAGTTAAGTTAATAGAGTCGAAACTTCCGTAAGTTCGAATAGGTTAAAAAAATATAATTATTTTTCATTAATTTACCTTTCAGCTTTGTCTCGGAGTCAAATATTGTAGATCCTTGTAAGCCATCCGAACCGTGTGTCGATAGCCTCCCTGCGCCAAAGAAAATTACCGTTGAGCGCTCTAAAACAATGTGGAAACCTCATTCTCTACTCTGCAAGAGATATAATATTGCTGAGCCTTTCGGCAGCCTTTTGGAGGATGAGAAGCCCCCACCATCTTCTTCAAAAATGTCTGTTTTTGATTATCTGGAAGATTGCCTGAACAAGAAGTCTGATTTCAAGACACCCGTCATTGTACCACTAAAAATACCGGAGATCAAACCGAGCTCAAAATCTGCAACATCGGTGCCAATGATTACCTCCCGCAACCCGAGTTCGTCATCCTCCGTGACATCTGTAGTTGTTCTCGATCAACTGAAAGGTGGGCATGATAGTTCAAAACATGCTAAAAGCGATGACCAGAAAGTAGGGCGCTCAAAAGCGAAGACCGACTTAGAAAAACTTTCCGAGAGTTCAATAGAGAAGCCCGCCCACGAAAAATTGGAATTGTACAAGGCTATTTTCGATGATAGCAGTGATGAAGAAGGCGCTGATCAGTACGAAGTGACTGTAATCAGTAAGGAAGGTGACAACGGCGGTGACTGCACCATAAAGAGAGATTCTATTCTCAATTCTGAGCACGTAAACCTCTTGCGTAATACATCGCCTCCTCGTGGCATTTTTAGTGCTCTGCTCTCTAAGCAAGGGGTGACACAAAAATCTCAGCCTACTACTTGTAAATCTAAGGAATCACTTGAAGAGGAAGACAAGTCGTCGACCACGGGTAGTTCAGAATTTGGTATGGCAAATACCCCTGCGAAAGAGATCTCTAAGGAGACTAGAATACAATTTAAACAACCCTTAAGCGCATCTTCAAAGACATCAATAAATTCGGCTACTACCACATCTTCAAGATCGTTAAGCGATGAACTTAAAGCAAGCGACTCGAGTAATGAAGAAAAGTCGCCTGTAAAGAAGCTTATTAGCGAGCGAATGCAAGCGGGAGGCTCTACAGATATGAATTCCGAGGCGCCAAGTACTTCGTCCGGTGTGACAACCGATGTTTATGGCCCACAGCTGCCTCAGCACATACAAACTCCAAGCACTAGCAAAGCTGTAGACGAATTGAACAAGGTTGTTGAGGAAAAAATGATTCGCTTTCTGGTGCAACGTGCCAAAAATTCCAGACAAGTGGAAGATGAAGGATGGGTGGAGAAGAAAGTTCGGAAAGTCTTGAAAAGTAAGAAACGAAGTACCAGTAGCAGTACCGACGATGGGAGCAGTGACGAAGGCAAATCGCAGAGAAAGAAGGGTAGCAAAAGTCATAAGAAATCGAAGAAAAAATCTCGTGAGAAAAAGTCGAAGAAAAGTAAGAAAAAGAAGAAGGATAAATAATAAGTTGACCATTTAAATAAATATGTATGTATATATAAAAATTGCAAAAACGCATAAGTCAGAACTGTAAGATAATAAAAGAATCCATTGAAAGAAAATAAAAAAATGTAATTGCTTTTTTTAGCCATAAGAGACTAACCAATCCCAAACACGAATAACTTTACATTCTTGGCAATTTATAGTGGATACATATACACACGAAAAAGCACTTTCCTAGTCTTAAAAAAACATTGATTCCATAGCTGGATCTGGGAATCTATAGTCAAAACTTCCGCATAGGTTACACCACTTAGGGCGTTTACGGTGTTTCTTTGAAAACGCGGAGTTTTGAACGACCTAAAATGTGAGGTTAGTTAATATTCTTGAGCGAATCTAACCACATAGCCGAAATATATGCCAACGCAAACGCAAACGCTTCCGAATTTTTGGTTCGGCGCAGTATAATGAAACCCTTCTATACGTAGAAGGATGGGTCGCATCTAAGTACACCCATGGGACTATTGATGAATGAATTTCTAAGAAAAATTGCACTGTCCGGTTAGAGGTGCGGTCTGAGAACTCATATTTTCCATAAGTTGGCTTGACATCACCCAGAAAGAATGAAAGAATCCTCTTGTCTCTCAAGTTTTCGGGTTAGCTCGAGAGTCTGGAAACTGAGAAAATTACTCCATCTTTCGATAAAAAAAATCGGTTTTAATCTACATATATCGAAGGTATAACGGTACAGCGACTACACGTTCATATTGAAATTACATTTGGAATTTCGGGCTTTCAACACAGCATTTCCCAAAAATACTCGCGTGAGGTTCCATTGACTCGTCCGCGGACAGAGAAAAATTAATAAAATATTGTTTAATATAAAATAGTGAAAAACTCAGTCTAAGAATGACATAAAAGCTAATAAAGTCACACATATCTCCAAACATTACAATAACGTATACAAAACTCTTTAAATACGATCTCGCCAGACGATTTGCGGCTTAAAAGAAGCATCTCTTCAGCTAGAAACTCTCTGCGACTCTCTCTTTTGAACAACCAACCAACCAACGAGCCACCTTCGCAGACCAATTGGGCCCAGTTGCTAAGTTGGTAAGCAAGCTTGAGCGCTTGAGTGCCGAATTCAGTTGTGTTTTATGGGTATCCACGAGCGGTTCGGTTTCTAGGCGAACTGGCGCATGTTGGACGGCAGCGAAACGGCAACGACGACGACTAAAAGTGGCGAAGACGAGGAGGCGCGGTAGTACGATGGCGCAGTGTACCGTGGCGCTACGAAAATGTGCACAAAGTGAAGAAACAAATAAAATAGTAATCATAAATTTGGTGTGTGAAACAAATGAGCGAAGGAGTGATGTGGAGTGAGAAGATTTGTTGGCTAGCAAACTTAATAAAATATCTTTGAAATTTCGTTGAGCACAAGAAGAGTTTTTTTTTGTTTTTGTTCTCTACAAGTGATCGAAGAATATTTGCGGTTAAAGGTAATGAACAAAATGCCAATGAAGAAAAAGAAGAAACCTTTTTAATTTTGGTTAATGCATTTTTATATACATATGTACTTACATACATACACACATAAGTACTATGCATGTACATATTTATAAAGGTAACAAAAATGCTTACGTTAAAAGTGAAAATGTATGCATTGCAAAGTTGAAAAAGCAATAAAAAGTGCATAACATTGTTGTGTGTGTAGGCAAATGGAGAAAATCGTGCGATCGTGCGATAAAACCAGTTGGCATTTGGACTGTGCAAGCGACGGCGACGGCGACGGTGGCGACGACGACGACGACGGAGCGGACGTGGACGTGAACGCAAACGCAAATGGCAAACTTAGACTAAACTCTATGCCGGAGCGTCATCGTTTGTTTGCAAGCTTTGTACCTAGATTTTGTTTTTGTTTTTGGTTTGATATTATACATCAAAAAAGCGTACATTTTACATAATATTTGTAAGTTTCAAATGTGGAAAGTTCAACAAAAGCGTGCTTGCGTACATACGCACATACGTGTACATACATACATACATACATACATACATGTGATGATAAATTTCAAAAGTTATTTAAAATAAATATTTATTTATATTTTTTAAGGGACTTAACCAATAAACCAATCATTTCCACCAAACTCTGTCTCTTATTCGGCCAATACTATAACATTCACATATGAATAGCACAAACACATACACAGGCTAAATTATTTTATTTGAAAAAAACTTCAAACATAAAGAATTGATTTAAACTAAAATTCCGAAAAGAAAATTTTTCAACCCAACAGTTGACCGTTTAAAAAGTTGCAACTTTTGTTGGAGAAGTGCAGTGGAGCGCGAAGAGTGGTAATCGATAAAAAAAAGTTCGATATACAACACGCCATATGCGGAAATTGCCAACAGCGGTGACGTTCGCTGTTTTGCCAACCTGGCTTTGCGAATGTGAAGTGGAAAGAATTCAAACTTTTCTTTTTCGGTTTTTATTTCAAGTTAGTTGATCTCCGTTGTTATTGTTGCTATTGCGTCCGTCAGTTGGACAGCTGTTGATTGTCGGTGCTGCCGGTGCAAATTGCTTGTCTGCCCCCGCACAACATCAACTCCACATAAGTGCTGTGAGATTCTTGTTTTACAAACAAAAAAAAAAAAAAAAAAAAATTGGACGAAATGAAGTGCAAAAATCAACAACAATAAAATACATTTGAGTGTGATGAGCATTTTAAATAACATAAAATGGTTAGAAAATTAGTGGTGCATACAAATTTTAATTTACAACTAGATAAAATGTGAAATTTTATGAAGAATAGTGAGAAGTAGGAAGAAATACATAATAATTTACATAAACGCGAAATATACGCTGAAGAAGAAAAACAATATTAAAAAAAGAATATATATTTAAAATGCTTGCGGCTGAAGATACAAATGAATGCACATACATACATATATATGTTAATAACATAGAAGCATAAATGGCAATAAGAAATGTATGCAAGAAGCGAAAAGATGAAAAGAACTTGGGTATAATTAATTTAAATCTCATATGTACATACACACTTATTTACAAATGCCTAAATATGCTAGGTTATAACTGAACAACAACAATAAGAGTTGTTAAGAAAATTTAGCAGAAGATTGGTTGAAAGAATAACAAAAATGTATTTTTTTTCTATTTTGAATTGCTGACGGTGTAGTGAGTCCATGTTTGTGCTGTTTCTAGAAATCTTCATGCCCTTTTTTTTATGGTGAAGTCTACATTGGTCAACAAATTAGTAGCGCTTTTAAATAAAATATTGTAATCCAAAAAAAAGGCAAAAAAAGAGAAGGAAAATAATAAAAAAAAAATATTTTTTAATTAAAAGTTTAAGAAAGCATTGCATGTCTTTAATTGGCGACTCTCTTCAGGCTATTAACATAGAATTGGCAATAAAGCCACAAGAATTTTTTCTAAAATAAAATAATAAATAAATCAAAATTATAACAACAAGTAAATATTAACGTCATAAATTTATAGAGCAGAGCAAATTACCGCCGATATTGGAGTTCAGTTTCATTTAACCACGCTCTCTCACGTTATCGCGCTCTAAGAGATTCAACGCACACACTAGACCAGGTGCAAATACTCCAACATTTTCATTACATACACGAGCATATGTATTTATAGCAAGCAGTTGCTTGTCAATGAACCATCATCATGCTGCCGGAACTCTCTGTTCGTAACTACAATGAGCGCTGGTGAAACGTAATATCGTAAAATTAGTGGCATAACATTATGTTTTAGGCCAACTAAAATACATTAGACAATGGATATTCCTATAACAAGACATACCGACACGTACGCAGCGACACACTGCATGCACAAACATATATTTATGTACATATGTATGTATGTATGTATGTATGTATGTACTCACATGTTAGTTTACCTGTGCATAAGACCAACATAGCCGATGAATGTCAAATAGTTTACCTTACTGTAGCTCCGGCTGTTTAATTTACTTCACTTTCATATTTGATTTTAACAAACATTTTCTCTATATTTACCATGCCCTTGCCCTTCTTGAAAACCTCCCGCGGTAAGATTTATGCAGCACTGCCATCAGGCTACTCTTTGTCAAACCGCTCTTTCTCAAGCATTAATCTCATAAGTGTCTTTGGTGCTCTTCAAATTTAATGGAGTGATTTTTATACCCCGCGGTGTTTTGTAAAGGGGTATATTAATTTTGATTATTCACGGTTGTTTGCTACATAAAATAACTCTGGTATTCCCGGCAGGCAATGTCCACCCCTCCGAGTGTATTTTGGACATGAAATAAAGCTCCTCTAAACTGTAGGCCCCTCCATTTGTTGGAAAAACATCAAAACGCAAAACCACAAACTAGAGGAGGAGGTCGGCCAAAAATCTCTTCATGGGTTACAAATCGCCAATTATATATTATATATAAAGATTTTACGACCTGCCACCAGCTGACATTTTGGTACCTCGACGGCTACATTTGCATTTGAAGGTGAGACTGTTGTAAATGACAGTTATGAGCTTATTTTTTTTCACTCGAATTTATTATTTTTATATATTTTTTCCTAAGGTTTTCATGGTAATTAAAATTTCTTAAATACTTTATTTTAGACATTTTTAGCCTGCGCTATTTGATAAATTTTCAATATAGTGCTTATTATTAGGAGGCGATTCATACTGCCTAAATACAAAAATTGCCGACCTGTTTGCATTGCATTGTCTAAAATTCGGCTCCATTCGAGCTGAGCTCCTTCTTATGTTTTGTTTGCATTATTTCTTCGAATGCTTGTCATCTTTTGCCATATCAAAATATATATATATGTATGTATGTAAACAATCAACAGGACGTTGATGTGAAATATTTGTAATACGAAAAAAAACAGAGATCGCTGTCTCCATCCATATCGCCATCAGTGTTTTTGGTTCACCGCACATAGCGTCATCTGCCGCTGTGCGATGTACAAATATTTGATATTTATTCTATTTTTATCTTTCTTCATAAGAAATTCGCCGAAAATAGTCATTGATGAAGATTGCTTTGCGACTTTTCTGCTTGGCACAGGTGTTTGTTAGCACAGTCAGTGAATGGCATGTTCAAAACTTCATAGTTATAACATAAATCTGTATGTATGTATGTATGTATGTCTTGCTTCACCTGTTGGTACTGTTCATCGCAAGAAGAAAGATTGACTGTTCATAAATTCCAGTATCCAGTGAATGTCATGCCATTTGTGATTTGTCATGGCAGCATTTTAGTGTTTTAAGTGCTGTTTTTCTAAGTTTTTTTATCAGTTTACACGGAAAAATTACTGTATTTAAACAGTTAAATATACCCAAGAACGTATTTTGCTTTGCTGTATTTCTGCCAACTAAATATTTTCTCATAATATGTAGTAATAAGTGTTTGAGAATTCGAATAAAAGCATGAAATAAACTTTCTGTCATGCTATAATTTTAATTACGGCCAAATTTCATGGCTGGAAATTATGAAAAGTTTTTCGAACTGCAGCAATAACTTTGATTTCCATGCTTTCGCCATTTCGACTTGCTCGATTTTGGCTAATCACAAATGCTAGTATTGAAATTGAAGTAATAAAAAATGAAGTGGCATGGGGAAGTAGAGTGAGTCATTGCGCCTAAAAGCATGCTTCATTCCTTTTTCGAATTAGGTTCAAGGAAAATTTTTGTTCAGCAGGACCTGCTAGTAGCACTGAGCCCTCACTTTCGAAACACTCTTTTCACGGTTGTCAGTGTGCACCGCACTAATATGCTTTTATTCATTCGTCTATTCATGAAATTGCTTAATGTTTTCTATTTACATATATTTCATCGACTGAGAAAATCTCGAAAATTGCTTATAAACATAAACGGAAAAGTGATTGTAACAAAGAAAAAGTAGTCAAGTTAATTAAACAGCAATCACCAGCAAGATCTTTGGTTAAGAAAAAAAAATTAAACAAACACACACTCACACACCACACCAGTATCTACGTTTATTTGAATAGGTGCACGAGCAGTAAAATTTGCTAACTGTTGTTGCAATACGCCGCCGTCTACGCCGTTCAATGTACAAAGAATGCGGAAAACGTTCGCGTTGGAATTTAAGCATTGACCATTTCGGTTGGTGGACGCAAAATGTTGATAGCCAAATGTGAAAATTTAAATATATATATGTACATGAATGCGCAAAGGTTGATTTTTGCAGAGTGATTATACCATACATACACACGAGTATGTATATAATAAAATTTATTACAGCAATTTGTGTATAAAATAAATAAAAAAAAAAATATTTCAGTAACGGAAAACACTTTTTCTTGTGTAATTATTTAGTGGCTTCAAGAAATTGTGCGTGTCAATTACAGCCGCAAAATAAAAATTCCCCTGGCGAGTGTCCACTCGTTACTACTTTTAATGTTTGGTTTGTGTTTACAGTTGCAGAAAAGTGACGGCGCATACGAATTGTCAATCAACAGCGCAATCACAGAATTGTCCAAATATCTGATTGTGCGAATATTTCATACAAATCACACGCAAACAGTTTCATCAGCAAATTTTAACATTTCAGCAACGTTCGCAGCAATAAAAAAAGGAGATTGTGTAAAAGCGTAAGGAAATGGGTAAAAAAAAGTATGCAAATAAAAAGAGCAAATTGTATAAGAAACTTTGTTGGTCGAAATTGTGTTAAAGGAAATAAGCAGCAACAAAAATTTAAATAAAACAAAAAAATAAATTCAAATAATTGTGTCGTACATACATATGTATGTACTATATATGTGTATAGGTGTTGTGCACGTGATAAATCCAAAATTACAGTAACAACGATGCGAAATTTATAGAAAGTCAATTACATAGACTGTCTTCAGCAGCAAAAAAGCCAGAGCAGCCACAACTCAGCACGAAACTCGTAATAAAATAAATAAATAAATAAATACATATAAAACTGCAAACCAAATACATACATACACACATATATAACGAAAAAAATATATAGTATTTTTAATTGCATTTTCCCGTTGTTTGTGGTCAACGGTAGCTTTGCAACAGCATTCCAAAATGTGGCCGCGACGACGTCGGCAGCTGTGTTTGTTGCAAGTTAATCCGGAAATTGAAATCTCTACGCTTGAGTTTGCGCACAAACATAACAACAGCAACAACAACAATAATAATAATAATAATAATAATAATAATAACAGTATTGCGTGTACACGACCACAACTGGCACAAAAATAATGAGTCAAAATGTTGCCGATAGTTTGGTGAGTAAAAATATACATATGCACATATATAGCAGTAAAAAGTGATGAAGAAATTAGAAAATATATGTATAAAAACAAGCATAAAAATTAGTAATAGTTAAAATAAAGTAAAACAAATTTGTGCACACACCAACATACATACATTTCGATATACACATTTATATATGCACCTGCATTTATGTATACATATCCATCTCAGCTATATAAAAAGTAAATGCAGAAAATATTTTTTTGTTTTGTTCACTTTACTCCACATTTATTATGTTTTTAAAACAATTTTATATATATAGAAAATCGGAATCGGAGTTGAATTATGTCAAATTTTTTATTTAAAGTCTACGCTCGAGTTGTATTTTAGCAGCTCAATTGTTGGCCTATTAGGCTTCTTTCTTTTTCTGAATGGATTTGTGTATGGTATATACGAGTGTGTATGTATTTTTGATTGTGTGAAATCATTTTTTCGCCATCGTTTTCCTTTTCTTCGCCATTTAGCGCAATTATGGCGACTATGAATGTGCTAATTTTGCCTTTTTTTTGATGCTAAGCTCAATCCAACGGCTTCTAGACTTAAACTTTAATATTTCTTTGCGATTAAATACAAATTAAGAAGATTTCTCTTTTATGTAAATAAACTGTGATTTGAAATTAGAGTCTGTTTTTATAGCAGCCACCCAGTTTTTGAAGTGGGTTAAATTGATTGGGCATACAAAAATGTACACACATATATACATATGTACATATAAGACATTAAATATTAAAATTGCGTGTGCTGTATAAAATAACGAAAAGAAATAAATTATGCTAAATGATGTGCGACTAATATATATGAAAGCATGAAAAATGTTAAAAATAGTAGACGAAATTGGAAAAATAAAACTTTTTTCTTATTAATTACACGAAAAGTTTATGCTTTCTATAATCCAATTTATTAATGTATATTATTACCAAAGAGTGAGAGTGTTCACTTGAATATGAAAATTATTTTGCGCAATTTTTCATGCAGTTTACTTTCATTTTCTTTGCAAGAAAATCGTTTTATATCAATAATTTTATTAATAATTATGCTCATGGGTGAACTTAGCGACACTTTCGCTCTGATATTTTCCTGTAAAAGTTGTCAAATCAACTTTTTTTCAATTTACTCTCTCTGATTAATTAATTACAGACCGTGAGATTTTTAATTGCACTTGTTTGACACATACATATAATACATATATACCTACTTGATAGATATTTTTGCATTGGCATCAACACCAGCACATTAGTGTTTATAAGAAATTTATCGAGATTTGCAATTAAAGAAAATATATTATACATAGGTATATTACATGTTCTACACACTTATTTTACATTATTTTTCGTATTTAATGTTGTTTGAAAAAATATTTGATTTAATTTAATATAAAAATAAACTCATATTTGTGCGAAAATAAATAATTTATTTAGTTAAACTTAAGAAATGTCACCATTTTCTCCAAAAAAGCGCGCTTATCTTAAGGTTGTGCAAATTAGAGGTGTTAATAAAGTACAGTTTTGGCCACATTAAAAGAAGTTAAAATTTTTTTATCACAGTATGTGGCAAAATTTCTGAATTTTTATTTATTTAATCTATATCGTTCGATCTTGAAAACTTACCACGTAGTTCTCAGTCGTTGCTATTAATATGGCCATAAGTCTCTTTGAAATTACAATTTTAGTACTGCTTTTAAAAAGTAAAACTCTTCTTTGGTATTTTCTCTCTACACTATTTACTTCTCTATTTAGCTGCGCGTACCTCGGATATTTTTCTTTATAACCAGTTGGTAACGAATAGGTTGACTAAAGCAAAATTGCAAATAATCAGTAATACTTTACACCAGCAAATGTGTGCTAAAGTGGTGTTTAAAGTGAAATAGGCACGTGCCGTGCTTTTGAATTTTAATTAATGTTTATTGAGTTTGAGCGAAAAAAATGCGTAAAGATTTTTCATGCATGAATTTGGATCCATTTATTAATTTATTATTACTGCTATGTAATTGAAAGCAATTTTTATGCATTTGATTATGTAAAGATTTTATGAATATGGTAAACTATTTGGAATCTTACATAAAAGCTTATGTAAATGTTAGTGATAATTAAATTATGTTTTTTTTTGTGATATCATTGAATGTGAAACTTTATTAAATACATATTTATTTTATGACTTTTTATATATGTAAGTGAAAATATTATGTTTTTTATGTTACCGATGTGTGGGTTATTTCCTCGTAAGCCAAAGGCAATATTCTGATCAATGCTTATTCTCTCCCATTGGAAACAAAAGTATTCCATTTAGGCATATCGTCCCAAAATTTCACCAAACCAAGTCTTAAATGTACATATATAATATATTTTTTTAAATAAATCGGTCCACTCCACGTACTTCAAGTAAATAGGTCAATCTCTGGTCCAGATCGCGGGGAGAAGATTAGTGTTCCTGCTAATCTAAGCAAAAATTCACTTAAGTACAATAGCAAATTTCACGTAAATCGCACCATAAATATGATTTTTTCTTTCGAATAAGTGAGCCCTTGATGCACCTCCCGAAAGAAAAAAAAATCGTACAAACCTTTCCGGGAACAAACTGACATATAAAACAATCGGAAATCGGGGTTCACTGAAACATATATAAAAATCAATGGTTACTTTTACTATTTACTTTAATTTTATAATTTTAAATTTTATTATATTTTATTTTAATAATTCAATTTTTTTATTTAATATAATTTAATTTAATTTAATTTCTATACTGTTAAATACAACTTTGTTTGGTCTTGTGTTGCCATCAGCATAAAATTGTAATAGATTTTGGCGCACAGAGTGACCAGAGAACGTAAACAACAAAGTGAAGTGAAACGTGTTTACATTCTCTGCTAGAAAATTAAGAAAATAATCGAGCGAAAGAATAAACAGAGAGTGGAAATGCGCGGGAAGAACACATGTACAAATTTGAAGAGAGACATGACTAAGAGCGTCAAATGTGCACATCAAGTTGAATGGGATTTTGTTTGTATAGGCGGTGGTATGTATGGGTACAGTGAAACTTATCACCATGAATCTTGGGTAATTTTGTATTTTTTGGTGAGCTTAATAGTAGCTAGCTCTTGGCTGGTTAAGTTCTGTTATAATCCCTTACAATTTAACTAATTAAAGATAGTTTTCTGAATTAAAAGGCGAAGGTAGGCTCCGGAATGGCGAATAAACTTCTGAAAAGCGAGGCGATTGGTTGACATTCGGATGGTCAGGGTTCGAGTACTGGATCGACCAACATCCTAAATTTATAGAATTTATAAATAAATTATGTAAATTTTTCTAATTGCGTTCACCCCTCAGCAGGGAATGTTAACTCCTCCGAGTGTATTTCGGAAACGAAAAAAAAAACTTTTAAAACCCTATCAGCTGTTTGGTGGCAGCTTAGTATGAACTATAGGTGTATCTATTTGTTAGCAAAAATATAAAGACGCATACCACAAATTATTCTCAACCCCTTTGCCTTGCACAAACCCACTGTACGCTGTGCTTTTTACTCAGTAGGGTGGCGCGCGAGACCGAGGGTGGTGTAAGTGTGCGCCTGCCTTAGCTTGTCAGCGAGGGTGGTGGTGGTGGTGTTCCTCTAAAGCTGTATGCCCGCCTGCTTGCTTGTTGTATGACCAGTTGATGACGTCGTCAAAACGGCATCGTCATCCCTCGCTAGTGGCGAGAGCACAAAATACACAAAATAAACGCTCAATGGAAATTCAGAATCAGCGGGCATGAAATGAATGCGCACCACTTAGAACGCTGAGTGCGGTTTCGGCAATTGTTGGTGACGGACGGCTTAGCGCGTAACGGCTGTGCGTGTTGTACGTTTTTTCCCCCTAAAAAGTGTTAAGCGTTTTTAATGCGAAAAAAAATTAATAAAAAAATATAAAAATTCTTTTAAAGCGAGTGCGCTTGTACGGGCGGATTCAACTGACGTGTTACGTGCGCGTGACGCTGAAAACGATTCACGATTGAGAACAAAATACATAAATAAATAATAAGATTTCCAAATTAACGCATACATACATACATAGTTGTTCTTTGTATACTTCGTATATACATATATATATATATAATGTTGTTGTTTTTGTGCGCAGGAGTATAGAACATTTAGTTTATAAACACAACAATCAACTTTTTCGGTCTCGTCATAAGCGGCGCGATTTATACATACGTAGACAGACAGACTTATATGTATATGTATTGTGTATGCACGACGAGCTAAAAAAAACTGTAAGAACGAACTCGTGTTTTCACGTAGTCGACACATTTTGATTTTAATTCGAATTAAATTAAGCACATTTCGAGTTTATGAGGCGGCGGAGGGCGGCGTTGATTTGTTGCTGCCCCGACTTGAGCGCACAGACTTTAAGCAAATTTGTGTTGAGCCACGACTTCAAGCAGTCTCTGTGTAAGTCACGGAACGGAAGTGCTTAGGGCGTGTTATGTGAAGTTAAATATCGAGTGCGGTGTCATAACTTACGCCAGTGGACGACTTAAACTCCACTGTAATTACTAACTGCAGTGAAAAAGGACATAAGAAGCTTTATTAGTCTTCTATTTATAGCAGAGACGCGTACACAGCTCGTCCGCGAGTCGTCATAAAATATAGTGCAACGATCCCATTCGCATGCAAATGTATTAGTGTGCATAAACGCGTGCGTGTGTGTATGTTAAGGTCCTTGCTGTATAATGGCAGCAACAGCAACAGCAGCAGCAGCTAAGCAGACAACATAAAACGGAAGCGGAAACTTTTTTGTTGTTGCTTTTGTCGGTAGAACAATTGCGTTAAATAGTTGCAGACAACGAAAACGCAGCCAAAGACCGACCGACCGACTACTCCATACCCACATATCCTGTGCCTTCTCACGTACACTCGACGAGCTCGAATAAATAATAATACTCAGTGGTATTACGAAAGCATCAAACAACAACATACAAACACATATTAAAATACACACACACACACACCCACACATATATAAACAACAATAAGGCTGATAAAAGCGTTGATGACGTTGCGTTTTAGGCTTTAAATTTGCCACATTTTTGTTGCATCGATAAGTGAAAATCGATTTTTCAGCGAACATAAGAATTTACACACTCACACACAGTCTACACAAACAAAAACAAACAAACAAAAAATATATATATAAAGAAGAAGAAGAAGAAGAAGTGTAATAAAAAACGAACGCCTCAGCAAAATACTTTAACGAATTCTTTGAATATTTTACTTTTTATATATTACATACATACGTACGCGCGTACATACTCATATAAACGAAGTGTAATACGAGAAATAGCCCATGTGTTTATACAGAAAGTTTAATGTGCGCCTCAACTCGTTGACCTTTTGTGCAGCGAATTAGTTAACGGCGGTGAACGAATGTCAGCGGAGTTGAGTTGCCGACCACCCGCCGCACACAGGCCTACGCCGTGCTCTTAACGAATTTACCTCAACAATTTGATTGAGCATACAGCAGTAAGAAAGAAAAAAGTAGCAACAACAATAACAAACGACACAACGGAAAGGTCGACACAACAACAAAAAATAGTAAATAAATCGAATTGCACTCAAATCATCAAACAACAAATGGTAGGGTTGCTCGACGAAGGGAGTGTTGTGAATAAAACGATTGTATACCTATATATATTCGTATGTATTGTATGTACTCGTAGATTGAGTTGATTTAATTTCTTGTCTTAATTAAGTTTGTAAGAATTTCCTTTTTGTTTAATGGAAAAATTCTTTGTTCTCGTCTTCTTTTAATTTTTGTAGTTTTATTGTTTCCCCGTTGATTGCAATTGTTTTTGTGTGGAAAAAGTTTGAAATTAAATAGTTGAAATGAAAAATATAGAAGAAGAATTAAAGCTAATTCACATGAATGTCAATATCTACTTCTGCATTGGTGAAGGCACGCGATTATAGCCGAGTCAACAGTAGCACGACAGTCGTTACTTTTTTCACAGTTCGCCGGTAAGTGGAGGAACCAGGTAAAGCGAGATTGTGCTCTAGCTGGTCCTTACAACGGAATTAAGGTCTTTCTCTTCTTTCACTACACCAGCAGGCATTTCATGTTATGACCTAACCAATGTCACCGCAAATCTTTAAAAGCCCATTATATCTTCGTTAGCTCAATTTGCCGTCGTCATTTGCAAAAACTACCGATGCCGACTCATGGTATGTGCAAGTAGAACTTGTTGGTGAGATCAAAGCTTCATTAGATTTCACGCCTGACTTGGACGCTTATTTGATAAAGGGTCAACTTGTCTAAAACTCTGCCAATAAACTGATTAATGCGACTTGTAAACTCTTTGCTCCCACTTTTGAAAAGCTCAGCCAGTAAGACCTTGGTTACCGTATTGGTACCTTAGGTTAGGTGATGTAAGGTATTTTTTATAGTCTTCGATTAGAGACCCTGGCACGTCAGCTTTA
The DNA here is from genome assembly GCA_037013455.1 of Ceratitis rosa. Lineage (NCBI taxonomy): Eukaryota > Metazoa > Arthropoda > Insecta > Diptera > Tephritidae > Ceratitis > Ceratitis rosa. Next base: position 1,187,869 of record JAWMAG010000041.1, read on the forward strand.
CTTTTCACCATCATTTTAATTAAGCTGGCTGGAGAGCTCGTGATATCTTTTCCAGAAGTTTCGTGTTATGATCGAACTCAACGTTGCTGATAAATGTGGTTTGATAAAGCACTTAACAACCTATCACGGTACCTATACTGATTATATACCTATACTGATTATATAAAAAATATCCACCACCCGTTCGGAAGCTCCATCGATTTGCTGGCAAAAGTATAAAGATCAACTAACTAAAGGTCAACCTTTGAAAATTGAGAATTTACAACAGTAATTTAAAACTGGAATTCAAGCTTTCATCTGTCAATCAGGCAACTGTCAGAGTACACATACATATGTACATACGTCTACATTTGAACATCAAACATGACACATTAAAAATTTTGTCATAAATGTAATAAATGTAAATGGGCGGTTGTCAGCTGCCACCCCCGAATGCTTAAAAAAGCCTGTGTACACCCTATTTCTAGTGGATTTTATAAATATAAACTAAAAGACTATTTACAACAATATACATATACATATGTATGTACACACTTGTATGTATAATTAATAATAAAGTGAACAGCCCTCACTGTTTTCATATATATCAATAAGTATACGTACATATGTATGTGATGTGTGCATATAGTTTTTTGCAAAGCTTGTATATACATACATATTGTATTTATACATGTATATGTTTGTATGTACAATACATTTGAGACATTGTGATTCATACAAATACAAGACGCTTGCCAGCGCCGCTAACTGCGCAGGGGGAAGTACGCCATTCAGCCTGACAGCGTCAAATGACAACAATGGAGCGCACAAAATTACCCACATACACATACATATGTACACACTCGTCATTGAATATAAAAGTAAATAATATGCCAAACTGTATTTACATATCAAACTAAAACATGGAGGTGTACATACATACATATTTATGATATGAGACATATCAACAACAACATTGAGTACACAAAACACACCTAGGGTAGCCCATTTCGCTAGCCCTAGCGCTGATATGCCATTGTTATTAATGTAAACATGCTCGCGAACGAGGCACCTTAAGGAGAGTCTTGTGTCGACAAACACACATACCCATACTCATATAAACATATGTATGTGCTTATGTGCGTACACACTCACGGCAGACATCGACTTTTATCGTCGACTTTTTGTGCGAACAAAATGCTTAGTAGCGGCTAATCGTTGCAAACAAGCTGTTGTCATAAATGTATGTATGTATGTATGGTATGTATACACGTTTAAATATCTATACATGTGCGGGGAGCAATATTACTGCTAGTTGCAGCAACATAAAACGGATGTTGTTGATGTTTCTGAATATGCTGTGGCATACACACACATACACGCATACATATTTATAAATATAACGGTCGCAGTAGCCGAGTGGTTAGCATTGCGTACTAACATTCGCATGGCTAGGGTTCGAGTCCTGGTTGAACCAACATCCACAGAGAATGTCAAGCTCTCGCGAGTGTATTTCTGGCCCGAAAATCCCTTTCAGCAGTTACAAAGCACCATATATATATATGTACATATGTACATACATAAATATAAACAACAGCCTTCTACGTGAATTGATGAACTTGAGTTGGAAAATTACATATTCACCTCGCCCTCCTTCTCACCATTGAAAACGCAAAAGATTTCTGACTTTTTCCTGAGAAAATTTCGCCGAGTAAGAAAATGATAAATGACCAAAAAGTCACTGAAATATTAAACACAAATATCTAAGTATCTGACACAAACAAATATACACTAAAATTTGTCAAAAAAGTCGAATAGAGTCGTTTGAAAAATAAACTTTTTGCTGTGCTAATCTTCTTTTAAGCGTTTTTCTACTACTGTATTTCTCAATTTTTGTATGTTTCATACATATATGTATATACATACATATATATTAATGACGTGTTTATTTCTTTGTTCAAAATATATAAAAGTTCCCATCAATTGCTTTAAGACTGCGATGATTAATGCACAAAGAGCTTCTGTGTACCTGAGTTTAAGTCGCACAAGGAAATTGTCTCTAAGTTACTCTTATTTTGGTAGTGTTGCCAATAATACAGCTTATTTATCGGATTTGTTAGCTGGAAAAGATGCAATATTTATTAAAGTAATTGCTAGGCAGCAGCACCGTAGGAAGTCTTTGTGATCTCGCTGTGTATCAAATCGATGTTTTCTCCCGCTATTTCGCTCATATCTCTGAAGGTTGCGGACTCAATCTTCTAAAGTGCATGGCTTCCGCAAGCAAGCTCTTTATGGGTTCAGGTTATTGCTTTTTTTCTACGATTCCTTCAGAGGCCGTATGTTTCGTCGCCTATACCGGGTACAAAGAGAACTGTTTAGACTTTACGTTGAAGGAAACTGGGACAATTCTCTGTGTTTTCTGATTTTACAACTGGAAGTGACCGAGCTTTGTTAGGGCTGCGAGCTTGGCTTCACAACTTTTTGGCGATTATTTAACTTGAGTTTATAAAGATCAGTGTTAACCGCATCTATTACCTACCAGCTGCTGTTAAGGTGCTTTCTCTCTTAATTTTCTCAAAGATTCCACAGTTGTACGTATATATTGGGACCCCATCATTTGAGGTCGTAAATATATTTTGTTGCTTCCTCTTTCAGTACTATTATTAATGCATCAATCAAAACTTTTTTATGAGTCATTTTTAATTGTATGCGCATTTGTAACTTTCCCTAATTACTCAGCTATTTTATTTATATACATACATACATACATAACCTCAAATTAATTTTCGACTTAATATATATTTATTTCACAAATCTTGCTCAAATTAAGCTAATCAGCGCAAAACAATATGTGATTTCTTATTAATATTTACTTACATATGTGTATGTATGTTTGTATGTATGTATGCATGTACAACATATAAGCTCAGTCTTCAAGTCTTTGCCTTGCACTTCAAAACAATACAAGCTACTTTATTTCACTTTTTACTCCCCTTTCGCATCGAAAACATAACAATTGTTGGTGTTGTTGCTTCCGCGATGGTGTTGAAGGCAATTAGTTTGCTGCTTAATGAGCGATACGCCCGCATAACACTTGCTTTTATTATGGCGATTATTATGTGCATGCGAGTATGTGACAGAAGGAACTATGCACATATGAAATTTGTATACATATATGTATATAATCGCATATGTGTACATATGTATGTATGTATGTACAACAATTTGACTACTTAGGAATTTCTCCATGGGAGAGGAAGCTTCTCTCGTCACAGCAACAGCTGTTCGTTGTTTGTCCAGCAACATTAAGTATGTATGTATACTTCGAGTATAAAATTTAAAACAAATTGAAACTGTTTTACGTTGAAGATTATGATGCAGCCGTACATACATATATACATACATACATATGTACATACACACTATTTTTCTTTTTGATGATTACATCATTAATGCTTCCTGTAGCGCCATCTATAAATAAAAAAGAAACACAACAAATTGTTGACAAATTTGTTATGCTCTCGCTCGGAGAGTTTTTGCTCAGGAAATGATTAAAAAAATAATAATTTGACGGTTCAAATAAAATAATTGCTGACATGCTTTTTCCTTGAATCGGCGTGAATTTGATAATTTTAGTGGACTTGCACTTGGACTTGGACTTGGACTTGAGCAATAAATATGTACGTGAAGCTTCAAGCACGTATCTAATCTAAGCTTGAAGCTTTAAATGGCATGAAAGGTTATCGGCAGGCATGCGATTTTCGAGACTTTTCGGCGAGTTTTATGAAACTAAGAAACAGAATGTAGAGCAGTGAACCAACTGTAAATTAGAAAATTTTAATTTGTAGTATAAAATTTGGTATGGTAATGAAGTTTAGTGGGAAACATGCAAAGAAAAAGATTCAAAAAGCTGATTTCACTTTAACCTAATAAACTGTGTAGAAAATGTTTAAAACCAATTTAATGTAGAAAAAATATTTTTTGGTAGAAATGTTTTTATTAATAATTATAGTTGCAATATAAATCATTATAATTGGCAAATAAGTTTTTCTGCACTTTTTTATTGACAGAAGCGAGCGGCTTTTTCGCCCATTCACAATAGCAAAAAAATATTAAATCAAGCAGCATTGCCACATTGAAATTGTAAAAGTTTAGTTTAAATGCATGTCCAACAGACAAAATTATAGAAAATCAAAAACCTTTGTTTTCCTTTTTTGCCTCCTACGCGTTTCGATACATTTTGTATCTTCTTCAGGGAGTCTAATTTATTTTGAACAAGAAAAACATAATTTACAAACATTATACATACACACATTTTTTCTCAACCATACCTTAACACAAATATATTCACATGTAAATGTAATCAATGTAAATCAATTTTTCTAATTGCGGTCGCCCCTGGACAGGGGTAGAAAATGTCAAGCCTTCCGAGTGTATTTCTGACATGAAATAAAAGCTCCGCATAAAAACTAAAAGGCGTTGAAAAAACCCAAGACGCTCACCACAAATGGGAAGAGGAATTCGAACGAAAATAGCTTTAGCGTATACAAAGCGCAAAATTATTATTATTGTTATTGAATTTTATGCTTTACGTATATTTGTATATGTGTAGATATGTTTGCACTTCGTCTGACATTTGCCTTTTATGCACTCTCCAGCGCTGTTCTAATATGTTTACAACTACATTTTTTCACACTTCCTCGCGGAAGCAACATATTTTTCTAACACTAAATAACCAAAAAAAAAAAAAAAAAAAATAAAAATTATAAAAAACATTGAAATGAAGTCTCTGCTCTTGCCGTAGACGGAGGAGCGCGCCACTGCAATGAGTGCGTGGTGGAATTGGAATTTTCGAACACCTCATTAGACAGGCGGCGAGTCGGTTGCGCCTTTAGAAGGAAGTGTTTATATGGCGCCGTTGGGTAGCAAAACGTAAACAGAGCATCATCACATACCCACACATACACAATTCGCAACCAATATGGCTGTGAAATACCGTTATCTCGTGCATTGCATTGACAATTTGAAGGCAATGCCCCGGAGGTGAAAATATTTTAGTAGCACTTTGATCGAAATTCAAATAAAATAAACACAGATTCTGTTGTGTTTGAAAATATTTGCTTAAATAAGTTTGAAAATATACAATCTGTTGTTTGGAAGAGCTTACATTGCATACATGTGTATATGTTTGTACTACCTCGCTACCTGGCTATGGCTGGAATCATCATTTAAGGTATTTAATGTTTAGTGTTGACCTCCAGGCTTGAGAAAAACAATCCCATGCCATTTAAAGCTGCCATAATTTCAATGAGATTTCCTTGAAAATGTAAATAACGGTGTGTTTAGTGCAAAACTATACAATTTATGTATGTATATGTATACAATAATTATATATACATTTTCAATAATATTATAGTAAAAGAGACTCTCACAGCTCTACTGTGTGTGCAAACCTAAAATGGGAAAGAAAAAAATATGGAATTATGAATTGCAGGGCAATAAATTAATTAAAATGCAATATATACACAAATAAAGTAATTAACTATGAAAGGTTTTCAATATCATTGAAGTATTTGCATACTAGTTCACTTTAATGCACTTAACTACTGATTTTTTGTATACATATGTAGATGTATGAATATACAATAAATGCTCCGAGTTGTTCAATAATTAATTGATTTTTCATGAGAAATAGTTCAAGGGCTGTTTTGTAAGAAAACTTTTAATTAATGCTTAGCTTCTTACTGTCGAGTTTCTACAATAATTACGCAAAAAGCCCTATTAAAGTCACCTTTCTTATATTTTTACTCACAAATAAATATTTTCAATACATTCCCTGCCGATTGGCGACCGCCAGTAGAAAATTTAGCTTAATTTATTACTTAAATTAATTTTCTATAACTTTTTGGATATTAGTACGACACCAGGTTTGCTAACCACTCGGCTACCGCGGCCGCCGGTAAATGATTTATTCAGTGATATTAGAGTAAAGCCGATTGGTGGCTTTCAATCTAACCTTTTCACAGTTAATTATTTAAGCAGTCTTGTCCTTATACGGTACGCTATTCACAATGAATAAAAAAGCGTTTAAGGATCGTAAGAAAAAAAATCTCAAATAATTTCAAAATAAAAGCCAGTATTATATACTGAATATTACCCTCTTAAAACTCATTGCAACGCATGAGATACTTCTTGCTCTATTCAAACTTATTTGAGTATCCAAATATACATTTATTCAAATAAAATAAAATCTCTTTATCAAAGTAAACTGTAATAAAAAGCTAAATAAAGTCAACTAAAAAAATTACATACAAACTGCAAATGATACTTACATACTCGTACACTCAAACTCGCTACAATAAATCCACGAAAACGAATTTATGGCGCATAATATTGACTTTGGGGCACTTGAGACATAAAGTTGGCTTCAGACAAGTGATTTTATGAATTTGAAAGCCAAACACAAAAAACAAAAAACAAAACAGAAAAAACATGTCGTTAATAGCTACAGCAGCCGTAATAATAATAATAATAATAATTTTTACAGCAACAAATTGTGCAAGATAAGTGCTTTTTACTTTAGCTATGAACGATATATGTATACGTACTGGTATGGAAGTATCAAATGACAGCTCAGCTCATCTCCGACGCACAAAATGCTTGAAGTAGACTCAAGCTCAAGCTGCGTTGTACTGTTTCTTACTCGTTGCTTTCGACAACAGACTAATTGGTTAAATTTGACGAAAACGCAGACAAAAAATAAAATAAAAATTAAATATTTTTAAACAATGAAGAGCATTTATGCTTTGTAGTTTACAGTGAGTGACAATGCTACATTTGTATTTACCTATATGAATGATGACGTTGACATTTAATCAACAACAAATAGTGTGGCCACTTGAAACGCACTCAGGGTTCGTTGAATCGAACGGGTGAAATTTTTATTGCCAATCTGATTTGATATCAAACAGTTGTTGGCCAGAGCTACTTCTTGTCACATATGTAAATACATACATACATACATACATACATACGTATAACCCTCAAAATTGTGTAGCCAAGGTCAGGGGCGTATGCGCAATATTTGACTTAGCATGCCAGGCTTGCCAATTGCGGGCGAGCGCTGGCTTTGAAATTGCTTAATTATGCTTCTAGGCATGAGTTTCTGTATTTGTAGCGCGGCCAATTGTTGTTGTTTTTGTTGTCTGTATTGTTAATTGCCTGTGGCTCTAATTGATAATTGTCTTTGCAATTGAAACACGAGTTCAATGCGTCTATGGACATTGAACTCGAAACGCTATTTCGCTCAAGCATCGCTGATAATTTGATTGAAAAATACAATGGAATTGATTGAATTGGCTTTATGCTTGCTGATTTCATTTGATTAGTGAAGATTGTTGCAAATTTGCAATCTCTAATGACCATTATATTGTTGACATCTGGACTTGAAATCTCGAGTGTGATTATCTGAGTGAAAGAGGATGGGGATATTACGCTTAACTGAAGAAAAATGAAATAAAAAGGAATTAAATAAAATTAATTGGAAAAAACTGAAATAAAAAACCAGTTGCGGGTTTTAAAAATATTTTTTTCTTGTTCAATACTTTTTTATTATTGTAATTTTAAGTTTAATGAAAAACTTTTTCCAATCAATTGCAATCAACTTTTTTCCTATTATTTCAAACCCATTCCGTAATTTGGTTTCACACTCGTTACATACATATATACGTACGTAATCGTTTTCACAAAGCTCACTGCCTCATGTCCGTTGAACGTGCTCGATTCCATTGACTCTTATGTACACACACACACATTTTTCATATATGCAGAGTTTCATAATCGAAAGTGGCAATGCGACAGCAGTGAGTACAATACCAGCAACAACAACAACCATAGAAGCCGAAACCCCAGTAGATGACTCGGACTTTGACGGCAGCAATAACAGTGAACAACCTTTGCAGCAAACTCGCCTACCTCGACCCACACGTACCTCACCACCACCGCCGAAACCCCCGAAACCTTTGAAGCTGACAAAGTGCCATAGCCACGATCATCATCAGTTGCAAAATTTACTGCATGACAATATCGGGAATTGCCAACATCACGAGAATACACAAAGCAGTCACATGCGAGTGGGGCAACAACAGCAACAACAACCTCAACAACAACCTCAACAACAACAGCAACAAGGCAAGCATCAGCATCATCATCAACATCAACATCAACATCATCATCATAAGCATAGTCATAGCCACCATTACCATCAAGATCTTCATCAGCACCACCAGCAGCAGCACCAGCAGCAGCAGCCATCAATATCTCAGGAACAACAAAAACAGCTAGTTAGCGACAGCTTAATGCCTTCACTCGATTATTGTGTGCCGCCACCGCTACCACCAAAACCCAAATCATTATTGCATAGTAAAGCGAAACAACAACAACTGCTACAGCAACAAAAACTATTGCAACAACAATTGCAACAGCAATTACAACAACAGCTTAAAAATGTGTTAAAACCACCATCTTTGGTTATAATTGACCCACAGCCGCAGCAACAGCAGCAGCAGCAACAACAACATTCCAATGACAACACACATCAACCACCGAAATCACCAAAACCACCACCCTCACCACGTACCCCGAAATCTCCCCTACCCTCACCTGCCCCACATGCAGCTCACACGAAAGCCGCGAAAAAGGACACAGCGAAGGTGGAAACATTACAATTCCATCATTTTCGTCATCACAAGTCGGCGCCCACATTTGATCTATACTTTAAATCACCGACAAATTCATCATGTACCACACCCCTCTCCAAGTCACGTCGCAACAGCTCATATCATTCCTACGATGATCTCGATACGACGAGCGCTGAAAAGAAAGTTGTATCGAGCTTGAAGTATTTATGCGCCTGCACGGGCGCCACGTTGCGTAATCTCTCGAAGAAAACCAAAGATTTGCATGCGAAGAATTACTGTTATACGAAGGTAAATTTATTGATGAGTCGTTTTTATGCATATTTAATAGAAGCAAATTCAGGCGGATTGCTTCAGAGAATTGCTTAGTAAATGAAATAGTAAAGGAAGGTCTCAAGTGGTATGGAAAAAGTCTACCAATTTTTAAATATCAAAAAAAAAAAAAAAAAATCGTAGTAAAAATACTCGCAAAGCTCAAAAGTTTTATAGAACTCTCTAATTTTTTTTTTAATGTAATGGAATTTTTTTTATGTATTTCTAAAAAGTTAATACTAAAACATAAGTTTGAATAAAAAATAATTTATGCTGTAATATTTTTCTTAATTTCAAAAATGTTAGGATTATTGTAAGCCATTTAAAGGTAGAAAAAGTCAACAATTTCTCCAGCCAAAAAATACGCAAAGTCGCGAAATCGACCAACAACAGTCAAAAAGTCAAAGAAAGCATTAAAGAACCGTAGTAAACCAGTTTGCCGTTGGTGTAACAAACTACTCAGACGAGTCGAAATTGAAACAAAGAAATTTACTCTTTGTCTGGCGAAACATCGATATGTATATACGAGTATATTGATAATTCATTGAGCCAAGTTAACATCTCACATACATTTTATGTAAATTATTAACAAATGTATGTATGTATAAATTATTAGCTTGAGTTTGCCAGTAAGAACTAGCAAAAACATTCAATCATATTCGTACTTACACGAGCAACTCTTTACTCGTACTCGTTAGGTAACTGTCAGCTGTCAATTCAAGCATTGAGAGGAAATGTGGTGATGACAGCTTACAGAATGAATCAACACGTGGAAGCTAATATTTTATTGAATTTTCTGGACATTATTGTTAAAATAAATTAAAATTAAATAAATGGAAAGCAGAAAATACCATTTTTTAAAAGAAAGTGGTTGATTAATATAAAATTTTTTTATGTGCATGTGACATTAGACAAATCTACGCGTTAAAATTTGCATGTGGCTCGCTTTTCTTATTGTTCTACTTTTTATTTTTATTTTTATAAACAATCTCATAGTGTTCATTCTTATTTTTAGTATAACATTGACAGTGAATTTCCTTTTTTCTGACTTTGTTTACTTTAATTTTTTGCAAACGCTTATATTTTCTGCAGTTCAGTGCACATACCATACATACCTACATAAATATCTACCAACAAAATGTCAAATTGTCAAAGCTAATTGAGGAACAGATGTAGAGTTGCGGCAAGCTAAAGAGAATTGGCAAAAACCGCTCTCCCTGCTTTGTTTATATTTATTTGCGAATTTTTTGTTTATCGTGTGACGTAACTGTGCTTTTTTAATTTAGTTTTTTTTTAGCGAATAGAGAAATAGATTTACTCATGTGCATGTGTATTTAAAGTGTTATATGCAAATGTTTGCTTGTGTGGCTAATCTACTTGATTGATAACACAGAGATAAGCTCAGAAATTTGTTGCTATGTGTCTTATTTTTGGCTTGTGTATACTGTTTTTGTATTTAATAAAGCATTTAGGGAAAATATTTATTAATATTTATTATTACATTCTAATTAACCATATTAATATATATAATTAAACTTAGAATTTTAAGAAATAATTTAAACGTTTGCATGTTTTCGGTGAACTTTTTGTTTGATATTATTTAGTACTAAAATTTAAAAATACACATAAATTAAAAAATTAGTGTCTGGCGAATTCATTATTTTTAAAATAAATTTTTAAATGCTTCAAAGGTATAAGTACATACATACATACTCTTATTTTCAAGACTTCAAAGCAATTCTTTTCGCCAAAATTATGCACGAATTCTTGACGAATTCCAAATCTTTAAGCGATTGCCCATAAATTTATACTTAAAATAATCTACGTTTGAAATAAATAAATTAGCAAATAATTGTGTTAATTGCTTTGAAAAATCCACGAAAAGTACAAAAAAGATGTTTGAAATATGAATGCTGGCTGAGGAGATCGCAAGTATTTAAGTGGAAGCATTTCGAAAACGTTTAAATCAATGCCACTTGAAAATAAATGAAAATACTGAAAAAATAAAAAAAAAAATAAAATAAAAATCAGAAATAAATACATAAATAAACGAGGAGTGTCTGAGGGCATACTTCCAACCAGCTGTGTGAGGGCATACTTCCGAAGTAAAAATATTTTAATCTTTTATTTTTGAATTTTGTTTTCGTTTTTTTTTCATTTTTTTTATGTTTTTGATGTTTGATGTTTGTGCTTTTTTAATTTCTTGTTGCAAGGACGTTTTTTGTGGAAATTTCAACACGTATTCAACACGGTACTCAGTTATAAAAAACGAAATTTTTAAGTGCTCAATTAGTGTTGAGATCTTTGTAGCGATTGAATAAATTTACACGTAAATGTAAATACATAAATACATAAGTATAACTGTATGTAATAAATATGTTTCTGAGTGTAAGCAAACCATAAAATATAATATTACACATAAAGCTATATGTATGTTAACGAAAATCTAAAATAAAGTAGAGCACACGGTTTTTGGCCTAGAAGAAAATTGCTGTGGTTAAATTTGGTTTCTTTTTTTTTGGTTGTCGTTTTCTTCTTCTGCTGAATGAGTGTTTAGTAAACGAGAAATAAAGATTTCTGATTTGCGAAAAAGTTCGAATGGAAAACTTGGCGAAATTAGTAAACAAACGATTGATGCTGGCAGCAATCGAGCGATCAGTTCACATTTCAGCCTAAAAGAAAAGGAAAGATAAATAATTGCTGCTCGCGTGTTTATTATGATAATAAGTAACATATGGGCACAATGCACAGTCTGTTTACAAGAGGAATGCAACAACAAATATAAATTCATGGAAGAACTTCTGTGGTTGATGGATAATAAATGTCCAGTAGATTTGAAAGGCTTCCTTTTTCCTCTACCTATTTTTCTTTTAGCCTATGAGCGGTTCTTTCTACAGCTCAAGAGAGCCAGCAAGGAAATGTCAAAATTACGCTCTCTCTGTGGAAATTTTCGTGGTTTGTTGGCTTATCGAACGGGGTTCAGTAGAAATTGATACAAATCATTACTGCCCATCATCTCACCGAACAGAGCATCGATAATTAAGTCTAACTGGGTGAACTATCAGCGGACAATGTGCAGTCTAAAATCGACCGCGTGCGTGAGTTATGGTCTTGAAAGCCTTAAGAGCCACTGGCCTTTCACAAT